>CM042011.1:0-1200000 GCA_023525715.1 Cichorium intybus | reverse complement strand
ACCTGGTATGCTTGGTAGCCTTGATTGTACCCATTGGTTGTGGGAAAAATGTCCAACTGCGTGGAAAGGACAATTTACCCGAGGCTACGTAGGTGAGCCAACTATGATATTGGAAGCCGTTGCATCATTCGATTTGTGGATTTGACATGCGTACTTTGGGGTAGCCGGGTCCAACAATGACCGAAATGTTCTTAATCAATCTCCAATTTTCAATGATATTTGGACCGGGCGAGCTCCTAGTATGTCATTCACAGTGAACGAACATCAATACAAACACGACTACTATCTTTGTGATGGGATTTATCCAGATTACGCGACATTTGTGAAGGCGTATGCGGTACCTCGAAGTGAAAAAGCAAAATTGTTTACACGAAGACAAGAATCGGCTAGGAATGACATAGAAAGGGCATTTGGGGTACTCAAACAAAAATGGCATGTGATCAAACATGCCTCACAAATCCATGACGACGGTAGGATGAAGACAATTATGTATGCGTGCATCATTATGCATAATATGATTGTTGAATATAAAGGTAGAGCGATTTGCACATACGACGAGGCCGATGCGGTTAACACGGAAATGCAATTCATTCCCGGAACGACCGAATACTTACAACAAGTACTCGATGTTCAAAATTTCGAAACTTGCCAATATCTCCGTGAAGATTTAGCCGAGCATGTTTATCAAAACAGATCGGATGATATCGAGTAGTTTTTTTTTTAATTTCCATGTAATGTTGTTTTTTAAATTTCTATGTTATTTTTTTCATTTTTAAATTTCAATGTAATGTTTTTTAAATTAATGTAATTTTTATGTTTAATCTAATGTTATTTAAATTAAAATTTAGGTTTTTATTTATTTTTGAATTTTTTTAAATTAAAAAAAATAATGTGGTGTGATGAAAATGTGATGGATATAAAGGGGGTAATGTGATGGAATGTGATAGAATGTGATAAAGGTAAAATCTGACGTGGCGCTGATGTGGCACCCATCACATTTGTGCAATGTGATGGGTACTCCCAATGGTCTTATATATCGACGGGACTCTCGAAATATTTGACCAGTTCTGTTTTAGCTTTAATTTTCTTTGTTTTTTGACTTATATGACTAGATAAATTATAACACATTTAAGCAATTTACCCAAGAATAAACCAAATTGCCAATTTCTACTAAACTTAACCAATTAACATGATGAATATAAGACAATCAAATCATCTATTAAGAGCACGCTTTTAATTTCTATTTATAATTATCAATTCTTGCAACACTGAGCTTCGTATTAGAGGTGTAGAAAAGAAACCGCTTTTTTATTAACCGGTTTTTAAATAATCAGTTTTTTAACCTAAACCGAACCGTTTTTTACCCCGGTTTTTTAATAGGTTAACCAAACTGAATCTGTTTAAAAACCATAAAAACGGGTCTACAACTCAATTACATTTAAAAAAACCGATCAAAACCGGTTTTTAAAAAAAACCGAACCGGTTAAAAACCGGCTTTTGTGCACCTCTACTTCGTATGACTCTTAAAACATTGTACTTACATATTTAAAAAACTATATAAAATCCTTTAATATTTATGATTGTTGTTTTTAATGTTACTTTTTAAAGGATGTAATTACGAAAAAATAAAACAAAGAATATCATGTATATCAAGTAAAACAAAAACTATACAACTACAATAACTCTTTATTATAAATTAAAATATAATAATTATAAATATTAGTATTCGCTTATTTTTCAAATTGGACAAAATATTAGGTTTTGTTTTTTAGGGAAAAAGAGACAAGAAGTGTCGAGATTCAATAGCAGCCCCTTCGAAGAATTACACAATGGATTGCCTAGAAGGTAGTAGGAAACTAGGATTTTTACACTAGTGCCCTATTTCTAGTGCCTATGAATGTGACTTTGTAACCTATGACTTTAGTCGATCGTTATATTTTGCAATTATAACTATAAAATTATTACAAATAGAATTATTACTTTTAATTAGGGGTGCATGAGGTACGCTGCAGAGCGGTTTAGAGTTAAAATCGTAAACCGTATCGAAAAAGTTTAAGTTCTTAACCATGTTATGTTGTGGGCGTAGGTGCGGACGATTTGTGTGGTTTGAATGTGTTAAATTTTGATATATATATATATATATATATATATATATATATATATATATATATATATATATATATATATATATATATATATATATATATATATATATATATATATATATATATATAGTGATGCGGTGCAGTTTGAACCGTGTTTGTAACTATAAATTGCAAAACGCCACGGACAGTGCATTTTACAAAAATTATGAATACCAAACTACACCATGAATGTTCAAAACCACATTATATGGTACGGTAAGGGTGATTTATGCGCTTTGATGCATACTCTTATTTTTAATACTCAACTAAAATACAATAAAACCCATAAGTTAAGTAAGATTACGATTTCAAATATTGATCAATTTATTCTTATAGATCTCCATTAATATTATCTAGGCCTAGTATTTGTCTAATTTGACCCCTTAATTATTACTATTTTGGTATGACTTAAACGTCAAATGTTATAGACCGTGAAAAAACATAATAAATACCATAGGGGTAATTTATGCTTTTTTCTTTTTTTTCCTTAATTTTTTTTCTAATTTCTCAATTAAATTATAAATAATTCCAAGATGCTCAATAAAAATAAATATGGAATATTATTATTTATGTATTCTCATATAAATGTAGCCTATATTTTTAAAGAGTTAATTTTATAAGAAATAAAGTTTTACATCTTTTTAACTTATAAAATAAAACTGTTTTCATACTAAATATATAGTTACATTACATCTATTATTAAATTTTGTAATAACTTATATACACCTAATTAACCGGTTTAAACTTGAATGTATAAATCATTTCAATTGCACTAACTGATAAAAGAAAATATTATTCTATAATTTAGTAAAATATTGGAATACGATGTACGTAGATCCATAACAAATCAATACAAAAATAACTAACTAGACCGACTTCATAAGGGTGGGGGAGTCCATCTCCCCCAACCCTCTCAACCCACATATCATATTAGTTTTTCTATCTTCTCTCCCTTGCATTGTGGGAATAATATAGACATGTGCATGTGATAATCACGGTAGAATTAGGGATCAAGGTAGACATATGCATGACGTGAATCCAAATAACAAATTTATATACATAAACGACCGACACAACAACTATGGTTATTACAACGGGGGTAATCAAAATCAATTCCCTAAGCTCTATTTTCTGCAATCAAATAGACATTCTATGGCTTCTCACTTCCAGCCGACAAAATAAGATGACACTTCACCTATCATTTTCTCGGCATGAATTGAGCACCACGTAGATATTAGAACACAACTAATATGTGTTTAAAACACATTGATATCGTTATGCAATTGATTGATAAGTCATCTAAAGTGTCTTGAGGCTTATTGGCTGATGTTATCATTAAAGTGAAGAAAGTTTACTATCATGTTGACTTTCTTACTTGACATCAAGAGTACTCACAAAGACAGTCAACCGATCATTATTTTGGGTCAACCGTTTTTATAGAAACAATGAACGTGCAAATCTATTGTCAAATAGGTGCCATTGATATTACATTTGGAAACAGAAAATTAAGACTGAATATATTTAATCCCTTTTCTAACTCACCGTCGGATCATGAGTACTATTAAGTGGATGTGGTTAATGATTTAGTACATCAATTTACTCCCAGACTTTTACACTCCAATCAATGGGAGCCTTTTCTTTCTTATATCAGGGAAGAGATTTTGGAACTGGAAGACATTAAAATGGTTGATAAATCATTCATAAGTATCATCGAACAAGGAAGACAATCGTAGAACTTGTCGACTAGTTTTTGGGAGCCATTGAGATCGTCTTTGGAAGCCCCACCTACCTTAGAACTCAAAAGTCTTCCTCATCATCTTAAATATCCCCTTTTGGATTCAAATGATAGCATACATATGATTGTTTCTTCTGAACAGGTTTATAATAGGAAGCATTACTAAAGGTGTTGTCCAAATACAATGGAGATATAGGGTGAACGATTGTGAAGATTGAATCTGAATTTAAGAGAAGTGGTGAGGTGCTAAAGTGGCTCGATGTGGGTATTATTTACCCCACATCATATAGCGACTGGTTGAGCCTGGCACAGACGGTACCAAATAAAAATTAAGCATCAGTGGTAGAAACAAAAATTGGAGAGAAGACTTTGACAGGGTCGGTTACTAAATGGAGAATTTCCATTGATTATCACAAACTTAAAATTGTAACATAAAGGATCACTTTCCTCTTTCCTTTATAGATCAAATTATAGAAAAACTTTAGGGTCAAAAATATTATTGCTTTTTAATGGATACTCAGGATACAATAAAATTTCCTTCCACCTGAGGATCAATCCAAAACTACATTCACATGTCCTTATGGCACCTTTGCTATCTGAAGGACGCCATTCAGCTTGTACAATACCCCCGCCACCTTCCAAATATGTATGGTGACTATTTTTCAGACTTGGTGGTAGCATTTTTAAAAGAAAATTTTGATGATTTTCGATATTTGGGTCTTCTTTTGGGACATCCTTAGGACAAGTAGAAAAGTTTTAAAAAGATGCATTGAATCTAATTTGGTCCTAAGTTGGGAAATAAGTCATTTTATGGTCAATGAATGTATTTTACTTGGTCATGTCATCTACCAACATGGGTTCAAGGTCGACCAAGCCGAACTACAAATTATTTCTTCTCCCACTTACTTCAATAAAAGCCATCCAATCCTTCCTTAGATAAGACGGCTTTTACCAAAGATTTACTAGAGATTTTAATATAATTTCAAAACCAATTTGCAAATCCACATTTTAAAGACACACAATTTTTCCTTTGATAATGCATGTCTTGAACCCTTTACCATTTCAAAAAATAAAGTAATGAAGCCCCTATCTTACAATCACCATTTGGACTTTTACATTCGAAATTATGGTTGATGTAAATGACTATGTTGTATAGGCTGTTTAGGGACAACAAACGAATAAAACCCCCGTTGCAATATATTATGCAAATAAAACTTTTCAGAAGCACAATTAAATTACATCATAGCCAAAAAAGAGATACTTACGATTGTTTTTCAGAAGCACAATTAACGTCCCAAATCCAGTAATAAAATTTTTCTTTTTTAAAATGGCTCAAACACATAAAACGTATTATCAATAAAAACCACCCAAATTAAAACTTAATATTAAAAACATGTAAACCGTATTTAATAAAACATTTGCAAACATTATATTGTGGAAGACTTCATTATCAAAACCTCAGATGCGATACAGTTATGCCTGCTCCAAGCTCAAGCCAGAAAATACTTGAAAAACAATTAAGGTGAAAGAGCAAGCACAAAGCTTAGTGAGTTCCCCAAAATACCACATCCGTTCCATAACACACAATCACAAAGGTCTCCGAGCTTGCCCCGAACAACCTAGCTCTCGGGCTTGCCCCAATCCGCCTCGGCTAGAAACTCACGACCGGTCATGCATCGTCCTTTGTCATGCAGCAACCCTCGAATCGATCAACTCATTATTCAGTCGTCCGAACGAATCTGACGACTAACACATACAAGCACAGAAGCCTAAGCATACAACCTAACGCATCGGGTTTCTATCATCAACTCAACAGTCAAATAACGTAAGGCACGTAGCTACCATACATTAATACACACAGTAATTAAGTTACCTACGCATGTAACTTCACCCATAGTATAGTGAGAATACTCGCCTGATCCGCAAAGCCCAACAGCGTTCCACACGCGCGTCTTCAGATCCCGACAGCGCGAACCTCCTATTAAGGAGAAATTCCACTTAGAACTTCCTAAGTCCCAAACATGATAAACATCTAAGACCGGTATCTCAAATCCCTAAGTTTGACCATAAGTCAAACTTGCCAAAAAGTTAACGGTCAAATGTCAAAGTCAACAGGCACAGTTAGCGTCGCTAACTATGAATAGTTCCAAAAGTCCATTAAGTTGTTAATCCAATCAGCCAAGGTCCTAATCCTTCCAGGGACCTTCCAAACAGTCCCTAAGTCCATAAAAATCATAACTTTAACATCCAAACACAACCTTGCTAGCTCAAGAACATGATCTAAGTCCAAAATAGTCCAAAACTAACCAAAATCACCAAAGAGAGTTTGGCTTACTCTCTAAACCAACCTAATGGTTCTTAAATCGGACCTTGAGGCATAAAATTCTAAACTTTATCCTTTCCAACCATGGAAAATCACCAAAAGGGACCATTACACTAATTTAATCCATAAAAACCCACTTAAATCATAAGAAGAACCATAAAAATACACAAATGTGGGAATTTTACTCACAATGGTCCAAAAACGAGGGCTTTAGCCGATATTCTCTTGAACAAAGCTACCTAGCAACACCTTGTATCTTCACAGCATCATAAACTCTTCGACAATCCATCCAAAAATACAAATATCATCAAAAATCACTCCATATAGCCTAAACAAAGAAAATCACGAGTTTGGGGGCTGAAATGATGCATATGGCGGCTGCCCTAGGGTTCCCGACCCATATAAGTGGCCCAAACTTCAAAATATAGGGTTTTGGCCCAAAATAAGAAGTTAGCGACGCTAATATCGCTAACTGCTCAACGTGCAAACCCACTCACCAGGCTGAACATATCGTCGCTAAAAAGCCACATTAGTGTCGCTAAAGCACACATTAGCGTCGCTAATGTATACATTAGCGGTGCTAATGTCATCTTTTCGCCAACTTCCATTCTTTGCTTCCTTTTCACATTGAGCTTGAACTTTTCGGGATCAGGGGCTTACATCCTTGTTGTTAATTATTTTCCATGGTATGCTAATTTAGTAAATTATTTTAGGGCTAATAACATAAAAACCACTATAGTTTGGCCAAAATTTGGTTTAAGCACTATATTATTTTTTGTTCTAAAACAACCACTCATAATTTCAAAAAAATTCGTAAAAACCACTCATATTTTTCAAAAGATACATTTGCGACTACTATAACAAATAAAAGTCAGGATTGTATGCCTCTAACTCGGAACACTGCTTACTCCCGTTGCATTCAAAATTTAGTGGATTCATTTGGACACCCTATGCATTCACAACGTGGCCGACGAGCTGCACTTACAAAGACCAAAAGCACATGTAGACAACTTTATGTATCATTTTTACTACAATGTAGTTCCAATATTTGCTTCAAATGTCGATATTAAACTTTTCACATAATATTTCGATGAACATAATCCTTAAAAGTTATAAAATAAAATGAATAGTGGTCAATATGGAATTTTTTGAAAGTATGAGTGGTTTTTTGGAATAAAAAGAAATATAGTGGTTAAACCACAATTTTGGCCAAACTATAGTGGCTTTTATGTTATTAACCCATTATTTTGTGACAGGTAAGGTTCCCAAACATTTGATAGTGCAATAAAGACGGTACTTCTATTCGCAAGCAAAGTACTATATATGGAAGGATTTAGAACTTTTCGAGATTGGAGTGTATTTGTAATGTCGTAGTATTTTTGCTAAGTGAAATAGTGTTAATCTTAGTGTAATTAAGATTAAATATGTTATTATATGAGTTAGGAAGATTAAAACCCCATATGAAAGAAGTTTTAGCTTGAAAAATACAAAAACGAGTTCACACGAGTCGTGTGGAGCTCACACGGGTCGTGTAGGGGATGCAGATTCGAGCAGTAGCCTCACACGGATCGTGTAGGACCTTTAGAGACAAGAAGTAGGCAAGCATTGGATCCACACGGGTCGTGTGGATCCACACGGATCGTGTGGCGCGACAGATTTTACTTTTTAATGTGACTTTTTACTTCATTTGGGGAAAAGTTGTTTTCGTGATTTTTCTCTCTAAACATTATAATTTCATCCCTAAACCCTCTAAAGTCGAATTTGAGCCATATAATACGAGAATTGAAATTAGGATTCGGTACCTTGCGGTTAAAAGGTAATATACTACGTTCTAGCTTCGATTCTGTTTGATTTGAGTAGTTCTAGTTGGTGTGGGTGAATCACCTGCAACTAGCATGGGTAGAGTAAGTTTTCTTTGATTAATATGTGAAAGTGAGTTCTAATCTTAAGCCTTTATCATGGGTGTGATAGTTATTGTGTTTTTGTGATTGATTTAGTAAGATGTTGCGGGATTTAGAGCTGCAACTTAGATATTGTTGTTATCTACTGTTATAGTTCTTTTTCATACTAATTGCTTGCCCATTTGAGATGTATTGATAATTGAAGATATTGAGACCTAATATGTGATGATATTCACAACTGATACTAATAGGAGGGAAGGAGAAGCCCAAGGCACATGTGGAACACGAGTTAACCAAACTTCAGGGGAGTAACCTTATTTCATTACTTATATTTGAATTGTAATGCAGTTGTGTTACTTCTTTTTCTAATTGGCTGAGATAAACAATTAGCATGAGTTACATGAGGTTGAGAGTCCCTTGTTTTATATGAGTACTTAGTGTGAATGAGCACACTAATTGACTGAGATAGTCAAAGAGTATGAGGATAATGAGTTTATATGCTAGTAGTTGTTGAGTACTACGATATTTTGAGAAATTGTTGAATGATCACCAAATCTTGAGTATTTTCTCACTGAGCTTTAGTAGCTCATAAACTTTGATTGTGTTGTAGATGCTACACGTGACAGGGGGAAGAAAGTTGCAGAAGGATAGATGACTTAGACTAGGACTTGACTTTTGGGATTATGTGATCTAAGAAACTTTTTTTGAACTTAGTTTGTTTTTTTGTAACCCGGTTTGGGGATATACTTGTATGATATGCTTGCTTTAGGTAACTACTTGTATACTTGTTGCTTATCTTTTGATTACACCTCTAACCCATGGGGTTATTTTGAGTAATCTATGGTGTAATTTAAAAGTGAGAAACCGGGTGTTATAGTATTATCAACAGACATCCATATCAATGTACAAAAAAACGAACTTTTTTTTTATAAAATTTGTTTAGATTCTCAACACCGAATCAATATAAATCTGAACTATACCAAATTTTTATAGAAGATAATTCACATGTGAATGGTCATTAAAATAAAATTTTTCAACGACCATTGATCATTTAATAAA
Organism: Cichorium intybus; assembly: GCA_023525715.1. NCBI lineage: Eukaryota > Viridiplantae > Streptophyta > Magnoliopsida > Asterales > Asteraceae > Cichorium > Cichorium intybus. The sequence continues at coordinate 1,190,838 of CM042011.1, read as the reverse complement.
AACTTATGTGAATTTAAGTAAAGTTTTAGATTCACGTGTGAATCTGAATAAATTCATATTAAATTCTAGTAAAGTCACTTATATTCTTTAAAATTTCAACATTTTGATAATACACAATTGATTTAACTAAGATTCACAAATTAATCCACTTAAAATTAAATGTGACTGATTTTTGAAAAAAATCGGGTACAATTACCATTTGTATGTGAATTGATATGTCTAAACTAGATGCATACTATTTCAACCTTTTGATCATACGCAAATGAATTTGCTTAAAATTCACATGTGAATTAACAAAAATTGTTGAAAAAATTATGGACAAACATGGGTCGAATTAGGTCGGTTTTGACCTAAAACCGAACTCAAACCGAATAGCATCGGTTTTTAACTAATTAAAACAGAACCTAAACCCTAAAAGATTGCTTTGGGGTCTCGGTTTTTAGCTCATTTACCTGTTTGATTCGGATTAAAACCCATGAATCTCGACTTAGGCTAATTCTCTAGAATTCTTGATAAAGCTTTATATAGAGGATGGAAGGGCCTATTGTTTCTTCACAATTCGATGTGGCGCTCCCAAAAGTGGGAGTTACAAGAACGACGTTTCAAATAATTGGTATAAGAAATCAAAACCCCTTGTACAAGATTTGAACTTATGACCTCCACTTCCAATGTCTAACGCCTTAACCATCAAACCAAGCTATCTGCTATGCTTATTTCACAAATTTAAATTATAATATATATGTATAAAAATATATTTTAAGCATTCACCAAAAATCGGTTTGGTTTGGTTTTTATCTCAGTTTTTTTATTCCTAAATCCAAAACCGAACAATAATTTTCAGCTTTTGAAAATGAAAAACCAAACCATAGGTTTTAGGTTCGATTTTGGTTTGGTTTTTTCGGTTCGGTTTTTGCTTATCCCAAGAAAAAGTTGGATACAAATACCATTTATATGAGAATTAATATATTTATAACCAGAAGCAGTGCAAATTCACAATATAAATATGAAATATACTAAAGTTTATGGACGATAATTCAAATGTGAATGGTCATTGAACTCGTTTTTTTCAATAATTGTTAATCATTCAATAACAACTCATGTATATTTAAATATATTTTGAATTTAGATGTGAATTAAAATAAATTCACTTATATTTTTACCATTTCAATCTTTTAATATCATATACAATTGAATTAACTGAGATTCATAGATAAATTACTTAAAATTCACATGTGATTGAGAAAAAAATTTATTGAAAATCCAGATAGAATTATCAATTAAATTTGAATTAATATATCTATAAAAATGCAGTTCAGTTCAGATTGGCATATAAATCTGGACAAACTGAAAGCATAGGAAAAAATTGTATAACAATATAGATGTGTATTTATATGAGGAAAAATTATGAATTTTGGTATATTTATTTTTTTGTGAAAAAAATAAGCTTAAAAATTAAAAAATTAATAATATTGAAATGTGTTTTTTTATATAATCCTCTAAATACACGTCCAACTAGTAAAAATTCATCATTTTCTCTGGTCTGTCTATATTTTGCATTCCGACTCTCATGATTGGTTTCTTATTTAATTTTGGTTCTTTATTAAACACATATATATATATATATATATATATATATATATATATATATATATATATATATATATATATATATATATATATATATATATATATATGTTTATATATATATATATATATATATATATATATATATATATATATATATATATATATATATATATAAACATATATATATATATATATATATATATATATATATATATATATATATATATATATATATATATATATATATATATAAGAGATAGAAGTGCGTATATGATACGTTATATCATATATATATACTTGCTACCTAGGATTAAAAACCCCAATTGACCCTAATTTATTTTTTTGAGTAAATTACTGAAATCTTCCATGTGTTTGATAAAAATTATGTGTTTCGTCCCTAACTTTTATTTTGCACTCGGACCATCCATATGGTATGATTTTGTTGTGATTTTAGTCCGTGCCAGACGCAAAAATACTATTATACCCTTTTCTTATTCTTTTGAAAAGTTCTTTGTATTATTTTTTATTTTATTAGATAAGATTAATCAATAACCCCTTTCCCTCATCCACTTTCAAACAGATCTCTCTCTCCCCCAATCTCTCTCAGTGTCCTTCATCGGTGACTCGTAGGAACGTGAAAGCTTCAAAGCAGATGACACCTATGGATCTCGAAATGAGGAGAAAAACCCTTTCCCCCTTCCATTCTTAAACCTTCTCTTTCTTTCCTCATCCTTTCACCAGTCCAACCTAAACCCCTTTTCATCCGTCACTGACACCTCCTTTTTCTATCGGTAAAACCCTTCACCGCCCCTTCATGCCTTAACAGTACAACAATACGATTGATGTCCTCCTCTCCACTGATCGATGGCCCAAAAAAGCCTACCCCAATAAAGGGCTTCAACCACCACTTCCATCTCCGAAGGGATTCTTGAAAAATGCCAAATCGACCTAGATTAACAAACCAATAACTCAGATTTCATTGTATCTTCAAGAATTAATTTCTTATTCTTTTCTTAAAATGTTTTTTATAATTGAATTTGATATTATTGAGAGTCTTTAACTCCAATATGGGAATTCTGGTTTTGATTTCAGTTTCAGGAATGATTTTGATTTCTGAAACCATTTCCAAGTTTCTTTTTGATTTTGGTTTAGTTTTGTGTCGATTACGTGTTTTGGATTTGTATAGAGTTTTTGATTCTAATTCAGGTTTTCTGTAGATTTTTCTGGAAGGTTTTGTCACACCCCGATCCTTGACGGAATCGATCAAGGCGTGATATATTGTTCAAAGTCTCATGACAACTATGTTATAATATGATTAGATTTAATTAAGTACTAAGTATGCAAACAAGATCCACAACATACAAATACAAATCCAAATACAACAACATTTATTACATCAAATTTAAATAGTCTTGTGGGTTTCTAAGGTACACTCTACTTTTCATCAACTTCATTCTTCAAATCTGCATCATGGGTAAAAACAGGTCAACTACGAGAGTTGGTGAGTAATCTAGTTTTATTAAAGAAAATTGTGAGTTTGAATAATTTGAAATTTGTTTTCTTTTGAAGTTGGCAAGCAACTGTTATTGAGATAACAGTTTATAAATCAAAAATTGATTAACAAATGATAACAACAACAATAAGTCCTCACCCTATATATATATATATATATATATATATATATATATATATATATATATATATATATATATATATATATATATATATATATATATATATATATATATATATATATATATATATATATATAGGATGGAGCATCTAATCATCATACACACTCAACCACGTGCAATCAATCACCTTAGCGTCCCAAGGCGGGGTGGTCAACCCAATAGCGCTATTATTGTCCATAACGTACCTCAAGAATACGGGCATAGTCATGGAGATTAGACTAAAAATGGTAATGCACTACAAGTACATGTAGCGTAAACAAACAATAATTATACAAATAATGATTCATGTATAAATGTCTTAACAATGTCTCAATGGTGAAAAAATAATAAAATGAAGTTGGAACATATTAAAACCACATGATACACCCCAAAAGTATTGAAAATTATAAAATATGGGGTAGATTACTCACATTAGTCCAATAAGGAATGCGCGTGTTGTACGATAGACGGCTCGAGTCAAAATGTCGTAGAACCTAATATAATTAATAGTTTTGGCTTGGGAATCGATAAACGGGAATATAGTATTAATAAAAATAATTAGACACATATTCTTAATGATGAATTAACAATAATCCAAATTTTGTTTTGAATATTAATGTATTCATATGTAAATGAATTTTAAATTGAATTAATTACTTTGCTTAATTAATTTATATTTTCACTTTAGGCAAGATTTTAATAATTTCTTATTAAAATAATAACTAGTCAAATAATAAGTATTTACAGATTTTATATATTATAAACAATTATTTATATGAAATAATCATTAAAAATGCATTTTTACATGCTTAGATATTTAGGAAAATGGTTTTAAATACTAAACAGTAATGAAACATTCTGAAACTATCAGAAACTCATTATTTCATAAAATAGTAATTACTGTAAAATTGTCATATTTTGCTTAACTGCTTTAGTATTTATTTAGTATTTTAATAATTAAAGCACAACAAATTTTGGGAAAAATAGTAAATGATTCCCAAAACTTCTGGAAAATTAACCATAGTTTTCTAACATTATATTGAGCCTACTGTGAATATTTTGGATATTTTGGACTATGGGAAGTATTTCTTATGTTTTTCATTATTAACTAATCAATAAAATCATAAATAATAGGAAAATATTAAGATAAATTCATTAGAATTTTTAATCATGATTAACATGTTATATATGATATTCTGATAAGGGTTTATAATTTGTGGACATGTGTAGCTATTTATTATCAATTTAAACCATTAAATAATCATTAAATCAGGAAAAATAGGCAAACATTCTTACAAAAATCTGTAAATTTTGTCATGGAGTCTTTAAAATGTTAATAAGGTGTGAAAAATATAACATCTAATTGTGGACACAAATAACTATATTTTGCTATTTATTTATCTATAAAAAAATAAAATACACAATAAGCATAAAACAGTAATATAAATGAATGAAACTTCATAAATCCACTTTACTCAATATATGGGTCATTGCAGAATTTTTCCAGAATTTATTGACAGTAAAAAGTATTTTATGTGAATTATTGCCCTATTATATTGCAATAATTATAGTAATTCAATAAAAATAAGTTATTTTCTGAAAATTTTTAGAACTTCTTATTTTATTGATGGGATTCTGAGAAAAATCAGGTTTATATATAAAATGAGTTTTAGATATTTTGGTGGATTTAATTTGTTTCATTAATGAATTTGAAACTTTTAACAACATATCTTGATGAATGCTTCAAGAGGGATGGAGATTTGAGTATGAGGGATTGTTCTTGGCTGAAAAATTGATATTTCTTGGAAGAATTTCGAGATTGAGAGTGAGAGAAAGAATAAAGAGGGTTTGAGTGGTGATGAGAATAATGTGTTGGGAGAAAAATGAAAGGAAAGATGATGGGAGGTGTGAGTGGGAGACCATGTGAATAACTTTTGGCTTTTGGTGGTCTTCATAATTTCCCACTAGCACAAGCATCTCTATATGATACACTAATTAATATAAGAATTTTATAAAATTTAATGTAGAGTTTATAAAAATAGAGTTTTATAAAAAAAGGTTATTATTTGATTATAACAATCTACTTTGATTTGAAGTTTAATTATAGCATTCAAGTTTGATTCTTTTAATTTAATTAGAGCATCATACTTTGATTTTATTTTAATATGGTATCATAATTTAATTTGATTATAGTTATAAGGTTATACTATGCTATATTGCTATTAACGTCAATTTATATCGTATTGTATGAGTTTTGATCCTATTAGCGTCAAGTAATCTTGAGTAGGGTTTATTAAATTTCCAGTTGGGTTGGGTTGACCCGAATCCATTTTAGGCTGATGTCACAGGTTTCCGGTGACCGGTGGTTATTCCCGATGACTAATGGTGTTGGTGGTGGGAGTGGGTGTAATGACAGTGGTGGTTCTCGATGGCGGAGGAGGTGCTTGATGGTAGTGATGTTGGTGGTGGTGTTTGATGGCAGAGGTGGAGATGGTGGTGTTTGATTGCAATGATGGTGGTGGTGGTGTTTGATTGCAATGATGGTGGTGGTGGTGTTTGATGGCAGTGATGGTGGCGGTGGTTGGTGGTGTTTGATGACTGAGGTGGTGTTGTCAATACGGAGATAAGGGTGTGGCGTGGTGAGACCCACTTATTCTATTAAATACACATTGATTTGTTTTTATAAAATAATAAATAGTAAAATAAATTAAAAAATTAAAAAATAAATATAAAGGGTATTATAGTCTTTTTATGCTAACGAGAGACGGAAAACGCAACAAAATCAAACTACAAGGATGGTCCGAGTGCAAAAAAAAAGTTAGGGACGAAACACGCAATTTTTACTAAACCATATGGACGATTTCAGTAATTTACTCTTTTTTTGTAATAAACAAAGTTAGTATGCCTGTTAAATTTATATTAATACGATTATAATACGTATACATTTATGGTAATTATTGGTTAGATTCTGGTATTTGATATTGAAATCTTGAAGTTGTTATTTCTTAGATTTCAAGTGTTACAATCAACTATATTGGATGAACTTGTATTATCCTCAACTCAAAATATATGTGGCTGTAAATGGATTGGAATTAGACCATCATCACGTATGCATATTGCATTCCTTTTGTGGCTTTTAATTTGTTATTTCTTTATCTTTTAAAAAAGAAAATAATAATAAAAAGAAAAAGAAAAAAGTGCAATCGTACCCAAAAATAGCGTTTTTGTTACTATTTATCTCCTTATCTTTTCAAATATTATTATAGGTGTTCCCTCTCCCCCGAACATAAATCACATACATTACAATCCCAATTAAATTAAATAAAAAATGGAAAATCCAATTAAAAAAATTAACAGCCAAATTTTATATAGGCAGTGGTAAACAAACAATCAAAAAAAAAATCAATTAAACGACACAAAGAATCAAATGATTCAACTGATGTAACCGACATCCATTAATCGGATATTCCTTCTATTATGTAAGTGTTATAAGTGATGCATTCACAACTACAAATATTTATAACGGAAAACCCTAGAAAACAACTCGCTCGGACCAATATACAAGTAAATTCAAAATAACTAAACAGATACATGTTGAGAAAGTGTGGAGTCTGATCCAAACATCATAAGACCGCAACATTTGAAATAAGTTGGTGGCTTACTCTATACCGCATCTATTGTCTATGATTTGATAGCATGTATTCTAGACCAAAGCCTTCGACCGAAGACCGACAACAGACCTTAGGCCAATGCTCGAGCATCAATGGAGCCAAGCCAAGCCAGTGAAGTTGATACTTGGCAGCAGCCAAGTCTTCTGACAATAGTTGGTGTTTTTCTCTATGGACATGAGTTCATCATGACAACAGTAGATGTTATGGTCACATGAGTGAAGCGCCAGCAGTAGAGGAAACCATGGGCAGATTAGAAGTTAGTCACTCAAGATAATCAGTAGGAGAAGCTGGTGATCGAGGAGGTTACCAATTTGAAGGGATGAGATACAGAGAACTTACAATGCGAAGAGCGGTTTAGACAGAAGTGTTCAGGTAGGTCGAAGAGTCTCAGACCTGGGACTTAGTTCAGATCGAAGAACCTTCATACAGAAGCTCAGTTCATACCAGAGAGTTCTCAAACAGAAGAGCTGGTTCCAAGTGTAGTCCGACAGAATAAGCAGAACCTTAGTCAGATAGTTTTACAAGTTCAGACCTGAGCCAATACACTCAACCGGAGACCAAGGAGATAATCATGATCGAATAGGAATCCTTGTCACGACCTATCTTAGTGTTGTCTCATCAAATGACAAATTATCTTGGGAACATGTGTAGGGCACATGGCTCAATGTGTTAGGGCAGCATGTGTAACACCCCTTTTCTCAAACCATATTTAAATACAAATACAGTTTACGTTACAAACATATTTTACAACTCGTGACTATAAAGTAGCCACTTAAAATTTTTTTTTATTTTACAAACTTAAACTCAAGGGGTATTACAGACTCAATACAGATAACCATAATTTAAACTTACAGTATATATACTGGTCCCAACTGCAACCTCCGCTCCTTTCACCTAGGTACATAGCATTTAAAAATAGTATACGTGAGACATAAAGCCTCGTGAGTAATATGGGTTTGGACCCAAAAACTTTTCTGTTCAAAACTTGAAATATTACAAGTAAACTTGCTGAAAACTCATTTATGTCATAAATCCCAAAATTTCTTTTCTCCTTTACTTTCAAACTCTAAAAATACTTTCTTTCTCAAAACTGCTTTCTTTCTCATTTTCTGGTGACCAACTGAAACTCATGAATTAAATTATTTTAATTCATTCTACTAGCTCCCCTTGCGGGACAGAACAGATCCGCCCGCTAGGTTATGCTCATTTTGTCTCCCCTTTGTGACTTGGAACGGATTCAAGCACAAGGGTATACTAAGCTAGACAACTACTTCGCGACGGGAGGTACCATCCCAGTAGTGTCTTCTGATCCCCCGATTATGTGGGTGATCCTAGTCCGGACAACTGGCTCTTATTTCTTTCTTTCTTTAAAACTTATCTCATTACATCTCAAATTGGTCAAAATGGGACACAATTTACAAATAACTCATACTCATACACTTTATAACTCTTTACTGAAAATACTTTCAAAACTGATTTTGACATCTTAGTTCACATAAGGAACTTCATTCAAAATATTTTGCAAACTATACTTCTTAAAAATCTGCTTGAAACACTTAGCCCTTGTATAGAGCTACTTTAAAAACTATTTTCCAAACTTTAGTATTTACAAACATTTGGAAATCTTATTTTTCTGAAAATATCATTTTGCTATGTACTAGAAAAATCCTCATAAAACTCACCTTGAGGTAGCTACAAATCTCTAAGCTTCTCGTACTCCTTTTCCTTTCCCCTGCTCAATGGTATTTGAAGCACCACCTATACAAGTATCATGTATAACTACTCAATAAATACATACCACAACTGACCCTACTGTGCTAAAGTCTCATATGACACAATTCCAGGTTATAACAAATGTATAACCATTAATAAACTCGTTTTATAATTTTTCTCCGAAATACGCCTATTTTGCTACAGTACTCCCGAGGGGTCGTATTTCAGTTCCGACACTTTTCCATGAAATCTTAGGCCATATTAGACTTGTGTTTCAAATTTGGAGTTCATTGGACAAGTCTAGCTCAAATTCCAAAAATCAAGTTTTAACATAAACTTGACAATTTGGCCACTGCCGCTACAGTGGTTTTTCCGCAAGGTCGGATTACGCATTTGAAAATTTCCTATATGTTTTCATACCATTTTAGGGCTATGGTAAAAATTTCAGACCAAACGGACATGCCTAGCTATGGTTTCTAACTTTTGAAGTCCCTGTCCGAAGGGCGCACTACGCCTGGAACCTGGGCGCACTGCGCCTGGGCGCACCACGCCTGGAACCTGGGCGCACTGCGCCTGGGCGCACCACGCCTGGAACCTGGGAGCACTGCGCCTGGCGCCAGGGCAGGGTTCCAGACCAGTCGCGATTTGGCACTGTAGCATGCAGTTTTGACATTTTAAGTCCTTAATCCAGTTCTTAATCATATAGGGTTTGTTCCCTGACTAAAACCCTCCATTAATACAAGGTTTTAATCCATTAAAATCAATTCAATCAATCAAATGCAGGAATTAAAGTTCTTGATCAAAATTGCAAATTTTCAAGAATAGCAATCTACTTCCATGTTTTTGAGTTATGTTCTTAACTAATGACTTATTGGAAGTATTAGCCACTTAAACCACATGATTCATAACTGACATTTCAGTTTCAATTCAACCCAAGAACCAAATCAAGAATACACACAAAAACTTAGGTTAGAACTTTCTTACTAACCTTGTTTAACGTAGGAATCACCAAATTTCAATGTTGTTTCTTTGATTCCTTTGCTGAATTTCCAAACTTCTTCTCTTCCCGTGCTCTCCCTCTCGCTCTCTCTGGCTCTCTCTAGAAGACTCTACTGAATTCTGGGAAATGAGAGTAATAACTCTCTTATTTATATAATTAATATTTATAAAACATTTGCATTTTAGTCCCCTAGCTTCTCTCTTTTATTCAAAAATGGCCCAAGAGCTCATAACTTTGCAACCAAAGTTCCATTAACTTCTAACTTGACATTTTCTTGACAATTTGGTCATTTTCATGTCAAATGACCATTTTGTCCTTTTTGGTCAAATTTCACTATTTACGCGGTAAAACTCCAACTTTTCACATAAACTCTAATTTCTTATAATATTATTTTACAAATACATATTATTTTTCATAATAGTCTTATAACGTGTTAAAAGACCGTTTTACCCTTTTACAACTTTTTCGCGGGTTCTTACAGTCACCCCTCCTTAAGCGGATTCCGTCCTCGGAATCTTTTCGTAATTTGTGAAATTCGGATATCTTCTCTTCATTTCTTCTAACGTCTCCCAGGTTAGGTTTGACCCTAATGGGTGCTTCCACTTGACTAGTACTAAGTTAATCTCCTTGTTCCTTAGCTTCTTAGTCTGCATCTCTAGAATCGCTTCAGGTTCTTCAATCAGTCTGCTAGGAGTCTCCACCCTCAAGTCAGGATACGATATTACTAACTCTTCTTTACCAAAGTACTTCTTCAGGTAGCATACATGGAAGGTATCATGTATTCCACTGAGTTTTGGTGGTAACTCCAGCTTGAATGCCTGTAACCCAACTCTCTTCAGGATTCTAAAGGGTCCAATGTATCTTGGACTCAGCTTTCCTCTCTTGCCAAATCTGACTATATCCTTCCACGGCGACACTTTTATCATCACTAAGTCACCTTCTTGCAAGTCGTATGGTCTTTTCTTCAAATTGGAGTAACTTTTCTGTCGGTCTTGTGCTGCTTTCATGTTGGCTTGAATTACTCCGATCTTCTCATTAGTCACTCTAACAATCTCTGGCCCTGTAAGCTTCGTCTCACCCGCCTCTAACCAGCATAAAGGAGTTCTACACTTTCTACCATACAATGCCTCAAAGGGTGGCATTTTAATGCTAGAATGGTAGCTGTTATTGTATGCAAACTCCACTAGTGGCAGGTTTTCATCCCAACTACCTCCAAAATCCATCACGCATGATCGTAGCATGTCTTCTAATGTCTGGATCATTCGTTCACTCTGACCATCCGTTTGTGGATGATACACTGTACTTAACTGAATTTTTGTCCCCATTTTCTCTTGTAAAGCTCTCCAAAAGTTAGAGGTAAATCTGGGGTCTCTGTCTGACACGATAGACAACGGTGCACCATATCTTCTTAACACTTCATCTATATACAACTGGGCTAACTGCTCCAATGGAGTAGTTTCTTTTATGGCTAGAAATAGTGCACTCTTGGTCAACCGGTCCACTATGACCCATATACTATCATAACCTCTTCTTGTTCTCGGTAACCCGACAATCAAGTCCATGGTTACATCTTCCCACTTTCCGGCTGGAATGTGCAATGACTGAGCATCCCCATGCGGGACCTGATGTTCCGCCTTGACTTGTGCACAAATGACACACTTGGAGATGTACTTTGCTATCCTCTTCTTCATTCCAGGCCACCAGTACTGTCTTTTCAGATCTTGATAAGTCTTGGTACTCCCTGGATGTATGGAATACTTTGACTTATGCGACTCTTCTAGAATCAGCTTTCTCAAACTTCCTGCTTTCGGTACCCAAATGCGGTTTCTGAAGGTCTTCAACCCTTGACTGTTGGTCTCAAACTGTATGTCTTTTCCTAGCTTTTCATCTTTTAAGTCTCCACTTTCTTCAACTTTCTGCTGAGCTGCTTTAATCTGCTCTATAATACTGGACACCAGTTCTATGCGCATCGACCTTGCCTTGATTCTTTTCTCAGGAGCTTTTCTACTTAATGCATCTGCTACTACATTTGCTTTACCCGGATGGTATACTATGTCGCAATCATAGTCACTGATCAGCTCTAGCCATCTACTCTGTCTCATGTTCAACTCTTTTTGAGTGAACACATACTGCAAACTTTTGTGATCAGTGAATAGCTTGCACTTTGTACAATACAAATAATGTCTCCAAATCTTCAAGGCAAATACGATTGCTGCAAGCTCTAAATCATGGGTTATGTACTTTTTCTCTGGATCTTTCAACTGTCTGGAAGCGTATGCGATAACCTTCCCTCTTTGCATCAACACACAGCCAAGCCCCCGATGTGAGGCATCGCAGTACACTTCAAAGTCTTCTGTCCCATCTGGTAACGTAAGGACAGGCGCGTTACACAACTTTTCTTTCAATGTAGCAAAAGCTCTTTCTTGTTCTTCTTGCCATCTAAATTTCTCTTCTTTCCGGGTTAGTCGTGTAAGTGGCACAGCTATACGGGAGAAATCCTGAATAAATCTTCGGTAATACCCGGCAAGACCGAGAAAACTTCTAACTTCTGTTGGCGTCTTAGGTGGCTCCCATTTCATCACTGCTTCAACTTTTGCTGGGTCAACTTTTATACCTTGGATAGAAACAACATGTCCAAGGAACTGCACTTCTCGCATCCAAAACTCGCACTTGGAGAACTTTGCATATAGTTGTTCTCGCTTCAAAGTCTCAAGTACTGCTCGCAAGTGACTCGCATGCTCTTCTTTATTCTTTGAGTATATCAGTATGTCATCTATGAACACTATAACAAACCGGTCTAGAAATAGTTTACTGACTCGATTCATTAAGTCCATAAAAACCGCTGGTGCATTCGTAAGACCGAATGGCATTACTAGGAACTCGTAGTGCCCGTATCGTGTACGGAACGCTGTCTTCTCTACATCACTTTCTTTCACCCTGACTTGGTGATAGCCTGATCTCAAATCAATCTTTGAAAAATAATCTGCTCCTTGTAACTGATCAAACAAATCATCTATTCGGGGCAACGAATAACGGTTCTTAATGGTAATCTTGTTCAATTCTCTGTAATCAATGCACATCCGCATTGATCCGTCTTTCTTCTTTACAAACAGGACTGGAGCACCCCACGGAGAAGAACTAGGCCTGATGAAGCCTTTATCTAGTAACTCCTGCAACTGGGACATTAATTCTCGCATCTCTGTTGGTGCTAACCGGTACGGTGCTCGTGCTATTGGGGAAGCTCCTGGAACAAGATCTATCCGGAATTCAACTTGCCTTTCTGGTGGCAAGCCTGGTAATTCATCTGGGAAAACTTCTGGGAATTCTTTTACTACTTCTATGTCTTTATACGTCTGTTTTACTTTGTCTCCGGTCATCACATAGGCCAAGAAAGATACACACCCTTTTCTGATACATCTTCGAGCCTTAGCTACACTAATGAGACTTGGTACATGCTTTCTTCTTTCTCCATATACGTACACCTTAGCTCCTAGGGTTTTAACAGACACCCTCTTCTGTCCACAAGCTATCTTCGCATCATTTACACCAAGCCAATCCATTCCGATTATCACATCAAAGGACTTAATTCCAATGGGAAGGAGATTAAGTCGGAACTTCTTGCCGTTGATGTCAAGTTCACAATCTCGGTACATATGTTGAACTTCAACAAATTTCCCGTCTGCCACTTCTACCTCAAAAACTAGATCTAGCAATTCTAATGGAACTCTCAATCTGGCTCTGAATCTATGGGACACGAATGAATATGTAGAACCAGAATCAAACAACACATATGCAGGTGTCGAGTTGATCAGTAGTATACCAGACAACGCCTAGTGATATCAAGTATTTTAGGCGTTGTTGAGCCCTGTTCTTGGTAAAATTATATCAAATATGCATGGGTATTCTCACTTTTCGTGTCAGGACTTGTCTGGAGAAAAAAAGAACTAAAACAGGGACTAAAGGTGTACAAACGGAAAAAGTATGGAAAAAATGGAAAAATCAAGAGAAGACGAACGCGCGCCGCGGATTTATCTTCTGCGCGACGCTGGCGTAAGGCGGTGGAACACATTTGAATGACGAAAAAACGGGGAACGGATAAGTACGCGCGCCGCGGATTTCACTTCTGCGCCGCGCGGTCACGGGAAATTTGCAACTATAAATAGAGGCATTTCCAGCCGAAAACCCTAGCAAAGACCGGGTGTAAACATCGACCTAGAAGCTCTTTGACTCGAGGATTCCATTTCAGAAGCCATCATTTGGTATTTTCATGTTTTAGATTTTATTTCATTTTAGCTAAACATTTGTAAGCTTTGAGTTGAATCTTTGGGTGTGACAACCATTGATCTTCAGCTTAGGGTTCTGTTTTTAGTAGTGTTTGGTTACTGAATTGATGTTTAGATATTGGTTTTGATGAATAAAAATCATTCGGTTAATGTTAACATTGGTTTTTCGGTATTTTGGATGCTTGTTGGCGTTTTGATTGTTGGTTTGTGTGTGGATTTTGTTTGTGACTTGGTTGGGACTGTTTCCCTTTGCTGAAAACAGTAGCTAACTTGGTTAGGTTTAGCATTAAATCTTGGCTAGTAATTATTCAAGTAGAACTTTAGTTATTAGCTAGTTTATGCTATGCTTGGTTTTGCTAGTTTGAATGCCTTCAATTGCTTCTGATTCAGAGATGTACTTCTGAGTTCAGAAAGTAACTAGGTCATTTGGACATATCTAAGCTTGGCTTGTGTGTTTGAATATTGTTTCGAGATAGAAGGATAGAAATTAGCCTAGATGAGAGATTACCAACTAATAGTGTCACAGCTATAGTCAGCCCTGTTCTTGGTAAAATTATATCAAATATGCATGGGTATTCTCACTTTTCGTGTCAGGACTTGTCTGGAGAAAAAAGAACTAAAACAGGGACTAAAGGTGTACAAACGGAAAAAGTATGGAAAAAATGGAAAAATCAAGAGAAGACGAACGCGCGCCGCGGATTTATCTTTTGCGCGACGCTGGCGTAAGGCGGTGGAACACATTTGAATGACGAAAAAACGGGGAACGGATAAGTACGCGCGCCACAGATTTCACTTCTGCGCGGCGCGGTCACGGGAAATTTGCAACTATAAATAGAGGCATTTCCAGCCGAAAACCCTAGCAAAGACCGGGTGTAAACATTGACCTAGAAGCTCTTTGACTCGAGGATTCCATTTCAGAAGCCATCATTTGGTATTTTCATGTTTTAGATTTTATTTCATTTTAGCTAAACATTTGTAAGCTTTGAGTTGAATCTTTGGGTGTGACAACCATTGATCTTCAGCTTAGGGTTCTGTTTTTAGTAGTGTTTGGTTACTGAATTGATGTTTGGATATTGGTTTTGATGAATAAAAATCATTCGGTTAATGTTGACATTGGTTTTTTGGTATTTTGGATGCTTGTTGGCGTTTTGATTGTTGGTTTATGTGTGGATTTTGTTTGTGACTTGGTTGGGACTGTTTCCCTTTGCTGAAAACAGTAGCTAACTTGGTTAGGTTTAGCATTAAATCTTGGCTAGTAATTGTTCAAGTAGAACTTTAGTTATTAGCTAGTTTATGCTATGCTTGGTTTTGCTAGTTTGAATGCCTTCAATTGCTTCTGATTCAGAGATGTACTTCTGAGTTCAGAAAGTAACTAGGTCATTTGGACATATCTAAGCTTGGCTTGTGTGTTTGAATATTGTTTCGAGATAGAAGGATAGAAATTAGTTCCTCCGACTATAGCTGTGACACTATTAGTTGGTAATCTCTCATCTAGGCTAACCACGTAGCTCCTGTGGATCGACCCTGACTCCACTATACTAGTGAATGTTAGGTTAACTCTTATTTTTGACCGCATGACGACCTCTGCGTGCACGTCAAATTTTGGCGCCGTTGCCGGGGAGCTGTGCGCTTAGGTTAGGTGAGTAGTAGGAACTCATTTCTTAGTTTTATGTTTGATTTTTGTTGCTGATTTTTGGTATGTGTACATCCTTATAATGGGTGATTACATGTACCCGGATCAGTATTATGAAGATTATGAAAATCCGGCCGACACCTATTACGAGGATGATTGCTACAATGGATCATTCGATGACAATGGATGGGGGACCGAGAAGTCATCTCAGCCTGAGAATTCTGTAACCTTGGCCCAACTTTGGGTATTCATGTATAACAACTACCATGAACAGAAGGACCAGGCTGAAGCTCTTGAAAAAGTGCAAGCTTCTTTAGATAGGTTAGAGGAAAGTTGGAAATGTTCACCACCTTCGCCAGAACCGGAGGTGAGTGATTTTTATACCAATGATAATATGTGTGAACTTGCATCATCTGAATATGTGATGGAAGGGCATACACCGTGGGAAAGTCAAGAGACCACTGAGATGGTCGAAAATGTTGTTGAGGAAGAAGTTGCAGGTGACAATGCTACCTCTGACTCAACAGCTTTTGATATGTTTGATGTTTTTGAAAATGTTAATAATGTTGATCTGGTGATGTGTGAACCCATACTATCACCAGACGATTTGATTGATGAGGATGTTGTGGAGGAGGCTGTAAGTGACAGTACAGACCCCAGCCCAACGACTCCCGAAATTGTTGAAGTTTTTGATATTATTGAGGAAGGGGGTGTAGATGACAATATTACCCCCGACCCTGTAATTTTTGAAAATTTTGAAAATTTTGAAAATAAGGATCTGATGATGGGTGACTTTGTACCACCATCAGAGCAAACCAGTCACTCATTCTTGGTACCGATCCACCTGTTGGACGATGATCAAGAAGTTGATGCTGACAAATTGATATTTGAAAATAATAAACATGATTTTATCACCACTCATGATCCATTCATGAATGGAAAATTAGATGTGATCAATACCATCGATGAAGACATATGGAAGCATCCTGACATGTTGCCTTCCGATCCCACTCGATTGGAAAACTTTTATTGGTACTGCAAGCCAAAATTGCAAGATGAAGATAGCACGTGGGACACTGGCAAAATGAAATCTACAAGACAACTACTGGAAGCGGCCCTAGGCGCGCTTCATGTCAAACCAGTGATTTTGAAGAGATATAGAAGGAAGGATCGAGCTTGGAGGTTTAAAGCTACTTCCAAGCACTCGCGGGAAATCATCAGAAGACGGCATCTGGGTAGCAACAGGAGAACCAACAAGCCATTCGACCCAGGGAAGTGGAAGGAGTATGTGGACAATAAAGGGACGGTGGTGACTGAAAATCAGCGAAGGAAGAAGGCATACGATCCACCGTAGCTGTAAAAGGACTCTACGTCTGGCTGAAGACGTTAAACTTAGCGCTTGTTGGGAGGCAACCCATCGTGTCATAAGTAGGTTTTATATTTCTTAGGATTAATTTAGAAAATACATCAATCTTTTTGTAGGCACTAGTGATTTGAAATAAGTGTGGGGTCAATTGAGAAGCTTGAAAAATTTTTTGAAGACCGCGCCGCGGCTTTTTGTATTGCGCGACGCGGGGTCGGAACTCAACCCGATGCGCAGGGGTTGAATTGGCGACACGCACGCCGCGGAAATGGGAAACCCGCGCCGCGGGAAACGATCGGTCAGTTTTTCTCCTTTATAAGGTGAACCGCGGCTCGCACGACCCACATACGACTCGGAGCTCTGGTGATCGAAAATTTCTTGCAATTTTTCTTGCTTATTTTGTTCCCACTACCAAGGTATGCCATTCTAACTATCTATTACTCGTTAAAACTAGCGATTATGTAGTTAATTCTAGTGATTTGCCCCAAAATAGTTCAAACTTAGAATCACTAATGCTAGCCTATAGGGCGTTTGTTTTGCCAAATGGAGACCCTATATGAGCTAATCGGCACCTAGGCTACCTTGTGGTATCATTAAATTGAGATTTAGCAGGTTAAAATGAGGATTTGATTCGGGGTTTGGCAACAGTTGTACGTCGCGCCGCGCCCTTGCTCTTGGGCCGCGCCGCGGTGCGGTGGGGAAGAAAAGGGACTGATTTTGCAAAAAAATTTTGTTTTGTGGCTGTATTTTCTTTTGCAGATGATGTTCAGATTGGACCACGCCTTCCTTCAGTTTCCCGCAGAGCTTGACAGTTCGGTGGAGTATATCTCGCGGAGGGATGCATTGATTCATCGCCGGGTCCTTGAGGCGACAGTTATCGATCGAGACATTCTGAGGGATGCAGGGCTCTGGGGTGCGATTGAGCCATTTTTACATCGCACCTGGACCCACGAGGAGGCATCGTTCACCTGTCGTGGCTGGGACATGATTATGGCCACGGACGAGGACGTGGTCTACACGGAGTTGCTACTGGAGTTCATCTCCACTATCCAGTTCGCACCACGGGCAGGGGACCCACGCTCCAGACTGGTGCGTTTTCGTTTGGGAGGTGTGCACAGGGAGTGCAACCTCCGGGAGTTTGGAAGGCGCGCAAGCATCTACACTCCAGCGGACCTCCAGCACCGTTACTTCACCCGGTTCTTTGGGTCGTGCATTCAGGGGGAGCCGGAGCGGGCTCCCAACATGGAGATTTGGACACCGCTGTCCAATGTGATGTACGAGGCGGTGACTTCGAGGGAGAGCCACCTCCGCGACCCACTTCATTGCCTCTGTTGAATAATGGTTTTATGTTTTTATGTGACCATCACTGAAATAAGTCGAAATGTTTTTATTAACAGTTTATTTCAGATTGCGTGAATTCGAGATCAAAAACAAGAATAAATCAAGACCCGAGAAACTTTGAGAAAACATCCAAACCTGAGGAAGTAACGCTACAAACCAAAGAGCAAAATACAAAATATCACACTGCTACAGCAATCACGACGCGACAGGCATAGTGGTCGCGACGTGAAGAAGAAACAAAGACAGAAGACCAAAAATACCCAGCGATCGCGACGCGACGAAGGAGATGGTCGCGACGCGAAGAGCTTGAACGCGAAGCTCCAACGTGACACCACCAACCTTCTAATCGCGAGACTACCAACACACCATCCTTCGCGACGCGACCAAAAGCAACGCGACCAAAAGGAAACGCGACGAAAAGCTCGACATACCAGCGAAGACGCACTGACCCGACAAAAAGCGCACCGACCACCAGCTATGGACCTTCGCGACGCGACGGACCATATGGTCGCGACGCGAACGCTGTTCATCAGCACTATAAATAAGATGCAAACCTCTTGCCATTCTTGTGCAGAAAATAACTTACACCACACATACCCATTCAAGCACCAATATTATCCTACGTCCAAAGAGCAAGAAAACCTGCCAAAACGCTCAAGAAAACCACTACACCCATACTCTACCCGACACCAAACAAAACCTCTACCCGACACCAAACAAAACCTCTACCCGACACCAAACAAAACCTCTACCCGACACCAAACAAAACCTCTACCCGACACCAAACTTCAAACCTCTAAACAACCTCAACCCGAATACCAAACTACAAAACCTACACACCCACTACCAAATACATACACGAAAACTAAACCACAAAAACCCCGTGCATCTCAATTAAACCGACACCAAAAAACCCATTTCACCAAACACCAAAAACTACCAAACCTCATCCTACCGTAAAGAACGAGAATCGACGCTTCAAAGAAAACGCCATCTTCATCAGCTATCGATAAGTTCTTTTGAAAATTATTTGTGTCGTTTTTGATTTATTCAAACTGTTATAAATCAACTGTACCAAATATCCAATACATCCCAATTGAACCTTGACAACCAAAACATATGTGGACTGTATTTAACCGAGACATCTAACTTCTAACTTCTAACCTTTTTATTTATTGTAAAAACACGTTATCGTTGATAATGGCGTTTATTACATCTAACTTCTAACTTCTAACCTTTTTATTCATTGTAAAAACACGTTATCGTTGATAATGGCGTTTATTACATCTAACCTCTAACTTCTAACTTTTACTTTATTTACCGCTTTCTGTCTATTTAAATACTGTCTAGTTTAGATTTACCATTTTACTTTATTCCGCAACTCTTATTTATTCCGCATAGTATAGATAAAATACATATCTGTCACACGGTAATAGGCTTAAAAACCTTGTTCGTGGAGATCAGCTATCGTATATATTTTTCAACAATTGGTATCAGAGCTCGTGTGATTTAGTCTGAAATTTTTGTCGAAAACTTTTGTGTAGCGTTTTTATAAACCACCAATAAGTTTTCCTTAAAAATTTCATTTTAATATCACTTGTTCAAAATCCTTTCAAAAAAATTAATTAAAAAAATTTAAAAAAAAAAAAATTAAAAATTAAAAAAAAAAAAAAATTTAAAAATCTTAAAATTTTCAAAAAAAATCAACCCAAAAATGTCTTCCACAACCTACTCAAGAGCTCCATATGTCATCGATCAGGTATGGTCTATGATCTCAGAAATCGGTCTTTCAAAAACACCATTTGAGTCCCACATGACTAAGATTGAGAACAGTTTGAAAGCTGATCTCAAACTATATCATGACACAATAGTCAAATCTGATATCTGCAAATCTGAATTACAAACCTTGCAACTCAGATTTGGAGAATCAACAAGGACTAGAGACAAACTTGAAAGAGACATCGAACGAAAATCTGAAGAATATAATCACGTCTTAAAACAATTAAATGAAGCTCTAAAACAAAAAAAGGACTTGGAAATAAAAAATCAATCTGTTTTTCCATCTGAAATAAAAGATACCTTAGAAATAGAAGTCCTTCAGTTAAAACTAAAAATTCAAGATTTAACTGACACAAACACTAGTTTGATTCTAAAACTAGATGATTCTTCAAAACAAATCAAACTTCTTGAATCCGAGAATCAAAGATTTCAAGGAAAACTGGATTCTATCAATCTTGCTAGAAAGCTAAGTGATGATATTTTCATCAAAGCAACATCCTTAGGATCTGGCAAAATCGATACGAATTACAGACCTGGATTAGGAAGAGAATCTTTCGAAATCGAACAAGCCAAACAAGAAACCAGGACTAACAGTGAAAACTCTGAATCAACTCTAACAGATCTATCCACATCTGTTAATGAGGAAAATTCAGACGACGAAACAGTTATCAACTGTAACCCAGATGATACTGATTTCACTGTTTCCAAAAGATCTTTCACTAATAGGTCTTCAACCCATCAAATCCAAATTACCAACCAAAACTCCTTTTACGAGAAAGGCAGTACCTCTAAACCAATTGCTCTTCAAAAGGAACAAGGCAAACCCAAAGTTTTCAAACAAACCCAAAAGAAACCTTTAAAACCAGCTTCTGTGCCACAAAAATAAACTTTGAATCCAAAACAAAAACCTTTTCAAAAACCAATTCAAAGTTGCTTTCAAGAGATAAACTTCAATCTCTCAAGGAATTTTCAGAAATCATCATTTCACCAAATTCCATTCCATCATCATAATGTTTTCCAAAACCATTCAGATCCCAGATACAAAGAAAGGTTATCAAACGGATCTTCACATATAGGATACCTTTCACAAAATCAAAGACCATTTCAACTGACAGGTTTTCAAAACCAAATCTTAAATTGGGAAAATCTGATAAGTCAAATCAAGCCTCAACCACTTCGTCCAATTAACAGAAACCATAATGATTTCAAATCACCGAAAACCATTAACAAATCAGGACCCACCATGGTTTGGGTACCTAAACTTTCTGTCTAATTGCAGGTACTTTGTGCTGGAGAGCCCAAGGATGATACATGGTATATCAATAGTGGCCGATCCAAGCATATGACAACAAACCATAGCCTTCAACAAGACTTTAAACCCACACTACCTCCGATGCAGAAACTTCACAATAAAACCAAAATGATGCGGATCCAGTCGAGGGGGAACCACCAAAACCAGAACCCTCCTAAAACACTCCAATCCACCTATCCAAATAATCCCAATGCATCATTTATGGGAGAACCACCAAAACCAAATTCCTCTCTAAAACAATCCCAATCTACCTATCCAAAATGATCCCAGTGCATCATTTATGGGGGAACTCTCGTTACCCAATTCTCACCCCCATAACCAAAATTTACCAAAAAAAAAACATTCAAATAACCAAAACTTTCCAAAAACATTCAGAAAAACAAATCTTCGAAAATACAATAAAAGACTTGTCATAATAAGCTTTTATAGAACCATGTGATTAACATCTTCTTGACTAAATTTTCAGATACTTATGCTCGATGAATGTTCTCAGTTATATTGATTCTAAATTAAAGAGAAGGTTCAAAGTTCAAACATTTTTGTTGTGTACATTCTCCTATTCCCTTTGAATTTATTTCAAATTATAACGATTTTATCTGTAAAGGGACATAAGATCAGGAGATTCAGATGAAAACCAAACCCATGTGAGAAATTGTGCCTCGTCTTTAAATGCTAAGTGGAATTCATTTCTGTGAGCAAAGGTGTTTTCATTATGACTTATAAGATTTATACTCTTATACCGTGATGCTAGTTTCATTTTTGCTTAGATATCAAAATGACCAGGGACGATACAATCATTTCCTTATATATTAGACAAACTGTCTATTATATCACCTATCCCTATCCTCAATCAAACCACTTCAAAGAAAAGACTAATCATCTGGCATAACGAATCTGACAAATGAAGAAACGAGAAAGTCATATCCAACAAATGCTGTCAACAAATCACAATTGGTAACCACATCAGATATCTTTTACACAAGGTGTATTAGCGAAAATCAAGAAGAGATAAAGACAAAGGTGAACACATCACCAAAGAAAAAGAAGATTTACAACAACAATCCATCAAGACAGACACCTCTCAAAACAACAAATTCTCAAAATGCTTTATCAAATATAGCTGATCAAAACCGAAGATTTACCGGGATACTGTAGCCTTCATAATTGAATATTCTTAGTTGCAAAATGCACTATGAATATTTCTAAACCCCTCTACATGTATTTACCGACGGAGAGAGAGTGAACCTCAATGGCATGAATGAAGAAACCCTCTGAGTAATGCCGAAACCAGTCTTATGTGATTGATTATCTAATATGAAGACCAAGTGACTAAAGTATATAGGTATAAATCCACGTTAAGCATAAGTCAACACCTTCAAACTGAGAGATATCACTCATCTTTAGTGATTATACACCCGTTCTGCACCCAGAACAAACAAACATCTCAGTCAAGTGTGAGATATACCTATGAGAAGTTCATCTGAATCGACCTATTAAGATCACTTGTCGTCTTTATAAATGCTATAAAATCTTAAGGAATATTATGAAAATACATATACAAAAACCTTTTGATAATCGAACTCGAGACTTTGATTCAGAAACAAATATTCTTGACAAACATTTTTCAAAACATAAGTAAAATCTAGTCACACTCTTTCAAAACAAGTGATATGGTTTTATAAATGTCTTATCCAAATTTCAAGAATTTCAATCAAACATTTTACTCCTCATTTCATTAATGATCACATAGGGGGAAATTGTTGAATAATGGTTTTATGTTTTTATGTGACCATCACTGAAATAAGTCGAAATGTTTTTATTAACAGTTTATTTCAGATTGCGTGAATTCGAGATCAAAAACAAGAATAAATCAAGACCCGAGAAACTTTGAGAAAACATCCAAACCTGAGGAAGTAACGCTACAAACCAAAGAGCAAAATACAAAATATCACACTGCTACAGCAATCACGACGCGACAGGCATAGTGGTCGCGACGTGAAGAAGAAACAAAGACAGAAGACCAAAAATACCCAGCGATCGCGACGCGACGAAGGAGATGGTCGCGACGCGAAGAGCTTGAACGCGAAGCTCCAACGTGACACCACCAACCTTCTAATCGCGAGACTACCAACACACCATCCTTCGCGACGCGACCAAAAGCAACGCGACCAAAAGGAAACGCGACGAAAAGCTCGACATGCCAGCGAAGACGCACTGACCCGACAAAAAGCGCACCGACCACCAGCTATGGACCTTCGCGACGCGACGGACCATATGGTCGCGACGCGAACGCTGTTCATCAGCACTATAAATAAGATGCAAACCTCTTGCCATTCTTGTGCAGAAAATAACTTACACCACACATACCCATTCAAGCACCAATATTATCCTACGTCCAAAGAGCAAGAAAACCTGCCAAAACGCTCAAGAAAACCACTACACCCATACTCTACCCGACACCAAACAAAACCTCTACCCGACACCAAACAAAACCTCTACCCGACACCAAACAAAACCTCTACCCGACACCAAACAAAACCTCTACCCGACACCAAACTTCAAACCTCTAAACAACCTCAACCCGAATACCAAACTACAAAACCTACACACCCACTACCAAATACATACACGAAAACTAAACCACAAAAACCCCGTGCATCTCAATTAAACCGACACCAAAAAACCCATTTCACCAAACACCAAAAACTACCAAACCTCATCCTACCGTAAAGAACGAGAATCGACGCTTCAAAGAAAACGCCATCTTCATCAGCTATCGATAAGTTCTTTTGAAAATTATTTGTGTCGTTTTTGATTTATTCAAACTGTTATAAATCAACTGTACCAAATATCCAATACATCCCAATTGAACCTTGACAACCAAAACATATGTGGACTGTATTTAACCGAGACATCTAACTTCTAACTTCTAACCTTTTTATTTATTGTAAAAACACGTTATCGTTGATAATGGCGTTTATTACATCTAACTTCTAACTTCTAACCTTTTTATTCATTGTAAAAACACGTTATCGTTGATAATGGCGTTTATTACATCTAACCTCTAACTTCTAACTTTTACTTTATTTACCGCTTTCTGTCTATTTAAATACTGTCTAGTTTAGATTTACCATTTTACTTTATTCCGCAACTCTTATTTATTCCGCATAGTATAGATAAAATACATATCTGTCACACGGTAATAGGCTTAAAAACCTTGTTCGTGGAGATCAGCTATCGTATATATTTTTCAACAGCCTCATGCACCGGATCGTCTCCACCTCCATCATGCATCGGGAGGGGGGCGAGAAGGTGTCGGGCGACGACATGACGTATTTGTGGATCCTCCTCGACCCGTCCCGATTCCTCCATCTCCCCTACGCCCTTGCGATCGCTCTCTCCACCCATGTGACCGACGCCTCCTCCAGCAGCCCACTAGCCAGGGGGTACTTCATTACCCGCCTGGCCCGATCATATGGTATTCTCACTGCCCCCGTGGCAGCTTCCTTGACCGCTCTGCCTCCATCGCGCACTACAGCACGCACGCTGGAGAGGATGCGACTCATTGAGCAGCAGCGCCCGGGGCAGTTCATCCGGTCACCGACCGAGCTTTCCCAGCCACCTCAGCCTGCGTATGCCCAGCCCGGCAGGAGACGCCGGAGACAGGAGCCACCAGCACCAGAGCCGGTACAGCCGCAGCCACAGCAGGAGGATCCAGCCGCCATCCATCGATTGGAGGCCCGAGTTGCCAGGATCGAGGACCAACTCGAGTGGATCGGGGAGGTACTTCTTCAGATCGCATCAGCGCAGGGCCAGCGTCCCCGACCATTCCCTGCCTGGTCCCATGATCACGAGGCTGGACCCTCCAGGCCACCGGGTAGTGATTGATGTATCTTTTTCTTTCTTTCTTTTTATTTTCTTTTTGGGATATATGTATAAACTTATGACACATCTATCTGTATATTATTTTTTCTGTCATGTGTGCTTTTAATTTATTTGTTAAGTGATGCATGATATACCAATCTGAGAGGGAGTTGTCTCAGACAAGTGTGGGGTCACCGTGCCCCCTCCACTTGTCTTGACCACCGGCGTGTCTTACTGTAGCGCTACAACTCCAGCATATGAATCAAGGATCCGATTGTACGCATTATACCTGTGATATTGAGTACCAAGCAGTCTACCGTCCAAAAAGG
This sequence comes from Cichorium intybus, assembly GCA_023525715.1. Taxonomy (NCBI): domain Eukaryota; kingdom Viridiplantae; phylum Streptophyta; class Magnoliopsida; order Asterales; family Asteraceae; genus Cichorium; species Cichorium intybus. The sequence goes on along the minus strand of CM042011.1, from coordinate 1,165,290 downwards.
GGTAACTCTTTCTCCCTTGTTTTGAATTAATTTTTGTACAACGGGGACGTTGTACGGTTTTAAGTGTGGGGTGTGGACGGTCGAAAGAGATATTTTTGAAAAATTTTTGCAGAAATGATCAATTTTTCAATTTTTAGCAATATTTTTTCAAAATTTTTAATGAATTGCAATTTTGAAATGAATGGTTTGTGATTGTGATAGCACTAGTATTTTTCAAGAAATACTGTTTAGTTGTGATCATGCTATTAGTTAGTCAAATAAGTTGAGTTTTACGAGTTTAGAAGATTGAGCCGTTTTAGGATTGGAATTTAGGAAGGAAAAGTCAATCTGTGGCCTTTGTTGTTCGAGCCGGTAGGTCTAAAATGGGTGGACCTTACGCACCTTACCACCTAAGATCGTCTGGTCTGGGATGGTATTTCTGAAAGCTCGTTACACGGACAACATCGAAAGTCATGGACAATTCCTTAATGGCCTTTAGAATCTGAACGAGTAAGTACACTTCATTGTGGACAGAAAGTTTGTGATCAAGGGTTCTTTAGAAAGCCATGAATTCCAAAGAACAACTCAATTATGTTTTCACGAACTATTTCATTCTAACTCGAAGAGCAATAAACTTTGAAACTAAACACAGTAAAAAAATTGTTCGATTCTCTATTATAATTTGTTAAAAACTCTCTTGCTTGGGGACAAGCAAGGCACAAGTGTGGGGTGTTTCACAACGCCTAGTGATATCAAGTATTTTAGGCGTTGTTGAGCCCTGTTCTTGGTAAAATTATATCAAATATGCATGGGTATTCTCACTTTTCGTGTCAGGACTTGTCTGGAGAAAAAAGAACTAAAACAGGGACTAAAGGTGTACAAAAGGAAAAAGTATGGAAAAAATGGAAAAATCAAGAGAAGACGAATGCGCGCCGCGGATTTATCTTCTGCGCGACGCGGGCGTAAGGTGGTGGAACACATTTGAATGACGAAAAAACGGGGAACGGATAAGTACGCGCGCCGCGGATTTCACTTCTCCGCCGCGCGGTCACGGGAAATTTGCAACTATAAATAGAGGCATTTCCAGCCGAAAACCCTAGCAAAGACCGGGTGTAAACATCGACCTAGAAGCTCTTTGACTCGAGGATTCCATTTCAGAAGCCATCATTTGGTATTTTCATGTTTTAGATTTTATTTCATTTTAGCTAAACATTTGTAAGCTTTGAGTTGAATCTTTGGGTGTGACAACCATTGATCTTCAGCTTAGGGTTCTGTTTTTAGTAGTGTTTGGTTACTGAATTGATGTTTGGATATTGGTTTTGATGAATAAAAATCATTCGGTTAATGTTAACATTGGTTTTTCGGTATTTTGGATGCTTGTTGGCATTTTGATTGTTGGTTTGTGTGTGGATTTTGTTTGTGACTTGGTTGGGACTGTTTCCCTTTGCTGAAAACAGTAGCTAACTTGGTTAGGTTTAGCATTAAATCTTGGCTAGTAATTGTTCAAGTAGAACTTTAGTTATTAGCTAGTTTATGCTATGCTTGGTTTTGCTAGTTTGAATGCCTTCAATTGCTTCTGATTCAGAGATGTACTTCTGAGTTCAGAAAGTAACTAGGTCATTTGGACATAGCTAAGCTTGGCTTGTGTGTTTGAATATTGTTTCGAGATAGAATGATAGAAATTAGTTCCTCCGACTATAGCTGTGACACTATTAGTTGGTAATCTCTCATCTAAGCTAACCACGTAGCTCCTGTGGATCGACCCTGACTCCACTATACTAGTGAATGTTAGGTTAACTCTTATTTTTTACCGCATGACGACCTCTGCGTGCACGTCAATACCTGAGACCACATCGTGCGTCTCCCTTGCCTCTTCCCTGGTGATCTGAAAAGCTCCAGTCTTCACCTTCTAGGGTTCTGTCTTCTTCTGAGCTGTTGACACCACAGTTTCTCCTCCCTTGTTTGGGCTGTTGAAACTTGTAACACCCGGCTTTTAAAACAAAACACCCCTGAAAATTTTTCGTTTAAAACCAAGGTTTCAATACATAAAACCAGCACAAAGGGGTATATTTTTAGTAAAATCGGGTACAAGCGTATCAAGGAGAGTATATAATACCCAAATCTCCTTTGAAGCCGGGCTGCTACTGACAGCATCTACAAGTCCACTTCAAAGTCACGGACTCTATCTTGTCCCCTGTCAGTATCATGTTAACCTGCAGGGACATTAACAAACGGTATGAGCTACAAAGCTCAGTGAGTAATCAAGTCTGCAAATAACATGTATCAAAATACAATAATATAATTGTCTGGATATCGAATCCAGAATCCTAGCCTTACTGTCTGACCGCATATATTCTAGGATTTCACATCCTAATCATATAGCCTTACAGGCTGAATCATAGTAACCTGTGATTAACAAGCCACGTCAGTTATTTGCACATATAATCATATCTAATCTTTTCTGTCCCATGTTTCTTAGTCATAGTGGACTGCATCAATATCATGGCTATATAAGCCGCATCGTTTATCATGGCTATACAAGCCACACCAAAGCTTTTTCAGCTTATAATTCATAGTCCGAAGACCGTACCTGTCTGGGTTCAACAACCCAGTATCGTAGCTATAAGGCTGTACTATTTCCGTATAATCATATCGTAGCCATATAGGCCGCACCAGTTGGATATAGCATCCAATATCATAGCCACGAGAGGTCGCACCATCTGTTATCAGTTTCTTTCACGATCAAATATGGCTCACGGGTTAGCCCGCTGTTGCCTTGGCTCACGGGTTAGCCCGTTGTTTCCTAGACTCACGGGTTAGCCCGCTGTTGTCTATATAAGTCTGGCTCATCAAAGTAAACCATGGCTCACGGGTTAGCCCGCTGTTGCCTAGACTCACGGGTTAGCCCGCTGTTGTCTATATAAAGGTTTGACTCATCAGAATAACTATGGCTCACGGGTTAGCCCGCTGTTGCCTGAAATACGTGGCTCACAGGAAAATCCCGCTGTTGCCTAGACTCACGGCTGGTTCCGGTCTTGTCTATATAAGTTTTATTGACTCACGGCTGGTTCCGGTCTTGTCATAAAAGTTTGACTCACAGCTCCGTTCTTGTCTATTATAGACTCACGGCTTATCTGGTATTGTCGTATCATAGTGTGTATATATATGTATTGACTCACAGTTCCGTTCTTGTCATCGCAATGACTCACGGCTTATCTGGTCTTGTCGTTTACATATATTTTTACACTTGTCATTTTCGTCCCTCGAAGCCATTTCAACCTGTAACAAATCAATCATCATATATCACATATGATATCAGTGAGATTACTCACCTGGATGCTAGCTGCGTTTCAATTCCGGTTGTTTCTTGCCTTTGCGTGCACCACAACCATTTTGTCCCACACCTATAATTCATTCATTTCCACAATGATTATAGGTTAATATTCATTTTAATTGATTCTAATGCATACGAGTCTAATATAGAACCAATTCCAAGCAATAATCATTTTTATAAAATTTCCAATATACGTCCCGAAATACGCGTATTCTGCTACAGTACTTTCGGGAGGTCGTATACGTATTCAGACAATTTTGTATGAAGTTTCATACCATATTAGACCTATGTTTAAAATTTCAGGTCAAACGGACAAGCCTAACATCAAAATCAAACTTGGAAAATTCACTAAAATTTAACAGGGGGCTGATTTTTGCTGCTGGCAGAGATCGCGACCCGATCTCTTAGAGATAGGGACTCGATCTAGATCGCGACCCGATCCTTAATAGATCGCGACCCGATCTTTGCTGGACAGACCAGAAATGCGATTTTTATGCTACAAAATTCCCATTTTCTCATTTTAAGCCCTTAATACACGACTTAATCAGTATGGGTTTGTTCTAAGACCAAAACCCAACATATTCCACAAGTTTTAAACATTAGAATTGGTAATTCCAATCCAATTCTAACATTTCCCGTTTTTGACATTTTGGTCCAAAAACCGAATTTCTTCAAAATTAATCACTTCTACTGATTATTCTCATCATTTACAACATTTGGAACTCATTAGAACTCATTAGAATCCACTGAATCATACAAACATGTATTCTAGGGTTCTTGAGCAAAGTTCTCAATTTATCAAAAATAGCATCTTACTTCCATTCTCTTGAGTTAAGTCCTTTCTAGCATGACTTAATGGAAGTAATAAACCATTTAAACTACATAATCATAACTGAAATGTACAAATTTCAGTTTCTATAAAACCAAACCAAGAACACTTCAAGAACTTGGTTAAAAAGTGAATTTACTAACCTTCAAAGCTTAGGAATCACCAATTCCAAGCTAGGATTCCAATTCTTGTATCAAGCTTCATGATCTCTGCAGAAAATGCTCTCCAAAATCCATTCCCGTAGCTGCACAACAATGGCCAGTCAACAAGAGAGTCAACCTCTCTATTTATACCACAAAAGTTTACAAATTTGGTCCCTAAGTTCATTTTCTAGAACTTTAACCACAATAACCAAGTTTTATTACAATAAAACTTTCATTTCTTATATTTTTGCCACAAGGAACAATATTTTTCAGAATTGGTCCTTCACATGTCAAATGACCAAAATACCCTTTTGTGGTAAAATGACCAATTTACCCTTTTTTCTTCTAGTATTACTTTCTAATACTTAGAACACCATGTTAAATCATAAATACACTATGATTAACATTTTAATACTTTAACAAAAGTGTCGTGGTGTTACAAATTCTCCCCTCCTTCAAAAGATTCCCTCCCCGAAATCATACAAGGAGTTGAGGGCATGTCTCCCTCGGCTAGCTTTCGGTCTTCCGCATCATGTCGGAATCTCTATGGTATTGCCTAAGCACTTAACCATACTATCTTCTTATCTCGTATTTATATCACCATTCACATATCATTCCTCCAGTTGTCCCGGGTACCTTATCTATATATCTTTCTTCATCATTCATTTCATCATGAGGGGTTTGTTGGGAATTATCATTACATAACTTCTCGTCCCCAAACTATTTTTTCACCTTTCCAAAGGATTAGTTTTCATACTACCATACTCCTTTACTGGGAATTTCAAAGGCTTTTTACTCAATGATCCACACATCACTTTTACAATTCTTAACCATTCTTCAAATTCGTTCATACTTACCAAGTACTTTCTTCAGTTTGTGCAACAAACTAGGATCTAGTCAACGGTTTTATCACAACTTCATTCCAATAAATTGGAGGATAACATGGTATTCCATACCATTCTTCATACGAGTCATCAACTACTAGCAAGTAGGCTGGTATTTCTTGCAAATTCTATCAGAGATAGAAAATTTTCTCGTCTCCCACTAGATTTTTCTGTGCAATTTCAAGCACATCTTTTCAAGTCTGCACCACTAGGTCGCTTTATTCATCAACATACAGTACTTGCAGAGACTTTATTGCAAAGTCTATCCAAACGTTGTCCCATTTCTTATCTGGGCCAATCACGGGTAAATTTATTCGCACGTTTCCACTAATTTGACTTTACTTTGCGTACAAGTCGAATACTTTTCATGTGTCTTTCCATATCTTTCTTCTGTCCTGGCCACCAATACATAGGTTTTATCGACCTATCCAGTCTGGTATTGCTCCAGATATACTGTATATCTAATACAAAATACATCTTTTCAAGATGATTTTCATATTTCACTCGGCTTTGGAACTCACATACACAACCACCACGGGTTTTCAATCGCCGTGAGTTTCTAACTAGCTTCTTTCAATAGCTAGTCATTCATTCATTCATCACATTTTCAGACTTGCACCCATCTTTCTGTGCTACCCGAATCAACTCAGGTAATCAATTCGCCACATTCATACATGTGGATGTAACCTTCAAAGGTTACTCTTTTCAATTCCAGGCATCTATAGCCACATCTTTCTTTCTGAGATGGTACAAGATTCCATAACTGAAATCTTTAAGTAATCCATCTATCTTTTATCTAGCTCATATTTAGCTTCTTTTCTGATCAATAAAGTATTTCAAGCTCTAATGATCCACATAAACAATAAGCTTTACACCATATGCATAGTGTCTCCAAAGCTTAATACCAAAATTATAGTTGCTACTGCAACATCTTGCATCTACGATCGAATCTGGATGCATTTCTATAATCCAATTTATCCGCTTAGCATCAAAGCTAACATCAGAATTTCACATAAGGTTTATCCCAAACCTTTACAAGATATCTGTGGTCTTTCTACCACTCAAACTTTATACTTTTATTAGTCAACCTTAGTCAACTGAACAACAATCAAGGAGCAGCTTACTATAACTCTCCCCTAGCAACCCGCCAATCCAAGGAAACTACTACTAATTCAGTCAGATTCCAAGGCGGTTTCTGTCTTATCACATCAGTATTTCCACTGTATCTACTTTATCATCTCTGGCATTATTAACATGCCCAAAGAATGTAAATCTTCTTTTAGCCAAATTTTCATACTTGGAGAATTTTACACATCACTTAACTCAGTGAAATAACTCCAATATCTGGTACAAACGTACCTCATATACGATCTGGTTTCGAGAATATCAGATTCTCATCAGTCAATGCACACATGCATCAGCTTGTCTTTCTTCTTTTCAAACAAGGTAGGACTCCATACGATGACACATACGGTCATAAGAGACCCCAAAACAACATTTCTTCTAGTTATTTTCCAACTCTGCCATCTCTACAGATGCAAATCAATACAGAGCCTAAGTAGCAGGAACGGCTCTCAAATCAGCTTTATCATAGACTCTTCTCGCCAATCAGGCAGAAATCTTGGAAGTTCTTTTCAAAAGAAACATCCGTGAATTTATCTAAAGTAGAACACTACTATCACTGCTTTATTTAACTTGGTCAATACCACGTATGCCAATTATAACATCATTCCTTTACTAACTCTTATCCGAGTTTAAGCAAAGAAAATAACCGGTATTCTCAACAACGGTCATTTACCATGGATTTCCATCTATTTCATTTGTTTTTTAAGAACCATACTGTTCTTATTTCTACAACTCATGGTAGCATAATTCATTGCTAACCAATTCATAAGCTCCCTTGCTTCAGATTCGCTGGTAGTCATCAGCTTTAGATTCATAGGGAAAATGGTCCCATAAATCCTAGGCAAACTACCTTCCAGGTGTTCAACATCTAGAACATACTTGCTATCTGCTATAGCTGTTTCCAAAATTTCATCCAAAATCGTTGATGAAATATTCCAACAAGACATCAAGTTATCGATCCCAAGCATAGCTTCCTGGATCAAATATAACATATACGAGTTATATTCAACAATTACAGCGGAGATCATATCAGTCTCCTCACGAGCTTCTTCCATAATCTGCTGGAATGCTCAAGGTACCACTGGTCCTTTTTAACCATTCATTTCTTCTTTCTTTCCTGGGTTTATCACCCGTTACTCCACATTTAGCATGTGAGTATTTTATAAGGAAGTGATCTATATTTCCACACTGGAAACACTTCCGTTCCATGCAACATGCTTGAGCAACATGCTCATGTTTCCTGACATTTCAGCCATACAACGGTAGAGTCTCAGCTCCACAGTGTTCTGAGTGCTTTTCCTGCACTTCTTACATCATATCATCTTTCTGTTCTGGTCCCTTCCTTTTAATGTTAGACCTAATGCGTTTTAACTTCTGCTGAGAAGTCCCCGAATATTTTCTGCTTTTCTTGTAGTCTCAACTACTGTTCTTTCACCTTGATTATCAACCAAGGTGAGCAACCGATTTCTTTATCTGACCACAACAGCTACTACTGCTCGTCATGTGTATTTTTCTGCTTTTCGTCCCCTTTTTGCTCCACGTACTACGGAGCTTTGAGAAAGGGCTGGTCCATTTCCTAGAGCTTCGCGCCCTAATGTCTTCCAAGAAGATTCACAGTTCATACTTCTTATACGTCAGAAGTTAGCAACAGTTAGGTTATATATGTATAACATCAACTATATACACCTAACTATGCATCACGTCTACTATCTCAGGGTTTAAGTCCAGGAATCTACTCTATAGACACCTAGTTCACTTAAACCACGGCTCTGATACCAACTTGTAACACCCGACTTTTAAAACAAAACACCCCTGAAAATTTTTCGTTTAAAACCAAGGTTTCAATACATAAAACCAGCACAAAGGGGTATATTTTTAGTAAAATCGGGTACAAGCGTATCAATGAGAGTATATAATACCCAAATCTCCTTTGAAGCCGGGCTGCTACTGACAGCATCTACAAGTCCACTTCAAAGTCACGGACTCTATCTTGTCCCCTGTCAGTATCAAGTTAACCTGCAGGGACATTAACAAACGGTATGAGCTACAAAGCTCAGTGAGTAATCAAGTCTGCAAATAACATGTATCAAAATACAATAATATAATTGTCTGGATATCGAATCCAGAATCCTAGCCTTACTGTCTGACCGCATATATTCTAGGATTTCACATCCTAATCATATAGCCTTACAGGCTGAATCATAGTAACCTGTAATTAACAAGCCACGTCAGTTATTTGCACATATAATCATATCTAATCTTTTCTGTCCCATGTTTCTTAGTCATAGTGGACTGCATCAATATCATGGCTATATAAGCCGCATCGTTTATCATGGCTATACAAGCCACACCAAAGCTTTTTCAGCTTATAATTCATAGTCCGAAGACCGTACCTGTCTGGGTTCAACAACCCAGTATCGTAGCTATAAGGCTGTACTATTTCCGTATAATCATATCGTAGCCATATAGGCCGCACCAGTTGGATATAGCATCCAATATCATAGCCACGAGAGGTCGCACCATCTGTTATCAGTTTCTTTCACGATCAAATATGGCTCACGAGTTAGCCCGCTGTTGCCTTGGCTCACGGGTTAGCCCGCTGTTGCCTAGACTCACGGGTTAGCCCGCTGTTGTCTATATAAGTCTGGCTCATCAAAGTAAACTATGGCTCACGGGTTAGCCCGCTGTTGCCTAGACTCACGGGTTAGCCCGCTGTTGTCTATATAAAGGTTTGACTCATCAGAATAACTATGGCTCACGGGTTAGCCCGCTGTTGCCTGAAATACGTGGCTCACAGGAAAATCCCGCTGTTGCCTAGACTCACGGCTGGTTCCGGTCTTGTCTATATAAGTTTTATTGACTCACGGCTGGTTCCGGTCTTGTCATAAAAGTTTGACTCACAGCTCCGTTCTTGTCTATTATAGACTCACGGCTTATCTGGTATTGTCGTATCATAGTGTGTATATATATGTATTGACTCACAGTTCCGTTCTTGTCATCGCAATGACTCACGGCTTATCTGGTCTTGTCGTTTACATATATTTTTACACTTGTCATTTTCGTCCCTCGAAGCCATTTCAACCTGTAACAAATCAATCATCATATATCACATATGATATCAGTGAGATTACTCACCTGGATGCTAGCTGCGTTTCAATTCCGGTTGTTTGTTGCCTTTGCGTGCACCACAACCATTTTGTCCCACACCTATAATTCATTCATTTCCACAATGATTATAGGTTAATATTCATTTTAATTGATTCTAATGCATACGAGTCTAATATAGAACCAATTCCAAGCAATAATCATTTTTATAAAATTTCCAATATACGTCCCGAAATACGCGTATTCTGCTACAGTACTTTCGGGAGGTCGTATACGTATTCCGACAATTTTGTATGAAGTTTCATACCATATTAGACCTATGTTTAAAATTTCAGGTCAAACGGACAAGCCTAACATCAAAATCAAACTTGGAAAATTCACTAAAATTTAACAGGGGGCTGATTTTTGCTGCTGGCAGAGATCGCGACCCGATCTCTTAGAGATAGGGACTCGATCTATATCGCGACCCGATCCTTAATAGATCGCGACCCGATCTTTGCTGGACAGACCAGAAATGTGATTTTTATGCTACAAAATTCCCATTTTCTCATTTTAAGCCCTTAATACACGACTTAATTAGTAGGGGTTTGTTCTAAGACCAAAACCCAACATATTCCACAAGTTTTAAACATTAGAATTGGTAATTCCAATCCAATTCTAACATTTCCCGTTTTTGACATTTTGGTCCAAAAACCGAATTTCTTCAAAATTAATCACTTCTACTGATTATTCTCATCATTTACAACATTTGGAACTCATTAGAACTCATTAGAATCCACTGAATCATACAAACATGTATTCTAGGGTTCTTGAGCAAAGTTCTCAATTTATCAAAAATAGCATCTTACTTCCATTCTCTTGAGTTAAGTCCTTTCTAGCATGACTTAATGGAAGTAATAAACCATTTAAACTACATAATCATAACTGAAATGTACAAATTTCAGTTTCTATAAAACCAAACCAAGAACACTTCAAGAACTTGGTTAAAAAGTGAATTTACTAACCTTCAAAGCTTAGGAATCACCAATTCCAAGCTAGGATTCCAATTCTTGTATCAAGCTTCATGATCTCTGCAGAAAATGCTCTCCAAAATCCATTCCCGTAGCTGCACAACAATGGCCAGTCAACAAGAGAGTCAACCTCTCTATTTATACCACAAAAGTTTACAAATTTGGTCCCTAAGTTCATTTTCTTGAACTTTAACCACAATAACCAAGTTTTATTACAATAAAACTTTCATTTCTTATATTTTTGCCACAAGGAACAATATTTTTCAGAATTGGTCCTTCACATGTCAAATGACCAAAATACCCTTTTGTGGTAAAATGACCAATTTACCCTTTTTTCTTCTAGTATTACTTTCTAATACTTAGAACACCATGTTAAATCATAAATACACTATGATTAACATTTTAATACTTTAACAAAAGTGTCGTGGTGTTACAAAACTATAGTGCCCCATCTGGTGGCATGAAAAGCAGTCCACTTCACTAGCTTTCTTTGCTTTGCAATCTTTCATTTTGTGACCGAGTCCGCCACAATTAAAACAGGCGTTTGATCCAGCACGACATTCGCCACTATGTTCTTTTCACACTTTCTTACACTTCCCGGACGAGTCTGACTCAGGCTTGTTTTCCCCTTTTTCTTTGAATTTCCGCTGCTGCTCACTGTCTTTCTCTTGTCACTAAAACTTGGTCTTTCGTCATTTCGTCGTTTCCCAACATCCTCCACGGTTCGGGCAGCATTGATCGCCCCATCTAATGTTTCAGCTTTCTTTACTTCTAGCTCATAATTCCATGGCAAACCCCGGACATAGCGGTTAATTCGGGACCGCTCACTGGGGTAGGATTCCCCCACAAAAGGCAGCATGTCACAAAACTTCTTCGTATATTCATCCACTGTCAAGTCTCCTTTCTTTATCGTTAAGAAATATTCGTTCATTTTCTCCAAATCTCTTATGGGACAGAATTTATCTTTGAGACACGAGACAAACTCCGCCCATGACCAGCCATACACAACGTCTTTCCCCAAACTCTCGTATTTGGTATTCCACCACACTAAAGCATCATCTTTCAACTGCCGGGAGGCATAGTTGACTTGGTCTTTTTCATCACACTTGCTAGCTTGCATCACCTGTTCGATTTCTCGGACCCATCTCATTGTCACCTTTGGCTCAAAACTGCCATGGTACTCGGGCGGTTTACAAGCCATGAAGGACTTAAAGGAACAGCTCTTCTCATTCCTTCTGTTTTCTCCGCTAGCTTCTTCCTCGGTCGTCTTTTTAGAGACTTCTTGTGAAGAATGGGCACTAGGTTCACCCATTCGGCTATCGATTATGTTATTCACATCTTGCTTCAGTTCATTTCGTAAGTTATTGATCAAATACTGGATAGCTTCCATAGTGACAGGTTGTGGTGGTGGGTTTGGCTCGGCCCCATCATTTCGAATAACATGTCCGGGTCCACTTCCTCTTGAAGAAGTGTGACTGCCCTCACCCCTGTCAGCTTGTCTTTCACCTTCCGTTACTATATAGACAAACAAAATATCTGTTTAATACGCAATTCTATATAGTATCTCGTAGGCGGTAACATGTTATCTCCCTATCTTGACTGCACTTTTATAGCAGTCATACTCACTCTATAACTTCTATAAGTCTAAGTGTACCTCTACATTACTAAGGCACCTTACTACTACTCTTGCTAGTTTAAGCCTAGGATGCTATTCCAACCTAATTCGCTTAAACTATGGCTCTGACACCAAAACGGTAACACCCCTTTTCTCAAACCATATTTAAATACAAATACAGTTTACGTTACAAACATATTTTACAACTCGTGACTATAAAGTAGCCACTTAAAATTTTTTTTTTATTTTACAAACTTAAACTCAAGGGGTATTACAGACTCAATACAGATAACCATAATTTAAACTTACAGTATATAAACTGGTCCCAACTGCAACCTCCGCTCCTTTCACCTAAGTACATAGCATTTAAAAATAGTATACGTGAGACATAAAGCCTCGTGAGTAATATGGGTTTGGAACTCTAAAAATACTTTCTTTCTCAAAACTGCTTTCTTTCTCATTATCTGGTGACCAACTGAAACTCATGAATTAAATTATTTTAATTCATTCTACTAGCTCCCCTTGCGGGACAGAACAGATCCGCCCGCTAGGTTATGCTCATTCTGTCTCCCCTTTGTGACTTGGAACGGATTCAAGCACAAGGGTATACTAAGCTAGACAACTACTTCGCGACGGGAGGTACCATCCCAGTAGTGTCTTCTGATCCCCCGATTATGTGGGTGATCCTAGTCCGGACAACTGGCTCTTATTTCTTTCTTTCTTTAAAACTTATCTCATTACATCTCAAATTGGTCAAAATGGGACACAATTTACAAATAACTCATACTCATACACTTTATAACTCTTTACTGAAAATACTTTCAAAACTGATTTTGACATCTTAGTTCACATAAGGAACTTCATTCAAAATATTTTGCAAACTATACTTCTTAAAAATCTGCTTGAAACACTTAGCCCTTGTATAGAACTACTTTAAAAACTATTTTCCAAACTTTAGTATTTACAAACATTTGGAAATCTTATTTTTCTGAAAATATCATTTTGCTATGTACTAGAGAAATCCTCATAAAACTCACCTTGAGGTAGCTACAAATCTCTAAGCTTCTCGTACTCCTTTTCCTTTCCCCTGCTCAATGGTATTTGAAGCACCACCTATACAAGTATCATGTATAACTACTCAATAAATACATACCACAACTGACCCTACAGTGCTAAAGTCTCATATGACACAATTCCAGGTTATAACAAATGTATAACCATTAATAAACTCGTTTTATAATTTTTCTCCGAAATATGCCTATTTTGCTACAGTACTCCCGACGGGTCGTATTTCAGTTCTGACACTTTTCCATATATGTTTTCATACCATTTTAGGGCTATGGTAAAAATTTCAGACCAAACGGACATGCCTAGCTATGGTTTCTAACTTTTGAAGTCCCTGTCCGGAGGGCGCACTGCGCCTGGAACCTGGGCTCACTACGCCTGGGCGCACCACGCCTGGAACCTGGGCGCACTGCGCCTGGCGCCTGGGCAGGGTTCCAGACCAGTCGCGATTTGGCACTGTAGCATGCAGTTTTGACATTTTAAGTCCTTAATCCAGTTCTTAATCATATGGGGTTTGTTCCCTGACTAAAACCCTCCATTAATACAAGGTTTTAATCCATTAAAATCAATTCAATCAATCAAATGCAGGAATTAAAGTTCTTGATCAAAATTGCAAATTCTCAAGAATAGCAATCTACTTCCATGTTTTTGAGTTATGTTCTTAACTAATGACTTATTGGAAGTATTAGCCACTTAAACCACATGATTCATAACTGAAATTTCAGTTTCAATTCAACCCAAGAACCAAATCAAGAATACACACAAAAACTTAGGTTAGAACTTTCTTACTAACCTTGTTTAACTTAGGAATCACCAAATTCCAAGGTTGTTTCTTTGATTCCTTTGCTGAATTTCCAAACTTCTTCTCTTCTCGTGCTCTCCCGCTCGCTCTCTCTGGCTCTCTCTACAAGACTCTACTGAATTCTGGAAATTAGAGTAATAACTCTCTTATTTATATAATTAATATTTATTAAACATTTGCATTTTAGTCCCCTAGCTTCTCTCTTTCATTCAAAAATGGCCCAAGAGCTCATAACTTTGCAACCAAAGTTCCATTAACTTCTAACTTGACATTTTCTTGACAATTTGGTCATTTTCATGTCAAATGACCATTTTGTCATTTTTAGTCAAATTTCACTATTTACGCAGTAAAACTCCAATTTTTCACATAAACTCTAATTTCTTATAATATTATTTTACAAATACATATTATTTTTCATAATAGTCTTATAACGTGTCAAAAAACCGTTTTACCCTTTTACAACTTTTTTGCGGGTTCTTACAGCATGGGAAGCAAGATTTGGCAATCTGTAGATTGTCAAATATTTTTGGTGCTACAAGCCTTAGACTACACGCGTTAGACCCACATTTTCTGTTTATATATTTCTGCCTTCTTCATAATGTATGTGTATCCAATATTCAGATTGTGAATATGTGAAGATTGTTAGTCATAGATCTCTCTCCATTGTATATCATTAACGTTTATCAATGAAAATATCTTGCTCTGTCACACGGTAGACATAGTTTAACTTGTTATAGAGTAAATCACGTTACATTCTTGTATTTCTCACTTCAATCTTCGTATTTCTCATTATTCTAGGCAGTCGTGTGTGTTGCTCGTTTTATAGAAGTGATTAGTTGTGTTTCTAGTGTGTTCCCAACAAATCAGTTATTGGGATCGTCCAGCCTACGACCCTTCGATATCCTAACAATACGTACTTCAAATACTTATCCCTTCGATTTCACCATTCAAGTTGCTTCATGTAACAACCGGATTTTAAAACAAAACACCCCTGAAAATTTTTCATTTGAAACAAAGGTTTCAATACGTAAAACCATAACAAGAGGGGTATATTTTATTAAAAACGGGTACAAGTGTATCAAGGAGAGTATAAAATACCATAGTCTCCTTTGAAGCCGGGCTGCTACTGACAGCAACTACAAGTCCCACCTCTCTAGTTACGGACTCTATCTTTTCCCTTATCAAGATCATGCTAACCTGCAGGGACATTTAACAGATAACGTGAGCTATAAAGCTCAGTGAGTAATCATACCTGCAAATAACATCACATATATATAAGAGAATAATAACAATTAAACTCTCAAAACAGTTTTTGTCCCACAAATCGTAGCCATCATTGACCGCACCATGTATCATAGCCATATAGGCCGCACCAAAACATTTAACATATTCAGATCATAGCCCTAAGGCCGCACCAACAGTTTCATCGTTTAGATCATAGCCCGAAGGCCGCACCAGTTTAGGTTCAACAACCCAAAATCATGGTCCTAAGACCGCACCATTAAATTTCAAGGATAATTATCATATCTAACCTGTTATTTGCATATTAATCAAATCAAATCTGTTAGCCACATAAATCCACATATATATACAAGAGAAAATAAACATATAAATTCTCAATTACCATTTCTGTCCCATATTTCTTAGTCACAATTGGCTGCACCGTATTTCATGGCCGTTTAAGCCGCACCAAACAGTTTCAACATTTATTTCATAGCCCAATTGGCTGCACCAGTTGGATATGCATCCAATATCATATCCATAAGGCCGCACCATTTCCATATAGCAATATCATAGCCATTTAGGCCACACCAGTTGGATTTAACATCCAATATCATAGCCATATAGGCCGCACCAGTTGGATATAACATCCAATATCATAGCCACAAGTGGCCGCACCATTTAATTTCATTTCATAATCATTTATGGCTCACGGCTCTGTTCTTGTCATTTCATTGACTCACGGCTTATCCGATATTTCCTTTTCACCATATCTTTAGATTATCATTTTCGTCCCCCAAAGCTGTTTCAATCTGTAACAGTCCAATCAACACATATCATATGTGATATAAGTGAGATTACTCACCTGGATATTTGCTGCATTTAGTTCCGGTTGTTTCTTGCCTTTGTATACACTACAACCGTTTGTCCCGTACCTATATATTCATTTATATACCAAATGATCATAGGTTAATTACCATTTCAGTTGACTCTACTATACAAGAGTCCTATACAATACAATTGGGGACCATTTCCAAGCATTTCTAATCAATAACCATCGTTATAAAAATTTAATACACTTCCCAAAATACGCGTATTCTACTACAGTACTTTCGGGAGGTCGTATTCGTATTCCGATAATTTTCCATGAAGTTTCACAACATATTAGACCTATGTTCAAAATTTCAGGTCAATCAGATAAGCCTAGCATCAAAATCAAATTTGGAAATTGCTCAAAATTTTAACAGAGAGCAACTTCATTTCTGCCACGAGGGGCGCGTCGTGCCCAGGGTAAGGGCGCATCGCGCCTGCTGCTGGCAGATCCAGAAAGCTCCGATTTAATGCTATAAAATCCCATTTTCTCATATTAAGCCATTAATACACGACTTAATCAGTATGGGTTTGTTCCAGGACCAAAACCCTTCATTTACATCGAGTTTTAAACAATGGAATTGGTAATTCCAATCCATTTCCAAAAATTCCCGTTTTTCACATTTTTGGTCCAAAACCGAAATTACTAAGTTATAATCACTTCTACTGATTTAGTTCAACTAAAATAACATCTAGAAGTCATTATCAACCATTAAAACCAGGTTAATCACAAGAACTCACAATCTAGGGTTCTTGACCAAAGTTGCTAATTTCAACAATAGCAACATACTTTCATATCTTTGAGTTATGTTCTTAACATATGACTTATTAGAAGTTTAGAACCATAAACTTCATGATTCTTGACTGAAATTTCAGTCACAAAAGTTCTCCCATGAAGAACACAGAAAAACCTAGGTTAGAGTTTCAAAGAACTAACTTTAATTACTTGAAATCACAACCTTCAAACAATTGTTACAATTTCTTGCTTTAATTCCATGATCTCTGCAGAAATTGCACCTTCAAAGCTCCTCCCGATCATCTCAAATGTTCAGCCACACATAGGAGAGTCAACTCTCCTATTTATACTTCCAAATTTTACAATTTAGTCCCTAAGTTCCATTTCTTGAACTTTTGGCACTTTTCTCACATTTTATCACAACAAAACTTTCTTTTCTTATATTTTTGCCACAAGCAAACAATATTTTTACATAATTGGTCCTTCACATGGTCAAACGACCAAATTACCCTTTTATGGTAAATTGACCAATTTACCCTTTTTCTAGTATTAACTTTCTAATACTTAGAACACCATACTAAATCATAAATACACTATGATTAACATATTAATACTTAACCAAAGTATCGTGGTGTTACACTTCACTTCAATCTGGTTAGGGCCGTAAATTCATTCGAACCCTCAAATTCCATGTCACACTCTAACATGCACCTAGCAAGGAGCTAGGCCAAGGTAAAACAATTACAAATAGTTTGTAGGGATTTGAGGCCAAGGAACCCAATTAATACATTTTTTGTGTTGTGAAACCACAAAAATGACAAATCTTAAATGGAATCAACAATAGTTTCCTTTCTCTGTTTTTTCTCGCCAAAGATAGTGGAATTTCAAAAACGCCAAGTGATCTTCAACAACAAGGACGTAAAACAAATAACTTTAATAGCCTCTTTCTTAGAACTAAGCAGTCGAATACCATCTAGCCATGTGAAAATCTTGGAAACTACATGAAAAAACAAAGGGTGCATCTTAAAGGAATATCGCATGCCAAGTTTCGGCAGCTACTTCACACTTCAAAAACATAATCCAACTCTTCCACCAAATCTGAACATATATGACAAAGCATAGAAGGGATGCCTAAACAAATATAGTTACTTTTCTAGGAACAAAAGAATTCCACTTGGTCAGATGATTTGTTTAGGTAAAATAAGATCTTTAATACACTTTCTCATGTCAATAATAGTGAATTCATCAGAATTATCAAGATCCCCAGCCTATTTGTTGGGTCGATCTAAAAAATGCACATATTCAAGTAAAGTATCAAGCCCTACAAATTGATTGAATTCTTCACCTCTTCGAATGCCCCTTCTCCAATTCCACGACAACCCATCATTTGATCTACGAATAACAATACAATAGTATTTCTCTCTCTTAATAGCAAACAATCTAAGAAATCAGACAAAGATAGGATGTTCTCTAATCTAATTCTCCTTCCAAAATAAAGTTTTAACACGCACACACACACACACATCGAGGCTGTGTGTGTTTATCGCCTTTATCGATCTCGCTCAAGAACACGTAGTGGTCGGCGGGTCGCTGGCTGCAGGGGAGGCATCGGAGGTAGCGTAGGCGCCGTCGATGACCGGATATGAGACAACAGGAGAAGACAATCGGAGGTTGCGTGATGGGAGGAGACGATGCTGTAGAAGAATGTACATGTTACATTCTCCCAGAATGTTGTATAATTTACATTCTCCAAGAATGTACAGGTTACATTCTCCAAGAATGTACAGGTTATATTCAAAGTGTGGTGTACAGGTTACATTCTCCAAGAATGCTTCCATTCTTGGAGAATGTAAAGAACACATTCTTCAACTGTACTTTAGTTGCAAAGAATTATCTAGACTTGTAAGCGATTTTGAAAGAACACATGCTCGAATTCTTCAAAAATTTAGTAGCCTTCAAGGGTTATGTATTCCAAGAATTTCGTAGTCTTCAAGAATGAAAAGCAACATACGACAAGAATATTCTGTAAGAATGAAAGCTTGAAACTAATGCATTCTTCAAGAATTCTTATATTCTTTGAGAATGAAATACTAGAAGCAACATACAACAACAATATTCTGCAATAATGAAAACCTGAAACTAATGCATTCTTCAAAAATGTTTATATTCTTTGAAAATGATATTGTATTACGTCAAGAATAATGTGTATTCTTTTAACAATTATATGTAATATTAAATAATTTGTGTATTATTTGAATAAAGAATCGTAACTTTCAGAATATGTGAACCTGTGTTTTTTAATTTTCAGTTTTTAATTTGCAGTTTTAATTTGTAGTTTTTATTCACGTAATCCCACAAAACTAAGAAATAAATTGGAGATTTCCTGTTTAAATATTTATTAATAGACTAAAATACCTTTTATAAGGGTTTAATTGCAAAATCTGATTAATTAATTGTTATAAATTTACAATTAGGCCTTTAAATCTAACACCGTTGATAATTGTTAAATCTATTTGATACTAACCCTATATATATATATATATATATATATATATATATATATATATATATATATATATATATATATATATATATATATATATATATATATATATATATATATATATATATATACTTTTCATTTTTATTCTCATTTTTTAATCAAATTTTTTTTCTAAAATCTCACTTAAAATGTTTTTTTTGTTTTGACAAAAAGTCATAATTTCTAATAAAAATATAAACAATTTTGCAGTGAACAATAAGTTCTTAGGTCAGTCAGAACTACGAGTTAACATGTTTCAACATGAAAAAAAAATAATTTTTTCTGTAAAACAATATAATTTTAGACATTTCATATGTCAAAAGGTAAATTTGACTGTAAATCTACATAATTTGTGGGTATTTGTGAATAGGCCTTAATTTTTGAAGAAAAAAAACGCAATATTTTTATTGAATTTGTCATTTTCTCTTAAATAAACCCCAAAATATGTTAATATGACAGGAACCGAGCTTTTTTACTGGTCAAAAAACTTAAATTTTCGTTAAAATTATTGTGATTTATCGTACAATGTTAATGGAAAACAAGCAACGAAAGTTGCATATTCAGAGTTACCTTAAGGTGTTATTTTCAGAGTATTTAAGGAAAGATATATAAAAATAACATATGTTAGGTTTAGAAAGAGTTTTGTCACATGTGTCAATGGACACGATAAAATAATATCTATTGCTTTCCACCGTTTATGTTATTTGGCCGGATTTGATGGTCGAATAAATTCAATATTATTCTTTTACATCTTATTATTATTATTTTTTTTTTGGCCTTCTTTGGAGCCGAGGTTCCGACACGCTATGCGAGCCGACTAATCTCCGGGCGACTACCCGCTTTGCGAGTAGCCCAGAGTTATCGCGGATGAACCTCTGTGGCCACTAGGGGGTTTTTGTTCCTCATTGGATTAGAGCCTGGCACCTCCTGGTCATTTTGACCTTTGGAGACCAAGCTCTAACCAACTAGGCACCACCCTTGTGGTTTACATCTTATTATTATTAACATATAAGTTGTCTCATAAAAAGAATAGTATGACACTGTTTTAAAACAACACGACTACCATACAAGGTCACCTTCTCAACATTTATTTAAAGGAATCAATAGACTATTAAATTAAATATATCTATTTGTAATTATTTAAGAATGTCGGTATTTTTATCGAAGTTACAATAATCTTCTTACAAAGTAGTGACTGTGCTAACTAAAGTATTTATTACCTATCAAATTGTTAATTCTGTTATAATTTTTTACTTCAAAAAATATAATAATAAGTAATATATAATTTCATTTAACATGGGTCTTGAAAGTCGTATTGATAAAGAGCCGGAATAATAAAATCCCGGCAGACGTTTTCATATTCTAGAGTCTAGACCGAAGAACCGTTGCAGTCAAAATTACGGTCTCTATAGTCGCCGGCCGTCCTTTCACCTCTCAACAACCATCATATCATTTTCATTCATGTTGCCGTTAATTTCGCCACCGTCTACAGCTTCTCTACACGCCGATTTATGACCCAATTTCCAGTCAAGTGCTTGACACGCGCGAGAGCAGTAATTCACATCTCCACACACCGAACACCGTCTAAACTCGTGCCTCCTTGTCTCCGACCGACCGCAACCGGCGTGCGAGCATAACCTGAGCTCCGGACTCGGTGGTTTTTCCGAGAACCAGTCGGCAAGAAAACGGTTCGCAGGGTGTGATACCGGAGCCGGAACATTACATCCGAAATCACTTAGTAACGGGCACCCTGAGCCTAATAGGTGAGGAAGGGGGTTCCACTTCTGGCGTTTACAGGAAAACCACGAAGGATTATTTGAAAACACGGCGGCTAGCTCACGGGTGTTCGCTTGGATCAACAAGCGCCTTCCTTCGGCGACATTCTTGCTCACCCCATAACCGTCTTGTAGGCAATGCCCGAGTTCCCGGAGAGCGTCGACGTGGCCGAGAAATGCCGCACGAGCACATAGAGCAACTCCGGCTCGCAAGTCCTTGTCATTCTTCGATCCTCCGCTGCCGTTAAACTGAATCACAGCCAGCGAGTACAGTGCCGGAGCGTGAGATCGAATCGCCGCTTTGGCCATGAACGACGCTCCGGTACCCCGGTTTTGCAAACAGTAGAAACGAATCTGTACAACAACAAAAAATTTAAGAAACTTCTATTTCTCGGTTGTAATAAATGTGTAATTTCCTTTCTATTTTAGAAGAATTTAAACTCACCATGCCGAGTGTGTAAGAAGCTTCTGCATTACCGGCATCGGAACACTCTTTAAGAAATCGGTGACAAGATTCCGACCAATTTTTAGCTTTAACAGCAAGACAATTCCTAGAAACCTTTGATAATACAAATGAATGAAGCCCTAATCCGTTTAATCTTTTGCATCTGTTCAAGACAAACACAATTATACACAAGCAGTTAAAATTTATTACAAATGAACAGTTCCTTTTTTTTTTCAAATCTCAGTTCATACGTTGATAATATGCCGATGAAATCTGCTGGACAACCAGCGGTGGAGCCGAGCTTGGAGAGGATGCTTAAAACGATGTCGTCAGGAAGCGTGTCCAAGAAATCAGACTGTCCGGAAGAATTTACCACCGGTGATCCAGACGGCGACTTCAGCCTTTTTTGGCTCATTATCATATGTGCTCCGACGAAATTGCCATCTCTTCTTCTCTTCTGGTAGCATATGCTATTGATCTCCGCATAACAAATTCCTCGTCTTGTTCTCATTCTCCTTTTCTCTCTCTTTCTCTCTGCCCTTTCTAAAATTACAAAGACTTGTGGCCGATATATATATATGATATATATATATATATATATATATATATATATATATATATATATATATATATATATATATATATATATATATATATATATATATATATATATATATATATATATATATATATATATAGGGTTGGGTTCAATAAGGGATTAAATTTATCCATGGTACCAAGGGACTAATCTCGATCGTCGGAATCAAAATCATCAACGGCCAAAAAATAGGTTGTAAATTTCTTACGTCGACGCACATGTAGATGATTATAATAAAAAACTCACTTCATTTTTTTTGTTTTTTTTTATTTTTCGAGATTATTCTCTTTCAAAAATAAAAACCGAATATACCAAAATTCATAATTTTTTGTCCTATACAAATAGACATCCATATTGATGTATAAACAATAAATTTTTTTATAAATACTGCTCGTCTAGATTCATAATGTTAATCTGAACTGTAAAAACTTAAATATGTGTAATTATTTTACTTTTAAAACTTTTACTACTTCAATATTATAAACGTTTATAAGTAATGTGCTTGATTCACAATTGGATTTACTCATATTTACACGAAAATTTACTTATATTCACATATCAATATCATATACTACTGAGAATTTAATTATAAGTTTTTTACTACTTCAACATTTTAACCATTTATAATGAATTTACTCTGATTTACACAACAATTTACTCAGATGCACATATCAATATCATATGGTATTTTAAATATAATTTGTAATATGAATATGATTAATTTACTTAAGAAATTTTTAACACTTCAACATTTTAATCATTTATAATGAATTTATTATGATTCATAAGTTAATTTCATCTACATTCACACAAAAAAATTATTCATATTCACTTGACAATATCATATGTCATTGTGAATTCCAACAGAGAATAACATAATAATAGTTCAGATTCACATGTGAATCTGAACTATAAAAATTTGAATATGAGTAATTATTTTACTTTTAAAACTTTTACTATTTCAATATTATAACCATTTATAAGTAATATACTTGATTAATAAATGGATTTACTCATATTTACACAAAAACTTATTCATATTCATATATCAAAATCATATAGTGTTGAGAAGTTACTTAACAGTTTTTTACTACTTCAATATTTTAACTATTTATAATGATTTTACTCTCATTCACAATATAAATTATTTACATTCACACAACAATTTACTCAGATTCACATATCAATATCATATGATGTTTTAAATATACTCTGAAATATGAATATGATTAATTTAGTATCATTTTTTAACAATTCAACATTTTAATCATTTATAATAAATATTCTATGATTCATAAGTTAATTTCATTCACATTCACAAAAAAATTAATCAAATTCACATGACAATATCATATGTCATTGTGTATGTCAACAGTGAACAGAATAATAGTTCAGATTCACATGTGAATCTCAACTAGCGGAAATTTCAGAAAAAAAAGTCATTTTTTGTATATTAATATGGATCTCTATTTGTAGAGGATAAAAAGTTATAAATTTCTATATATTCATATTTTTTCGATAAAAAAAGCCCTAAAAATTAAAAAAAAAACGAAGTGAGTTTTTTTTATAATCCGGTAAATGCACGTCCACCATAAAGTGTATAATCGTGTGGATGAGATTAGTCCCTTGGTACCATGATTTATATTAGTCCCTTGTTGAACTTTTGCCTATATATATATATATATATATATATATATATATATATATATATATATATATATATATATATATATATATATATATATATATATATATATATATATATATAGATAGAAAATCAACATAGAACCCATTTTTATCCACAAAACCATAGAACCTTATTTTAAGTCATTGGATCGTTAAATCAATGGATATGATTATTCCTTCTAAATACAATTAATTTTAATCCAATAATAAAGTTGGAAGGGTATTTTTGGTAATCCACTTAATTGTCTTTTATAATTATCCCATTAATTCAAGAAATCAAAATCAGATTCAAATACCATAATCATTCAATCCATAAATCATGAATCTGTTACACAAAATCGTTGCACACAAGACAATGAAGAACGCGTTCCAAAAACCTTTGATCAGATTCAAATCATATTCAAATCCTACAAGACAATGAAGAACGTCTTCCACAAACATCTGATCGGATCCTGTGCCACAAAATCGCTGCACGTAACATCCTATGATTTTGAAATTGAAGACAACGAAGAACCAGAAGACATCCGTTGATTGGCCACCAAATTCTCAAAATCAAATCGTTGGACAGAGCTCGAAATCAGAAATTTTCGTAAGCTATCCATTAGTTCCATCAATTGGGCTTCAATTTATGCAATATCGAGCTAACTAAGGTTTTAATGATGATGAAGTTCGTTGGTTTTTGTTTATTTGTTCATCTATGTTCAGTTATGAACATGAATGAAATTTCTTAGTACCAGTTATGGACATTTGTTTGTATAGCACTATAGCTTCAATTTGTCAAGTGAGATATGTTAATATCAATATTTGAAATGTTTGATTCTTAGTTTCAATTTTTTAGACTCATACATGTTCAATTATGAACCTAATTGAAAGATATATTTGTTTTGATTTTTTTTGTTCAGGACTGAACATACGTGCATGTTCATAAATGAACATACTTATATAATCTATTCATTCTAGTTAAGAAGTGTGTATGTTCGTTAATGAATAACAATTGAGTTTTTGTATGAATGTCCATCCATGTATAAATGTTTATCCACGAACATATGTTCATCAATGAACATATGTTCATCGTTGAACATGTGTGTATGTTCATATATTTCATCAACGTTCTTCAATGTTCATTTCTGACCAAATTCTGAGATTTTTGAAGACAATGTTATCAATGAACATATATGTATGTTCAAAAATGAACATATACATGTAATTTAGGAAACTTCTATAATTTGGGGATTTGATTTATATAAATTAGGTAAGTTTGGGATATTTTTGGATAGATATTAATTAGGATTGAACGTTCATTTCTGAACATGTGTGTATGTTCATATATTTCATCAATGTTTTGTATATTTCATCGATACTCTTCAATGTTCAATTCCGAACATATTATATGTTACTATAAATATATAAATGTTATTCAATATATCCATGTTCAGTTATGAACATACGAGTTTTTTATAAATATATAAATGTTCATTCCATGTTCAATTATGAAAATTTGAGATTTTGTATAAATGTGTAAATTTTCAGTTATAAACATTTGAGTTTTTGTTTAAATGTTCATCAATGTTCAGTTATGAATATATATTCACAAGTGACTAATTTTTTAACTTTTGTATAAATTTTCATCCATGTTCAGTTATGAACATAAGGATTTTCGTATATTTTCAAAATGTTCACTTATGAATGACAATATGCTATGAATGTCGATACATGTTCAATACTGAATATGTATGAATGTTCATATATTTCACAATGTTCATATATAATTATTAATCTTTTATGAATATTCATATATTTTACAATGTTCATCTATGAACATTTACGTGTAATTTTGGAAACTGATATCAATTTAAAATTTGATTTGTATTGATTGGATAAAATTGTGATATCTATGGATGGATATCAATTTGATTTAATAAAATCTGAATTTTATGGGATTTAATAAAATCCCGATATTTGGAAGGATATTAATTTGTCAATGTTCATTACTGAACATGTGTGTATATTTTACCATCATACCCTTATCATCATAATTTGATCTAACGATCAAGAGGATGGTTGTATGGTTCTATGCCTAATTTTGGTTCTATGTTGATCCCACCCCTATATATATATATATATATATATATATATATATATATATACATATATACATATATATATATATATATATATATATATATATATACATATATATATATATATATATATATATATATATATATATATATATACATATATATATATATATATATATATATATATATATATATATATATTATAATAGAATCATATTTCAAAGCACCACATTCATTTGAAACTCCCATGTCTTTTCATATTTCCCTTGATTTTCTAAATTTCCATGTCTTTTCATATTTCTATTGATTTTCTAAATTTCTTTTTAATACTTCTTTTCATATTTCCATTGATTTTCTAAATTTATTTTAATACTTCAATTTTATTTAATTCAATAGTTTAAATAAAAGTAGTAGAACCATCAAATTGCATAACAAAGCTCACATTTATATCTTATAAAAGAAGCAAAAATACTTCCACAATATTAATTTGAAACTCCCATGATTTTTCATTTTCTATCTAACAATGATTATAAATTAGTTAATTAATGTTAAATAAGTACAAGAAAACAAATTCTAACCTTTAAATAATATAATAGTTTTCAAAATTAGTTAACAATAATAATTAATATAATAATTCATTTTATAATAAACATATTAAGTGGTATTAAAATTTTCTACATGGATAGTCTTTTATGAATTTTTAATAATACTAAGTAATCTTAAAATTAATTAATAATAATAACTAATAGTAAAATAAATTTATAAATTACACAACGTTACATCTATTTATTAAGATAAAACTAAATTCAGAATTATATTTGAAACTTAATGACTCTTCATATTTTTTAAATTAATAGCATTCACTAAAACCTTTTTGTATTTCCCTCATTTATACATGCTGTTGCTATATAAGTAGATTTTTTCTCATAAAAACATTTATGTTTTTCAAGTGTTTTTTATTGAAGTATGATGAGTAGAAGAGATGGGAAAGTACATCAAACGTATGTTGATTTTATGTATTCTTGAATTATTTTTAATTTTTTTTCTTGAAATTGTTTTTACATTATTTGTATGATTTATAAGTGTTCGATGTATTTTTAATACAAGTATTATAATAGTTATTTTTGGTACTTTTTGTCATCAAAAGTTGTATTATTTTATTTTTTTCATAGTATTTGTTATTCGTAAGATTGTGATGTATAAAATCATGAAATTGCTTCTACAATTGTTTATGATTTTGGAGGGTTTGATGTGGTTTATAAATATAAATGTTATTATAGATGTTCGATGCTTTTATGTTATTATTTATTTCATACCTTTTGTTATTTGTTAGATTTTGATATGTAAAATCATGAAATTCTTTCTACAAATTGTAGTAGTAATTTTTATAGTATTTGTTATTCGTTAGATTATGATATTTAAAATCATATATATATATATATATATATATATATATATATATATATATATATATATATATATATAAAATAAAAAATATTTGTATAATCATTCGACAATCAATATATAAAGAAAATGCAATGTTTTAATTCTATTCATTATTGGCAAACAAAAAGCACAAATAAATTTTTGGATGTTTTAGCTAAACAATTGCATGAGGTTAATTTTATGAAAGTAATTCTGAATAAAGAAAAAAGGAATATCGTGGTTTATTTTGGATTGAAACGACATTTTCATAACTTAAAGCGCTCCATAAAATCATAAATTAAATGAGATACATTACCATTGATTTAAAAGTATGAATATTAATAAAACTAATTGGTTAAATAGTTTTTCCGTTTTGTTGCTCACGTAGAATTTTCATGTAGAAATATTAAGTAATAATTCGTTTAAATTGCAAGTGATGCCTAGCTTAGCTGGTTGATGCATCAGGGTTATATACCCATGTGGGTGGGAGGTCGTGAGTTCAACTCTGACTGACTCCATGTGGGGGATTTTCCCGGATTAGGTGGTAAAAGGGGGGAGGAAATGGAGGCGATTGGGGCCCGCCCGGGAACGGAATTACCCCTCTAACGTTCCAGAGTACTCATAATCGCCGGTTCAAAAAAATAATAATAATTCGTTTAAATTAACAACTTTTTTTACTCATTTAAGGTAGTTTATTAATCTAATAATAATATTTTTATGTATTTTAATTTATGAATTATTAAATAGAAATATTAATCTAAGTCAACTTCTTAAGCTTTAATGTTAATGTATATTTTTTCATAAAAACTCATATTGTTTTACAAATCTAATTAACGGTTTTCTCATCTATTAAGACATAATGTTAAATAATAGCAATAATAATTATTATAAGTGTCAATTGTGTAACATAAATTAACAAAGCCTATTGAGTTTTAATAGTTAATTAACTTTCATATGGAATTTGAGAGGTTTTCACATTGAAAGAAATATTTCGATATAATTAATCAACTTTAAATATTGGTGTAAGTGTTTATTAGTCTTAGCAAAGTGTATAATAGTTGTAATATTAAATGAAATAATTCAATACAATTAATCAATTTTTTATTTAGATCTTTTACTTATCGTTGATATTTTAAATAATCATCATGATCAATATTAAAATATTGTCAAATAAGTAACTTTTAAATTAATTAATCATTACAACAGACAATAGTTAAAAATAATAATAAATCAAGAACTATGCTTAATTTAATTAATATATAAGCCGCTGATAAAGTTCATTAAGTAATATTAGTCAAAATAATTGCAATTGTATATATCAACTTAATATTATAATTATTATTTTATAGTTAATTTTACTGACATAATCATTTTCCACAAGATATTTGTTAAAAATTTAACTATATAACTTTCACTTGCACAACGCGCGAGTATTGGTCTAGTATATATATATATATATATATATATATATATATATATATATATATATATATATATATATGGGTGGGATCAACATAGAACCAAAATTAGGCATAGAACCATAGAATCATCTTCTTGAACGTTAGATCAATTTAGGATGATAATGGTATGATGATAAATTACACTTGTATGTTCATTGATGAACGCTGTGTTCAAAATCCCAGAAAATAGTCTTGTTCAGAAATTAGTCATGTTCATAAGTGAACATTGTAGAGTTTCTTAAATTACAAACATGTTTAGAAATAAACATTAATCAAACCGAATTAATATCTATCCAAAAATATCAACAACTTACCTAATCTATACAAATCAAATCCCAAAATTATTGAAGTTTCCTAAATTACACGTATATGTTCATTTCTGAACATACACATATGTTCATTGATGAACATGTTCAAAAATGAACATTCATAATAGTGATGAAATAGAAGAACATGCACAAATGTTCAAAAATAAACATTGATGGATATTTAAACAAAAAATCAAATAAACATGTATACATTTATACAAAAATAAATGTTCATAACTGAACATGAATGAACATCCACGTTTCTCTGTCTCTCTGTCCCTCTGCATCGATCCATCTGTCTCGATCTATCTCTCTTTTTCTTTTTTTAATCCCTCTGCCTCGATCTCTCTCTTTCTCTCTTTTGTTCTCGATCTCGACTGTAGCTGGCGGAGGTGATTTTGATCTTGATTCTTCGTATGGCTAATCTCTCTCATGTATACGTATTATTATTGATCGAAAAACTTATTAATAACAACAATAAATAAGTTAAGACAAACCTGTTCATATATGTTAAGTGACGAACATTCAAGATAAATTGTCAAAATCTGCTCAAACCTGTTAAGATAAAATCAAATCAGGACTTGAGAGTTGTTCTGACAAGGAATCCGACCAAGAGTCATCATCTCCGACCAGCTACCAGACAGCCTAGATGATTTCCATCATGAACAGAATACGAAGAAACGGCACCTTACACTGCTGGTGGCCGGCGGTAGTGTTGTTGATTGATAATGGTAACGATCGGAGGTATCGCGATTTCGAGGGAAGCTCCGTCGGAGGCAGGGATGTCACCGGAGAAGAAGGTGGCGCTCTGATGGTAGCGATGAAGAAGAACGAAGAAAACGATTAGGTTAAATTGAAGAGATAACTGGGTATTTAAAAATAGAAATATTGATTTTTAGGAACAAAAATATTATCTATACCTAAATTACCCCCAATCATTTTTAATTGATTTCTTTTAATAATAAATTAGTCTATTATTTATGGCAATTGATTGCTTGATCTAAGGGTTAATAGATTGGTTCTATGCTTCCATGCATAAAATGGGGTCCTATGTTGATCCCCCACCCTATATATATATATATATATATATATATATATATATATATATATATATATATATATATATATATATATATATATATATATATATATATATATATATATATATATATATATATATATAAGTTCAATAAAGAACCAAAATAAAACAAAGAACTAAGAAACCAATCCTGAATGTCAGAATTCAAATTATCTACGGTCGAAGATAAGGTTGTAGATTTCTTATTGGACGCCCATATAGCGGATTATAGCAAAAAACTCACTTCATTTTTCTTATTTTTTATTTTTAGAGCTTAATTTTTATCGAAATAAAAAAATCGAATATATCAAAATTCATAGTTTTTTATTCTCTTTCAATAGACATCCATATCAATATACAAAAAGCGAAAAAAAATTCTTTACAAATTTTGTTGAGATTCACAACATATAATCTGTGTGAATTTGAACTATACCAAATTTGTTTAGAAAATAATTCAAATGCGAATGATCATTACAATCATTTGTATTCTAACAATCATTAATCATTCAATAACTACTCATTTGAATTTAAATAAACTTTTAGATTCACATTCCAATCTCACTAAATTCATATTGAATTCAAGTAAATTTGCTTATATTCTTTACAATTTCAATATTTTGATAATACACAACTTAAATAACTGAGATTCACATATTTCTTCACTTAAAGTTACATGTGAATGATCAAAAAATATTGAAAAATTATGTACAATTACCAATTATATGTAAATTAATATGTCTAAAACTAGATGCATACTATTTCAACATTTTGATATCATATATAATTGAATTAACTAAGATTATCAAATAAATTACATAAACTTTACATGTGATTGGTTAAAAATTATTGAAAAAACTGAATACAATTGTCATTTGTATGTGAATGAATCTATGTAAAACAATGCAGTCCAGTTCAGATTCACAATGTGAATTTAGACAAGCTGAAAATATAAAAAAAACAAAAAAAATTATATATCAATATGAATGTCTATTTATAGAAGATGAAAAATTATGAATTTTGATATAATTAGTTTATTTTTTGAAAAATCGGAATGAATTATGGAAGGACTGTGAGTCCGACTGTAGGCTGGACGGAGCAGAGAACCTAAATAGGGCAAGTCAGGGAAGGACTGTGAGTCCAGTCGTGATCTGGGCAGAGCAGAGAACCTAAATGGATGAAACAGGGAAAAGCCTGCGAATTCGGTTGCGAGCTGAATGGAATGGGGAACCCTGCGATTTCATGAATGAAGATGAGTGCGGGAATAGCCTGATGGGCTGTGCATGAGTGGTATATCGCGTGTTTGGATCTTGTTGTTTAGATGCTCTTGGACAGTGTGCTTATGGATTATTAAGGCGGTGTGTGGTTTGAGTAGCTTAGTTGGTGACATGCAGTTGAGTGTCTTCTAAGACAGAGAAAGATTGGATTTGTTAGTCATGGGGCTTAGTATGAATTTCCGGAGGTGTGTGTCTGGAGTGGTGGGTTGGCGCAGATTAGGCGAGGTGTGGTTAGTGTTGTTTTCGGGTTGTAGGGTATGGATTTTGGTATTGAATGAGTCGCCACCGGGTGTTTGCGATTTTCGGAGTTTTGTGGCGAAGTATTCCGAATTTGGAATTTCGAGCATGTAAGGATTTAAATGACCACGATCTTGTCGAAGTTGGTGGTGAGATCTTTTTGGTTTCGGTCATGTAAGGATATAAATGCCCATAGAATGGTTGAATTTATGGTGCGCGGTTATGGCAAGTAAGGAAAGGATTTCGGGGACAAAATCCCGTTAAGTGGGGGAGAGTTATAAGACCCTAATCACAGGAAGTTCAAGTTTCGGGTGTTAAAGAGTTCAAGTCAACAGGAAAAGAAGCTAACTATGGAAGTTAGCTGGAAAAAGCCATTAGCGCCGCTAATGTGTATATTAGTGACGCTACTATACATATAGCGACGGTAATGTGATGGTTAGCGACGCTAATGTCTGGCTTGGTCTGTGGGTTTGCACGATCGTCGTTACCGACGCTAACTTTAGGGTTAGCGACGCAAACTTCTGATTTTGGGCCAAAACCCTATATTTTCATGCTCAGGTCGTATTTAAAGATGTTATAACCCCTGGGGCAGCCGCATTTTCGTATTTTCATCCCCTAAAACGCCATTTTCCTTCTCTAGACTTCTTGGTTGAGTTTTTGGTGTTTCTAGCCTCTTTGGAAGGATTTTTGAAGCCTTGTTGATGCTTGAAGGAAGGTGGTGATGCTACAAGTTGTTTCTCTTTAGTAAAGCTTTAATAATCTGCATTTTTCTGGACCATTGTCAGTCAAGTTCTCATATTTATGCTTTTTATGGTTATTGTTATGATTTAAGTGGGTTTTTATGGATTTAAATGAGTAATGGTCCCTTATGGTGATTGTCCATGTTTGAGAAGGATAAAGTCAAGAACTTTATGCCTTAAATCCATGATTTAGAACCTTTAGGATAGGTTAGAGAGTAAGCAAAACTCTCTTTGGTGATTTTGATTAGTTTGGACTATTTTAGACTTAGATCTTGTTCTTGAATTGGTGTGATGGTGTTAGAATGTTAAAGTTAGGATTTTTATGGACTTAGGGACTGTTTGGAAGGTCCCTGGAAGGATTAAGACATTGACTGAATAGATTAAGAACTTAATGGACTTTTGGAACTGTTCATAGTTAGCTACGCTAACTTGGGGAGTTAGCGGCGCTAACTGTGCCTGTTGACTTTGTTGACTTTAACCTTTGACCGTTGACTTTTTGACCAGTTTGACTTTTGGTCAAACTTGGGGATTTGGGATTCCGGTCTTAGATGTTTATCATGTTTGAGACTTAGGAAGTTCTAAGTGGAGTTTATCCTTAATAAGAGATTTGCGCTGTCGGGATCTGAAGACGCACGTGTGGAACACGGTTGGGCTTTGGGGATCAGGTGAGTCTTCTCACTATACTATGGGTGAAGTTACATGCGTAGGTAACTTCATTAGTGTATGTAGAAAAAAGATGGTAGCTAGGAGTACCTTACATGCGTAGGTAACTTCATTTTTTTATTTTTTTCATATGCATATTTATATAAATATGCATATGAAAAAAAATTGATTTTTTTTAAATCCCTTAGACGGTCTAAAACTGTCATTTTGGAAAAAAAAATTGAAAAAAAAGTTTATATATATATATATATATATATATATATATATATATATATATATATATATATATATATATATATATATATATATATATATATATATATATATATATATATATATATATATATATATATATATATATATATATATATATATACCGTGAATTTTATATGCATATGCATAGAAATATCAAAAATATGCAATTTTTTCAATTTTTTTTAAAATATCTTAATCGCATATATTAAAAAATTGGGTGTAATTTTTTTTGAAAAATATTGTGTAGAAAAAAAGATCCTAGGTTCCTAGGGTTTTTTAGGTTCTCTGATGATCTCAACCCTATATATATATATATATATATATATATATATATATATATATATATATATATATATATATATATATATATATATATATATATATATATATATATATATATATATATATACTAGGCGAATGCCCGTGCGGTGCGCAGAAAGAAAATTATATAGTTAAAATATAGACAAATACATGTTATTATCATACTATTTTTAAAAAGTTTATATAAAAAGTCTTTATTCTTTTCAATTATATGATAATATATACATGTATCAAAATTTTAGACGACAAAAAACTGCAAAAATTACAATAAATGAATACAATTCATGAAATAAAATTAGAATTAATATGGTTCAATATAAATAGTTATCCCAAACTACATGATTTTAATATCATCTGCCTACACTTTGTGCATTGATAAAATTGAGGGATATTGTATGTATTTTGATATAGTTTTGCAAAGGTTTTCATTGGCACTCAAGTATTTTGAATAATACGTTTTTATTGATAAGAATAGAGACATATTCTAACGGTGTTTACTGTACGATATATAGTTAAAACCACACATCGCACAAATTATGCGATTTGGGATTTTGAAAAGCACAAACTGTATCACGAAAGTTTAAAATTTGATTATATAGTATGGTGCATGCTGTTTTGTGCAACTTGATGAAGGAATACATAGTTTATATCGAGATTGACCTGCTATACTTTTAAAGTTCGAACTTATTAAAATAAAATATATAAAACTTTTACTATATTTCTTTGAAATTAACTATTTGGAAATGTTTCCAACAATAAAAATTGACTAATCATTTATATATTGTTTTACTTTGAGAAAGACATTTATTTATAGAATAATTTTTTTTCTTAAGTTGGTTTATCATGACGATGTGGGATCAAACTTTCTTTTATAGTGTGTTATTTTATTTCATTTTCTTATTCCACTTCGCTTAAGAAACACAACTAAAGTGAAATCAAACATCTATAAGTAAAGAGGTTAATATATTTTTCATCCCCCATAGTTTAATTAACAAATTCCAATGGAAAGCAAGTCTTTATAAGTAGAGAGACTAAAACTATTTCCCTCGTATATTTGTTCTTTTGTGTTATTGACTGTAACCGACTTAGACAATGGTTAAAACATTCAATAAACTATTGGTTCGAGCTTTAAGACCAATTTTGTAAAATTTGGATGGGTAACCACCAGTGCCCACTTCTATTTTTTTCTAAAAGTATTCAAATAAATGTGATACGTGATAAAAATTCATCCACATTGATTGAATAGCCTCTCTTATAAGATTTATTATGTAGATAAGTAAATTTGTTTCAACTTTGAATGATGCTCAAACATTTACTGTTTGAAATTTTTATTTATAGATATCTTATTAAATTGAAAAATGTTATCAACGTTGTCACCACATATTGAACTATGACGCTATGAACTTGCGACCGAATCGTTTTTTAATAGTTTTAAACCCAATTTAATATTCATATTTTTAGTTTCAATGTTTTTGAAGCTAATACAAAATAGTAAAATCTATTGAAACTATGATATAAAAATATGTTTTTATGATAAATTGACTACTAATTAATAATACACTTTGGAAACTGTGGTACGATAAAGATTGAAATATAAATGTGCGAAGCAATCATGATACAAATAAAAAACTTCAAATTATTGTGGTGAAAGATAAATAATTTATCTTAAAACATATTGTTTCGATAATATTTTCTTATAATGTGTGTGTGTATCTATATGTATATATGTGTACATATATCGCGGTAAATATATAAAACATCACGGTAAATATATAAAACATCAACACCATTGTCATTTTTTACTACGACATACTTAAAAGTCATATTATGATCAAGATTGATGGATAGTGTAATCAAATTAGTGGTATCATATAAGGGAAAGATGAAATGTTAGATAGATATGTGTAGGACAAAAAAAAATCTAAATAAAATGGTAAAAGATAATTTATTAAGGTTGAATCATATTATTTTGAATGATATTTTTATATGAGATATTTTAAAACGTTCACAAATGAAAACTTATATGTATATACATACTCTTGATTCGAAAAATGTTTACACCGTTTTCATTTTTTACATACGACATATAATTTTTCAACTAATAAGGTTTTTAAAAGTTTTGAGTAATTTTAATTTTCATTTTTGAGTTTCAATACTTCAAAAAGTTAAAAAAAAATTAGTAGGAATGCTTTAAAACTTTGCGATAAAAACTTGTTTTATGATAAAATGATCACTAATAGTAGACTTGAAAGTCATATTATGATCAAACTTGATGTATAATGGAACCAATTAAGTGACATTATATAAGAGAAAGATTGAAGGTCATATATGTATGTGAATCAATGTGAGACAAAGAGAAAAAAAATTCTATTTTTATCTTGAATAATCATTGGAAATATGAAAAGACATAGAAGTTTCAAATCAATGTGGTGCTTAGAAATATGCCTCTATTATAAGATATATATATATATATATATATATATATATATATATATATATATATATATATATATATATATATATATATATATATATATATGGAGAATTTTGTTTACGGCCTTACAAACTTCTATAATTACGTATATATCCTTATTAAATTTGAAATTATATATATATATATATATATATATATATATATATATATATATATATATATATATATATATATATATATATATATATATATATATATATATACATATATCATTAAAAACTCTAAAAAATCACATATATACTCTAAATATTAATTTAATAATAATCCTTTTAAAAATTAAAAAACTATTTTCAATTCTATTTGTTTATAGTTTTAGAAACTAATTAAATTGTGATATTATCATACTACCGTTGTCCCAAATTGTCCAAACACATCAGTCGTCTCAAATTTTTTTATAGTTTTAAAAATTATTTTTAATTCTATTTTTTAATATTCGAATCTGTCGTAATCAGTTGTTTAAGCGTGAATGAGTTGTCGATTATGGAAGGATTCATAGGGGTATTTTAGAAAATTGGGTATAATCTACTTTAATTTTTTTTTATCTTTTTTAAAGATTATATATTATTAAATTAATTGTTTGGGTATATATGTAGTTTTTTAGAGTTTGTAAAGATATATACGTAATTATAGAGGTTTGGAAGGACATAAATCAAATTCTCCAACATATATATATATATATATATATATATATATATATATATATATATATATATATATATATATATATATAAAGAAACTTAAAACTATAAAAATGACAACCATACTTAAAAATGACCATTAAAAACAATCATAAATACAAAAAAATTCGTCTTCCTTTTTATGAAGTGAAATTCAGGATAGTCGTATAGGGAATTTTGCTTGCTCTTTATTAACCCATCTTTCACTCCATTTATTTTCTCAAAAATTTGCTAAAACTTACATTCTACAATCTCAAATTCTGGTTACTCTGCCACCTTAATTTTTGTGTGTATCCAATATATATATATATATATATATATATATATATATATATATATATATATATATATATATATATATATATATATATATATATATATATATATATATATATATATATATATATATATATATATATATATATATATATGACTTAAAAGAAACTTAAAACTATAAAAATGACAACCATACTTAAAAATGACCATTAAAAACAATCATAAATACAAAATAATTCGTCTTCCTTTTTATGAAGTGAAATTCAGGATAGTCGTATAGGGAATTTTGCTTGCTCTTTATTAACCCATCTTTCACTCCATTTATGTTCTCCATTTATTTACTTGTCTTTGTATTCACCATCTTTATCATTGATTCAGAGTTCTCGTAAGGCCATTAGCTCATTGTTGGAGGTTGAAGGATGTCTAGAGTTGAGAATGAAATTGAACCAACCGGAAGACATTTTTAGATAACGATTTAGGTAATGTTTGATAGCCTCTTAATAAAAAAATTATGAGGCAGTCTTTTTTAGTTTTTCAGATTCATTGTTTTTGGTAGCATCTAAATAAAAGCCTCTTAATTTATTAGAAGCCTCTTAAAAATTAAGAGATAAAACTATGTCCGAAAAAATTAAGAGCCACCCACCCCTACCCTACCCTACCTCACCCACCTACCCTACCCACACCCCATCCATACTCTACCTCACCCATTCACCCCCACTAACCCACTCCCACACCCACCCACCCACCTCACCCCAACCGTACACCACCTTACCCACCCACCCCCACACTACCCACCACCCACCCTTACCTACCCTTACCCACCCACGGCCACTCCCACTCACCCTCCCACCCCTACCCCACCCCACTACCCCCAGCCTACCCACCCTACCCACACACTACCCCACTCACCCCCACTCGTCCACATCACCCTCACCCCATCCCACCCACCTATTGTACCCATTCTCCCCCAGCCTCACCCATCCCACCCTACCCTACTCCACCCATATCACCCATCTTTATCCACCCTGCCACATACCACACCCCCACAACTCCACACCCACCCACCCCGCCTTATACCACACCTACACCCATACTCACTCATCCCCCGCCCTATTAAAATTTAATGCAACAGGAAATAATACAGAAGTGTAAAATGGTCATTTTTTGTATTCACGACAACAATTCAGAAGTTCCAACCAAACAACGCGTTAAAACTTCAGATATTAAAAGTTCAGACCTCTTAAATTTTTAGATCTTAAAAGTTCAAATCCTGTCAAATAGCCTCTTAATAATTTTTGCTGTGAAGTATGTTTTGAAAGACTTTTGGAATGAATTATGTTAGAATCTACGTTGATTTAAATAGATTGTGAATATGGAGATACGTGGAAATTTATTATTTGAGTGGTAGGTGGAAAATCATGAATAATTAATGTATGTTTGATGATAATAAAATGTTAGGCCATGGGAAGTACCCATGTTATAGCAATGGTGTTAACACCAAAAATTGATGCCACGTCACCACCACCTTTAACACCAAAAGTGGGGGTGTGGTAGCAAGTGGTGTTATAGCTTTTTCTTTTCTTTTTTTCTTTTTTTTTTTGGTCGAATTCAACGGGCAAAAGATCCGTTAACACGCGTGGTCACTATCACGCCCTATCACCTATGACGCATCACGGCTAAGTGGGGGTGGTGTTCACATGCCTTTGGCGGTGTTATAGCCTTTGACGGAGGCTATACCGCGTGTATACCCTTTGGCCTTAGGCGATAGTAAAATGGTAGATTAAAAAAATGACCTAAGATAAATTTAAAAAATTATGTTTTTATAAATACAGTTGTATTTATAATATTTATTTCCGAACATAAAATTATATAAAAATACTATTCCGGAATCTCAACTCCGATTTCAAATTATCATTTCAGAATAAGATGTTTAAGATAAAATGATTTACGTTAAACAACTTTTTTATAATACTTAATTTAACTAATATCCTCTATAAGTATTTGAGTAGATTTTCAGCCACTTTCGACTCTTTGAACGAACTTCCCCTTTTCTATTTTACGATTTACCTACAACTTGATTACTTTTCAGTTTTGGTAGAAATAAAACATTTTAGCAAAACAAAATAATAAAACGGGTGGAGCATCAGTTGATCAAACGAGGGTCCAAATATTGTTACGAAGTTAGGAAACAGATTGATATGTTCCCTATCACCCTATGAGTGGTGCTGCACGGAGTGGATGGGCTTTTGCCGGAGGCATCCGACGTGGAGAGGCTTTGCCGGCGGCAACACCGCCCCCCAAGTGCGGCATGGATGAGCGGCAAGGGTGGAGCGGCATGACTTTGCCGTTTCTCTCTCTTTAGAATATCTCGAGTTTGGTACCTTTGACCGTTGAAAACGGTCCAAAATTAAAAAAAAAAATTACTTTTTTTTTTAACTCAACACCCTCTTTAGTCTATATATATACACACATTGGATTAGATTTTTTACACACAACTTAGTCTCTTGAGCTCAAAAGAATTTTAAAAAATATCTTCCAAAAATCCCTCCAACAATCCCTCCAACAATCAGATTTTTTTCAAGTAGCGACGTCTTTATTTCATTTTAAATTTCAAACTTTTAATTTCGTAGGATTTTATGTTATTTGTCTTTTTATTTTAATGAAATGGTATTTGGTGTGTTTTATTTTAATTTAAAATATGTTATGTTTTATTTTTATTTAAAATATGATTTTTTTTAAATTAAAAAAAAATATATGTTGCCAACGTTCCACCTCTTAAGTACCACAACAAAACCGGTGTTGTCAACAAAATCTACGTGGCGCCTACGTGGCGTGCTTGCCTCCCAAATGTTGGAGGCACCACTCCTGAGTGGTTCACGGCAACTTCTGTTATATGACACGTAGATGGAATCTTGCTGAGTCTGCAGAGTAGTGGCAATGGCATGCGGATGCCACGTGAGATGAGGAACAGCAAGGGAGTAGAGTGTAGTAGAGGGAAAGCATGCGTAGTTGAGGTACCGTACGTACTATGTAAGTCAACTATTCTGACGTAGGATTTGTTAAGTCTTTTCTGGCAACTTCTTTAATTTCAACATGCCGCGTGTTTCATGACGGCGGCGGAATACGCTAGTGAAGATGGTGTATGTAACGATCCATATGTACACAAAAAGTAATATAGCAAAGGATAAGTCATAAACTGATAAAAGTTTTTAGGCTTGAGAAAAATATTTGGTTTTATTTATATATTTTTGGTTTATTAAAATATTTAAGGTTGATAGAAATATTTGATTTTATCTTTCTGATATGCTACCAGGTTATTATAAAATTAAATTCGCAAAAAATCATTAAATTTGTAATTTTTTACGTTTTTACCTTAAGAATTTTTTTTATTTTATACATATTTATAAAAAATGTTTAATACATGAAAATACGTATTTATATACAAAATAATATTTCATTAACCAGAGTATTTATGTTTTTAAAGACATCTTATCTACGTGTATACATTTTTTTCCAGCTTTATACGGTTTAAAACGTAAGAAAATGTATACACATAAATAACATTTTCTAAAAACATATAAACCGACAAAAAATGTATATACATAAATAGCATTTAAGAAAACATAAATACGGTGTTTAATGGAAATTTTTTGTATAAATACGTAATTTCATGTATTAAACATTTTTTTCGTTTCATAAATACATATAATGTAAAACACACTTAGGGTAAAAACGTAAAAGAATTGTAAACTTAAAGGCTTTTTTTGCAAAATTCATTTTATGATAACTTGGAAACCTTTGATAACATGCCACAAACGTAAAACTAAACATTTGTGTCAAACTTAAGGGCTTTAATGAACCAAAAATATGTAAAAAATAAAGTCAAACATTTTTATCAAACTTAATGACTTTTATGACATTATTCATATGATAAATATACCACATATTTAACCACTCTTAATATACAAGGAAATTTACCTTGTAAATATTAAAATACTATATTTATTCGGTTTAGATTCTAAATATTATATTTGTTTTTTATAAAATTATAAAATATTATATTTGCTTATATTTTTATTTTTAATAATTTAAAATATTTTATAATTATTTTAAATCCATGTTTTTAGCGGTTGACTATTATATTCTTTTGTAATTTTAAGATTAAAATGTCTAAAATCAATTTTCTAAACCTTAGTTGCCAGTCTACCCCAATCCTTATAATATTTTCTCCAGCACCTAGATTCATCACGTCGTCTCCATCATGTTTTTCATTGATATTGTCTCCAACCATTGTTTTAGGATTACAAAGGAGGAAGGGATGCTCAAAGAAGAAATCAATGAACAAGATATTAGAGACGGTGCGACAAACCTAAGGATTTAAAAGATATGACATGGATTGAGGGAGACCATCAACGAGAGTTTAGGAAATCGATTTTAAATATTTTAAACTTATATTTTCAAGAGGAATATAATAGCCATTTGATAAAATAAGAATATAAAGTGATTATAAAATCTTAAAAGCAATAATTTGGACAAATATGATATTTTAAAAGTTTATGAAAGATAAATAAGATATTTAAAAATTAGGTTGAACAAATATGATATTTTGATATTTAAGAACAGTTTTTTTTAATCATAAAATATAAGGTGTACATTTTATTGGTGGAAAAGCATTGTTCAATCTTATTGGATAATCGATTCGTAAATTTCTTTAGTTGTCCTTATATTTTGTCTCTTTACTACCATTTCATTTTGTTTATCTTTGGGCCTTTCTGTTTCTATATCACATTTTTAACGGGATATGTTTATAGTTCGCCAATTTAGGTTTTCTTTCTTGTGATCATCATGAGTATGGGCAATCTATCTGGTTTAGATGTTTCACATTTGATGCTATTTGATTATATTTATGTTCATTTATTTGAGTTATATTTTATTTTTAACAAATTATATTTTATAAATTAAGAGAATCGTAAATACAATTAAAAGCTATAACCAAATGACAATTGTTTTCGCAAATTATTGACTGCAAATTCGTGATTTTCGTTCTCCAAAACGCTCTGTTTAAATACAATTTCTAATCCTCATATTCTATTTTAATGGAAAGATGAACGTACCAAGAGTCTCTGGAAAGATATTTCATCACAATAGTAAAGGACATTTGTTGATTAAAATGGTTGTTCTAAACTTGTGGAGAACCATTTTTGATAATGTGTTTTGTTCTAAACAAAGTTTTTCAATTCACTAATCGTTTGTGAATGATATATTGGTCAATTATTTTACGTATCACAACAAATGTCATTCATCAATTAAAATGTTTATGTATTGTATTTCGTTCTAAACTTTAGAAGAAATACCACAATTAGTGACCAAATGAGTCAATATTGTTGGGAGCACTAACTTACACAAAAGTTCGCGATTTAACCATTCTCGAGATCGATTGTGTTTATTAGAGTTTATGTTCAACGAATCGAAATCATAAAAATCTGATTTGTTGCATTTGTCACCACCGTCGGTAGAATATGAAGCAGCATGCTTAGAGGTTAGACAACACAATATGGTTCATAACACTTCTTTGGGCTTCATTTTCTACTTTAAACATTTGTGATGTCGCTGGTTTACCTTAGAGATATCATCACTGGCCTGAGAAGCCGAGGATATGTGGTAGTTTGTCATTAGGTGTACGTAATAAATAGTGACTACCAATAATGCCACGAACTTAACTGGAAGTTTTCTCGAACTGTTGAGGCACATACAGTGGAAGCTAGGAAAGTACTTCAATAGTACCAACATGCCCCATACTTGTATCGTTCTCGTCGAGTTTAAACTTTTATATGGTTAATGTACTTGGTTGAATTATGTTTCTCCTTTTATTAGCAGAAGTATCATTTTACTTTTCTTCAACTTCTTCTATAATGATGGGTTTTTCTTTCCATGAGTCATCTCCCGCTTTTGTGCCCGAGGGCCCTTATCATGCACAAACCCCAATGCTGCAAGATTTTCCCTGATTTTTTTCAACCGATCAAACACCTTGACAAAACTCTAATTTACCAACATGCTAAGAGCATTCGTAGCCGGAGAGGATTGGACAAAGTTACCCAAAGCTGTGATAAATTTCTTGAGAGACTCCGTTGTCGCATCCAACTTGCGGTTTCGTTATTCGAATAGTGTCTATATATATATATATATATATATATATATATATATATATATATATATATATATATATATATATATATATATATATATATATATATATATATATATATATAGGGAGGAGATCAACATAGAACCCCTTTTTACGCATAGAACCATAGAACCTCATCTTAAGCCATTGGATCTAGCAATCAACGGATATGATTATTTGATTTAAAAAAATTATTTTTATTTCTAGAAAAAAAGGTGGAGGGGTAAATCAGTCATATCAAAATTGAATCCTTATTGCAGGAAATCAAATTCAACTTAAACAACATTCCATAATTATCTCACTTCTAGATCTGATCTCATTCCATTCAT
Source organism: Cichorium intybus (assembly GCA_023525715.1). Taxonomy (NCBI): domain Eukaryota; kingdom Viridiplantae; phylum Streptophyta; class Magnoliopsida; order Asterales; family Asteraceae; genus Cichorium; species Cichorium intybus. The sequence goes on along the minus strand of CM042011.1, from coordinate 1,121,724 downwards.
ATCTTCATATCTCCAGGAAATCAAATTCACGATTTCTTCTTCATCGTGACCAACAAATCAACGCCTCCTCTGCCTTTGATCGGAGCTCTCCCCTACTGCCATCCAATCGAGATCTCATCACCGGCGATTAGAATCTGGAGCTGCAGTCGAGATTGAGATCGAGACAGAGGGATCAAGAGCTCATCATCGACGACTGGAATCGAGAGCTCATCATGATCACCACCTGCTACAGTCGAGAATTAGAATAAGATATAGATCGATACAGAAGAATCAAGGAAGAGAAAGAGAGAGAGATCGAGACATATGGAACGATGCAGAGGGACATAGAGACAGCGAAAAAATGAAGTTTCATCTATGTTCAATAATGAACATTTGAGGTTCAATAATGAAGATGTATGAACATTGAGAACGAGATAGAGATCGAGACAGAGGGATCAAGGAAGAGAGAGAGAGAGAGAGAGATAGAGAGAGAGAGAGAGAGAGAGAATTTCTGCTTCCATATATGGTTTATCATCAGGTATGTAATTGATTTCAGTTAATAGTTAATTTGAATTGCAAATTTCGCTTAATAACATTGAACTCTGATTTGAATATGTTTGAGTGAATGTGTTTGAGTCGAATTTCTGATTGTTTTTAATCAATCACATTCAATCGATTGATTTCCTGCTTCATTGGTAATTGTGTGTTCATATATGTTCATTAGTGAACATATGTTCATTAGTGAACATACTTTCAATTAACTAAGTGTTTTCCTGCTGCATTGGTCTTCGTGTTCTTATATATGTTCATTAGTGAACATATGTTCATTACTGAACATATGTTCATTAGTGAATATATGTTCATTAATGAACATGTAAAGGATGAAGTCAACCTCAAGAATCTCACAAACATATTTTCCTTGTTGTTTTCAATTAATTACAAACAGGTTGAAGAAGAAAAAGAGAGATAGATCGAGATCGAGAACGAAAGAGAGAAATAGAGAAATACAGAGATCGAGATCGAGAACGAGTAATGAACATTTGAGGCGATTCCAGAAATCAATTTCATTCATGTTCACTACCGAAATGGTTCTATGTTGAACATGTACAGACTCACACGACCCGTGTAGCCTCACACGACCCGTGTGAGGCCCAAACTCGCTTCGGTAATTTTTGAACAAGAGCTACATGACCCGTGTAGACCTGAAAGAGGGTACTGTTTGGTTCTTAAGCCTTTCTACACGACCAGTGTGGCCATACACGACCCGTATAGCTCTGATTTGACATTTTACAAGTCCAAACTTTACTCAATTGGGTTTTTAACCATCCTAACTCATATAGAAACCTATTTAATCTTAATTACACTAAGATTAACACAAAATCTATATAAATTAATAATATGGTATTACAAGTTCTTACCCCCTTCAAAAGATTCCGTCCTCGGAATCTCTTGAAACAAAAAGGGATACTTTGACCGCATCTCCTCCTCGGCTTCCCAAGTGACATCCGTACCTCTATGATGTCGCCATTGCACTTTTACTATTCCAATCTCTTTGTTTCGTAACTTTTTAACCTTTCTATCCAATATTTGTTCTGGCATCTCTTGGTATCTCAATTTTTCATCTAATTGGACTCCGGCTAAAGGTACTCGAGTAGATTTATCATGCAATGTTTTTATGAGATGTGACACATGGAACACATTGTGGATACCCCGTAGTTCATCTGGAAGCTCAAGTTTATATGCGACTGCTCCAATTCTCTCTAAGACTTGGAAAGGTCCTATGAATCGTGGGCTTAATTTACCTCGTTTGCCAAACCGGATCACTCCCTTCCATGGGGATACCTTCAACATCACCATGTCCCCGACATGGAACTCTAATGGTTTTCTCCTTTTATCTGCATATTGCTTTTGGCGGTTCTGAGCTATTCGCATATGCTCACGGATGTTTTGTATCTTCTCTTCGGTCTCGGCTAAAATATCTGGTCCCGCCAATGGTTTCTCTTCAGTCTCTGTCCAACAAGTCGGGGTCCAACACGGTGCACCATATAAGGCTTCAAAAGGTGCCATCTGTATACTGGAGTGATAAGTATTGTTATAGGCAAACTCCACTAAAGGCAGATGATCTTCCCAACTGCCTCCAAAATCAATGATGCAGACTCGTAGCATATCTTCAAGTGTTTGTATCGTCCTTTCCGACTGTCCATCAGTCTGGGGATGATATGCAGTACTCAATAAGGCTTTTGTACCAAAATGCTTTTGGAAACTCTGCAGAAATATGAATTGAACCGACTATCTCTATCAGAAATTATTGAAGTTGGCACTCCATGTCGTCTCACTACTTCTCTCGTATAAATCTCAGCTAGCTTTGACACTTGATAATCTTCTTGGATTGGAATAAAATGAGCCGACTTCGTTAACCTGTCAATAATCACACATATAGAATCATATCCTCGAGGAGTTCGAGGCAACTTTGTGATGAAATCCATAGTGATCTCATCCCATTTCTTCATTGGTACCGGCAATGGTAGCACTGCTCCATACGGCTTTTGATGATTATATTTTACCTGAAGACATGTCAAACAGTTCTCTACAAATCATCCCACATCTCGCTTCATACCAGGCCACCAGTAATACTGCTTTAGATTATGATACATCCGTGTACTACCAGGATGAACCGAATACCTAGTACAGTGAGCATCCTCTAGCAATAACTGTCTCGCCTCGCCATGTCTCGGAACCCAAACTCGCCCTTGGAAAGTCTTGATTCCTTGTGCATTTTCCACCAGTTTCTCCACATAACTAGTCATCCTCTATTTCTTCAAATCATTAGCTTCGCCTTGGCATCTACGTATCACCTCCGGAAATCGACTTACAATCCCCATTCGAGCCGATACGACTCGAATATGCGGCTCTTTACGGCTTAAAGCTTCCGCCACCATGTTAGCTTTACCGGGATGGTAAAGTATTTCACAATCATAATCTTTTAGTAGATCCATCCACCGTCTTTGTCTCATATTTAGCTCCTTTTGATCGAATAAATATTTCAGGCTTTTGTGATCTGTGTAAATCTGAAACCGTACGCCATAAAGATAGTATCGCCACATCTTCAATGCAAAGATTATCGCTGCCAACTCTAAATCATGCACCGGATAAACTTTCTCATGTGACTTGAGTTGTCGACACGCATAAGCGATTACTCGTCCTCTTTGCATTAAGACACATCCAAGACCGCTCAGAGAGCCATCGCTGTAGAGAACAAAATCTTCCCCGCCTTGCGGTAAGGCTAACACCGGAGATTTACACAAACTATCTCGTAATTGTTCAAATGCTGACTGTTGCGCCTCAGTCCAATTGAACTTCTCCGCCTTCTTTGTTAATTTGGTTAGGGGTGTAGCGATTCGGGAAAAATTTTCAACGAATCGCCGATAGTAACCCGCTAATCCCAAAAAGCTGCGAACCGTCTTCATTTATCACATGGCCGAGAAACTGATTACAGCTTCGATCTTTGTCAGGTCTACCTTTATACCGTCTTCATTTATCACATGGCCGAGAAACTGAATCTCCCGCAACCAAAACTCGCATTTTGAAAATTTTGCATATAATTTCTCGTCTCGGAGAAGATCTAGCATTTGTTGCAAATGAAATCTGTGCTCATCTCGACTCTTTGAATAAACCAGGATGTCGTCGATAAATACAATTACAAATTTATCGAGAAAAGGACGACAAACCCGATTCATTAAATCTATAAAGGCAGCTAGAGCATTAGTCAAACCGAATGGCATGACTAAGAACTCATAGTGACCATACCTCGTACGAAAAGCCGTCTTCGGAATATCAATTTCTTGAACCCTCAACTGATGATAGTTGGATCTCAAATCGATCTTTGAAAAATACGTGGCCCCATGTAGTTGATCAAATAAATCATCAATCCTCGGCAACGAGTAACGATTCTTTATAGTGATCTTGTTGAGCTCTCGATAATCTATACACATTCTCATAGAGCCATCTTTCTTTTTCACAAAGAGTATAGGCGCACCCCACGGAGACGAACTCGGACGAATAAACCCAAGTTCCAATAACTCTTACAACTGTCTCTTTAATTCCTCCATCTCAGAAGGTGCCAATCGATACGGTGGTCGAGCTACCGGTTTTGCCCCTGGTATCACGTCGATCACAAACTCAACTTGTCTACTTGGTGGTAAGCCTGGAAGATCTTCAGGAAATACATCAGGATAATCACAAACCACTTCTACTTATTCTATTTTGGAATGTTTTGTCTCGGCACTAATCACATGTGCCATAATCAATTTACCCCCTCTTTCCATATATCTCCTAGCTGTTGCAAATGACATTATCGGTACTTTTCGGGAACGTCGTTCACCTCGTATCAAAATTCGGGAACCACTCGGTGTCTTTATGGAAAGTGTTTTCTCATGACAATCCATTTGACCTCTATTATCATCCATCCAATCCATCCCGACTATTACATCAAACTCATGATTAGTGATCAGCTTCAGATCAATAAGGTACACAACCCTATAGATCTCAAGCCGACACTGCTCGTAATGACTTTTTACAAAAACACATCTCCCATCTGCTACATCTACTATCACTTTCTCATATAAATCGACTAACGAAACATTTAGTTTAGAAGCAAAGGACTCCGATATAAAAGACATGGAAGCATCGGAATCAAAAAGTACTCGTGCTTGAGAAGAGTTCAAGCGAAAGATACATGTGATAACATCGGTTTGGTCTCGAGCCTCGTCGACGGTTAATTGAAAAGCTCGCGTTTTCACATGACCGCCACCCCTATCTCTTCAATCATCTCGATCTCGACCTCCTCCTCGTCCGGTCTTTTGAAAATCTCTTTGTGACTCGGATTTCATCTTCGGACAATCTGGGCGAATATGTCCGCTTTCTCCGCAATTAAAACAGACAGGACGACTTTCAGTACACTGACGAGCCATATGTCTCGTCTTTCAACATTGAAAACAAACTGAGGGTGGGGTTCGGGAATCACACTCCCCAGTGTGTTTTCGTCTACATTTCTTACACCATCTCTCCTCATTCTTCTTGGGTTCACCACGGAATTGAGAACCCGTGGTAGTAGACCTCTGAGAAGTATCTCCAGCTTTACCTTCCCATTTTCTCTTGGATCCTCCAACTTCTCTTTCGGTTCTTCTCGCCTCCTCCTATCTTTGCAACTCCCTTTCTCTTGATCTTGCTACCTCGGCAACTTGTTGAAAGGTAGTATATCTGGAACTCGGCAAAAACTCTTGGATCTGCGTTTTTTAAACCCCACAAGTAACGATCCATCTTACGCTCCCTTGTATCAACTTGATGTTGTGCAAACCGCACCTTCTCATTGAAATCCAACGTGTATTGTTGCACCGTTCTCGACCCTTGCTGTAACTTCAAAAATTCTTCTTCTATTCCTTTCATAGCATTATTGGAACAATAATACTCGGTGAACTTCAATTTGAAGTGTTCCCAGTTCAAGGTATATGCCAAGCTTTCTCCTATCTCCATACACATGTTCTCCCACCAAAACTGTGCATCCTCCTTTAACAAATTCGTTGCAAACTCAACTTTATCTGCCTCATCACATTTACTTGTGCGGAACATCTTTTCAACGTGTGTCAACCCATTCTTGGCTGCTATGGGATCATCTTTCCTATAGAAATCGTATGGCTTGCACTTCTGAAAAACATCATAAGTACACCTCCTTGTCTTCTCAGGTATTCTAGCTCCACCCACCTCAGTAAAGATCTCTTCACGACCCTCCCTGTGCTCAGGTTGAACCGGTGGTTGCCCCGAAGGACCTCCAGTTGCAGCCTCCGTCTGAGGCCTCAAACAAGTGGGTAATAACTCTTTAAGTGCTTTGGCTACCTCAGCCGCAATCATAGCTTGTATACTACTCTGTATTTAGGGAGGTCGCTCTCCCTCGGGTTGATGCTCTTTACTCGAATCTCGTGATCCCGATTGATCTCTTGATGGGTCACCTCGCTCTTTTTCTTTTCCAGTGCTCATCTTAACTGAAAAAGAAAATCAACTCATTTAGTAATCACCACCATAATACTCAATATGGTGTGTAATCAACTCAATTGTATATCACTATAATACTCAATATAGTGTATAATCAACTCAATTGTATATCACCATAATACTCAATATGGTGTATAATCAACTCAATTGTATATCACCATAATACTCAATATGGTGTATAATCAACACAATTTTATTCACCGCGGAGGATAGCTACTCGGGACTCTTTGGGACTTCTCTTTCTCATTAGTTTAAGTCTAAACCCATCTCAAGGTTTAATTCTCTTAAACCATGGCTCTGATATCAACTTGTAACGCCCGGTTTCTCAAAAATGAATTACACCTTAATCTTCTCACATTAGAACAAAATTAAAGGGTGTAACTCAATTTAAGAAACAAGTAATACAAAGTTGTTACCAAAAACATAGTTTAAGTCTTAAGCTATTTACATCTGTCATTTAAAAACCGGGTTAAATTACATATTTCAAAACAACAACTAAGTCCAAGTCCAACTATCCCTCTGAGACACGCTTCCCCCGATCGCCACTACCAAATCCTAACACAAAACAACAATAACAAACAATTTATGAGCTATGAAAGCTCAGTGAGTAATTCAAGGTTAATTGGTTTGTATAATCCATTATCTTATTTTAACCAAGCTCAATGGACTATCTCAGTCCCGAGTGTGATATACACACTATAACTCTTTATTCCATATACTCAAAATTTGGTTATACTCAACCAAATCAAAACATAGCTCACTTCTTATCTGTAAACAATATCATAATAAGGCATAATCATCTAATAAATAACTACTCACCTGTTGTCGGGTTACTCTGTGGAACTCCTGAACCGCGTGTGTCGTGCTCCTGTCTAGCCTTAGCTGTATCACAATATCTCGGGTCAAACTCAATATTCAACAATCTGAATCATACTCAATATCAATAACAATCAAGAATTTGAATCATAAGAGAGGGTTACAACCAAAAGATAACAATACTACCCTAATTGTAACTTCCAATTTCACAAATTTAACTCATATAACCCTAGGAACATAATACATACACTTCACTAGCTTAGGTCTCGAATTAGAACTCCCTTACACACACAATTCCAAGTAAACTCACTCTAATTCATGCTAGTTGTAGGTGGTTCATCAAAACCACGAGGAACCATCTCAATTCCAATTATTCAACCATCAAAACAAGATAAAAATCAAAGAGGATTACCTTTCAAGCTCAAGGAACAAATCTCTAGCTTCAATTCGTGAAAGATGGGCTCAAATCTCGACTTAAAAGGCTTAGGAATCGATTTTTAGGGTTTTGGTCGAATTAGAAATGACCCAAATGAATGAAAACCCGCACATTTAAAATAGTCCTATACGCGACACGACCCGTGTAGGCTCACACGACCCGTGTGAGACCTACAGCAAGCTATCTTGAAAATGTACAGACTCACACGACCCGTGTAGCCTCACACGACTCGTGTGAGGCCCAAACTCGCTTTGGAAATTTTTGAACAAGAGCTACACGACCCGTGTAGAGGTACACGACCCGTGTAGACCTGAAAGAGGGTACTGTTTTGTTCTTAAGCCTTTCTACACGACCCGTTTGGCCATACACGACCCGTGTAGCTCTGATTTGACATTTTACAAGTCCAAACTTTATTCAATTGGGTTTTTAACCATCCTAACTCATATAGCAACCTATTTAATCTTAATTACACTAAGATTAACACAAAATCTATATAAATTAATAATAAGGTTTTACAAATGTGACAAAAATGCTAATTTTTTTATTTTTTATTTATTTTTTTCAATAAAAGAATGACGAAAATAATAAATAAATATATTTTTCAATTATTTTTTATTTTTAATTTTTTTTGTTACACCCAAAATGAATGGCTAGGATTGCGTCTCCTCGTCTCAGAAAATCTCCACCGTTAATATATATATATATATATATATATATATATATATATATATATATATATATATATATATATATATATATATATATATATATATATATATATATATATAGAGAGAGAGAGAGAGAGAGAGAGAGAGAGGGAGTTAGGATCTAATGAGAACCAAAATTTCATGAGATCTTGAGAACCTTTGTGGACCACTAGATCAAAAAAAAATTAAGGGTTATGATACAAGGTGGAAGTTTTGTAATTAATATTAATTTCAATGATATATTTGACTTTTTAAAAAAGAAATTAGGTGTACTTTTGGTATAAAAAAATCAAGTCCGAAAAAAGCCAATTAAATAGGAAACAACTTATCAAAATTTTTTCTCCTTCTCTCTCTTTCTCTCTCACGCGTACTCGCCGTCCCCCTGCTCTCTTCTTCGTCAATCTATCTGCTCTTCTCCATCATTCTATTAAAGGTCTCCGTCGACCTCCCTACTACCGGACCACCGCACCTACCACCGGGTCTGATTTTTCAGGCAAATGAATCTACAGGAATTAAAGCTCCGATCTTTTGAAGAAGCACACCATCTTTCGAAAATCTCGATATCTCATCCACACAACATCATCCACTCATCGGTTTGATTGTTGTGTATTCCGGTAATCTCTCTTTCCCCTCTCCCCAGTTTGTTCACCATCATTCAATGGTGATGTTCACGATTCTGGCCTAGGGTTTTGTTCTAACTGGGTTTTTGTCATCAGGAATTTCAGGAAATTGGAAATTGAGGCTGTTTTCTGGATTATGTTTATCATGAACACGGTATGTGACTCTTTCTTATTTCTGTTTTGATTGATGAATACTGATTCTTGATATGTTTTGCTATACTCGATTACTGAATGTACTGATTTATGATTTGATTTGCTATACCTGATTGCTGAATGTATCGATTTCTTACTTCTTGTTTAATAAAATCGATTATTGGTTGTATAACTTGAAATCTGATTTCCGATTTCTTAATTCCGAGTTCTGATTTTTATTCCTAAATCGATTATCATTTTCTGATTTACGATTCATCGGTCCTTAATTCCGTTGAAGTGTGTTTATTTGTCATTGTAACCAAAAATTGTCCACAACATCCATGCTCAAAATTCTTTTGTAATTATATTTGTAATATGCTTGAAATTGTTGTAAAAACTTATGTGGATCTTGATTTATATATATATATATATATATATATATATATATATATATATATATATATATATATATATATATATATATATATATATATATATATATATGTGTGTGTGTGTGTGTGTGTGTGTGTGTGTGTATTAGGGTTGTGTATTGGGCGGTTTGATTCGGTTATCGATTAAAACCGAACCATAACCATTATGATTGGTTAATGTATTTTGGTAAACATTGGTTATGGTTATTGGTTTTGGTTAATGGTTAATATCGGTTAACCAAAATGAACAAAAATGATATAAAAATTGAAAGTTCATTGATATAAAAAGTGAAAAATAAGAAAGTACATTGGTATAATAAGTGAAATTTAGACACATATGCATCTTTTGAATACTCGATGCATAATAAATAGAAATTACAATTTGATCCCCAAATAGGCTCATTATCGACATAAGTAAAGCTGAGTTTTTCAAATGCAATTTTGATCAAGCAACATTAGAAAGATGAAAAATTGGTATGCCTGTTGCGCGTAATTGATTATGTGTATGTTTGCGACTGTAGGATTAGTTAGGAGTAGTTTAGGGTGTGAGTGTTGTCGTTCTTAAAAAAACAAATAACATTGGATAATAGTTAATACTATATAGATCATTCGTCATTCCTAAGACTCATTTACGTTTTCTAATTCCCACCATTATATTTCTTTTAAATAACTTAATTAGACTTGGATTTTATTATTTACATTCTATAATTTAAAATTTCAAATATAATTACATATAAATATATCGGTTTAGTTATATATTGGTTCGGTTATCATATAAAACCAAAACTGAACCGCCACTTATCGGTTAGCAAAAAATACAAACTGAACCATCAGTTTTTGAAACGGTCCGATTATTATGGTTCGGTTGTATTGGTTAGTTCGGTTTTAGTTTGGTTTTTTGGTTTTTGTGCTCACCCCTCATATATATATAGATGTAGGTTCAAATACATTTTCTAAATATTGTGTGATTGTAGGACTAATTCTGGACCAATAATTTGATAGGGGCAATTACGGGAATACAACAAGGATAAAGACGATACAGTTGCAACTCTTAGGACCTATCGTATCTTCTTCCCCAATTCAATTTCATTTTGGAAACCCTTAAATCCCTGTGGGTTTCTTCCTTGGCAAATTTCCAAGGTTTTACGCAACTTCAAATTGATAACCCACGGAAAGATCAGAGCTCTCTTCGATTTATGTGAATCTGAAATCCGCCAGAAAAGCTTCGAATGTGATAGAGCTTGTCGGAAACCACCGTGAAGAAAACCAAAACGGCTCCACCGTGAATCGATTGAAGCATATTAGGCGGTGGTGAACTTTCGATTGAAGCAAATTGAAGCACGATCAAGTCGGTTTTGAAGCAATCGGTCTAATTTGCAGGTTTAAAAAAAATCGATCTCCGCTTTTTTTTTTCTTCTGGGTTTTGGAAAGGCATTCTCGGAGAATGGGGATGAATGTCTAAATACAGTAGCATTCCTTCATGTTTATGAGAATGGTTGATGTTCATTCTTAGAGAATGGGACATTCTCATAGAATAGAGCATTCTCAGAGAATGAGAATGAATGTCTATGAGAATGCAGTAACATTCCTTCACGTTCATGAGAATGGTTCACGTTCATTCTCACAGAATGGGGCATTCTCAGAGAATGGGGCTTTCCATATAGCAGTTCCCAGCCCGTAAAGTATATAATTACTTCATTCTCCGAGAATGGTTTGAGAATTGGCTTTGAAAACTCTTACGTAACTATTTTTTTTTACGTCAACAACAATTTTACAAACCATTCTCTGAGAATAGACTTTGAAAACTCTTACGTAACTATTTTTTTACGTGAACAACAATTTTACAAGTTCATTTTCTGATAATTTAAGTAAAACTCGAACAAATGCAGGTATGGGATATTGATTTTGTTGCTCGGTCGATCGTAATTTTGAACTATTCTTTGAGGAATGATTTGAATGGTGATTCTCTAATCGAAACCGAAGATATCGTGTGCGGGATTGTAGGATTCGTATCGAAGATTCAGTTGAAAAGGATTTGAGATTTTTACCTTTATACCCTTAATCGTGGTTTGTCATTCGGAAACCCGCGTATAAAAAGGTTTTTATTAAAAAAAAAACGGTTTTTTTACAGCCCTTGATTATAATCATCTAATGGCCCACATTGAGTCTTACAATAACACAATACTTAAGAAGTTCATTTAATACTAACTCTCTCTCTATATATATATATATATATATATATATATATATATATATATATATATATATATATATATATATATATATATATATATTGTTCGGTTGTATTGGTTAGTTCGGTTTTTGTTTGGTTTTTCGGTTTTTGTGCTCACCCCTAATATATATATATATATATATATATATATATATATATATATATATATATATATATATATATATATATATATATATATATATATATATATATATATATATATATATATATATATATATATATAAAGTTCAATAGAGAACCAAAATAAAACAAGGAACCAAGCAAACCAATCGTGAGCATCGGAATTCAAATGATCGACGGTCGAAGATAAGGTTGTAAATTTCTTAATTGAACGCGCATGTAGCGGATAATTCCAAAAAACTCACTTCGTTATTTATTTATTTTTTATTTTAGAGCGTATTTTCTAACGAAATAAAAAATCGAATATATCAAAATTCATAATTTTTTATTCGTTTTCAATAGACATCGATATCAATATAGTAAAAACGAAAAAAAAATATTCAAAAATCTTGTTCAGATTCACAACACTTAATCGATGTGAATCTGAGCTATAACAAGTTTTATAGAAGATTATTCACATGTGAATGATCATTGAAATTATTTTTTTCAACAATCATTGATCATTCAATAACAACTTATGTGAATTTAAATAAACTTTTAGATTCAGACGTCAATCTCACTAAATTTTCATATTGAATTTAAGTGAATTCGTTTATATTCTTTACAATTTAAATATTTTGTACTTTACAATTGAATTAACTAAGATTCACAAATTAATTACTTAAACTTATACACGAATGAACACAAAATTGCTGAAAAATGGGTTCAATTATCATTTATATGTGAATTAATATATCTAAAACTGAAAGGTTTTATGCAAATCTATGAACTAAAATCGTAAGTTCACATGCAACCTAGATTGGATCTATGTTTTCTTCTAATTGAACATATAATAAATTCCTAAAGGCCACAAGAAAATAACTAAAAGAATAAAATCAGAAAAACTAACCTTTTAGTTGTTTCTTGTAAACTAAGCAACGCAAGTGCCTTGCCTCAAATGAAGTCACACCCAAAACTAGGGTTTTCGAATGTTCCAGAGAGAGGGAAGAGAGGAAAAAGTCGTGGATTTTATGGTGCCTAGGGGTCTCTATTTATAGTTTTCAAGTGGCCACCAAATAAGCCTTTAGAGATAAACCTTTTTGAATTCAAATAAGATAAACCTTTATCTATCAATTCAAATATATTTATTCTAACATATAATAATCGAAATTATGGATAATCCCTCCATAATTTCGTTGCCCACTTAAACTACCATAACTGTCACTTACTCAACTATTGAATAATTACAATTCAGCCCCTGTACCTTTAATTAATCAAATTAATCACCAAATTAATTCCAGATTAATTTCTAATTAATTAATATAGTTTCTAATTATTATATTATCACCATAATATATTAATAAACTATTTATTTTATTTCTATTGATTTATTAATCATATAATAAATCAATCTTTCTCTTTCCTGGATTTTCTGCTAAACCTCTAGCCATGAGGGCAACCCAAATGGACTTTGCTACTATCAATTAGGTAAATACAAATTATTAGTCATGGCTTAGACACCTAATCCAATAGTCTCCCACTTGGATAAGTCTATGACTATAATTACTAATTTAACCTCTAATTAATCAGCAAACTGTAGCTTCCTAGAAACTGCTGCCGAACTCTGACCTAGTCAGTTCTGTCCATAGATAAGTGATCATATGATCCTTCGTTCAACAAGATATTTCCGGACATGAGACATGGATTGAGATCAATCTATGTCCGATACTCTGTTTCCCGATTTCCGATTCTGCTTATGACTTTAGGACTTATAATTGAACACATCAATTCAGTCCTGGCTTGCCAGCACTTTAGTCAACTTCAAAATCATCGAGAGGCCTACAGATATCTGTTTCCCATCAGGGTCAAGGAACGAATAAGCTTCCACTCATATGCTTGTATCTTTTACCATTCAAATTATTCACAATAACACGTTTTATAACATCGAGTTACCGATGCGTTTTCATACCATCAATGAACAACTGCCTTGTAAATTATAACTCATATCTCTCCACTTCAAGATCATAAGATATTATCGTCTCAACATTGCTTGTGATATAATCCATGAAGCAATCTATTGAGCGTGGGTTTATCCAATACTCAAATCTCTATTTCTAAGTACTCATGAATGTTGTAGCAATCATATTGCTATGTCTAACTCCTTAGACAGTCTACAAACCAATTCATGACAGTCTTGATTCAATACTTACTTCCCAAAGTATGAGCGACTGTGGACCTTTCTGAATAATTAAATTATTCGGGAAGTAAAACATGCGAAAGCGAAACATAAAGATCTGAATGGCAGCTACTGCTGCTTATTACCAAGTCTCTACGAGGTAATCACCAAGTAGGATCTTGTCATAAACTATTATCGGTTTCAAGATTTCTTTTAAACTTTCAATTCTAATTTTATAGCTATGTCTTTATGAACATTTCGCTCTTTCTATGTATCTAAAGTATATTATATTGATGCACTTTATTGCAGATGATCCAATCGGATGTTCTTCCGATGACATCTCAATACGTTATCCTGTCTTTTTCTCTCCTAACTCCATTCTGGTAATGTGTACTGTGACTTCCTATGGTTCTAGGGCTCTTTAGTCTACTTGACTGCACCCTAACACTGATTCGAGGTGCTATGATGTGCCGGTGAACCACACGCCCTCCATCAGAATACCAACGAGATTCTTTAACCATGAAGTACTTTAACGTCAAATTACCACTTTGAAAAAATCTTTCAAATTATTATTATTCCTTTCACCCCAATCATTTCCCAATGAAAACAAACCATCCAGTATTCCCAGCCATACAATGTCCTGAATCCAACTTACTATGCCCTAAGCATCAAGTCATCAGGATATGTTCATGACATTTTGATCGATCCAAGAAACTTGTGGAACCCGATCTAATCTTATTCCAAACCCTTTTGGAATCCAAAGATTATTTATAATCCTTGTGTCATGATTTTCGAAAAACTATTTCCTTTCGGAGACTCTTTTCATGCATCTTGAATCTTATCAAGATTATGCTTACAATGGCTAGGTCTATACTGACAATTCCATCTATCCAATAGATGTTTGTGAATTACGTGAGTATTTTGCACCTTCTTTATTTCTTTCATGCCAAGTCATCACACTTTGCAATGATAGGAAAAACCATTTTCTGGGGCTATGCATCTTGAATCTCATCAAGATCATCTTGGCAGAGTTTCGATCAATCTTATAGACGTTTACAACCACCTGAGTATGTCGTATCTCTATTAAGTCTTTCATAGCAATCCGTCTCTTAACACCAAGTCATTACACTTTGTAATGAAAAAGATGTTTCCTAGAAACAGTATGTAACCCACATATGGAGATAGTAGATAACAGTGACACTCCCACTGGCTTTGACTCTTTCGGACTCTTCACAAAATCCAAACCTTTTTGGCACATTTTGGGAATCCGAAACCTTTCTGACATAGTTATGGGAATCTTTCAGGCTGTTCACAAAATCCAAAACTTTTGGAACATTTTGAGAATTCGAATTTCCTTTCTTGCGAGGTGCCCGTGGGATGAATCCCGGGGCCATGTACCTACCGTATTTGCATGCTCTTTATGAGTCCTTATTAGTGTGCCGGTAATCCACAAGCACTCCACTAACGTCTCACAATGTGCCATGCAGTATCCTTTCGGATTTTATCTTCTATTGAGAGTGCTTCTCTCAGAATCAATTGCTTGACTCTGAGTATCGTCTCACTCAACCAGATGTTCAGTAAGTACATTTCTATACATGTCGCTTTATTTTGATGATTAAATTACTCCCACTGGTTTTTAGACCAGGTGTAAAATCAATCAAATGGTTACATAGACGTGTCTCGCCCTAAGGTTCTCTTATTTGGCAACAACCAGGCTCACCAATGCTTCCAAGTAGTTGGACTGCTAATCCGTACCAACTTTAGTGTTTTACCACTAATTGGTATGTCACCCAAATCACAGCACTTTATGAAGGTGACTAATACTACTGGTTAAGAGAAGAGTATGTCAGGTTTAACAGGAATCTGATTCTTGCCCAAAGCCTAGTGATGACTAAAAGTTCTTTCACTTGGCTAATCCTGATCTCATCCAGGACTGTCTTAACTCCCACTGTTTCCTTAGAACATGAGTCCTTTCTAAAAGAGCTATTCTTTCATAGGTACAGCGGGATAGCCAATGAAACGACATTGCTGATCAGGTTCAGGCTAGTCATGACGTTCGGACGAACGCTACATGACCCTGGACTTTCTATGTACAAGTGGGACGATCCCAGCTTTACATTTCAGACAGTTTCTACATAACCTACTTAGTCTAAGATGTGGTCGAAATATGGTTTCTATGGTCTAACTGGTTGAATATTCAATTCATCGAAAAACTAATTGGAAATGTATCTTATACATCGAGGATCGAACTATTTTGACCAATGCTCCATCATCTTCCCTAAGATACATTATAACCATTAATGTTCTTGGAAGAGGATAAACTGTGAAACATTTTCTCAGTCTATGTTGTCACTCAGGTTCTGTTGATCTTATACTTCCTTTGAAATCCTTGAACACTTCAAGGTTTCAATCAATCGCTTATTCTGATAAGCGAAGCCATATTTGTCATACTAATTGGCAAATATCATGAAGTATAACTAATTGTGTTGTGTTCGAAGATTCGAGCAATACACAGAAACTTATGTGTCTGTTGCTCAAACTCTTCATATCTTTTACATCTCTATGTAAATTTATGACTTTGTTAATTTGTTCAAGGTAGGCAATCATCACCTGACTCTAAGTCAACTGATTCCAAAATCCTATCCTCTGGATCTTTGGGTGATTCATTTCTTGCCACATGTGCTTTATAAAGAACTTAATCATCATGTGACTCTAAGTCAAATGATTCCAAAGTCCTGTCCAACTGGATCTTTGGGTGATTCATTTCTTGCCACACATGGTTTTATTAAGAACTCAATTCATCATGTGACTCTAAGTCAAATGATTCCAAAGTCCTATCCAACTGGACCTTTGGTTGAATTGATTTTATAAAATATCTTTTAACAATCATAGAAAACACAATTTATGAATCCAAACACTTTGGATGCATCATCATTCAAGTCATTACCATTCATGCAATTAACACACTCATACAACATTTCAAGGATAAACATGTATTAAAAGAAAAATTAACATTTTATAAAACCGAAATATCCTCGAACAGGTAATGTCGCACGCATCTAATAAGCTAATAACAAGGTCATAGTATCTAACTAAACTCCAAAACTGCATGAGCTTCAGATCCAATCCGAATGTGCTCCTTTGCAACAAAATCTCGCATCCTACCTAGTCCATGCATACAGAGCAAATGTGATAAACACATCATGTATCAAGGAATTAAGGATCAAGAGTTCTGAGTTTTAAGATATTCCCGAGTTGCCAAACCGTTCGGCTTTGGAGCATTTTTCCAATCTTTCTGTGACTGTGTCCCACCTTGTGGATTCCCAGTTTGATACATCGAACAATCGTTCCAGACGATCTGGATCATTTCTTGATGCACCTTAATACTGGACTCAATCATGAAGCAGCTGAATCAATGGAACTATGCTTCTCCATGAACGACTCATACAGAGTCGACATTGAATGCATTTCCATGATTGTCTTAATATGGTTACCCTTTCTGTTCATCTGGATGAACAGATCAGCGAGTCGAGCTAATGCTTAACTCCCATCAGAAGAGATGACCTAATTTTATACAGTTTGTCCATGTATCCCTCAATCATGAGAACATGCAAACTGGTGCTACTTCCTTCTAGCTTGCAACTTCAAGCTCTTTGAATATCCTAGTTCGTTCATTTTTCAACCAGTTCTCGTAACCTTTCCTCAACTAGCTGTGCTAACTTATCTGACCCCAGGAATTCTAAATCCCTGCAGAACTCGGGGTCAATGATAAATAGCATGAGACAACGAACTTCCTTTGACTTAATAGTCAATGGGTCATGCTCATCACAAGCTACTGTGCGATGCCATGCTTTGGTAGAACAAGGAGCGGACACTCAGTCAGATATAGTTTGCCAGCAAAACTAAGAATCATTCTCTAATTGCAAAGCCATATCACATAGCCAAGCCAGTCAGCCTTACCATATTGAACAAGTGCTTTCTGAGACTCTCAGAAATGGGTGAAGGAGGAGAATGAGGAGAATTGACACTATCTTTAGACATCTATAAAATTTGAATTAGTTTAATTTTAATCATTTTTAAACAATTACCCAATATATTATTTAATGAGGCTAGGATCCAAAATACTCCAACTATGGTGTGAAGAGGGATGCCGTAATCACAACATAATGGTCATTAAGGTAGATAAACATTTATCAATTTCAGTCTTATGAAATTCTTAGATCTGTTGAGATTCATTGAACTGTTCAATGGCATGTTTAATCTCGGATATGCTCCACTGTTTGTGACTGGGATGCCGAGGATCACAAACTGGATGTGAATAACCATGAAAATCTGCTCAGTAACCTCAATGTCATTTATCATCTCTAATTGATGTGCCGGTTAACCACACACGCTCCATCAACAATGATAAATCATGAGAAACTCATTACCACTCTTTATGAGCCCCTATTAATGTGCCGGTTAACCACACACGCTCCACTAATATGTCGTAAAGTGTAATGTACAATTTCATGGGTTAGCATCTTTTCACATTTTTCCTAAAGTAACTAGATTTGGAATTTTATAAAGTTGTTCTAGTACTTTCATTAATAACATTATACTTTTAATGAGATTAAGTTGTCCTATCAAACCCATTCGGCTAACGACCCTCCACTGATCAAGAGAGCGGTGGGTGAGAGTGGACAACCTAAATGGACTTTGCTACTATTAATTAGGTAAATACAAATTATTAGTCATGGCTTAGACACCTAATCCAACAAAAACTAGATGCACACTATTTTTAACCTTTTGATCATACACAAATGAATTAATATAGATTCACAAATTAATTTGCTTAAAATTCACATGTGGATGATAAAAAATTGTAGAAAAAGTCAGGTACAATTACCATTTATATGTGAATTAACATGTTTAAAACAAAAAACAATTAAAATTCACAATGTAAATATAAACTGTACTAAATTTGTATGGAAGATAGTTCACATGTAAATAGTCATTGAATTCAATTTTTTTCAATTATTGTAAATCATTCAGTAACAACTCATGTAAATTTTAAAAACATTCTTCGATTCAAATGTAAATTCAAGAAAAATCACTTATATTTTTACTATTTCAACATTTTGATGTCATATACAATTGAATTAACTGAAATTCAAAATTATTTCCTAAAAATTCACATGTGATTGGTAAAAAATTATTGAATAAATCGAATAGAATTGTCATTTACATGTGAATGAATATATCTAAAACAATACAGTTCAGTTCAGATTCGCATGGTGAATCTGGACAGATTCGCATGGTGAATCTGGACGAACTTGAAGTATAAAAAAACAAAAAATATTGTATATCAATATGGATGTCTACTTACAGAGGATGAAAAATTATGAATTTTGGTATTTTTAATTTTTTTTTTCAAAAAATAAATGAGCTTAAAAATTAAAAAAACATAAAAAACGAAGTGGGTTTTTTGCTATAATCCTCTACATTTGCGTCTAACTAGTAAATGTACATCTTTTTTTCTGGCCGTCGATCTTTTGCATTTCGACCACACGATTGGTTCCTTGGTTCCTTGTTTTAAATTGGTTCTTTATTGAACCCAAACCTATATATATATATATATATATATATATATATATATATATATATATATATATATATATATATATATATATATATATATATATATATATATATATATATATATATATATATATATATATATATATATACTATACCTAATAAATAAAAATAATTTTTGCCACGTGTCCAAATTTTAAAGACTATTCTCCAGTTGACACGTTGACACGTGTCTCAATTTCTTTTCCGCCTAAACTACTTTGCCTTCTTCCCAAATTAGTTGCCGATGATTGTGGTATTCTATTTTTCAAATCGATATTCCTCATCCTCGTTGCCTCTTATACGAAACCAATCTTCCGATTTTTTATCTTAAAATCTCAATTAATCAGATACTGATTGATATGATTTCCTATTATAATTGCATTTAAATTCTGCAACCTCAATCTCCCTACTTCTCCCGTTCAACCCCAGCCTTATCCCCTCATTCCCATCGATCTATATCTCTAAATTTAGGGTTGCTCTCTAAAATCGACGATGACGTCTACTGCTATCGTCCCCCACTTTCTCCCACCGCCGACTAAAATATATTGAATCTACTGCAGCGACATTACATTCCACGCTGTAGAAAATGCTACTTGGATGGTAACGGTAAGTTTAAGCTTTGGTTTTTGGATGGTAACGGTAAGTTTAAGCTTTGTTTTGATACAGTTTATCTTCTTTAATCAATTGACATAAATCGGTCATTTACTTTCTATACAATTCCAATTCCTTTTCCTTTTTCATCATGAGTTCATTCAAGAGTTGTAAAGCATCTTGATCGTATTCTGATTCGCCTCCATTTGCATTGTGGCCTTCTCTTCTTGAATCCGGTTTATCTTTGCCATGGTCTCGATAGCGGAAATGGCGTTGGCGTTTCGTTCTTCTTCCAATTCCGAGTATAAATCGTTTAAGGCCTTCCTCTTGACTTTCAAAGCCGATTTCAGCTTCTCGTCGGTGTTCACTGGTTCGCTCATTGTGCTTCCATCGTTCGACTCTTCAATCAACGATTCTTTCATATCCAGAATTAACCAATTCTTGTGAAATGAATTTAGGGAATGAATCAAAGAAGGTGTATCCGGAGCTCTTTCTTCCTCAAAGTCTAAAATATCAAAGCAGAGTTCTGTAAATATTTGGAAAATAGGATACAATTGGGTAAAAAAATAATTTTGACACTCGTAAAGATTACCATTTTCAATATCTGATTGCAAATTATTAGAATCTGATGAATGTTCTTCGTGTCTGATCTGGTCACATGAATCCAGATTTGGAATCTCTGTTCCGATTGAAACGTCCTCTTCTTCGTGAATTGCAAAAAAGTTAAATTCTCTTGATTGACATAAATCGTTTCTTTTTTAAATATCTAATACGACATTGAAAAAGGAGTATATCAAAGCTTCTTTTGTATATTACCCATGTTAGATCTCCGGCTCATTAAGTTGGCATTTTCTATGCCTTTTGTTGTCAATATCCGGGCAAAGGCAAATGTTGCCATTGACAACAATCTCATACTTTTTTTATGATTTCAATGTGATACTAACAACAAAATTCCATTAGAGTGATCATAGTGGGATTCCTGCTAAAGATTGAAAGCGTGCCAAGACTCTTTTGTTTAAACAAGATATGTGTGGTATGTAAATCGTTCATGTTTTTTAGTAATTTCTAAAGCATTTGTTTTTTTTAAAGTAGACTAAATGCATATAAGTTCGCCCTAAATTTCCATCAAGTAGTTACCATTTTTTTTATGAATTCATTTGTCTAAAACTATTTAATTTTTATAGGAAATTGGTCGTGTGGGGCGAGACGACCATTATCTCATTGTTGTTTAACTTTTGACGACACGATATATTTTAAGCTACGAAGTCTCATGTACAGGTAACTATTTTCAAGTCAAATCCAACAAGTTTTCCTTTTTAATAAAAAGATTTAAACTTTACTACATGTCTTTACAGTTATGGAGTAGATCAAATACACGGTAAATAAGATCCTCTCTCAAGTTTTCACCTTGAATTCACATCTAAAAGGAATCATCTGCTCAATAGTCAAGGAATCAGGTTAGTTCATTCATAAAAATTTTCACTTATTGTTAAGTTCAGATTTTTCGAATAAATTTATCTGCATATACTATTTGATTATGATATATGTAGGCATTTTGGTAAAAGATAGTGCTGGCTATCTGATTGTTGGACTTGATAGGTA
The DNA here is from genome assembly GCA_023525715.1 of Cichorium intybus. NCBI lineage: Eukaryota > Viridiplantae > Streptophyta > Magnoliopsida > Asterales > Asteraceae > Cichorium > Cichorium intybus. Next base: position 1,100,214 of record CM042011.1, on the reverse strand, counting down.
ATTACTTTATGCTTTGTAAGGGTTTTTTGCATTTGCAATCTATTAAGATTTAAGATATACCATCAACCCATCGCTAATTAGACATCTCTGATTTGACAGTATATCCATGAGGCTTTTGACTAAAGAAGGTGAGATAGTCTATTTATTTTTGTTGCAGCAGTCAGCAGATATGGAGTTCTGATCAACTACAATTGTGTTTAGGAAAAGGTTAGTTAAAATCTAAGTTTAGAGAAGTGGATGATTTTTAGATCCGGGGTTATGACTGTTTTCTGATCTATAACATTTATGTGTTCATATAATAAAACACTACCACTACACCCTATGTATTTTTCATAAATTATCGTGTTCGATTGTACTGTTTCGTGCGTGTTTAACTTCACTCAACAAACAAGCAACTAAAATGAAAAATGTCATGGTTATAACAATCATTGGTTCTTTTGTTGTAGCATCCTACTTTAAACTACCATTTTTTTCAATTTTGGTCCTTGACTTCAATATAGCATTGTACTTAGTCTCCTTATTCTGTTAATAGCATTGTACTTATAATAATTCTTTTTTTACTTTCATTTACGGAATAAAATTGCAAAAACAAACTATTCATTTTTGGCAAATTTTCCCTTTTCCTATAGTGTCATGGTAAATGAAAATAGAAAATGAATTTACAATATCAGGACTCAGAAAAAAATTCCACTCAAAATTAGTATGCTATAACAATCTACTTTTTTAATCATATGCAATATTGATATTTTTCATATTATTTTATATATTTTTTAATCATCCCGTGTATTACACGGGTTTCTAACCTAGTATATATATATATATATATATATATATATATATATATATATATATATATATATATATATATATATATATATATATATATATATATATATATATATATATATATATATATATATATATATAGAGAGAGAGAGAGAGAGAGAGAGAGAGAGAGAGCTTGCTTGCTTGCTTGCTTGTTTTTGGGGTCTCTTTTGGGTACTGGAGACCAATATGTTGGTCATTAAGGCGGCCAGAAGTCGTCATTATGTTTGCTTATTCGACCATTACTCAATCATTACATTAAAATACTTTTGTTTACCGTCTCAAATATATAATCAAGTTCAAGGTCAAACACTCAAACCCGTGATTTTTTTTCCCTAGAAGGTCAATATTTATATATTTATTATGAAATACATCATATTGCGAAATTACAAGACAATTAAATTTTATAGAAAAGATGTTTTGATATATATTTTGGGAATCGACTATATAGTAGCTAAAAGCTAAATTGATAATAATCATTTCTTTTATGTTTGGATAAAAATTTACACCAACTGTAATGAAAATGATGGTCACAAAGTAAAATAAAGCTTTCTATTCCTATTCGTTTAAGTTAATTTCGTAGAGTTATACTTATATTTTATGAGATGACTTGTATTTTCTAGAACGGCGAGCATCAGCAAAAAACAGAAAAAAAATCTTAAGCGAAAAGCTCAAGTCAATTACAAATAAATTCATAGTAGACGCCTAGACGGATCGATCAAACAAACCAATCAAGATTGTTAAATTTTAAATCTACATTTTATCCTAATTGAAAGTGCTAATACTAAAACCATTCGCCAAAGGCATAACAACTCGCCTCTCGTTCTTAAAATTCATGTCATTGCGTGCCTTCGAGATCATCCATAAGGTTGCATAGGTAAGGGACAAAATGTATGCCTTTGAGCTCATTTGCTCTTTCTCAATGATCATTGTTTTCCTCTTCGCCTCCTTCTCTAACAATCCTTTCTTTCAAGCTCGGTAGTCCTGCTTCTCTTGCACTTCTTGCTGATTATTCTCGGTAAGAAGAGATATTTTTTTGACAATAGTCCTTATTTCCTCCTATCCTGAGGATGTGCCAACCACATTCTTCCATTTTTTTTTTTTGCTGTGGTTGTGGTACCTTATCATTGATGTCATCACCATCAACATCGTGAGTGGGAAAGTGTGCATCAGAAGAAGTTGTGGTGTAGGTGTTGGACTCCGATATCTTGCTCCGTTTAGAGGAATAATAGGGGGATTCATACACATTTCTATGATTGTGAGCCATTTGGGATGGTCTCAAAATTTTCCATGCCCCCATATGTGCAAACCCGCCACGTGCGATTTTCCTAAACTCACTTTGTGTCGCATTTAAAACATCAACATCCTCTCTCTCTCTCTCTCTCTCTCTCTCTCTCTCTCTCTCTCTCTCTCTCTCTCTCTCTCTCTCTCTCCGCTGGCATGCATGTTACATTTGTTGTTGTAAATTCAGTTGAACTTGTTGACCTTTGCCTATAAATCCTTCCATTGGGAGTTAACTTGATCCATATTCTGATCGATCCTACCAAGTTGCGTGTTGAAATGGGCCAACATGTGCTCTCAAAAGGACTCGTGGCGTTAATGGTTGCCACTTTCTTCATCATCAGAAACACTAATGTACGTCTTTGCCAAGACAACTTCCTCTTTCTCACTCCACGGGCATCGTCTCAACCTTGTGAGAAAAGTTCATTTTTGGGAGGTAGGTGGAGGGGGTTGCTCAGTTTCCTATGTTTCTTGGACTTCATTGCTTGATTCGGTACCTCGAGTTTGGGAGACTGGAAGGATTTCATTGCTTTACTCGTTATCGCCTTGGTCACGAAAATTGGATGTGTCTAAGACATAACATTGAGAGGGGTTCACTTGGAGGGGACTTTGTTGGTATTGCAGAAATCAGTTGTAGTATTGGGAAAGTGAAAATTGGTTGTAGTTTCGTTGCATTGACATTTGTTGATATTGTGGATATTGTTGGTATTGTGGATAATACAACAATGGGGGTTGGGGGAACATTTGAACCGCCTTCGTCTTGACGATTTCTTGATTTCAAAGAGCCTCTTTTTTCACGGCTTGAATCCATTTGAAAAGAAATGACTTTTATAGAAATATAGGACGAGTGAATAAGGAATGTGTGATTTCTGAAGAGGTATAGGAGGGTATTTTAGGGTGGGGTAATTTATATTTTTTAACCAAACCATATAGCTTCAAGTACCCGCAATCCACTAACCATCCGCCAAGTTGCTTGACGCGGTGTCGTGACGCTGGCTATGATGATGGGACCAACGCTCCCCTACACTAACCCGCTGCCTTCTATTGACGGTTCTGCTCATCCTTATAGTTTTAATATAAAAATACACACATTCTTAGAAGAATTGCATTCTAATTTGTAATATTGTTTATATGATTCTTCAATAATTCTTCGGTTGTAAAGAAGATCTAGAGATGAGGATGACTAGACTTGTAATCGATTACGAAAGAATACAATGGTTGTTGTTCTTTAAAAATGCTATCAATTACATTCTCAGATAACAGTATCCGAATTTTTGTTATTTTTCAAGATTGAAATTACATAATTTAACTAGTATCCAAGCATGTTAAGTTATATTTTGAAAGAATACAAACACCCATGTCTAGCAGCTACGTATTGATTTATTTTGTCACGAAACTAGTGGTTCCAAAACATTTATCAATCAACGAAATCTTAAAGAATTAAATTTGATTGAAAAGAAAAAGAATGATAATAATTATAATAATGTATATTGAAATCCCTGGAAAACATTGAAAGTAAAATCAAATCCCATGAAAATCTCGCATTCCCTAAATATCTGCATTTTCTAATAGCCCAAAATTGATCATACATTCACACAATAGTCGTGATTCATATTTAATCCAAGCTCTCTCTCTCTCTCTCTCTATATATATATATATATATATATATATATATATATATATATATATATATATATATATATATATATATATATACACGCACACACACATTCATACACACGGATCTATTATAAACCAAATAATATCACTTAACCACAAACCACCTTTTTAACCCATGAATCAGTAGGTGAATACATAAGACTTTTAAGGTAGTATTATTGTAATATCTCAGAAATGTTACCTAATACAAAAAAACATGAAAATAGATGTGGAGAAATATGTTGGCTTTTCGTAATTGTCATTCATTCTCCACATATCTTTTAAATTAACGCAACGATTCAAGCAATGTCTTCTTTATCTCGTAAATAAAGTGATACAGTATCTTCGAAATCAAAGAAACCATTCAAACAATATTGTCTTTCTTTTTTCATAAATCAAAGGTTAGTTAATGATGATTGAGTAGTGCTCAATTTACAACAGACGAATATTATTCTTTGATCTTTTTTATTTTGGTACAAGGTATGTTGATATGATGACCTGATGATGGTTAATAGTGTTTGACCTACAAAAAGGACTAAAAATATTACTTTTGAAGCTCGTGTGCATTTATAAACATATGTTTATTTACGAACATTTGATAACATACTCATTAAGTTCTGAAGTTCATGTTAATTTATGAACACTTGTAATTGAAGCTCATGTTCATTTATAAACATATGTTTATTTAGAAACATCTGATAATTTCTCATGTTAAGCTTTCATTTATCCGGTTTTGAATCTTATTTTCATATATGAACATATATTCATTTATGAATATTGTTCATTTACTTTGGTTTTGTACATACATATGTCCATAAATGATCATACATGCTTTCTTTTTCAAATTTGATTAATATTTTAGGATTTTGAAGATTTTGGGATAATTCGATGTTACAAATCCTGAAGTTTATTGGTTTGGATGAATTTAAAGAGTTTTATTATTTCATTTTTGGTTCAATAGTATTTCTAATTTACCATCATATTGTTAATGAAGATAATATAATCCCATGGTTAAAACGTTAGTTGTGCAATTAGATGGTATTACTTGGTTCTATATTGAATCCACCATCTTATATATATATATATATATATATATATATATATATATATATATATATATATATATATATATATATATATATATATATATATATATATATATATATATATATATATACATATATATTCAAATGAGAACTATTAAAAGATTCAGCACTTTACGAACTAATCTTGACCTCTCATTAAAACTGATCTTACGACTATGATTTATAGCATGCTTTTAAAGAGATTGGTTGGTAAAGGTATTTTTGTCAATTACACCTCCTTTTCACTTTTCCACCTTCTAACAACTCTACTCAATTCCTCTCTTAAATTTAGCCATCAAGAAACCATAACCCTAAAATGCTTCCAGCTGTCATCTATTGCCGGCCACCAATCGTTGTCGACTTCGCCGGAGCACCAGAAAACACCACCACCGCTAATAGCCACTCTACTCTGACGTCCACCACCATGCTATACTACCTAACCACTAAGTTTTGAATCATTATCTTCATCTGCACCATGCTTCTCTAATGGAAATCAAAGCGTCTTCAATCTCATAAGCATCCACTAGACGTCGTTGACTTCTATGATGGAAACCTAGCACCATCGCTAATAACCACAAAACCTTCAAACCATTTCCTCTAGATCTATGATTTCACAAATGTAACGCCCAGTTTCAACACAGAGTATACCCAGAAATTTTTTTCGCATTTATAACATAAATAGTATAATTGGGTACTCGTGTGCTCTGGAATCTACAAGAAGTTACCATCGAGAATCGTCCCACGATCCGAGTCGGGCGCTACAACTGCTAACCTGCACACAACATAACACACACACATAAGCTACAAAGCTTAGTGAGTAACAACACAATGACATGAATGACTTGTTTTAAATATAATACATCACCGAACTCGTGGGTGTAGTTATTCCCTGCAACAAATCGTAAGTACTGGTTAATATAAACATATTAAACCAGCTACATTTCATTATTAATAACTACAAGTATTCTTTCCGTAGTTACACTGGTATCTACCGATACCTAAACTACTAATAAACAAGCACGGTGTAATACAAGTAACACAAGTATATACCTAACAGACAACTCAGTACCACTACTCGGTATTACTACACGATATTTCTTCACAATGATTTTCAACATGAAATCATCTACTCTATGACTTTTCAGATCATAAGCCATCATGATTTTATATCTATCTTCTCTTCAACTTTTATGATTTTGAATCACTAAGGCTCATTACTACCCTTATTGTACTATGAGCATAAAAGCTCTTAACAATATATGTTAGGCAATTAAGCCCCATCTCTTAGCCACATAAGCTAATATACGTTTCACAGAGGTTCTTATCATATATTAGGTAATTAAACTCAACCACTTAGCCGCAAGGCCGTTATGAACCACAATAGTTCCTGCAATATATCGGGTAGTTAAACCCAGCCGCTTAGCCAAAAAGGTTATTTATATTTGGACATGGAGTCCAATCTCCTAGCCACAGAGGCCGTATATTTGGATATCAAATCTAATCTCCTAGCCACGGAGGCCGTATATTTGGATATCAAATCCAATCTCCTAGCCACGGTGGCCGTATATTTGGATATCAAATCCAATCTTTATAACAAATAAATTCTATGTCTGTTGTACATTTGGGTATCAACTCATCACATGTAAACACAAAAGGCTCACGACATATCCCGATCTCGTCTAGACTCACGGCTTATCCGGTCTTGTCTTTTCACTGACTCACGGCTTATCTGGTCTTGTCATTCCATTGACTCACGGCTTATCCGGTCTTGTCATCACATTGACTCACGTCTTATCTAGTCTTGTCATCTCATTGACTCACATCATGACTATAAGATACTCGCATCCAACAGTCCGTGTGTATCTGTAAACTTCACAAGTATCGTATACATACTACATCATACCATATATATTTCACCATATATATATATATATATATATATATATATATATATATATATATATATATATATATATATATATATATATATATATATTCATTTTACATACTTCTCTATGGTTGCTAAGTACCATATAAGCAAGCAAACCATTAATATCATAGTTGTACCTACTCATAAAGTACTCATCTTGTGATATATATATATATATATATATATATATATATATATATATATATATATATATATATATATATATATATATATACATATATATATATATATATATAAATATATAAACCTTACTTCAAATAAACACGAGATTATCATCTCAATGCCGGTTATATATATATATATATATATATATATATATATATATATATATATATATATATATTCATTTTACATACTTCTCTATGGTTGCTAAGTACCATATAAGCAAGCAAACCATTAATATCATAGTTGTACCTACTCATAAAGTACTCATCTTGTGATATATATATACACACATATATATATATATATATATATATATATATATATATATATATATATATATATATATAAACCTTACTTCAAATAAACACGAGATTATCATCTCAATGCCGGTTACTTCACATCGTAACCATAAACTTCTAACACATATAATCACTTAAGCTTCTTTATATGTCTACATAGTTTACATGTAATTTACCACATGTATCATCTTGTGCATAGCTACAAAACTCACCTGAATATAGTAGCTTTACCCCGTTCGAGATGGTACAATTTGTAGGCCAAGGTGTCTTCTCACCTCTTCCAATACCTTCAAGAAGCATGATATCGAATCCTACTTCAAATTCTCGAGTCCTAGGCTTCCAATTCGACTTCAAGGGCTTTGAGGATGTTTTCTAGGGTTTAGGAGCGTTTTTGGTTCGAAAACAAATCCCCCAAATGGCTGAAATCGCAATTAAAAGGAGGTGGGGTCGGCACGAAACCCGACCCGGGTTCCAAAACCCGACCCGGGTCCTTGTGCAGCACGACCCTAGTTTTCGAATCCGACCCGGTTTGACTGTTGCTGCGTTGCTGAATTCTGCGGCTGAAAACCCGACCCGGGTTGACTAATACGACCCAGGTTAGTCCAATTTTGTTTCAAACATTGTTTTAAGTCTTCCAACTCGACCCGGTTTAATTCACACGACCCGGGTTGTTCGTTTTTAGCGTTTTTCGCACGAAAACTCTATCTTAAAGGTATACGAACTATCCAAACACCTATAACATTATTTTATATCAAAATCACGTCACAATTAAGATAAAATTACTTACCGATAATAACGTGGTGTTACAAAAAACCTCTTTGTTGCCTCCTACCACCGATGTCTCCTTAATTCCTAATTGTTGTTTTCCTTTATCTTTGTTGCCCTACCACCACCTCCTTTCTCCTATGTGGCAGCTTCAAATCTGAAATGAAGGTGTAATTTCACAAATACAAATATGGTGAGACTCTTAGATCTATACAGAGTATGTGTTGCTTATGGATTTAATGTTTGTGTTGCACATACGGTGTTTGATAAAATGCCTCAATGACATTTGGTATGTCTTAAGATATGAATGCATATTTTTCTTTTGTGTTAAGCTGTGAATGACAATGCACACAAGGTGTTTGGTGAAATGCTCAATGCAATATGGTAAATTTAAGCTGAGAATGTACCCATGAATGTGTGATTTTTTTAATTAAGTTGTGAATGATGTAAGATTGTATACATTTTTTTGTATTAAGCTGTGAATTTAGGTGTGATGGATATTTTGTTTGTGTTAAAACTTGAATAATTAATGTATGAATGTTTTGTATTATTTTTTTAAATGTGTATATTTTTGTTGTGTAAATATGTATGAATGTATTGATTTTTAATAAATGTGTTGCATTAAACTGTGAATGAGGGAATGAAATGTGTGTATTAAACTATGAATGATGTAGTATAATGTGAATATGGTTTTAGCTAAAACGTGAAATTGACGATTTTACCCTCTTTAACAAAAATGGGATTTTAATCATTTTAATGAGATCCGTCCAATTTTTTTGGTAGGCTAAGATTAGTCCCTTAGTTCATAACCTTTTAATGGTTCTCATTTGAACCTTATATATGGAATGGTTCAAATGAGAGCCGTTAAAAAATTAAGAACCAAAGGAACTAATCTGAAAGGTTTTGAACACACTAACCTAAACCTTGGGCCACAGAAGCAAAGTATGACTCTAGTCAAATGTTCAAACTAAAACCTACAAGGATCTTAAGTTGATACAATTATTGTAACTACAATATGGATGAAGAACATACCTCTTTATTTACCAGAGATCTCCTTGCTTGTGATCTTTTTCTTGCTACTTTGATGGATGCAAAGGATCCAAACTAGAATCCCTCCGATTGAATCACACTTAAGAACACCAAAGAGCAATTCCGACAACACCTCCATGAAGCTGGAAGCCAAAAACCAAAACCCTAATTAGGGTTTGGTTGATTTTGCCAAAAGGGAGGGCAGGCAAGGTGGCACCACAAATAGGTGTTGGATTTGGTGTCCAAGCCATGACTTATAATTGTATTTATCTTGTTAATTGAAGAAAAGTCTATTTGGGTTGCCCTTATAGCTGGAGGTTTAGCGTAGAGTTCAGTAGAGTGAAATGTTAATTTATTAATTGTTTAATAAATCAATAGAAATAAATAAATAGTTTATTAATATATTTAAGTGTAAATATATTAATTAGAAACTATAATAATTAATTAAGATTTAATCTAAAATTATTTGGATTTAATTTAGTGATTAAATTAATTAATTATAAGTGCAGGGACTGGTTTGTATTTATTCAATAGTTGAATAACTGGCAAGCCAGTGGCCAAGGGCCAAAAGTGGCGCCAACGATGGACGCTCCTCCATAGGTGGCAAAACCCTAATTAGGGTTTAAGGGATCTGGTCCAAGTGGTCAACATGCTTGCCCACTTTGGAGGCTCCACTAGGGTTTCAGCTGTAACCCTAGGAGGCTATAAAAGGAACCCTCTTGCACCCTTATTTCCTGCGCCATTTTCCACTAAAGAAACTCTGCTGGACTCTCTTCTCCATTGCTTTGGGTGTGACTTGCATTTGAGGCAGGATTTGTTTGCAGCTAGCTTCAAGAACAAGATCAAAAGGTTGGTTATTTCTTATTTGATCTTTAAAAACAAATTTTGGCCTTAGGTTTTTAGTTTATATCTTCATAGAAGAAAACATAGATCTTTCTAGGGTTGCATGTGAACTTAGGATATTTTGTTTGTTCATTGATTGCTCAAAACCCTTCAGTGGTATCAGAGCTATGACTTTGTTTTCTTGTGAATTGTTATGAACTGGTTGTGCCTTAGGGTTTTTCTGCGAAAATTAACCCTTGGGAAAGGACTTGATCAATTTCAAGGCTAGGGTTTCCTAACCCTAGCCGCCAACCCCATGGTCCCCCCTTTTTTGCTTGCCTTGGTTAGTATGTTGTTATTTTTGGTAATTGGATTTACAAAATAACTGGAACCCTTAAACCCTTGCTTGCAATTTTCGATCCATTAGGGGTTTAAGAATAAAAATTAGCGAAAATTAAGAATAAATTAATTCTAAAATATTTTAATAAGATTAAAATATATCTTATATATTTATGATTAAAAGTTAATATTTATATATAAGATTAAATGGTTAGTCTTACCGTTAGTAGGACTCATTCACAAAACTGTCCTATAAAGAGGGTATAAGGCGACTGCCTATAAAATGGTAGTCTAATGGGTATCTACTCTTACCCACCGCTCTTCTGGTCAGTCGAGTGTCGTTAGCCGAACGGGTTTGATAGAACCGCTAAGCCTCTTAAAAGTATAATGCTATAATTGAAAGTACTAGAACTTTGAACAAAACCCAATCTAGTTACTTTAGGTTCAAAATGTGAATCGGTGCTAATCCATGAAATTGCACATTGCACTTTGTGGAACGTTGGTGGAGCGTGTGTGGTTTACCGGCACGCCAACTGGGGTCTGCAAAGAGTCGCAATGGGTTACTCAATTTTTCTATTATTGACGGAGCGTGTGTGGTTAACCGGCACGTCAATTAGAGATGGTAATTGACTTTGAGAGTACCGAGCAAATTTGCATGGTTATTCACACCCGGTTTGTGATCCTCAGTATCTCAGTCACAAACAATGGGGCATTCCCGAGATTAAACACATGCTATTGAACAGTTCAATAAATCTCAAAAGAAACTAGGAATTCCATTATAATTAGATTATATGTCCGCGGTGGAATTGGCTGAATCGTCATTCGCCTACTTTATAAAATTTACAATAAAGATTACGACATCCCTCTTCGATATTGTAGATTGTTATTGTAGGATCCTAGCCTTATATTTATTCTTGAGTGAATATAAGGATTATTATAAATGTCTAATTAAAACTACCTTCTTCTTATTCAGATGTCTTCTGACCAATCCGTTCCTCACTTGAATCCCAGTAATGTCACCTCGATTCTGTCATTGTGCTCAAAAGTGACGTTGGAAGGCACTAATTACAATGACTGGATCCGCAACATCAAAATGGCCTTAAGGTTTGAACATAAAGAGTATGTTCTGGAAACCGAAGTGGTTGAGGTTGACCCTGAACTGCAGCATATTTATGAGGACTATTGGCCTTACGAGATGCACAAAGAGCTCGCGGAAAAGTTTCTCAAGCAAAAACGCATCGAAAGGCGTGAGGTGGTCAAAACATTCACTAACGGCAAACCTAAGGATGGAGAGTCCATCTGCACTCATGTGCAAAGGATGCAGGGTTATGTGGAAAGGCTTAGAAAGCTGAATGCATGTACATGAGGATTTGGCTGTTGACATAGTGCTGAATTCTCTACCCGGTTCTTATGACCAGATCATACTGGCTTATCATTTGAACAACAGTCAGGCAACTTTGGCTGAACTCCACCTCATGCTTCGTACTGCTGAAGACGAGATGAAAGGGAAAACTGTGCTCCCGGTTAACCTGCCTGTCCTGGCTATTGCATCTGGCAAGGGAAAGAAAAGGAAGGACCCTCCGAAGCAAAACTGGAGGGAAAAGACTTATGTCGGGTCATCTAGCAGTGCCCCGAGAGCCAAATCTTCCGGCATTCCAAACGTCACGAAACCCAAGGAAGCCGACTGCTTTTACTGCAAGGAAAAGGGTCACTGGAAGAGAAGCTGTCCCAAGTATCTGCAAGACATCAAGGATGGCAAAGTAAAGCCATCACAAGCAGGTACATATTCTATATCTAATAACTCATCTTCTTCCTGTTCTTGGGTCCTTGATGCAGGATGTGGTTTTCATATCTGTTTTGATTTGCAGGGCCTAAAGGAAAGTAAGGAGCTGGAGCACAGTAGATTGAAGCTGGTCATGGGCAATAGGCGAACGTTACCTGTTACCAAGATCGGTGTCTATAGACTAGTGCTTAGTAGTGGAGTTTGTTTAGATTTACATAATGGTTGTTATTCGCCTGATATGGCAAAGAACATAATTTCTTTTCATGCATTGTTCAAACAAGGTTTTTATTATAAGTTTAATAAATTAAATGGTTCAATTTCAGTTTTCAAAAATAATGCTTTTATATTTAATGTTATGCCTTGTGATGGAGTGTATGAAACTATTATGTGTGTTGATAATTATGGTAAAAATGTTTTAGCTATTGATTCTTCGAGCGGTATAGAAAAGGCGTGTTTGTGGCACTGTCTCCTTGGCTATATCAACAAGAAACGCATCGCCCAACTCCAGAGGGATGGAGTGTTGGAATCATTCGACCTTGGATCGGATGATGTATGCTAATCTTGCTTGCTTGGCAAGATAACAAAATCACCATTCAAAGGTTCATTTGAAAGAGGTGAAGGTTTGTTGGATATCATACACACAGATGTGTATGGTCCCTTCAGAACAACCACAAAAGATGGCACGCGTTTCAATGTGACCTTTACTGACGATTTTAGTAGATATGAATATATCTACTTAATCAAGAAAGTCAGATACCTTTGATGCTTAGATCCGACACAGGCGGTGAGTATCTTAGTATCGAGTTTCTCGATTATCTTAAGGAATGTGGAATAGCTTCACAGTTGTCGCCTCCCAGGACACCGCAGTTAAACGGCGTTGCTGAAAGACGAAACCGAGCCTTGTTTGACATGGTTCGTTCGATGATGAGTCGAGCTTCGCTTCCAATCCATTTCTGGGGGTACGCCTTAGAGACTGCCACCCATATCCTTAACCTTGTCCCAACCAAGAAGGTTGCAAAAACACCACACGAGATGTGGACAGGGAAAGTTCCCTCGTTGGCACACATCAAAGTCTGGGGCTGTGAGGCTTTCGTAAGACGAGAGACCGAGAGATCCATGACAAGCTCGCGGAAAGAAGTGAGAGGTGTTTCTTCATCGGATACCCGAAATAGTCATTTGGATACTTGTTCTACAGACCGAGCGAGGACGTGGTCTTTGTAGTAAGGCGAGGATTCTTTAGAGAGAGAGAACTTATTTCCAAAGAGGACAGTGGGAGTACAATCGATCTCGAAGAAATTCAGGAGACGCCCGATGAACCAACCTTAGGAGAAACTAGCAACCAACATGAGAAAGAAGTTCCTGTTGGACCAACCGACATCTCATTACCTCTTAGACGTTCGGGTAGAGTTAGCATGCCACCCGAGTTTTATGGTTTCCATATTACTTCGGATGGTGATACGTTTGTCAGTGATCGTACACTGACAAATTTGGATGAGCTAGCTAACTACCGCGAAGCAGTGGCGGACCCCGAGTCTGCCAAATGGAAAGAGGCAATGGACAACGAGATTAAGTCCATGTATGACAATCAAGTTTGGAACTTGGTTGACAATGTGCCGGGTCGTAAGACAGTCGGGTGCAAGTGGATCTTCAAGAAGAAGACCGACATGGATGGTAAAGTACATACTTATAAAGCTCGGATGGTTGCGAAGGGATTCACTCAAACCCCCGAGGTTGACTATTATGAAACCTTCTCACCAGTAGCCAATATTAAGTCAATCAGGATAATGCTTGCCATAGCTGCATTTCATGATTATGAAATTTGGTAGATGGATGTCAAAACCGCCTTCCTTAACGGGAAACTGACTGAGGATGTTTACATGAATCAGCCAAAGGGTTTTGCAGACACATAGCATCCTGATAAAGTGTGTAAGCTTGAGAGATCGATCTACGGATTGAAGCAAGCATCTCGCAGCTGGAATCTTTGCTTCCATGAGAAAGTCAAAGAGTTTAGTTTCTCTAGGAGTGAAGATGAGTCCTGTGTATATGTCAAAGCTAGTGGGAGTATAGTCACTTTTCTGGTGCTGTATGTTGATGACATACTGCTCATGGGAAACGACATTCCGACCTTGCAAGATGTCAAGTCTTGGCTCGGGAAGTGTTTCGCCATGAAAGACCTTGGAGAAGCTGCTTATATTCTCGGGATAAGAATACTGAGAGATAGGAAAATAAAATTGATAGGTTTGAGCCAGTGTACATATTTGGAAAAGGTGTTAAAAAGGTTTAACATGGAAAATTCCAAAAAGGGAGAGCTACCAATCCAGAGTAATGCCAAGTTGAGCAAGACTCAAAGTCCGAGTACCGATGAGGAAATAGCTGAGATGAGTTAGGTACCTTATGCTTCAGCAGTAGGGTCGATCATGTATGCTATGACATGTACTCGCCCCGACGTATCCTTTGCATTAAGCATGGTCAGTCGGTACCAGGGTACTCCTGGAAAGGCACACTGGATTGCGGTTAAGAACATACTCAAGTATCTGCGAAGGACAAAGAATATGGTATTAGTCCTTGGTGGCAGCGATGACTTGAAAGTGAGTGGATATACAGATGTCAGCTTTCAGACAGATAGGGACAATGGTCGGTCCCAGTCGGGCTGGGTATTTCTTTTGAACGGTGGAGCGATCACTTGGAAAAGTTACAAGCAAGAAACGGTGGCTGATTCAACGTGCGAATCAGAGTACATTGCAGCAAGTGAAGCGTCTAAGGAAGCGACTTGGCTGAAGAACTTCATCGGGGATCTTGGAGTTGTCCCGAGCATTCAGGAGCCGGTGGAACTTTTCTGCGATAACGAAGGAGCGGTGGCCTTAACAAAGGAACCGCGAGACCATGGAAAGTCCAGACATATCGAAAGAAAGTACCACTATATCCGACATCAAGTAGAAGAAGGTCACCTCTTGGTTAAGAGGGTATCATCAGAAGACAATCCTGCAGATCCTTTGACTAAGGCACTGAGCAGGATCAAACACAATCAGCATGCTCGGAGCATTGGACTGAAGGATGATATTAGTTTTAGTAATTAGATAGATTTGAAACTTGTAACAGTATAAATGTAATTGACTTGGTGATTTTATAATGGAGATTTATAAATGAGTATTGTTACTACCTTTGTCAATTGTTTATTATTGTGTTTCTATATTTGCATGTTTAACTTCCTAAGTAATTAGATTATTTGAAATTCCACAGTCGATCATACTGTTAGGGAGTAAGTATGGATGAAGACTGTCATGAATCGGTTGTAGATTGTCTAAGGAGTTAGACATTGCGGTATGACTGCTACAACGTTCATGAGTACTTAGAAAATAGATATTTGAGTATTGGATAAACCCGCGCTTAACAGATTGCTTCATGGATTACATCGCGAGCAATGTTAAGACGATAATATCCTTTGATCTTCAAGTGGAGAGATATGATCTGTAATTTGCGAGACGATTGCTTATTGATAATACGAAAACGCATCGGTAACTCGGTGTTATAAAACACATTGTTGTGAGTATTCTGACTGGTAAAAGGTATGGACATATAAGTCAAAACTTATCCGTCCCCTGACCCGATGGGTAAACAGATATCTGTAGGCCTCTCGATAATTTTGAAGTTGACTGAAAGTGTTGGACAACCGGGACTGAATTGATGTGTTCAATTAGCAGTTTTAAAGTCATTAGCAAATCGGAAATCGAGAAACAGAGTATCAGACCAAGATTGATATTAATCCATGTCTTGAGTCTGAAAATATTTTGTTGGACGGAGGATCATCTGATCACTTATTTTTGGACAGAACTGACCGGGTCAGAGTTCAGGAACAGTTTCTGGGAAACTAATATTAATCAGAAGGTAAATAGACAAGTAAAGTCATAGACTTATCCAAGTGGGAGACTGTTGGATTTGGTGTCTAAGCCATGACTTATAAGTGTATTTATCTTGTTAATTGAAGCAAAGTCCATTTGGGTTGCCCTCATAGCTGGAGGTTTAGTGTAGAGTTCAGTAGAGTGAAAGGTTGATTTATTAATTGTTTAATAAATCAATAGAAATAAATAAATAGTTTATTAATATATTTAAGTTTTAATATATTAATTAGAAACTATAATAATTAATTAAGATTTAATCTAGAATTAATTGGATTTAATTTAGTGATTAAATTAATTAATTATAAGTGCAGGGACTGGTTTGTATTTATTCAATAGTTGAATAACTAGCAAGCCAGTGGCCAGGGGCCAAAAGTGGCGCCAACGATGGACGCTCCTCCATAGGTGGCGAAACCCTAATTAGGGTTTAAGGGATCTGGTCCAAGTGGTCAACAGGCTTGCCCACTTTGGAGGCTCCTCTAGGGTTTCAGCTGTAACCCTAGGAGGCTATAAAAGGAACCCTCTGGCACCATTATTTCATGTGCCATTTTCCACTAAAGAAACTCTGCTGGACTCTCTTCTCCATTGCTTTGGGTGTGACTTGCATTTGAGGCAGGATCTGTTTGCTGTTAGCTTCAAGAACAAGATCAAAAGGTTGGTTAATTCTTATTTGATCTTTAGAAACAAATGTTGGCCTTAGGTTTTTAGTTTATATCTTCATAGAAGAAAACATAGATTTTTCTAGGGTTGCATGTGAACTTAGGATATTTTGTTTGTTAATTGATTGCTTAAAAACCCTTCAATAGGGAGCGAAAAGGAGTGTCGGCGTTTAATCCATAACTTCCTATTTATTGGAAACTTGTAGCTTGGTGCCAAATCTACCTTTTGTATTCTCTAAGAATCGTATTATGTCATGTTTTTTTAGTATCACATTCTTTAAGAATGTTTATGAGAGTGTTTGTATATATTTTTCATAGCAGGCGTATTCTTGAAGATTGATTTTTGTTTTAGTTTTTCCCAATCAATTAAAAGTATATACAGTACATATTCTTTGAGAATTTCGTTTTTGTCCAAGATACTATGACTACTACAAATACAAAAAAATTGTTCGATTACTACAAATATGAATACCGCATTCTCGCAGAATTTTGTATTTGCAGGGAACATTCATTTTCTGAAAATGCTTAGTTATATACAGAGTATTTTTAATAACTAAAGTTGAGCAATATCTCAGAGAATTTTGGATTCTTAGAGAATTTTCAATAACTAAACTTTAACATATTCTCAGAGAATTTTGGATTCGTAGTCTTCATTCTCTGAGAATGCTTAGTTAACAGAGTATTTCAATAACTAAACTTACTGTGTTTATGTATTTAAAGTGGAAGTAGTCTTCATTCTCTAAGAATGCTTTGTTAACAGAGTATTTCAATAACTAAACTTACTGTGTTTGTGTATTTAAATTGGTAGTTTTCCTTCAATCGCGAACTTGTTCTTCGATGTGACATCTTTTCTTCTACAAGAGTTGGTTTCTTTTTTCGTTGTCGGTATGGAAGGTTACGAAAATAGTGATACAATATACGATTGTGTTTTTAATCTTCGTAATGTTTATTAATTTTTAATAAGATCGTGTCCAGTGATTGTAGTTTTTTTTTTGTTTTAACGTAACCCTTTCCATAGTTATAGGCATCACAATTTTACTTATATACCATTACACGATCGTTTTTTTAAGAATATGAATTATTGTTTTGATTTATTTACAGAAATGTCGTCATAATCACAACCACTCATTTTTGCAATCTAATGGTCTAAGATTTGTCTTACAATCACACAATATTTACCATTCTTATTTAATACTAACTATATATATATATATATATATATATATATATATATATATATATATATATATATATATATATATATATATATATATATATATATATATATATAATAATAAAGGAATCCTAAAATTGACACATGTCATCTTATTAGCCAATTTGCCATATGTAAACTTATTAGCATGCTAATGCCATGTGTCATCCTATTTAGAATCATTCTTATTGCATCCGTGTTTGTTCATTCCATTCAAATTTATAATGTTACATTCAAATCACATTAATTTTGGAAACGGTTGAAATAAATAAGGCATTCAAATCCCATTATATGCTAATCTCAAGTTGTTCCTATAACTTTTTGCCAAATTCTTCGTAAACATTAAATTTCTAATTGACAATTCCGTAATCCTTGCCACTAATCTCGGCCCTTATCTTTCTCCCATCACTCATGCATCTCTTTATCTTTAGCTAGAAAATCATATATCTCTATTTGAATATCTAATCCATCAACTCTAAATCTCTCACAATCTTAGTCATGTAAACCGGGACGATGGAACCATCATGTAAGTAACCATGAGCTTTTTTCTTAAAGGTTCTCTCCAAATTTTTCTAACTAACTAATTATCATTACAACCTAATAGGTTATGTTATTTTTTTCCAAGACCTACCGCCACCATCAATGAATAATCTGAAGTTTTTCTTGTGATTTTTGATGTAAAATCGTTGTTCTTCTTCATTCTTAATTAGTAAGTTTTTTCTAGATGTGGATATGAGATCTTAACTGATCTAGCAACACAATCATATTTTCATCCTTGATTTCGTGTTTCTTTAGGGGTTTGTGTTTTTCAGGCTTCCCCAAGCCAGGGACTCTGAATGAGACCCAAATTTCAGATCTGAGGTTTTATTTTTACCCAAAACCAGCGTCTATTTTGTGCATATATGTTTTATTTTCTTCATTGTTTTTATACCAAATATATGTGATAATCTTCTTCACTTTTTGTGAAAATGTCTATGCCAAGCTTCTCCCGGATCCATTCATGTTCACAATATTGGTAATTATTCAACAACATTCTATCACTTTGTATCTAACATCTATTAATAAGATACTTTATAGATTTTTTCTAGACTACCTTTGAATCACCTGGTGTTGTAATTTCACTATATAGCTTTTATCACAATCTTTTAGTTGATTTGTAGCTTTGTTTCCAGGAAATAGCTATATGCTTCAAATTAACCTCCATAAGGGGTGATGCAATGGGGATGAACATGGTGTGTGAATACGGTGAGTCTCAAATTCCAAATTAGCTTAGCGACTATAAAATGTGGGTAAAAAACTTTGAATGCCAAGTTTGTGTAGTGGGGTGAATATAGGTAGTAAAAATGGGTAGGACATGTTGACCTCCTTTCCTATGGGCCAACTTTGGTATTTCTCACTACATATGCATTCATCTTTGTGGGATAATTTGTTTTTATTTTGATCATTGTTATAACTACTTCTGATGTTTAGCTAGCACAACCAAACACGATGAGGTAGAGGCAAATATTTTTGAAGAAGGTCAGAACAGTGCCGGTATAGGCCGATTTGAGGCCCCGGACAAAAGTAAAATATGAGGTCCTTAAAAACCCGAAGGATGAAATAAAAAAATGTCACTTCCTAAACTAGAACCCGAATCATCTAAGAAAATGCTATGCAATGTCTATAACCAAGTGAGCTACATATATTTTTATGTATTTATTGAATAGATTAATATATAACATATGTTAGAGAGTAGAAGTTGGGGCCCTAAACTTTGACGGGCCCTGGGCGGTCGCCCAGCTTGCCCACCCTATTGAGCCGGCCCTGGGTCAGAAGTGGAATTGAAATACAAGAGTCTGCCACTTTATTCAAATGTGTGATAATATGATTTTCTCTAATTTGCATGTATGGTTCTTTTGAGATTGATAATATCTAATTACCATGTTTACATTCTTTATAATTAATAGTGCTAATAACATAAAAACCACTGCAGTTTGGCCAAAATCCGGTTTAAGCACTATATTTTTTTTGTTTTAAAAAAACCACTCATACTTTCAAAAAAATTCGTAAAAATCACTCATATTTTCAAAAAGATACATTGCGACCACTATAACAAATAAAATTCGAGATTTTATGCCGCCAACTCGGAACACTTCTTACCCCCCGCCGCATTCAAAATTTAATGGATTCACTTGGACACCCTATACATTCACAACGTGGCTGAAAAGCTGCACTTACGAAGACCAAAATCACATGTAGAAAACTTTATGTATCATTTTCACTGCAATGAAGTTCCAATATTTGCTTCAAATGTCGATATGAAACTTTTCACATAATATTTCGATGAAAATAATCATTACAAGTTATAAAATAAAATGAACAGTGGTCAATATGAAATTTTTTGAAAGTATGAGTGGTTTTTATGTAACAAAAAAAATATAGTGGTTAAACCAGAATTTCGAACAAACTACAGTGGTTTTTATGTTATTAACCCTAATTAATACTCAACAAAGACTTACCTACTTGATCGCTGTTGTTTCTCATTCCTTATATTCTTTATATACTATAAGATGGATGATAACAGTCATAATAATTTTAGGTTGAGACATGGGTACTGAGACTTTTATCACTTCTTTGATTTTTTATGCTATAAATTTGATATATATGATTTTCTCTAATTTGCCATGTATGGTTTTTTTTTTTTTTTTCTCAATCGTGTAGTACACGGGTTAATCACCTAGTATACTAATAAATAAAGCATTTTAGTGTCACGTGTCATCCTTTTAAGGTTTTTATTTGTCACATGGGACTCTAAGTTTAATTCAATCTAAATATCTATAAAACTAGAAAAAGTATTTATTTATAAAGTATAAAAATCTTATCAAAATATATTTTTTTTAGAGATTCCGTCAAATAAGGGTATGACTATGATACAAATTTGATATGCGTTTCAATATAACTTTATTTAAAAAGTTCTAATGTTAATATTAATTATCATAATTTGTTAGTTTGTAATCTCATATATTTTCTTATAGTTCAAAAAAAAAAGACAACAGACGATTTTTCTACAATGACATATTTTTAACTTAAAAAAATTTAACACTGTTTTATTAATTTTTAGATATTAAAGCAGATGAAAAACAATTTTTTAAATACTTTTTCATATAAGTTATTGGTCCCATCAATATGATGCGAAATCTTACTTTGTTTGGACTTTGGATGTAGGGATTCAGTTTTTAATTATTAAGTTGTTAAATAGTTAGTTTAGTACTATGGTAAATATGAATTAGGATGCATGGCATGTTTTTTTTTAAACTAACTTATAACTAATATGTAAAATTTATTTTAATCGAAAATAAAATCATTTTTATTTATTTTTACTTCAAATTACATCATATTTTTATTATAGAAAACATAGCAATAGTATCTTTTTTTAACGCAAAATTATAACTTACTTTTTGTTCTTATTTTAACTCGAAAAAGTCCGCTAAAAGAAACCAATCGACATGGGAAACCACTCACCGAATGAAATTATTTGCCGCCGCCACATTGTGCGGGTATGCCGCTAGTATATATATATATATATATATATATATATATATATATATATATATATATATATATATATATATATATATATATATATATATACCATTACTATATATAAAAACGCGTTTTTTCTATTGTTTTCATTCCGGTTAGATATAGAGTTTCCATATGCCACGTACTCATATTTTAAACGACACCATGCTAGGAATTCATGTTTTGAACGACACCATTGTCGGTTCTAAATGGATCGTGTCTC
Source organism: Cichorium intybus (assembly GCA_023525715.1). Lineage (NCBI taxonomy): Eukaryota > Viridiplantae > Streptophyta > Magnoliopsida > Asterales > Asteraceae > Cichorium > Cichorium intybus. The sequence continues at coordinate 1,078,659 of CM042011.1, read as the reverse complement.
TTCAAATCCACACCGTTTCATATCCTACCCCATTCATCCGCCTCATACTATGGATATTCCGGATACGCAACCGGCAACTCCGAACACATCACCCACAAGTTTCTGGTTTGCATGAATACCACCGTTGGTTCTTCTTTTTCTCGTGTCGCTTTTGTAAGTTTCATAAGGTCACAAGGACGTGACGTCATCTACAACTGACCGACGCAATGTCCGTCTAATTTCATTGACAACGCTTCACGTTCCACCGCCTCCATCCGTTTTATCTTCTACATAATTCAGATTCTTATAGTCGTGGGTTATCTGATACGTTCTCTATTCATCCGCCGACTCCCCTTCTCATGTAACCGTAACTCCTGGTTTCTATTCAACAATACCTCCGACCACATCATCTACAAAACAAACCTGATTTAGCGGCCACATATTTTCCGCCTTCATCTTTCTCTATTGGGGATTCGTGGATCTATCAGGATTCCTCTTGTTCGTCTGGTGGAGTCTGTAGTAAGGTTTGTCATCGATGAAAACTAGGACTAAACGTTTTTAATGGCCTAGACGCCTTAATTTTGAGTTTTTGTTTAATTATCTTTTCACTCGGGATCTTTGTTTCTGTAATTTTCATTTTCTTATGTCAATATTATGATTAATAATTTTTCAAGGAGGTGAAAATTTGATCTCTATACCTAGCCCCACCGCCTGGATTTCAATTTCCCTGATTTAAGCAATTTATATACGCTGATACTTTATTTTGAATCTAGGGTTCAATGCTTGTTGTCCTTTTCTATTAATTTCTGCTTTATTTGGTTATGAATTTACAAAGGATCATCTACTTTTAATATTAGTAGGGTTTATATGCAAATCAGGTTTGATTACGAGGCATATTGCTCTATAACCTATCAATTGTTCAAATGGTTTATTTGTGAGAATTTACCTATTCACAATTTTCCGAAGTCAAATTTTCTACTTCAAGTTGACATTTTTTCTAAGATATTCCACGTAAATTTCATTTCCCTTTCATGTTCAAATTAAATGTTGGATGCAGTTTGTAGCTTTTAGTTCAATCATACTCACAAATTCATTTTATATAGTTGTTTTACAATAATTTCTCTATTACTCTTACTAATTATGGATTATGCAATCAAGTACAATAATTTCTCTATCTAATATAATTGTACTCGGTACCTCTTTGTAAAATCTCAGGCAACTTTACTGTTCTTATTCAATTTATTTTATATATTTATCTTAATTTTGAAGCTTTATCATCACCAGTTAATAAAATTTATAATTTATTCATATTGTTTGATTGGCTATTCATTTGAAAGTTGTAGCGTTTTGAATTTGACCTTATGATAGAAGGAAGACACGTGGTTTTACTACAAATTCTCAATCTAATTCTTTCTTTCTTTAATTCTCTATCTGATTCCGAACTTGTTTCCAACTCTTGCTGATTTTCATTTGGGACGATTGAATATTTCATTGGAAATGCAATGAACCTGGGACTGCAAGGGGTTATTGTGTTCTCATTTTGACTTAAATATAAATAGTTTAATTATCATTACTCCCAAACCTAGATATGGTCAATTCTATTGATGAACAGATCATGCCTGAGGTGCCTGAGGACCTCTCTAGAAGGTCGGGAAGTAAGTGTTTAGATGAACTTGGTAGTCGATTCCGTTGGTTTCTTTCCTATTTTATTTTTGTATTCAAATATCCATTGGTTCTCATTCTATGATTTTTTGAGTGATCTGTAAATTGGGGCGCTCAGTATGGTTACGAAACGTATTAGGCAATTCACTTAGTTTTTCTCTCGGCGAGTCTCTCATTTTTGTCCAAAAAATGCAACCCGGTTAAAGATTTTTATTCATTAGTAATTGTTACTTGAAATTACTAACTTTAATTTCAACTTGGATCTTCTTATTTTGTAGTTTTTATGGTGTACACAAAACTCAAGTTTTGGCAAATTGATGGTTCAAAATCAACAAAAACCTCAACCACCTCATTGAAAACGCAAATTAATTGCCATTAGGGTTACTGTTAATGTTAGGAGGCACTAGGTTACCCGAAAACCTAATAAAAAACTTGGCGATCCTTTGTCTACTATTCGACACATAACTTTGCTATTTATTAGAGCATTGGTACTTTTTTGGGTATTCACAACCAGTTACTGCTCATAGGATGACTCAAGAAAGCATGTCATTGCTGGAAACTCTACATTTGGCAGAAAATGTTTCAAAAGCTAAGATGGTGTATGTATTTTTCTTTAAGAAAAATTGCATTGAATTGTGACATACTTTACTTGCAATATCGGTATAAGCAATGCACTTCATTTGCTACTTATTACAATTCGTTTACTTTTTTTCTTATCTAGACATCATATGTTTAAAAAATTGTCAAATTATAACATTTTACCTTTTTTTCTTGTACAGCCAAGTAACCAGTCCTGGGCCGTGCTTAGCACGGCCCTTAAAATGTACCTAGTATATATATATATATATATATATATATATATATATATATATATATATATATATATATATATATATATATATATATATATATATATATATGTGTGTGTGTGTGTGTGTGTGTGTGGGTGTGTGGGGGGGGGGGTTATGTATTAAATGTGATTAATAAAAGTATAGAACCAACATTCTGATGTGAGGGCGGTGTCTAACCTCAACAAGAGAATACCAATATGATTCTTCTGGTTTTTTGTTATATAAAAACAAGTCGAATATTTAATTGTTTATCAGTCAAACTATATATTTTTGTCGGATAATTTTCTTGATAAGTTTTATATATATATATATATATATATATATATATATATATATATATATATATATATATATATATATATATATATATATATATATGAATGAGTTCAAATGAGAACCATTAAAAGATTAAGAACTCCTAAGAACTAATCTAAGCCCTTGATTTTTTTAAAGTTTGATCAATGGCTAAAATTAAGTAAGGATATAATGGTAATAGTAGCAAATGGAAATCCTTTAACATCAAAACCTACACAGCACATATGAAAATAAGATCTGTGCTTTTTTCCCTCAAACCCTCCCATCTATCTTCAAGAGCTCAAGCAAACCCTAACACCACCTCCGCCACTTACTGCCGCTGCCGCCACCGCCACCACCGCCACCTACTGTCGCCGCCACCACCACCACTACCTTCTACCATCGGCAGCCTCCTTCTCCGCCGCCGTCACTACCTCAGATCTGAAAAAACAAGGTGATCGCCACCGTCACCACCAACCTCCCACGACCAGATCTGTTCCACAACTATGTCTAAACATCCACCGCCGCATCAGATTTGTATCTAGATCTAAATCGCCGTCAAAACACTGCCTGCGTTTTTGTTTTTCTCTTTAAACCACAGGAATATCTCAGATCTAGAGAGAAACCGGCGAATGCAACCACCGCCGACCGAAATATACTAGATCTAAAACCCTAGCCGTCGTTACTATCATAAACCACCACCGTCGTTACTGGTGTGAACCACCAACACCGCCGGAATATCTTTATCTTATTAATCTGGTCTGGAAACAAGATGCACATAAGGTGTTTGATAAAATGTCTCAATGAGATCTGTAAGTTTTTAAGCTGCGAATAAGTGTCTGAAAATGTTGTATTAAGTTGTGAATGAGTGTCTGAAATGTTGTATTTAGTTGTGAATGAGTGTTTGGAACATTGTATTAAATTGCGAATTCTGGTTTTTTTATCAAGATCTGAGTTTTTGAGTGATCTGGTCTGGAAATAAGATGCACACAATGTGTTTGATAAAATGCCTCAATGAGATCTACAAGTATTTAAGTTGTGAATATGTGTCTGAAATGTTGTACTAAGCTGAATAAGTTATATTTTAAAATGTGAATGCTTTATTTTTCAGGTGTGAATGTTGTATTTTAAGATGTTAATATTGTACTTTTAAGCTATAAATGTACATTTTTATGTATTAACTTGTTAATTTTTTAGAGTATATATCTTATTTGTGTTGTATGTATTAATGTATTAATTTTCGTAGTTGTATTAGCATTAAACTGTGAAATGGTGTACGAAATAATGTATTAAACTGTGAATTACTATATGAATTGATGTATTAAGCTGTAAATGAGTGTGTTGATGGATTTACTAGAGTTTGAAAATGACAATTTTGCCCTTTCTTATAAAAAAACAGGATTTTGACCATTTAAATCAGATCTAGACATTTTTTAAAATGAAAGGCTAAGATTAGTTTCCATGGTTCTCAACTTTTTAATGATTCTCATTTGAACATTTCCATATATATATATATATATATATATATATATATATATATATATATATATATATATATATATATATATATATATATATATATATATATATATATATATATATATATATATATATATATATAATATAATATAAATTTTCAACGATACATTGTGAAATAATCAATTACAAATTGTCAAAAACATATAGTTGTGGCCCGTTTATGTTTTGACCACCAACTCATAGAAAGTTGATAACTTGCACACAAGATCATATGTGGTAATTTACTGGATACTCAAAAGTCGATTTTTAAACGGATAAAATTTTTGCATTTCTAACTCATCTTAATGTTAAGAATATTATAGAGAGGTTAAAATATTGAAGGGGTCGGGTTGAATTGACTTGCCAAAACGATTTTGTAAGAATTTTAGATTTCATTTATAATTATTCTATTCTATTAATTCCCGTAATTTTTCCATTTGTTACATTCGGATTTTGTCACACGCGGATCTTCACTCGGATTCGGGTTTCGGATCGGTCTTCTACAACACCACCGCCTTTCGTCTTTTACAACAACAAAATCTGTCGATTTTCCGTCTTCTCCCCTCCTGCTGCGATCTCCTTCAGCCGCCCCTCATCCAACGCGACCACCGCCGAGCCGCTCCAAGTCTTCGATTAGGGTTGGATCCGACGGCTTCAGGTTTCTTTTCTCTTTCTCCTCGCCTCCCGTTTTCTTTATCGTCTCCACCGCTTCCTCTCTTAACGTGTCCCCTCTCATGGCGGCATCGAGCGAGCGACTGGTTAGTGGCCGCCGATTGACCTTTGTCCGTCGCTTCTTTTGGGGTGGCAGTTGTGAACAGATTCTTCACTTCTTCCCAAAATCAAATGAAAGACGTTAATCTTTTGATCACATATGTTTGATCAATTAACCGCTATTTTCCCGTTTTAGGTTCTTTAAATTGTTGGTATTGAATTCTGATCATCTATCGTTTATATTTTGTGGGTCCAGTCATTTGATTCTATATGTTCACAAAAGTAATTCTCCTTTTCCCCATTTTGGTTTTATTTTCTCGGTTCATTTGTTTTTATATGGTTATTTTTCGTTTTTTTCTTCTTTGCAGGATCCTAACAACAAAATTTTCCAGAACGCAATCAAAGGTGAAGAATACTCTTTTCTCATTTACTCTACTCCACTCTTGACTTTTAGAAAGTCAAACTTAGTAATTTCCAGATTCAAAGACGATACAGATCTTTTTAGTAAAAAAATGTTTTAATCTATTAACAATCCCTATACCTTTAGACTAAATTCACAATCGAAAACCTACAACAAAAGAACTCAAATAAAGTTTTAAGTAAAAACCAAGTCCTTTGACCCCAAAAGTCAACATCTTTATGCAGCATTTTCACCATTAAAGATTAGATTGGGAGGAAGTTTGCAAGATGAACTTTTCTATGAAACAGAAGATCAAACAGAAACCTGCAACCCTTTCACCAAAAACACCTCAGCATTATTTAGTTTTAATCCAGGGTGCCTTCCTTTATCCAGATGGGATGAATTAAACAGCTTCTTTAAAGAAACCGGGTAACGAAAATTATCTATTTTTGTTATTAATTTCATGATTCGGAAACTGAATTGGCTCATAATCAGTCTTTTATGTTTAGGGCTGTAATTATTTTTGGATTAAATGCTCTTAATGGAAGGAAATTGAAAGTACATTGCAAATGCAGCTGACTGGGAAATCTTCTATTCAATATCAAGAGTTTGCTGAGGTTTCAATCCCTCCTCAATTGATGATTGGAACTTCACAAGTAAGCTTCTCTTTCTCGCAAGAATTTTAGCTTTTTAGATCATATATTGTGTATTTTGGATGAGAAAACATATGTGGTCTCTAAGATGTGAAAATTAATTGTTTTCCAGGCACTTTTTTACTACATTGCAGTTGAACTTGGTAAATTTGTTGTTTATGAAAGTGAGAAGTTTCAGCTTCTTGCGGGAAGAACAAGTGACTTAGGGTTCACTTTCTCTTTCCCTGTCATGAAATTCTGTCTATTGATTCAGGGACACCTGTTCGGTGGACAAAAGGCTTCTCCATTGAGGAAATGGTAACTGTTCATTGATTCAATTTTAAAAAATATAAATGATGAAACACTTAATGTATTTTTCTGTGAAAATTTTCAAATGGAAGGTTGGTAAAGATGTAGTTCAAGAATTGGCAAGATCAATGAAAAGACAAGGTGTCAATATGCGTGTTTCTGCACCGGTAAGTTAATTTCCGGATATCAATGATTTTTCAAATAAAAGAAGGTTAACAAACGGTGTCGTGACAAATTTATTTTATTGGCATGAAGTTCATTAGGTAAATGATACACTTGGAAGTTGGAACATTGGTCGGGGGTAGATATAGACATATAGTAATAAAGATGTTGCGGTAGCTGTGATTTTGGGTACCGGAAGTAATGCAGCTTATGTGGAACGCGCTCAAGCTATCCCAAAATAGCATGGCCCACATCCTAAATCGGGAGAGATTGTGAGCAATGATTTTGTTGATAATTATTTACATTACTCTACATAAAATAACAACGTACTTGCATTTATTTACCAATACGAGCGTTATGTAACAAATATAGTACATTGCCCATACCTGTAGCAAAATATAAATACGTTGATATTACGAGTAGAAAAACTTAAGTTCGTTGCTTTTATGTGTAAACAATAAACTACATGCTATCATTGATAAAGAAATGTAAGTACACTGCTATAATGGGCAAAAAGAATATAAATATGTTGTTACTATAACAATACATACTTTTGTTCTAACCACTTGATGTTTCTATAACAGACATCTCTACATGAGTTGACAATTCTTGGAATGAAAAATGTCGAGAACGTTGCAATACTTAGTGTTAGAAACGATGTAAGTTCTGATGGACATGTTTACCTGCAATGTTTTGAGTGTAAGTTCTCATGGACATGTTTACCTGCAATGTTTTGAGTTAACAGCTCAATGGTCATTTGTTGTATCTGTGTTATGAAATATTTCATGAAATTAATTTCATGACAGTGATGCAGGCTGCTTTCTTTTTATTGTGGTGGGAACTACAGGGTTCTTGGGAGTTCTTGCTGGTCATTTATTCTTATAATAAACAAAAGTCAAATTAGCAAAATGGTACACAAGAATTAAAAGTCTTTACAGTCAAAATAGCACTTTCAGTTTCTTTTCTTATTAGGGCATTGTACTTTGGTTGAAAAATGATGTAGGACTGGGGATTCTTTGTGTCATATTTGATTGGGAGCATCACTTTGGTGGTTCTGGCTGTAGGCAGTATTTCACCTGGGTAAATAAATATAACATAAATATAATACACAACGCAAGAATCTATGAAGAGCAGATTTTACAAGTTTATTATTTTAGGAGAACAAAAATTCTTTCATATATGATATTGTTGATTTGACATATAAGCCAAAGTTTGAGATTGTGAAACCTCAGGAAGCAGTGAGTATACATATACATACTAAGCTAAAATCTTGTGTGAAGCCTAACAATGTTCTAAAGCCTGCTATTTTTGAGAACTTAAACATTATACAACAATTAAGATGTGGTGTAAGTGCTATAAAGATTATTGATTTCTCTTTTTGGTCAATCTTTATTGCTAAAAAGTTTATCTTTTTATAGGGTGTTTTAGAAGCAGTCAGAATTAGTTGGTGTTCTTTATCCCGATGTTCTTGATGGAAAGTATGATTCAGTTTCTCTTTTTATTTATAATTTGATAATTTCCAATGATTTCTTTCTTCGAATCATAATTTTTTAACAACCTACTTTCATGTAGCTATCATGAGAAGGTTGCATGTAAGATGTTACTCGATAAAATGGGGTTAAAAGGGTACTAGGTGAAATCTTGAATCTTGAATTCTTCATAAAAGCTTCTAGAAAGTATCAAGATTTCTCATTTTTTAAGTTTTAATCATGTTTACAGATTGGAAAGATAAAGCTGTTTCTAAGAGCTGGACAGGTGGCAGAAGTTGATGCAAGAAGGGCAGAAGTTCTTGGAAATGCAGCTAAAATTATTCAAAGACAAATGCGTACTTATATTGCACGAAAAGAATATATTTCAATACGCGAAGCTGCCATTCAGTTACAAGCTTGCTGGCGAGGTATCTTTTACAAAATCTTTAAAAAATACTAACTTTTATAAACAACTTGATTTGTATTTTATATTGTAACAACTTTGTCAGCTTGCAAGTAATTTGAGCAGTTGAGAAGGGAAGCAACAGCAGTCATGATTTAGAAGGACTTCAGGTATTTGGTTGCTAGCAAATCTTATGTAACCCTAAGGGAATCTGTGGTCATTTTGCAAACGGGGTTGAGAGCAATGACTCGTAGAGATGAATTTAGACTCCAAAAACAAACTAAGGCTGCAATTTACATTCAGGTACTTTGGGCAACTTAATTAACAGAAGAGTAAAAATTACTTGAAGTAGCAACATACTTCACTCATTTTACCAATATAAGCAATGTACTTTGTTTTTTACCCATAATAGCAACGTACTTACTTTCTTTATCGATAATAGCAATATGGAATCAGTAATCAAGTAAAAGGACCATATTGGTAGCAAAATGTAGGTGCTTGCTATTATGGGTAAAAAAATACATTGCTATTATTGATAAAGAAATGTAACTACGTTGTTATTATAGATAAAAGATAATGTACACTGGTATTATAGGTAAAGAAATATAAGCATGTTGCTACTATTGATAAAAAAAATAAAGTACATTGCCTATAGTGGTAATGGGAGTAAAGTACATTGCTATTTACAACAATTTTGGGTTCTAAATTGTTTTTTTTAATGGCATACAGGCTCGATACTGTTACTATAGAGCATACTCTTACGACAAGAGTCTTTAAAGGCTGCAATTGTTAATCAATGTAACTGGAGGCGAAGAGTTGCGAGCTTCGGTCATTCAAAATGGTATTCAGTTGTTATAAAATATTCAAGGTTTCTCATTAATAAAATATAAAAACTTGGTGACTTATTTTTGTAAAATGTTCAGGCTGCAAGAGAGACGGGCTCTCAAAGAGGCAAAGGACAAACGAGAGAAATGTGTGGAAGAACTTACATGGCGTTTGCAGTTGGATAAACGACTGAGGGTAAAATCGTAAATTTTCACTTAATGTCTTTAACTTAAAAGTTTATTGATCTTTTAACGGTTTTTACAGACCGAATTGGAAGAGACAAGAGCCCAAGAAACTGCAAAGTTGCAAGAAGCTTTACGTGTTATGCAAATTGCAAAGTTCTAAGAAACTACAAAGTTGGTGTAATAGTTATCTTTTTGCAGTTTTATATAAGTATTTCTTTTCAACCGAAATTCGAAGATGCATAGCTTATGGAGATCAAGCTAAAAATAGGTAATGTAAAGTTTTGACATAAATACCAACATAATTTATGGTTTTTTACCTTTACCTTAATCATATTATTGTACAAAAATTACAGGTTGGAAAGCCGGTTATTATATTTGTGACTTGACCAGCCCAATTATAACATTGCTATTCTTCGGCAGAGTATGCTGTTTCTTTTTTTATTTATCCGGACCCGTGCTCCAGCAATCCCCAACCCTTGCGGAGCATGGGCTCCCGCTAGTTAATATAAAAAATAGGATTACAAAAACTACATAATTAAAATAGTATTTTATTTTTTATGAAGCCACTTGAATAATTAATGTTTAATTATATATTTTCAACTTTTGACACATGTTCAAGCTTCCTTTCAACAATTCTTTCAACTTTTCATCCATTCATCCTAACAAAGTATCATTAACAAAATAAAACCAAGATCATTTATATCAAATAATTGTATGTTAGTTGAAAAAAATATAAACGGTAGAACAAATTTTGACGTTACTATTGGACTAACGATGATATTTTGATTACAAGGAATTAATCTATATATTAAAAACCGTCATTTTGGTTTTCATTGTGTACGTTTTTTTTATGTCTTGTGACACGCGGGTCCTATTTCGGGTATGGGTCGGTTTCTCGGGTTCGTGGATCTGATCACTTTCATCTCCCCCTCCCCCTCTCATTTTCCCCTATCGATCGATTCTTCTTCTACAATCACCGCTCCTCTCCAAACGACCGTCAATTGACGAGAACTCATCCTTCTTTTGGTTTGAAGAAGTCCATCTCTTCTCGCTTATTGATTTTGATCACCCATATCTTTCTTATTTACAGGGTGTAAGATCAAATCTATTGATAAGGCTACAGTGTGTGCGTATGGTGTTTGCTGAGTTATGCAAATGGCTCTGAAGATGACAGAATAAAGGGAGCATGGTCCGATTGGCTCCAGAGATGGCTCCTACCCGCCATGGCTGGATGCGCCGGTGCACCACCGGACTGCACCACACCAGTCCCGAGATGAGTAGGAAACAGATACGGTCGAGGCTTTCTTCTTCTCCGATTATGACCGTCAAGTCGCTTTCTGCAACTTCGTTTTCCCTCCTCGAATTCATCTAGCGGATGGAACCTGTGAATCGAATCACAAGTTTATTGATTCGTTTAAACCTCGCAAAAACCCTAATTTTGGAAGCAAAAAACCATACCGGCTACATTGATGGCAGAATCGAAGCTTTTGGCCTTTGATTGAAATCTCTGGGCTCTTGGAATGGACCTCACAGACTTTATGGCGTTGTACTTAGTAAAACATGTTGAAATGGCATCGAATGAGCTTAATTATTTTGTTGGGTACATCAAAAAAAGTAGACAAGATCTAGTCAAGCCATTGGTAGGTTGACCTTTTTTCTCTTCATATTTTGACTTTACCTTTTCAAATTTCAATCTTAGATTCGGTTCTTCATATGACAAAAATAATTCACACACACACACACACACACACACACACATATATATATATATATATATATATATATATATATATATATATATATGTATATATATATATATATATATATATATATATATATATATATATATATATATATATATATATAGATTAGAGAGAGAGAGTAAATTACACTTTTGGTCCCTGTGGTTGGCAAAAAATACCACATAGGTCCTAACTTTTCATTTTCAACATTGAAGGTCACAAAGGTTTGCGAAAATTACCACATAGAGCCCTGGGGCATATAAAAAGACTAAAATGCCCTTTTTTATTTCTTTTTTCTTTTTCTTTAAATTTTTTATTTATTTTATTAATAAAAAAAGAAAATACCCCACCCACCCCCACCCCACCCCCCTCTCTCTCTCTCAAAACTCATCACCAATCCATCGTCTTCTTCATGTTTCTCTACAGTAATATGGCGGAAATTTGGAAGCTTTAAACCCAAAACCTCATCTCCCACGGGTACAATCAATGCCTTAATGTCAAGAGAATTACACACAGTCGAAGATGCATATTCACATTCCACCATTGAAGCAAGCTCAAGCAACAGCAGCACCGGTCTCTCTAACTCACACAGGTACGTAGCTGGGTAACTTCTTTTGTTCTCATCGGGAAAAAGGATCGAAGGAGGGTTAATCGGGATGCAGGTTGCCGGAGAGTCATGGTCGAGGAATGTAACACATGGAGGTTTGACTTTTGCTAAAAACATCAAGTTTGACTTGGCCTTCAATGGCTTGTACACATTGCAGTGCTGCTTGTACGTTGCTAGATAATGAAATTCAGATCGTATATGTTTCATCTGAACATCACTGGCCTCACATAGGGAAGGGTTGGTCGGAGAACGTTGGAGTTAGGTTATCGATAATGCGGTTCGTTACCAGGAAACTAGATCGAGAAAGACGAGGTAATGACTTGTGTTCGTCGAGAAGCAGGGTTAAAGGCATTCTTGCATTCTTATCATTCATTTCCGAACCAGGGTACTTGAAGATGATGATGAATTCAACCCTCCACTTTTGATGCCCTTGTACGAATTCAACTCTGGTATTCATTCCCACTGGTTTCAACATAAATAAAATTAGTGATGTTAATTTAGGTCATCATTATGTTCAATCAGATGGGTCCATGGAGATAGATATACATTGTCTAAAATGATTAGTTTTTGGGTTTATGAAGTTCTGTTCCGATTTCTCTCACTAGTTTCATCAATGGTGTCTTTGAAGGATTAGAGAGAATGGAAGAGAAAATAATCGTTGGAGAAGGTAGAAGGGGCTGCATCGCTTGAAGATCGTGGGTTTTTCAGTATGTGTATGTTTGGGTAGTTTGAGTACCATGTGAGTTGAGGAATAAGAGAGAGAGAGAGAGAGAGAGAGAGAGAGAGAGAGAAAGAGAGAGACGTGGGGGTGGGGTGGGGGTGGGGGGTGGTTGGTGTATTTTCTTTTTTATTAATAAAATAAATAAAAAATTTAAAGAAAAAGAAAAAGGAAATAAAAAAGGGCATTTTAGTCTTTTTATATGCCCCAGGGCTTTATGTGGTAATTTTCGCAAACCTTTGTGACCTTCAATGTTGAAAATGGAAAGTTAGGACCTATGTGGTATTTTTTGCCAACCACGGGGACCAAAAGTGTAATTTACTCATATATATATATATATATATATATATATATATATATATATATATATATATATATATATATATATATATATATATATATATATATATATATATATATATATATATATATATATATATATATATATATATATATATATATGTAGAATCAGGATCGGGTGAGGACTCCAATTTCGGTGAGGACAAATCTGGACCTCTAATCTTGAAAAATGGGTGGCTAAGATTCATTATGAAAAAATTGACACATTTTAAAAGCTTGGGGGCTAGTTGTCTAAAAATTAAAACTAATGGGTGGGTAATACAAATTAAGAAGGGTAATATAGTAATCTAGTCGAGTATCCCACCCCATTGCGACACTTGTCACAATCTCGTTAGCTGGGTTTTTTTATTCCACCAACTTAATTTTTGGGCCATAACTTTTTTTTTCTTTGTAAAAAAATTCTGAAAAAACCAAAGTTCTTAAAATTTAATTCTCTACAAAACAAGCACCATCATGAAAATTTGAAAAAACATATTTTTTATTATTTATTTTTATAAAAAATCAAAAAATAAAAAAATGCTCCAAAAATAATGAAAATTTAAAGGATCATTGTAGACATTATATTAGTAAGTTTGCAAAAAGAATTTTTTGAAAAAAATATTTTTAAGTGTTTATTTTTATATTTTTAAGTAAAAAAACTCGTCAAACTAGCAAAAAAACATACATGATCCAAAAATATTATGAATCAAAATATGTTTAATGATTCAAACTGTTATAAAATAATTATTTTATGAATCAAAACTTATCAAAATAGCAAAAAAAAATATACACGATCCAAAAATATTAAAACCAAAATATGTTTTATGATCCAAAACTTATGATGCAATATTCGAAACTAGTTATGATCCAAGATGCAAAACGAGTTTTAAACGATAAACGTAAAACGTAAAAAAAGGTAATAAAATGAAAAAATGAAAAAAAAAAACTGGATAAAAAACAAAAAAAAGAAAAAAAACTGAAAAAAAAAACAAAAAATAATATTTAAAAAATAAAATACGAAATAAAAATAAAAAATCCGGCTAAATTATGTTGGACGGACGTGAGTAACATGTGATTATATACTCGATTCCGTATTACGTTCCATGGACGAGCGCCACATGAGATTACGTCAAATCCAATAATTACGTTTGACGTTATTGCCCTTAAGGAAATGAGTGGACGAGAATTGTCATCGCAGTCCTCACCCAAATTGAAGTCCTCATCGGCTCCGGACCCTATATATATATATATATATATATATATATATATATATATATATATATATATATATATATATATATATATATATATATATATATATATATATATATAGTTAGGTTTAATGGAGAACCAAAATTAAACAAAGAACCAATGAACCAAACCTACGGCCAGAATGCAAAAGATCGACGGCCAGAGAGAAAGATATAAAATTGTTAATTGGACGCGCATGTAACGGATCATAGCAAAAAACTCACTTCGTTTTTTATGTTTTTTTAATTTTTAAGCTTATTCTTTTTTCGAAAAAAAAATCTAATTATACCAAAATTCATAATTTTTCATCCTCTATAAATAGAGATCTATATTTATATACAAATTTATTTTTTACTTCAACTACGTCCAGATTCATCTTGTGAACCTAAACTGAACTGCATTGTTTTAGATATATTCATTCACATCTAAATAACAAATCTATCCAAATTTTTCAATAATTCTTTACCATTCACATGTGAATTTTAAGTAAATCATTTATGAATCTCAGTTAATTCAATTGTATATTATATTAAAACATTGAAATAGTAAAACATTAGTGATTTTTCTTGAATTCACATCTGAATTTAAAAATATTTTTAAATTACATAAGCTGTTATTGGATGATTAACAATTATTAAAAAAATTGAATTCATTGACCATCTACATATGAAATATCTTCCATGCAAATTTAATACAGTTTATATTCACATCGCGAATTTTAACTGCTTCTTGTTTTAGACATGTTAATTCACATATAAATGGTAATTGTACCCTGGTATTTCAACAATTTATTATCATTCATATGTGAATTTTAAGCAATTCATATGTGGATCTGAATTAATTCATTTGTGTATCATCAAAATGTTCAAAATAGTATGCATCTAGTTTAATACATATTAATTCACATATAAATGATCATTGAACCCGATTTTTTTCAACAATTTTTTTAACATTCATGTGTAACTTTAAGTAAATTAATTTGTGAATCTCAGTTAACTCAATTGTACATTATCAAAATGTTGAAATTGTAAAAAATATAAATCAAATTACTTAAATTCAATATGAATTTAGTCAAATTCACAATGCAAATCTAAAAGTTTATTTAAATTCACATAAGTTGTTATTGAATGATCAATTATTGTTGAAAAATATAATTTCAATGATCATTCACATGTGAAAAATCTTCTATAAAAAATTATTATGGCTCAGATTCACATTAATTAACTGTTGTGAATATGAACAAAAATTTTGAATATTTTTTTTTGTTTTTAGTATATTGATATGGGTGTCTATTGAAAAAGAATAAAAATTTAAGAATTTTGATATATTCGGTTTTTTATTTCGATAAAAAATAAGCTCTAAAAATAAAAAATAAAAAAACGAAGTGAGTTTTTTGTTATGATCCGCTACATACGCGTCCAAGTTAGATCTCCGGCCATCGATAAAATGCATTCCGACGCTCACGATTGGTTACTTGGTTTCTTGTTTTATTTTGGTTCTCTATTGAACTTATATATATATATATATATATATATATATATATATATATATATGAATAGGTTCAAATAAGAACCATTAAAAGATTGAGAACCAATAAGAACTAATATAAGCCCTTGATATTTTTAAGTTCTGATCAATGGTCAAAAACAATGAGGGGCACAATGGTCATTTGAGGATTTTAACATAAAAACTTGTACAATAGATTTAAAAAACAGATTGAAACTTCGACCACTCAAGACACTCTCAAACCTCTAAGAACACACATTCAAACTCCAAAACCACAGCCACCACCGGCCGCCATCTCCGCCACCTGCCGCCGCCGCTGCCATCGTTGAAATCGACTCCTCCACTGTCTCCTCCCTTTCCTCCCTGATCAAGCGTCGTCTTCTTCATCCCATTCTACTCCAACGTTTATATCTGTAATTTCTGACACCAGATCTATGATTTCCTCATTTAGATCTAGGATTTTTGCCACCAGATCTGCAATCTCTGCCTCCAGATCTACGATTTATCTGACAAGGAATCACAACAGCACTAATATTAGCTCCGGATCTGCCACCGGAGATGCAAAAATTCAATGAAAAAAAGTTTAGGAGGTCGATTCAGACCACCATCGTCGTCTGGTGCACCACCGTCGTCGTCTGATACACCACCGTCGTCTCCTCCCTTCCCCGTCGATGGCGGAAACCATAACTACATCAGATTTTTTTCTAGTACCTGTATATGAGATCTGTTCCATAACTGCACACCAGTTGTTTGATGAAATGCCTCTATGAATTTCTATACTTTGAATGTCTATATTAAACTGTGAATGTGTATTTTAAACTGTGAATAAATGTATAAACTGTGAATTTGTGTATATAATTTGAAAGTTTTGTTATATTAAATTGTGAATATGTGTGCATTAAACTTGCCGCTGCCACCGTCACCACCACTGACACTGACACTGACACTGACACTGACAGTAGCTCCACCACCAGCTCCTCCCTTCCCCTGTTGCTTCCTCTTATATTCTCTAGAAATTATGAAATATTGTACAAGTATATTAAACTGTGAATCAATGTATGAATGAGTGTTTAAATTGTGAATGGATGTATGACTGAATTGTATTAGGTTGTGAAAATGACAATTTTGCCCTTTTTTAACCCAAAAGGCAAAAAACGAGATTTTAACCAAATTAATCTTATCCATCCATTTTTTAATGATAAGCTAAGATTAGTTCATTTGGTTTTCAACCTTTTAATGGTTCTAATTTGAACCCTTCCCTATATATATATATATATATATATATATATATATATATATATATATATATATATATATATATATATATATATATATATATACACACACACACACACATGCATACATAACTACATACCTACATACATACTTACAAACACTATATATATATATATATATATATATATATATATATATATATATATATATATATATATATATATATGTTTAAATGAGAACCGTTAAAAGATTAAAACTAAAAGAACTAATCTAGGACATACATTAGTTTGAGCCAAGGATTGTGAGGTTTAATCATCTACAATGCGTTCACATTGGTTAACCATTTATAATACACATGCATACGTATATATGTATGTATGCATGTATGTGTGTGTGTGTGTGTATATATATATATATATATATATATATATATATATATATATATATATATATATATATATATATATATATATATATAGTAGTGTTAGAAAAATCGGTGTAATAGGCGCCAAGGCACTTACCGGGCACTTACTCTCTACATTTTATGCTAGTTGGTCCAATTAATAGGATTCGGTCTTAGCGGCCTTGGGCGGTCTAGGCAGTCTAAGTCGGTCAAAAATTCAAGTGATGCGTGTAAACCAATCGTTGGCAGATGCCAAAAACTTGTTATGCAGGGTCTCGTTTAAAATTTATAAAATGTAATTATCTCAACTAAGAACTATTACACACTAGACGGTGAGCCTAATCGTATAACAATATAGTTGTGGTAAGAATAAGTTGTCGAACTTTGAGGGAGCGGGTATAATTTAGTTCAAAAACTCGATTGTCACTTAAATTACATAATAAAAGTAAAATTTGGGAATTTTGTAATCAATAAAACTAAATAATATACAGGATATGCCTATATTGAAGATTCGAGCAGGTCATGAAGGTGCTTCAATCGGTTTTTATTACCTTTTTGTTATGATTTACCTCTAAGCGGTGCAATGATGATTTAAATGTTATTTACCGATTACCAAATTGATTAGTTTCTTGGTCTGAATGCTAACCCTATGACTTTAAACTTTGTTAAGTATGATAGTCATGTAATTACCAATGTTTATTATCAGTTATTCAGTTCATATAATGCAGGATTTATTCTAGTTAATTTTAATGGTCAAGAAGATTAACAAGTTGCAGAGATTAGTCATTTAAGCAAGCATTCACACATATTAAAGTTTGTTAATTTTTAACTTAACCCTAGGATTTAGTCCATCACTAGTCTAAATTTTTTATTGGTCCTAACAATCAATATTCAAGCTTTGTAATTAGAATGATCTAAATTACAAAAAACTTAACAGTAAGTCATAAAAATCTAAACTTTAACACATGTATTTCTTTGAATAAACAAACATGATAAATTAATCAAAATTTCCATAATTGAACTATGTTATCAAATCAATAGCTAAGGTATCAATTCCAAGTGAAACTTAGGGTTTTCCAGCCGATAATTAGAAACAATAAACAAATAGAATTCAGAAACAGTATGTAAACATGATGAATTAACAAAGCAAATGCTTTATGCTTCTAAACCTTGAATCTTAAGCTTGAAATCCTTCCTCCAACCTTGGAATGGCTTAAAACACCTTTTGGTCGACTTAAAGTTGCTCTGAAGGTCGAAAAGTATCGAAGAATATCGATGTATATCAATATACGTTTGTTATAATGGTGTCTTGGCCTATTTATATAATTTTCAAACCGCCTCGACAACGAGATAAAATGACCTTCATATGGCATCGCGATGAACAGTTTCCCCCATATTTCACGCAATCGTTATATGTTGTCACGATGTGATCTTTTGTATTATCGTCATGTTTCATTACTAATGCGTCGCGAACTCGTATATTCCACATGATGTTTTCCAGTTAGTTAACGTTTCTTTTTTTAGTTCCGACTTCTGTCCAGTTTCCGATTCTTTTACTGTAAAATGCAAATTTCAAGTATATTAAGTACCTTTTGTTCTAGGTTATACCAATTTCAGCTCAAAATATCTTGTTATCACGCAAAATACATATATAAACAATGTGATATCATGAAACAATCAAAATTTTCAAAATAAATCTTCGATTAGTCAAACTTATGATAATCGGTGACTAAAATTGACAAAAAGGTCGTCGATTAGTCTAAAATTTATGATGTTTGATGACTAAAATATTTAAACACTTGAATATGTCATTTTTTATGCTTATGTATTAATTTTTTAAGGATGTAGGTAATATTTAATTTTCTAAAAATAATTTATAATATAATTACGGGTCCCCACCTAGACACTGATTAAACCCTGCCTAGACCGATTAGTCGCTTGACCCAATTAATCGTTAGACTACCGTCTATCGACTTTTACAACCTTGCTATACAAAATAAAAAACCATAAGTTTTAAAGGAACCAATCCCGTCTCTTAGATCACAAAAATCATTCTTCATGGATTATGAAATAATTATAGATAATGATAAAATGTGTATTCTTATGAAATAATAAGAGTAAGTCAAGGGCAAATCAGGCCAAACCAATAATGTACCCTTAAATGATGTTAATCATAATCTTAGTTTATGTTAAAATACTATTTAGATTATGTTTGCTAGACTAGCTAAAAAGCTTGTTGTTAGCTGATAATCTAGTTGATAAAAATGACGTTTGGTAAAAACTATATGATAAGCTAATGTGGAAATTAAAATTCCATAAAGGGCTAGGTAGAATAATGAGTTTTTTTATAATTATTAACGGTATATTTGGAAAAAAAAAAAGCTCAATAAGGTCGTTGAAACGCTATTCTAAGTAGATTTTTAAAAAGCTAGTTTTTTGATATACCAATATGACAACTTAAAAAAACTCGAAAAATAAGCTAATTTATCATGTAATTATGACACGCTTAACATAGCTTTATTATCTCTTAACGTTTAAGTTTTTATTTTATTAAAAAAAACAAATATAATGAACATTATGCTTTTTTTTATTCTATAAATTGACATAACTATCGACATAATAAACTATACAATTGACATGTCTTTTTGACATGACAAAAATATTGACATAATAATTTTTTTTAGAATTGAGATATTAATTCATTTAACCATTATACTAGCCTTTAGCTTTCAACAAAGTAGGGGTGAGCACAAAAACCGAAAAACCGAACCAAAACCGAATTAATCGATATAACTGAACCAAAATAACCGAGCCGTTTCAAAAACCGATGGTTCGGTTTGTATTTTTTGCTAACCGATAAGAAGCGGTTCGGTTTTGGTTTTATAAGATAATCGAACCAATATATAACCGAACCGATATATTTGTATGTAATTATATTTTAAATTTTAAATTATAGAATATAAATAATAAAATCCAAGTCTAATAAAGTTATTTAAAAGAAATCTAATACTAAAAATTAGAAAAAGTAAACGAGTCTTTGGGAGGGAATGACGGATGAAGGTGTGTCTAAATTTCACTTATTAAATCAATGTAATTTCTTATTTTTCACTTTTTATATCAATGAACTTTCAATTTTTATATCGTTTTTGTTTTTTTTGTTAACCGATATTAACCATTAAATAAAACCATTAACCGATAAAAACCATTAACCATAACCAACGGCTACTAAAATACATTAACCGATCATAATGCTTATGGTTCGGTTTTGGTCGATAACCGAACCAAACCGCCTCATACACAACCCTACAACAAAGTACCATGACTATATGAATTCTTGGAAAATATTATACTTTAAAACCTAAAACACACACACACACACACACACACACACACAGATATATATATATATATATATATATATATATATATATATATATATATATATATATATATATATATATATATATATATATATATATATATATATATATATATATAACATAATTTTTTTAGAAAATGTAGAAAATTTATGTTATATATATATATATATATATATATATATATATATAGAGTTAGTATTAAATGAATTCTTTAATTATAGTGTGATTGTAGGACAGAATTTGGACCGTTAGATTGAAAGAATCAATGGATATGATCAAATGGCATTATTGTAAATAAAATTAAAGAATTTAATTATTTTAATTAAAAAAATACGATTAAGGGTATAATAGTAATATAACCTAAGCTATAACAACGGCATGTAATCTTAGTTTCCTAATATTACGGACACGATTTATAATCGGTTACAATAACACACAATCATCAGATAATCCAATTACACGATCAAAAAAATTACAATCCGATATTCCGATTCAACTCCGACAAGAACAATTTTTCCGTGATTGCATTCTTCAAGAGGTGCATGCATCAGAAATCAACAATGGCAGAAAGACGCATCGGTTCATGACTTCGAGATTGAGGATTTTTCAGGATGCGAGATTGAGGATTTTCAGGATGCGAGAATATGTAAAAAATATAGGAAACTGGGTTAATATAACCATTCTCTGAGAATATGTAAAAAAAAAAATAAGAAACTGTGTTAATGTGAACCATTCTCTGATAATGAACATGAACAATTCTCTAAGAATGAGTATTCTTTGAGAATGCCTTAGAAAAATGTTAGTCGTTCATTGTTCACTGTGATAATATGTAACAGTAGCACATGTACATTCTCTGAGAATGGAAATCATAACACTTTCATTCTTTGAGAATATTTAACAGTAAATGTAAGGAACGTGTTATCTAATCAAATTTTCACAAAACAATTGTGGTTAATGTGAACCATTCTCATAGAATGAACATGAACCATTCTCAAAGACATTCTCAGAGAATGCATTTTGATAAAAAAAAAATTACAGTGCTAAAAAACACCAACCATTCTCGAAGAATGTTCAAGCATTCAATCTTACACCTGAAAATCACAAACATCGCTTCCGTCAAAATCCTCTACGACGGCGGTGGTCTGATTTTGCGACGACGGTGGTTGCGACGGCGGTAGTGCTGATTTCCGACGACGGTGGTGCTGATTTCCGTCAAAATCCTCGCTTCCGTCAAAACCATCGCTTCCGTCAAAATCTTCTTCCGTCAAAATCCTCTGCGACGGCGGTGGTGCTAAATAACATCCGACGGCGGTGGTGCTGATTTGCGGTTGAAGGCAAGAAATGAGCGGCGGTGAACGATTGATTCCAGTGGAGTGAAAATGGTGGAAGGGGGTAAGGATGATGATGGGTGTTTAGGGTTCGATGAGTGAGAAAGTGTGTTCCTGAGATTATATATTTGATTTTTAATTAATTATAATATTGATTTACCATAATACCCTTTATAAATGATTGGACCACAATTGGTCCTACAATCACACAATATTTGCAGGATGTATTTGAACCTACATCTATATATATATATATATATATATATATATATATATATATATATATATATATATAACATAAATTTTTTTAAAACTTAATTACATTCCTTCTCTTGTCATAAAACTAATGATTTTAGAAAATGTAGGGGCAAAGGCGTTGTACTACCTTCACTAAGCACATGGTCTTTGATCATGCTTGACACACATGATATCAAACCATAAGGATTGTTGCCATTTCTCTAAGTATTGTTTATCATGGCATTGTTAGTTATTATTTAGGTAGGCCTCATTAGTTTACTTCAAATCAAGACTTTGGATTGTTAGTTACTTTTGCCCCAAAAGGTCCAACATCAAGATTTGTTTCTAATCGATATTAGATTTTGATATCAAGATCAATGATTTTTGCCAAACAGTAGTTCATATACAATAAAGTTTAACCTAATGCAAGAGTACAACGATCTTAATCTAACAAAAAATTTCGTCTGACATTTGCAGAAAATATCTCGTATCTATAAACATACCGAGAAAAAAACAAAGAGATAAAATCCGTAGTGATAAGGATTGACCTCAAATTTAAAGAATATTCTTACCCACATGTGATATACAATATTGACATCCAATGTGACATTACTCCATGCCAAAATTAACCATGTAAATTGGGATTTTGCAAATCCTACGTGGCAACTAAAGCAGCCAACAGTTCTTTCTCCTATCTTTAGAGATAACTCCGTACGCTATGCTTACATTAAACCTATAAAACACACATCTTGAACAAGAAATAAACATTGGTTCAACTGCTTGTACCTTTTCTGCCATGACAACTTTTGTGCATTGCCAGTTGTACTCTTAGCAACTATAGTTGTATGTCATTGTTAAGCATTAACAACAATCCTTGTTTGGAATCCATGTCGAAGCATCTGAAAAATCAATCTATAAACATGAGAAATTAAGCGTTAGGGTTAGGGTGGGACTGACATAAGTTAAAGGTCGAAATTGCCCTTACAGTACTTGTATAAATAGCAATGTACTTTTATTTATTTGTTTATTATAACATCCTTCTACATTTTTTTCGATTACAACATTGAATTTTCAGTTTTTTTTTTCTTGTCCACACATTGTACAGTGACAAAATGAACCCAATCATCGCATTACACTCTCCATTTTTTTTCTTTTTATGATATTATATTTTAAAAAATCTACCCAATTATAACACTAATAATTATTTTGTGTTCCCAGATTCAAGATTCAAATATTACAGGCTTCAACCTTGGGGTGACATGTCGTCTTACAAATATAAAAAAAAAAAAGTAGTAAAATGAAAACCATACAATTGCAACCTACCTTTTTCACTTTTCTTTTGTAAGTAATAAGTCATTGTCTTTACAGAAAACGTTCCACTAAAGCTATCCGTTGACTTGTTGACTGGTTTAACTGGTAAGTTTTGCTAACATGGCATCTACTGGCATGTAAAAGCTTTTTTAATAAAGTCACTTTAATCTTATAGTCCAAAACTCACATGAAGACAATTGTTAGGAATGTTAGATATATGATGCAATAAGTCAAACATGTGTCGTGTGTGTTCATTAGGCTTAAAGATTAAAACAGACTCAAGCATTTTCACATCCATATTAACCAAACTTAAAGTTATATGCAAAGTTCTTATCCGACAGTAAATTAAAAAATTCATTGAAATTCCCTCTTCATATCATGTCAAGTGTCACTAATCACACAATGCGTTATTTCACTTCCACATTAATTCACACTACACAAAGAGTCAACTCGCATTCAAACATGAATTCACACAGCTTACACCTCTTATGCATACCTAAAAAAAACCCTAATATGCACTTCTGAAAGCTACTTCATAGATTTAGAGAGTGTTTGGATGTGAGTTTTGAAAGAAATCATGTGATATTTGATTATTGGATAATCATTTATGATGGTGGTGGTGATTGGCAAATTTTGATTATTCAGGTTGGTAATAGATAAAAATGAACAAAAAGATGCGGAAAAGTGTCTTCAATTTAGGGTAAATAAGAATTCACATAATTGATCTGCAAATTATTCATTAAAAGATAAAATTCTGGCCAATTCATAGGATACGCATAAAGATTCTATCAACCATTAACCAGTTTCTAGCTATCCAGACAAATTCGCACAATCAATCCGTAGAACAGTAACGGAATCATATATGTATGTGTAAGTACATGATAAGCTCACACACGGCTATAAGTGTAATGTATATATTGATAGAATCATCAAAATGTGATCAGAAACATCTGAATCACACTCCATCAAGTAACATAATCAACTTATAATACATAATCATATACGTAATTAGAGAGTAATTGAATCAATAGTGGAGTATTTTACATCTGAATTTCTTTCCAACATTCAGAAGAACTAAAAATTCCCTCAAAATATTAC
The DNA here is from genome assembly GCA_023525715.1 of Cichorium intybus. Taxonomy (NCBI): domain Eukaryota; kingdom Viridiplantae; phylum Streptophyta; class Magnoliopsida; order Asterales; family Asteraceae; genus Cichorium; species Cichorium intybus. The sequence continues at coordinate 1,054,103 of CM042011.1, read as the reverse complement.
AATTGCGCAAACCCAATAGGGGGTTAATACGGTTGGTTTGGAGGACGAACCGAGATCCGAACAGGGAGAGGCCGACCGGTACCCGAACCGCCACAACTGTTACACGCCATCCGGCCGGAACCAGCACACGCCCGACACCCACGGTCACCGTCGGACCACCGATTACAAAGGCAACTAACCCGACCGGTTCCGTTGCAACTTGAACACCTGGGACCTGAACCAGAACCAGGACCCATCATCGGATTCTGATCCATCACCGATTTCAAGAGAGCCGCTCCGGCCAACACGCTCAGACCCGTCGCAATTTGAGTCAAGACAATCGGACCCATATCGGATATTAAAGAATTGTAGTATGTTTGGAGGGAGTAGAAGATTGATGATGAGGGATATGATTATAGTAGGGGAAAATATGAAGATTTTTTGGGTGAATTGTGCTGATAGTTTTTCGAGATTTTCTAATGAGGAAGGATTTAGGAATATAGAGTTCACACGGATCGGTGGGAAATTGAAGTGGTGTTGGAATTGTACACGTAGAAGCGTGTAAATTGGAGGTGGTGTGCTTGGAATGTAGTGGGATATGATGAAGGGATTAATATGGAGGCAAATGGTTGCTTCGCTTGTTCCAATTTCTCATCTTGTTTGATTGTGGTTATTTTCCATTCCAGTAAATTAGGCAATGTTTTTGAACTCGGTGGCACAACACGCTCAGCAACTGTATTTGTCGATTGAATTTATTTAAGTCATTTTCCCAAAAATAAAGATGGGTTTAAAGTCTTACGTTACGGCTGCGGTGGAAGTTTGAAAAATTAATTTTGTGATGTAAGATCTGTTTTTGAAGTTTAACTTCCACGTTATTTGTCATCTTTTTATGAAGTCATTTGAAAATGGACAATATATACATTTGCGATATGTTACTATAGCTGTGACGAGAAACCACTTTCCAGTATACAACGACGAGTAGATGAGTTGAAGACATCACGACATGAATGAATAAACCCTATGAGTAATGTCTAAGCCCGATAGTTCTTGTGATTGATCGTTTACATTATGGGATATAGTGGAGAGCATATATATATATGTATAATTTCATACTATGTCATGTTTAGGGTGTTTCCAGAGTGTGAGAATGACGGATGAGAAAATGCTAACTTCTAGTGTTATTACTCCAAATTTACAGTTTTGTCTGAACGTGAGAAACTCGTATGAGTGACAGTCTGAACGAGATCTAGTTAGCATTGTGTCGTATTACGGATTTCGTTTTAAGTCTTAAAGAAATAATTATTGTTAAGGGTTGCCAGCCCCAACAAATGAGATTGGAAATAATTCCAGAATATCACTACTTTCTGCACTTTGATAGAGTACAGGGCAAGCAGTGTCGATCCAAGGACACGAGATATAAAGCTTATCTTAGTATGAAATACTAAGTATGTTGACATTGGGGGATTTTAGAAATAAAATTATAAATAAATAAGAATAGCATGCAAATAGTAAATTTCAAGAATTCAATAATAAAAAGTCTAGTTCTGAGTCTTCCATGTTTATCAAAATAGATTGAAATCGCTTTGATGTGTTTATGTAATTCTAAGTTGGCTTTTGAAAATCATAAAATGTAGTATTTATGAAAATAATTTGCTAAATTATCTGGGTAAAACACGCTCTTTATCTAAACTTAGCTCCTTATTACCCAACCTAAATACGCTCTTAGGTTGAATGTAGGATCTGCATGAGGTGTGCAAGTACCAATCAATGTCCAATTCTTCTCGTATGCTCGAAAGTGTGTGAACATGTGACCAATTTCTAAACAATGACGCTTGTTATTGTTACCAAACACCAATTGTGCAAAACGATTAGGTGTCTCACACAGTTGATTAACAGTGCGTGAATAAGATTAATCTAAGGTGATCAGTCAAAAATAATTGAAACAAGAAAATGATCACTAGAATTATTCATAAACAATCATCAAACCGCAAGTTTCAATCTAAATGACAAACATTTCTGAACCCAAAATTAGATTGAGGGTTCTAGCCAGACATGGCTAGATCGGAACTACAAAATATAGAAATGAAATGAAAAACGTTGCTTACAAACAAAAATATGTAAACCGAATATTAGAATATGGGACTCAGCCTTCAAAACCTTCCAAAAATAGCCTTGAAACCTCTCGGGTTCGTGGGAATTGATAGTGGAAACTGAATCCCTTTCTGGCTAAAATGAGTTGCTATTTATATGGATTGGAGAAGATAGCGGTGCTAATATTAGGGTTAGCGGCGCTAACTTTGGTCCTCCGGAAGACTGGATCTGGTCAGCCCTTGTATCGCGATGCTCCAGTTTTTTCGCAACAGCCACATTAGCGGCGCTAACAGTAATGTTAGCGGCTCTAACAGTAATTTTACCTGTGCTAACCTTCAAACATTTTATCCTTTTGTCAGTTTTGCCCTATTTTGTTCTAACTTTAGCCATTTTTCGCCCTTTTTTCCATAAACATGTATAAAAGCCCATTCCAACTATTGTGAGTGTTTTTAGTCCTTTTTATCTTAAATCATCTATAAAAATACTCTGATATCGCCTGAAATATATGCAATATGAACACGATATTAGAACACCCCACACTTAGACTTTGCTTGTCCCCAAGCAAAATAGAGTTTTTCTGCTTTTTAAAACAGTTGCTTTAATTAATTCCCATGTTAGTTACCCATATCCAGAATAATAAACACAAAAAAGAGTTGAAAGCAATCCAGAATCATACGTATATATGTGTATTGGTCCTCGCTAACTCTTCATGTTTCAACTAAATCTCCTTCATGTAAGCAGCAAATTTCTAGTGTGTCAATTACTCATTTTTGCATTATCTAGAAATATATCATTCAAAAACCGCCTAGGCTCAAGACTTATTGTTAGGCTCCAAAGATCCCCTTTGCACTCACACATTTCATTTGATTTTTTTTTCTTTTAAGTACTTTGTTCGCCATTTTAACGATTTTTCCGTTAATCTCGATGGCTTTGGAATTTTTATTGCGTGAAAAGTTACCTATGTCGTACTGATTATTACCATATTTCCCTAATCATACATTCGAACCTCACAACTTTCCATGAAACTCTTGATTATAAATTTTCGACCGTAGACTGTACAGTGTCTACTCATTTAAAATAGAAATATGTTTTTACGTTTTTAGAAGTATAATTACATTTTTAGAAGTATAACTACATTTTTAGAAGTATTACTATGTTTTTAGACGTATAAAAACGTATTTTATGGTATTAGAAATATATATACATTTTTTTTAGAAGTATAAACATGTTATATTTACATTTTTTAGAATTATATATATATATATATATATATATATATATATATATATATATATATATATATATAGCAGTCAAATGCGTATTATTAAACAAAAAAAAATGTATTTATACTTTTAAAAACATAGTAATACTTCTAAATATATGTTTATTCTTCTAAAAAATGTAAAAATATATTTGTACTTTTAAGAACGTACAAAACGATTTTAAGAATGTTAAATTTTCACTATTATATAAAAACGTAAATACGTTTTTTTACGTTTTAAACAATACAATATAAACTGGCAAAAAACATATACACATAAATAACATTCTTTTAATAATGTAAATACGATGTTTAGTGAAACAAATTTTCATATATAAATACCTATTTTCGTGTATTAAAAAGTATTTCGTTTCATATACGTATAATATAAAAAAATACATAGGGTAAAGACGTAAAATAATTGCAATCTTAAAGGTTTTTTAATGAATTTCATCATTTGATAACATAAAAACTTGTGATAGCTGGTAATAATGGTAAACCGAACATTTCTATCAAACTTAACAGATTTAATAAACGAGAACTACGTAAAAAGTAAAATCGAATATTTCTGACAAAATTAAGTGATTTACCGGAGGTGAAACCGATCAAACATATTAAAATTATTATTGCAAGATGTATTTAAATACTAACAACATTTTAAATATTTTATAGTGTTAGTTCAACGTTATTATAAATCAATTATTTGTAAAATCTAAAAATAAATAAAAAGCATTAACAAATCAACTTAACCAAAACGCTTACGTATGTGTTCCCGTTTAGAATAATTTTAAGGTGCTGTACAAACCAAGTCGACTCACCCATTTGACCACGTGTTTATGACCAGTCATTTTCCTTTCCTTTTTGAGATAATTTATTATTTTTATTCTCCAAGTTGATATTTGTACCACGGACACAAATATCGACTTCGTAGGCTTGGCCGAGTCATTATCCAGTTGCTTGTAATATCATTCGACTTTTTCTTTAAGTCGACTCACCACCACGGGCATAAAGATCGACTTCATAGGGCTTGGCCGAGTCATATCCAGTTGCTCACTTGCTTGTGGGATCATTTGACTTTTATTTGATTTATTTGTCTTTTTAATAGGAATCTAAACTACTACTAATCTTCATCTAGTCTACACATTTGTTCCAGACACGTTTGAAACTCCACCATCCGAGTTGAAAGACACATTAACACTTCTTGGTAAGTTGGACTATAATCCCTTTGGTGGCTTTTTCTTTTCTATCCTTTTAAATATGCACTTGAGATAGCATGTGAATGAAATAGGAAATAATGTTTGAATTAGTTATCTTGCTGGAAATTTTAGTAAAAAAAAAAATCAAATGTTTATAGTTTAAGTACTTAATAAAATTAAATTTAAAAAGTCTAACTTGAAAATTGTGAAAAAATAATATGTCAGTACAAGTCTCACATAGGTTTAACACGGTCACATATGTTTCGATATAAGTTAGAGTCTATCATGTCTAGGTAAAGACTCTTTTGGAAAGAACAAAGAATTTCACATATATGATACATCTATATGAGTCAAGCTCTTATGTGGTTTAACACATCCTAGTCTATCATCAGAAAAACTGTTCAAAGAAAACATTCACCTTTTAGAAACCATACCTAATAATTTTAGGACCTACCTAAAATCTAATTAGAAGGAAATAAAACATAAGAACCAATTCAAATTACCCAATAGACATTTTAGTTAGACCCGACAATTTGGTACACCTCTGACACGACACAAAATTTTCGTATATGGGTTTTGAAAATTCGTGTTTACTGTCTATTCGTGTCAACACGAATTTCAAATTCGTGTTTAGTGTCTTACACGACTCAGACACGAATAAACACGTATAAACACAAATATTTTTCATGTGATGCACTAAATGTATACGACATAAATCGACATGTATAAGACACGAATAAGTGAGTGAAATATAGCATGCTACTTTCCAACTTTAGCTTTTTTTAGTAATGTACTTTCAATATATATATATATATATATATACATATATATATATATATATATATATATATATATATATATATATATATATATATAGCATTCACGTTTTCTTGTATAAAGTCGTGTTTGATATCTACCCATCCGAGTCATCCCGTACTCCAAAATTGCAGAGGTGAGGTCCGGAGCATGTAAATTTGTGTTTCCATGTAACATATTTAAAGACATGTAGTATTCGTGTTGTCTCACGTGTCACACAAATTATTTGTGTATCGTGTCCGTGTTTCGTATCTAGACACGTTTTACAATTCATATCGTGTTCGTGTCGTGTAAATTTGTGTTGTGTAAATTCGTGCCTGACATGTAAAAACCACACCACGGACTCTCAAATAGTCTAAAGGTGATAACAGATCTACTGTTGGGTCATCACTAACCTAAGTCGTTCATTTTGCCCTTTTAATGAGAGGGCATCTTAAAAAAACACAGTAAATTCTAACAAACTATTTCCACACACTCAAAAGAGTGGTTAAATTTCGTCCAATAGTCCCAAACATTCTCATTGGTAGTTTTTAGGTTCCTAGGAGAATATCCTAATTTTTGTTACATTGTATATCCGAAGCCTACTACTCTGATGCAGCTTGCTGCCAGAACTACGGTCTTGATCATAAGAAATATTGCTAGGCTCAATATAAAAAAGCCTATATTGATAGGTGGTAATGTTGAAACTTAGGTTTCGTTATCGTTTGAACAAATCTCTACGGGGCGGATGGTGTAGAGACAAACTATGAGTGTTTTTGAGTGACTTAACATGTTTATGGATACAGGATCCTCCATCTCCGGATGAAAGCATTACGAACAATGTCGCGATCAACCAGATCACTAAATGGGAAAGCTTGGGTTTTGTGTATCAACCGAAGAGTCTAAAGAAAATGCTTACTTCTTCAGAGAAAATAATTCAAGATACAACGTAAGGCTAGATGTTTTATAAAGACTCCTTAGGAGATTGATGCCCAACATGAAGAGTTGGAAAAGAATATTTTTGTTGACCGTGTTGCATATTAGTTGGCAGAGAAGAAAGACCAAAAGAAATGGAGTGTGTGAAGTCTAAGGTCATTGCCAAGGCTAAAGAATAAGAGAAGTTGAAAATGGAAGTAGAAGAAGAGTGACTAAGGAAGTTGGAAGAGGAGAAGGCAAGGCTGAGGTTGTTGTCAAACTAGTTGAAAACTAATCCAAAGTCGGGGCAGAGGGTTCCGGAGAGAACACAATTAAGGGTACCATCTTTTTTGCTATTACATGTCTTATGGGAAGAGACTTTCCCCCAAATCATCCCCATTGTACAAACATCACGATTGTTTGTCCATCCAAAATCACCTTTCCAAAATTCAAAACCAAAGAACCAAGAGTCTTCATCAGTATCAACTGTTAAACCCAAGGTTGTAGAAGTCGCTAGGCGGTAGTCAGGCGGTCGACTGGGGCCTAGGACTAGTCGGTCTAAGCGAGGACTAGTCGACGCGTAGGTGGAGAGTATTAATTGTAATAAAATATATTTTTTAAAATTTAAATATTACCTATATTCCTACAAAATTAATAAATAAACATAAAAATTTGACAAATCCATGTGTTTAAATATGTAAGTCATCAAACATCAGAATGTTAAGACTAATTAATGATTTTTTTGACAATTTTAATCATTAATAATCGTAACTTGGCCACCGATTATCATAATTTATATATAATAAAAAATTGAAATTACTAATAAAATAAAAAATACAAATTATTAATATAATAAAATATACAATATATATTATTATTCTTAAAACTTGAAATTTTCTAAATTTATGTTTTAAAAATCTTAAAATGAATCTTTTTGATAATTTTGATAAATTATGAAAATTTTGGAAATTTGACAACTTTTGAAAAATTCGAAAATTTGAAAATTTTAAATTTTAAATTTTGAAATTTTGAAAATTTTGCCGCCTAGACCCGCCTAAATCCGATTTTGACCGTCGTTGACCAAATCCGCCTAACTTGATCGCTTAGCACTAATCGTAGGCAGAACACGTCTGCCTAGCGTCTAGGCCGAATTTTACAACACTGGTTAAACCACAACGATAACAATAAGAAGAGCCCCATGATATTCTGCAACTCGCTTACAGCATCTTGAGGAAATGATGATCAATTTATGCTAAAGTTGTCTAAACTAAAACTGATAGCGCCCAAGTTTGTACCAACCTAAGAGCTTTACCAGGCTCTTGAAAAAGTTATGAAAATGGCGTCAGATGTCGAGGAAAAGAGGGTGTCTAAACTAAAAGAGATTGAGAAGATGATGAATGATGAGGTGGCTAACTCGAAACAAGTCGTCTCCTAACATACGACTGAGGTGAACGAATCTTTTTTGTTTGAATGATAAATATAATCTACACCTAAACTATACCTAATTCCACCTTTATCCCATATAAGACTTAAACCCTCAACCTCAATGATGGAGGGCAACACCTAATATCATGGGCTAGAAGCCCTTTGGTTGAGGTGAACAAATCATTATGGCACAATTATGATAACGATGGATACCTAAAATGGTAAGGAAATTGAAAGGTACCTTTAGCTGATCCAATTTCATCGAACCAATGTTATGTCATGATAGAGGTTAACACAAAAATTCTTGAGGATAATGCCAAAATCCTTGAATGTCTGGTGGAGGCAGCGACCAAAATGGAAGAATACATCACTTCTATGGGAGAGTTTTTGAAAAAGCATACACTAGACTTAGGGATTGACTAAATGTTGGAAAACATGACTGAGTCATTCCTTAAGATCTGTGAAAAGATTAAAGAATTGAAGAAACTTAAAGGCTTTGCGGATGAGGCAGGGCGTTTTTCTACAAATAGGGAGAAGAGAATATAATAGTTTCCTCCTCCTCTTCTTCAGAAGAAGAAGCTAAACAGCAAGAAGAACAAGGCTCTCCAACCCGAGACCAACCTTCATTCATCACACCTCCAAAACATCATCTCCTCAATAGAAGAAAGAAGAAGAAGCTAAACAGCAAGAAGAACGACAATGCTCTCCAACCCGAGACCAACCTTCATTCATCACACCTCTAAAACCATCCTCTCCTCAATAGAAGAAAACTCATGATGCCCCGATCAAAGACAAAGGCAAAAGGAACCAGCAAGGAGAACCTCCCAAGTCTCATGTCAGTAGCTTTGATTTAGAGGAGACTAACTCCAAAACAAGCAAACTAAAACAAGAAAAACTTGATCATCTTATAACTTTAAGGCTTCAGGAGGAAGAAGCTACAAAGAATATCACAAATACGTCTCCGGTCAAAAAGCACATTAAATAAAATATTTTGTAGGGAAATATTATACGTATGGATGCATGGTCATCATTAGTTACAAATTTATTAGAGAAGGACTTTGCTTTGGCCAACATGTATGGCCCTCTACACTCAGTTGTGTGACACCCGTGTCCCGGGAGGGACTATAGATCAAAAGTAAGAGCGCTTTAACCTTTAGTGTGGCCAAATAATGATGTTAAGGTCATTATGAGATAAGAAAAATATAACGATCAAAGCCTAGGAGTCAAAACGGAGCAAAAAGCAGGAAAAAGTGACATTTTTAGTGTCGGCGCCTCGCAACGCGACGGGCATGTTGGTCGCGACGCGACGGCTGTCAATCTTGTCGGTCGAGTGTGCGATGAGGTAAGAGCTTACGTCAGAGATCGCGTCGTGACCTAGGGTTGGATCGCGTCGCGACGGAGGTCCAGAGGCCTATAAATACGAGGCACAAGCCTCATTTTTGAGGCAGAACACACACCAAACACATATATGATATAGGAGAGTGTTCTGGTAAGGAGTATACGTTGAGAGATGATGGTGAGAAGTAAGGAGCCAGCGGTAGCTAGCATCGAGGTGCTCGGAGGTTATCAGAAGTCTAGAACGAGAACCGTGTCAGGACTCCGGGAAAGCACCAAACTCAAGCGAGTAATCGCTATCGTATCTCCCTAGTAGTTTATACGTGTTAAACTATAGTAGAAAGAATTTATTGAAAGAAATGCAGAGTAGTACAGTTATGACTTATGTGTTAGTAGTTGTATGAAAAGTAGATATGTGACGGACCCGTCTAACGAGTCTGGCCTATGAGAAACAGTGTGTCACGGGGTGATACTAAGCAGTATGATTAACCAATAGTATAGTGTCCATGCGGAAGGACGACATATGACATACAAAGAAGATTATGTAAATGCTGTGTGCCAACTTCATATGTTGCACCAATGTTAGTCTAGTAAGTTAGAGGGGATATAGATATCCTATAAAGAAAGCATAGGAAATTGTGTAGACAGTACCAAATAATGAATTTGGTTAAGAACAATAGTACCGACAGATAACCCGGTGCGGAACTGGTAAACATTTATAACATAGCAGCAACGAATGAGTCGCCGTATAATAAAATAGGCGGCATAATAGTAGAACGCATCACGGTACATGATACCGTAAGTGAGTGACGTCAGACAGTACGGTAATGCTATAAGTTACCAGACAGTAGAAGAAAGTACAGAAAGACAGACATTATGGTAACATATAAGTTACCAGACAGTAGACAGTATGGTAACGTATAAGTTACCAGACAGTAGAAGTACAGAAAGATATAGTAAGTGAGTAACGTTAGACAGTACAACAACGATATAAGTTACCAAATAGTAGAAGAAAGTGTAGTAAGAGTGTACGAGGAATGAGTTCCGTCGGGTAATACGGTAGTTTCACAGTATGATGTACGAGTAAGGAAAGGGATCATATGACGGTCAAGTGTAGTAAAATGATTCTATGAAACGAGTGTGGCTATTTAGGCCATACTGTGATTCGATTACTCACTAAGCTTTATAGCTTACCCTTTTATTATATGTGGTTTTGCAGGTTTAGGTAACGCTCGGCTTCGATCATGGGACGATCCCTGGTGATATTATCTTGTAAAACCTCAGGCTTTAGAAGGCCGGGGCGTTACAAATGGTATCAGAGCCGAGACTTGAGTGAACTAGGTGTTAGTAGAAAAGATTCCTAGACTCAAATCAGTAGGTAATTATGGATTACCTAATGATAGGTAAATATCACAAACATATTGTGATAAGAAGATAGATAAAAATAAAGCAAACTAGCCATAGTAACACACTATGAGAGTTAAAGAACTCCTTAGAAATTTAAGGAGAAAAAGATAGTAAGAACAGTGATAAGATAGCTTGTTAAAAATATAAACAAGAAAGAACTGCAAGGAAGTATTAAAACATGATAATGGTACATAAGGTACCAAAGAAGATAAGAAGTATACTCACAAGAGTAATATAAGAAAGCTGAAAAGTAAAAAGAAATAGTTTGAGTCAGAAAACAGTTTTGAGAAAGTAAAAGTTTGACCAGAAGGCTATAAAGAAAAGAGTTGACTTTTAGCCAGAAGATATTTTCTGAAAGCATGATTTAAAAGTCGAAAAGGTAAGAAAAAATGTAAAAGTGATAATAAAAGTAGCTCTACGTAAGAGCTAAAGGAAGGTTGTAAAAAGCTAAAATAGTAGCTCAACATACGAGCTAAAATGTTTTACGAGTTTGAACTATGTTTCAGAAAAGAGTTTTGAAAGATATGAGATTGGAAAAGAGTTTTGAAAGCTATAAGATTTGAAAAGATATTGAAAGTCGCTTCATATAAAAGCGAGAGATGTTTTAGTTCAGCTAAGACCAATTTGAAACAAATGACAGTAGAGAAGAGAAGATGTCCGGACAGGCTTTCGCCATTTAAGGAAGCCTAGAAGACACTACTGGGATGGTACCTCCCTTCGCGAAGTAGTTGTCTAGCTTAGCATACCCTTGCACTTGGATCCGTTCCAAGTCACAAAAGGGGAGACAGAGATAGCATAACCTAGCGGGTGGATCTGTTCTGTCCCGCGAGGGAAGTTAGTAGAATGAGTTTCATGAGTTTCAGTTGGTCTTATGCTAAGAGAAAGGAAAGAATTAAAGAAAGAATTATTTTCAAAATGAGGGTTATTTTATAACCAAAGAAGATTAAGGTTCCTGTAGTAATCAAAAGTTATGATAGAATTTTTTAACAAAAGAGTCGTTTTATGACCAATAAGTGAAAAAGAGATTTTTCTAAAAAGAGTCATTTTTTATGACTAGAGTATGTAAAAATTATTTTAAAATATAATAGAGTCACCTTATGACTAGAAAGAGTAAAAAGACAATTTTTTTTAAATAACGAAAGACCCAACTGTAACAAAATATAATGATATTTTTCAGTTGGAAGGTATGAAAGTAGTTATGTGGTAGTAAAAGTCATAATAGTAAGTATATGAGAAAGCGAATATGTACGGGATTGGTGAGTTTTGGTATAGAAAGAGAAAGAATACAAGTATGTTATACCACGCGGTATATGAGTTAAGAGAACCAGCGAGCCAGGAAACCTAGTGTAACATTAGAATCAGTGCGTATAAGTGATTATGATAATAAGGGCCCGTATTATCATAATCACATGATATGTATTGATGTTGATGGAATCATGGTAATCTGGTAGAAAATATAAGAAACATAAAAATTATGTTGTAAAATGAGTAAGAGGTACGGGAACCCTTGTACCCGAAAGTATAAAGTCAAGCAAGTATGAGTAACGATAAGAGAAAACAAGTAATGATAAATGTAGTATGGTAATAATACCTAAGTGTGTAAGAAGAATGTATACACAGGTACATAAGAGTTAGTTTGAGAGATCACTGAGATTTCGGGGACGAAATCCTCTAAGGGGGAAGGATTGTGACACCCGTGTCCCGGGAGGGACTATAGATCAAAAGTAAGAGCGTTTTAACATTTAGTGTTGCCAAATAACGATGTTAAGGTCATTATGAGATAAGAAAAATATAACGATCAAAGCCTAGGAGTCAAAACGGAGCAAAAAGCGGGAAAAAGTGACATTTTTAGTGTCGGCGCCTCGCGACGCGACGGGCATGTTGGACGCGACGCGACGACTGTCAATCTTGTCGGTCGAGTGCGCGATGAGGTAAGAGCTTACGTCAGAGATCGCGTCACGACCTAGGGTTGGATCGCGTCGCGACGGAGGTCCAGAGGCCTATAAATACGAGGCACAAGCCTCATTTTTGAGGCAGAACACACACCAAACACATATATGATATAGGAGAGTGTTCTGGTAAGGAGTATACGTTGAGAGATGATGGTGAGAAGTAAGGAGCCAGCGGTAGCTAGCATCGAGGTGCTCGGAGGTTATCAGAAGTCTAGAACGAGAACCGTGTCAGGACTCCGGGAAAGCACCAAACTCAAGCGAGTAATCGCTATCGTATCTCCCTAGTAGTTTATACGTGTTAAACTATAGTAGAAAGAAATTATTGAAAGAAATGCAGAGTAGTACAGTTATGACTTATGTGTTAGTAGTTGTATGAAAAGTATATATGTGACGGACCCGTCTAACGAGTCTGGCCTATGAGAAACAGTGTTTCACGGGGTGATACTAAGCAGTATGATTAACCAATAGTATAGTGTCCATGCGGAAGGACGACATATGACATACAAAGAAGATTATGTAAATGTTGTGTGCCAACTTCATATGTTGCACCAATGTTAGTCTAGTAAGTTAGAGGGGATATAGATATCCTATAAAGAAAGCATAGGAAATTGTGTAGACAGTACCAAATAATGAATTTGGTTAAGAACAATAGTACCGACAGATAACCCGGTGCGGAACCGGTAAACATTTATAACATAGCAGCAACGAATGAGTCGCCGTATAATAAAATAGGCGGCATAATAGTAGAACGCATCACGGTACATGATACCGTAAGTGAGTGACGTCAGACAGTACGGTAATGCTATAAGTTACCAGACAGTAGAAGAAAGTACAGAAAGACAGACATTATGGTAACATATAAGTTACCAGACAGTAGACAGTATGGTAACGTATAAGTTACCAGACAGTAGAAGTACAGAAAGATATAGTAAGTGAGTAACGTTAGACAGTACAACAACGATATAAGTTACCAAATAGTAGAAGAAAGTGTAGTAAGAGTGTACGAGGAATGAATTCCGTCGGGTAATACGGTAGTTTCACAGTATGATGTACGAGTAAGGAAAGGGATCATATGACGGTCAAGTGTAGTAAAATGATTCTATGAAACGAGTGTGGCTATTTAGGCCATACTGTGATTCGATTACTTACTAAGCTTTATAGCTTACCCTTTTATTATATGTGGTTTTGCAGGTTTAGGTAACGCTCGGCTTCGATCATGGGACGATCCCTGATGATATTATATTGTAAAACCTCAGGCTTTGGAAGGCCGGGGCGTTACAAGTTGGCTACGGATGGGACTATCCGAACACACCAAATAGAGCCTTTGTTCCTATATTTAATCCCTTAGAAGTAGCAATCCTTTCCCCTGCTGACAAAGACTATTCGAATAGACAAAGCCTTAAAGTTCTTCGCCAAACACCAACAACATGTCGTGCCATGGAATCGAAGAGTTAAGGGCTTCAAGCCCAAACCATTTCATGGGGCTATCTATTACAGTTATTATGTTATCTACAACGATGATGAAGAGTACACCATAATTCACGCTGACTTCCCCATCGCCAATACTCTTGATTTGCTCGCCATCATGAATGTCGTCCACAAGAATATTCCTACCAAGCCCACTGCTTTGTAGGTCTTTCAACTGAAATGAAGATATCTCCTTAGGCTTATGGTTGGTTTTGTTAGGATAAATGTTGAACTTGATAACACATTTCCTACATAAGTTGGAATTTAAGTAGACACCAGCGTAGCTGAGGACATAGAATATAGGGTCACCAATGATCCGAAAGTTGGAGTTATTTATAGCCTTGCATATGATAGCTGGAAGTTTTTATTGCATCTGAGCCAAAAGAACTGATGCTTAAGCCCATTCCTAAAGGCTATTGAAAACATAGTGTTGGGGTCACCAAAAGGTTCTTTAGCCATAAAGAAAGACATCATTGTTCAGATCCAGTAGACATATATGGTAAGGAGGTTCTTCAAGAAGGTCCTGGAATTGTTGAACATTTGGAGACTCTTCTATGGTCACATAGGGAGAGATTGTTGGACCCTAATGTGACCATCCGCAGTAAAGAGTTTTCATGAGCTTAATGTTTAAAGATCAAATATTGAAGTCATCTGAGGAATTGAGTGATCCGAGGAGTTAGCCATCTGAAGGTTTTGTTGTGTATGTACCAGCAGGTACAAATGATGAACATCATAGTTGATTGAGTATTATAAGACATATATTAGGATATCTTTCTTGCTTTGTCTCTATGTATCCTTAATATGTAACCACTTCCCCTTATAAATAGCCAACTTTGTAGTAGGTTAAAATGTATGAGCTGTAAACATATTACAAGTGATTAAAAGATCAATAGTACTCACACTTTTCTTCTATCATTGTTCATACTGTTCTTATCATTTATTTGCAGTCCTTTACGTTTATCGCATATACCTCTGCTTAAATTAGGTTCATTAATATTTCACACCTCTAGTTATTTAGATATTTTCATATATTAACAACAATAATCATCCTCATCATGTGGTTCATCTCAGTTGCCACATAAATGGTTACTAACGTCAAGGTTATTTGAGTCTTGGTTATTCTCTGTTGTCACATAAATTGTTGCTTGTTTCTCATTTTCATTCATAATAAGTATAGCCATGAACTTCTCCTTGGAATCAAGCTCGATAAATAATTGGTATGTTGTACATTCTTCAACATTGCAAATCTAAAAATCTAGATTGTTCTTTAACAAGTACATGTTATGACTTCTTCATTCAGTTGACTAAAATTTGTATAACTATAGGTTTATATAGATGTTTTGAGAGCCAAAGCAATATGTTTTCTTAAAAATGTTCTTTTCTAGCCAAAAGATACCCATGTATTTTAATTTTAGCTTGTCCTTGGACGATAATATACTCGCAGAAACATACTTAATTATTAAAGACTCAACCATGTCGTCCCATATTAGTTTTGAGACACCATCAAGTGTGTCTGTGTGTGACTTTTATGTGTTTATATAACAATTAAGCTTTTCAATCAGTACAAATACATGAAAGACTACATTAAGCTTTTAAATCGGTACAAATACATGAAAGACAACTTGAGAGTAAAGTAACTTTACCCGTTCAATGCAATTGATGATGTTGTCCTCTATTAATTTGTTGTATTCAATATTTTGTTTGATTTCTCACCATTCAGATCCTTTGTTAATTTGTTTCCATTCAAGATAATTATTAAGTGAGTAATCAAAATGCAGAATTTACAATCAAAAGTTGATAATCATAAATTATAATAAAAGTTGAAAATCATTTATAGCTTGTCGTCCGTGTTCCTCAATCCTCATTGACATCCCGAGATACATATTCAATAACAGTCCTTGTATCGCATACCCAAAAATCAAAGTTGTAAACAAAAATGGGTTTGGATTGAAGTGATACTTCGTAGGGATGATCGTCGGTTCCGAACTGGCCTGAACTGAACCAGGAACCGGGAAAACCAAAGACCAACGAAGGGTTGAAGGCTAAACCAGGAACCGGATCGATTACATGTACACCGGTTCCAGTATCGCTCCCGTAGGGCTGGTAATCCTAACCCGAACCTGCTAACCCAACCCGAACCCAACCCTATAATTTATAGGTTGGGTTGAGATTTTCAACCCGTTTAATTAAATGAGTTGACCCGTTTAACCCGTTTAATTAAATAAGTTAGGTTAGGGTTGAGATTTTCAACCTAATTTCAACCCGTCAACCTGTTTAAAAATATTCAATATATTTTTTAATTAAGATTTATCATTTATTTAGTATTAATCCGATTAATCTCTTAACCTCACTCGACCGCCAAGCTACCGTCAAGCGATTTTTACAACCTTGCCAATAACCGATATTAAGCATATACCAGTTCCGGTCGGGTCCAACCATTTTTTATCATCCCTATTCCCTAATGCTTCGTTGTTAAACAGACATTAAATGGGACGTAGAAGGATGGGCTAATCGAATATGTGCGTGATCGGATTTAAAAAGGTTGTAATATTTAAGGGATTAAAAGTCGATGTATTTTGTGTCAAAAAGGGTTTATATATCATTTTAGTTACAAAGATTTAAAATATAAAATTGATTATAAAATGTTACAAATATTTTAAAATTTTGAAAAATATGAAAATAAAAAAAAATAAAAAAGCAAATATAATATTTAGATTTTAAGTTCCACAAATATCATATTTTTATTTCTAAGAAGACATGCGCTAAAGAAACCCCCGTAAAATCAGTAAATCACAATACATGAATTTAACTATTTAACAATTTGATGAATATTTTTAGAATATTTGTGTGGCATATTAATCACGCAATTTTCGGGACATTTTGATCATTCGGAGATTTTATTCAATATGATTACAACACCAACATTTTTGTGTTTTCTGTTTCTGTTACTGGAAAATTTTTATATCATGAAGAACCCACCCATCTCTGACCGGAGACTCTGCCTCTTGTTAGCCGCGGGCGCTATTATAGCCGGCAGCCTTCTCCTCTCGACTTTCACCGATTCCGGTGAAATCCCTCTCTTCTGTAGCGAAACCATCTCCGACCAATTCTTCCCCTCAACCACCACACCATTGCAACTCGACGCCATTCTACATTACGCTACTTCTCATGTCGTCCCTCAACAATCCTTCAACGAAATCACCGTCACCTTCGACGTTCTTCTATCGATTTCGCCCTGTAATTTTCTCGTTTTCGGGCTCGGTCACGATTCCCTCATGTGGGCTTCATTCAATCCACTTGGCAAAACTCTATTCCTCGAAGAAGACCCGATATGGGTCCGGAGTATCCTAAAAACGGCACCGGATCTCAATGCTGTTACCGTCCACTACCGGACCAAGCAAGCTGACGCCGACGAACTCCTGAATTGGTATCAATCCGAACCGGAATGTTCTCCATCCAAAAGTTATATCCGGGGAAATACCCGATGCAAGTTAGCAATCACGGGTTTACCCGACCACGTCTACGACCAGGAGTGGGATGTTATAATGATCGATGCGCCCAGGGGTTATTTTGACGAGGCACCAGGAAGAATGGGTGCAATTTACACGGCGGCTGTGATGGCGAGAAATAGGAAAAGCCCGGGGGTGACGCATGTATTTTTGCATGATGTGAATCGGAAAACGGAGAAAGCTTACGCGGAAGAATTTTTGTGTCGGAGGAATTTGAAGAATAGCGTCGGAAGATTGTGGCATTTTGAGATACCGCCGGCTGGAAATGTTACCGATCCGAATGCTAAGTTTTGCTAGGTTACGAGTAACCGTAATCATGGTGGCATGTTGTTTAGCCGCCGTTTGTATCTGGAACACGATTGTCGTATTTTTGGTCATTGTTCTAGAAAAAAACAAATTATCGTAAAGTAGAAAGTTTTAAAATAACCTATATTGAGAAACATAAACTTTATTAGTTATTGATGTTTAGGCCATAAAAGGGCAACTATATGCCAATTACGAATGAGCAAAATACCCGAAATTGAATGGAACCGGAAACGTATAGGAACCAAATAGAAAAATCGGTGTGGTTCTCGGTTCCCAATTTTCATGAAAATCAGTTTTCGGTCCTACAGTTCTCAGGTTTTTTCGGGTTTGGAACCGGAGGTTGAAGAGCCAATTAAGTCCAAAAGAGTAAACAAAAAGGGCCGATTTTCTTTTCCTCCTTGTCTTGGTTCTGTTGTCAACATATCCGGCTGCCCACATTAATTAATGACACCAATTTGTTTGTCTTAACAAGCACCATGCATGTATATATTCTATTGTTTTGATTTTATATGTTTCATCTACGGCAGCATGAAAACATCAATGTTAATGGATTCGGTCTATCCAAATCATTTAAGCCACATAGGCTGCAACTGCAAGAGAGATTACATTGTATTCCGACTCCACCGTCAAGCTTTTTTGTTTCCTAAAATACCCTTGAATGAAGACAAAGCCCCACAGCAAGGCAAATTGGGCAATCTTTGTTCTTGGTCATGATTAATATAATTTCTACCCCTTATCGATAATCAGTTTATAATTTATAATCGCCAAAAAAAAATCTTTAAAATGTGATGAAATGAGGAAGATGGAGAGAAAAACATCTATGTATTTTTTCGTGCTGTAAATTTGTTATTACATTCCCCTTTTTTCGTTTACAGTGTTTATTTTTGGTTCGGTTCGGTCCGATTCTGGGACCGATCTCATCCGTAGTGTCAGTTATATAGGTTTGAAGTTAATTATATGAAAGAGCTGCTATTTTCTATTTGTTTATTAATTATTTAAACCTAAACTTTAAACTTTTTCCAAAAAAAAAAACTTTGAAAAATAGGGTATCCTTTTGTAATTTTGGTAAATTTCATCTTTTTCAAGGTTAACTGCTGATTTGATTTTTTTCTCACAAAAAAACGATAACATTTTCGTTTAAACCTAGTTGTTATATGCTATTTTATGATGATTATTTTTTCCGCCCACTTTAGGAGGTATTTTTTTGGAACAAGAAAATTTTATAGAAAAAACAGAAACTAGGCTAAAACACAACACCAGGAGAAATACAAAACTAGAAGTTACAAGACACCAACACCCAAGTGGCAAAGAACTTCAAGCTGACTGTCTGCGCCAAGTCCTGGAACCAGGCTACTGTAGAAACCGCCCAAACCAGACCAGGGGCAAAATAGTCCAGAATGAGGAAAAAGCAAACCCCATCTAATTAGATCACCAAGAAAAGCTCCAAGCAAGAAGAGCCCAACACACACACACACACCCCAATATATTTCCCCCTCCCCACCCCCCATCGGACCCAAAACAAAAATTAAGGCGGTGACTTTTGAAAAGGATCTTTGAAGTGAAGATGCTCAAAATCAGAAAATAAAAATGATAATGTGGTGACTTTTGAAAAAAAAAACGAAAAAAATTGATAATATATATGGTGAATTTTGTAAAAAAAAAAAAAATGGAGTGTCAAATTCGATAAAAAATAAAAAATAAAAAATTGATAATGTAATAACTTTCATGTCACGTTAGCATGTCATGCCAGTACCATTTTCCAACTCAGCATGACAACCAACGGGAATGGTCCTGGTAAAATAGTCAACATTGAACAAAATTGGAAAATGTGATGCTCTATTTAGAACAAAAAATAATGGAATGTCAAAATCAAAATAAAAAAAAGTGATAATATAGTAGTGACTTTTGTACCATTTGTCCAAATTTTAATTTGTATATGCTTATATGGATACAAAATGAACAAGGTAGTTGGCACAGAGTATAACCCATGTAAAATAATTGAAATTACCATCAGATTTATACACATCTATTTTAAAGTTACAAGAATACCACAAGTAAAGAATCGCAAATCATCAAAACATTATCTAATCAGAATTAACAATTAATAACACGGTAAATTACCAATAACCCCTTGATTATCATCATGTGTTTGGCTTGAATGGTATCTGACCACCCGCCACTGTGATCCCCAGTTCCAATCTTCTTGCAGATTCCCAGAAAAGCCCCTTGACCAATGCAATCAAAGTGTTGACTTCCCATACATATATGGTAAAGTGAAGAGATATGGCTACAGAAAGTATTTCATCCGGTCATCTCTCCTCATGGCATTGTATACAGCTTGAACCTAAAGAACACAGGAATCCTTAACCACCAATGGTTTCTAATTACATTATTTGTAATAAACTTAATATAATCATTAATATTTACTTGAATATCTCATAATAAGAATATTAGAAAGACCTGTTCACTAGAAACGACTTGAACAGGTCCGATGTTGACAGAAACATACTTCCCACCAGATGACATTTTCTGCTTCACCTGCCCCTGTTACAATTTACAAATCATTATAAATTAATATCAGGTAATTAAATATATCATTTGTTCTACTTTGTTGGCTGATTGATAAGTAAACAGCACATATATGAAGACTAGTGTATTCACAAGTACCAATTTTTATCACCACATCTCAAATTATAAGTAACATTGTTGTTTTATTATTCAAACAACCCAAAAAGATATACAAATTTTATTAATGATAAAATAAACAAGCAACGACATGTTTTTTTATTACACTTGGGTACCCTCTAGTTTAAGGTAATTACCAGTGGAATTGGATGTTGAAGGACTGACTCAACAGCAACTACCATGGCTTGCACGAAATCATCACCTCCAGTTCCAATTGCTGTAAAACCTCTTACTGTTGGGTAAGTGTTTACCTGTATACAACAACAAATAAAACCAAGTAGATTTAGGGTGTTTGCATTTTGCTAATGGGTTTGATTCTAGCATATACACTAACCAGTTTGGTAGTTAATATACAAAAAATAAAGTAGTATCTACCTTCTGATCAAGAGTGAGCCACTCGTCTGTTGAATCATCAGTGACCGTACCTCCAAGAACCATGTTTGTGGTTTGTCCAACTCTCCCTTCGGTTTTTGAAACTTCTGAATCAAACTCAGCAGTTAGATCTAGCAAATTCACAACAACTCACACCAAATACCATGGCAATTATGCATCTACTTGCTACTACTACACCATTCCAGCATTTACATGCACTTTGCGGAAGAAGTTTTCTTCTGAAATACGTGTCCTATTTGATACGAAATGAATCAATCTCAAAATCTAGGAATCACATTGATGTATTGGGGTGGCGTTGAGCATCTTAAAGGATATGTAGCTTTATCAAGTAACTAACACATGATTAAACAGGTGATTTGATCCGGCATTTTTTACATTCAGGCAGTGGTAATTGGATTATTACAAATTTTCGGGATTAGGAATGCACCATTAAAACAGTCAATCCATTACTCATGACCACTAAAATATCAGAATATTTAAAGCTCCTCGACATCCTTACTATTTCCATATTGGAAACACTATCTCCATAATCCCTCATCCCAATAACACGCAATTCGGATCCAAACAGAGAATTTGGAACAATAGTGTTGAAAAACTCAATAAATAAATTTGAAATCAGGGATTCACGATAGTACCTGAAATAGCCTTGAGAACGGCTTCTTGAGGAGGTTCCTGGTCACTCTCAGTAGACGATGACGATAGGTTCTCTTCATGAGAGCAATTAATCCGTTGATGTATTCGTCTTTCAGAACTTATATCTCCAACTTGTGTAACGATTCTATATCCACATCTCGAATTCAAAGTTGTGGTTCTGGATTTCTGATTGGCTAAGGATAACGTGAATGAGGTACGATTAGGGAAAATTCGCCATGGCTCCGTGAGTATCACAGTTCGAAATACTGCTCTGCAAGCCATTGTCATGGACTCCTTCTTCTTCTCGCAATCTGAAACGTGATTGAATCAAATGTTTCCAACAGTTTATGCGAATGGAGGAGAGAATTTGGAAGAATTTTAGTTTGGTTTCGTGTAGAGCGGTGATTTGAGTGCCACTTCTCCCCCTGATAATAGCCATTGGAGGGCACGGTCTATCGGCTGTTGCGAAAGACAAAAATACCCCTGTCATTTTGTTTGAATGAGACGTTCTGACGTCGTATGATTGTCTAAATCTTTAACCCGCCTCCTGGACCGGTCCAAGCCAATTTTAGGTTGGGCCAAAAACAAAAACGAAGTCATATAACATCTAGAAGTAATATAGAAATTAGACGAATGCCGTGCGTTATACAGATATGATATCCAATGAAATTTAAGTCATTTTATCTATATCATGACATTAGTTATAAAATACTTTTTCTTACACTAAATTGATGTATATAATTACAATTATTTTGAACAATATTATTCAATGTCATCTACCCATGACTTATATATAAAAAGGTTATGTATAACTCTCAATTAGTGTTCCTTTTAATTATTGTCATAACTATTAACTAATTAACTTGAATTTAATTATTTGATCTTCTTTTAATTTCGACCTCAATATTCATTAATATACCAACCATTTTTCTAAAGGCAATGTTATATAATTTATAATTTATGTTACTATTAATTATTTTTACTGTTAATTAATGTTAAAACCAATAATTATTATTAAAATTTATAGAAGACTTTTAAAAACCACTTATTATTATTAAAATGTTATAGATATTAAAGTGTAGAATGTCTTTATCTTGAAATTGCACACATAACACATGTTAATAAAATATCAAAACTTGTATTATATAGAGATGTATATTATTATAATTTATCAAATAAAAATACCAAAAATCTCAAATAAAAATCAAAATCATCAACTAATTACATAAGTTGAGTTCGAGTTACAAAATAAGTGTAAAACATAATAAAATAGAATAATCTCATTGCGAAATTTATTTCACACACTCATGTTTTTTCATCGATAATTGTTGTATGACTTTTTTTAATCTATAAGACATGATAAAACTATTTAGTTTCTTGAATAATAAACAACAAACTTACAAATTTAAAATTTTAACATCGTAACATCACTTGAAATATAGCAAAAACAGAAACTCAAACCAACACCAAAATCTTCCAACTTTTGTATACTTCTTTCTATTTGTTTTCTCTCACTTTGTATGTGATTTTTATTTGTGTTTTAATCAAATGATTAACCTCTATTATAGTAAAAAAAAAATAAACCATTCAATTACTTTTCATTTTGTACTCATAAATTATATCACATTAGTTTTAATACTTAGTAATTATAACATATAAGTTAAAAAAAACTCTTGAGTGGTCTCTATTAATTAGTTGAAAGATGAAGGGTTATGGAGGTTTCAAATGAATATGGTGTAAGAATGAGACCTATCTTGAACCATATATATTTGGATAGCTTCTATTATAAGAGTTATATAGATACTGATATAGATAGATATATATTAGTAATAGGTGGCTAAAATTTATGATTATTTGACATTGCTAAAGCTTGGAAAGGAAACTTCCTTAATTAGAGGACAAACTGGAAAAAAAAATCATATTTATAAGTTTATTAGATAATAGTATCAAGACAAAACTTCATAAATGGTCCCTGTGGTTTCACAAGATATCAACTTTAGTCCCTAACTTTCAAAAACCTCAAGGATAGTTCCTATGGTTTCAATTTTCTATCACGGTTGGTCCCTCAACCATATAAAAACACAATTATACCCTTTTTTATTTTATTTTACATTTTCTTTTAACTAATTCCATATTAAAAGAAACAGAAAAAGAAATTAAAAAAACACCACCCCCATCCCCTTTTATCTTTAGGCTTCCCTTGCTATCGCTTTCAAACAGAGCTTGAACAGTAGGAGAATGTGATCCCTTATGAACACATCAATTACAGCGCCATAAAATGGAGAATTCACCATAATCCATTTTGTTAGATGCTCCTTTTGAGAAATGTAAGAGGATACGATTGAATGAAGGACGTCGTAGGAGTAAAAGGAAGGATAATCATTCCATTGATTAATTTCGGTTATGAGATTCCAGTACTAAAAAACAAGCAGTTTAACATGATCAGAACTACTAAACAAACCATTAATGGTGTCGTTCATCTCGTTATTATCATCACCTGTTAAATCTGCACACTCGGTTGATAAAACAGCAGGCAGCGTAAGCATACAATCATATTTGTTCTTTTCATGAGGAAATGTAACAACCGCGGGACAATCTTAGAAGAAGAAATGCGAATCAAGAGATGTATGGTAACCATCTAGAGAAAGACGTAAGTCTGTGTTTGCATCGTTGGAGAGGGTTTGGGTTAAACAGTTGTTTTTCTGATTGCGTAGAGACTCCAGAGCTTGAAGGGAGTTAGGGTAGTGAAGGGACTCATTAAGGACAAGATCGATGAGCGCAGGAGAAGAGGGACATCGGAGATGGTGGTGGAAGAGGGAGCTAGGAGATGGTGGTGGAAGAGGGAGCTAGGAGGGACCCGGTGGTTGGAATTGTAAGGGCGAGCAGCAATGACGTCGGTGGCGGCAGTAGTGGTTGTGGGAAGTATATTTGGAAGGGAGTGGATAATGGCTTTAGAGAGGTTGATCAGATGTTTAAGGGTTGAAAGGGTCGTCTGGAGATCAGGGGGTTGGATAGCGACGGCGGTTGGAGTGGTGGTGGGGTTTTGGTGGTGGTTCGGCGGGAAGATTCGAGAGTTAGGGTTTGGGTTTGCGTTTGGAGGTGGAGGGAAAAAGGTGAATGGAGGAGGCAAGTCCATGGAGAGTTGAGACTGAACGGAGGAACTTGACATTAAATAAAATGTAAAAAAATTGTTTTTAAAATAGTTTTTAATTAAATAAAATGTAAAAAAATTAAATAAGGGTAAATTAGTCATTTCATATGGAAGAGTGACCAAACATGATAGAAAATTGAAACCACAGGGACTATCCGTGAGGTTTTTGAAAGTTAGAGACTAAAGTTGATATCCTGTAAAACCACAATGACCATTTATAAAGTTTTGTCTAGTATCAATATCAATATTGTCCAAAATATATTTCTTTATGTATAACATGATCAAATCATTCGATATTTCTTGTGACATTGTTGATCTTAAAAAGTTATTTAAAATAGTTTTATTTTTGAAAAACTTATTTTGGTTGATAAATATTTTCTAG
This sequence comes from Cichorium intybus, assembly GCA_023525715.1. NCBI lineage: Eukaryota > Viridiplantae > Streptophyta > Magnoliopsida > Asterales > Asteraceae > Cichorium > Cichorium intybus. The sequence goes on along the minus strand of CM042011.1, from coordinate 1,029,221 downwards.
GAAACATTTTGTTATTTTGGACTTAGTTATATTTTAAATAAAACAATGGTAATAAAAAAAGAGTAAATTACAATTTTGGTCCCTGTGGTTTGCATGAAATTTCACTTTTGGTCATCGTTTCGTTTTTCCACGCTAATGGTCCCTGAACTACACTTTTGCTTACACTATTGGTCCCTTGGACAGGTAAAATGACCAATATACCCTTTTTAATTTCTTTTTCTTTTTTCTTTTGAGATATTTTTAATTTGGGAATTAAAAAAAACCCCCCATACCCACCCCCACCCCCTCCCTCTCTCACCACCGTCTGGGAAATCATCCTCCGACATGGCTAAAAGTCGGTTGTTAAAGTGAATCGATACGATAAGGTGTGTGTTTGTATTGATGAATTGGTAAAGAAGATAAGGGCTGGAATCAGAATTGATGGTGGCTGGAATCAGAATTGCAGGTGTGTTGATCACGTAGCCGGAACTGGAGGCGTAGCTTTTTTCTGAAATGAGAAATCTCCTCCCGGTAAAAACACAAAACGCACCCAAAATCATAAACGAAAGAAGAGAAATCGAGCCCCACATTGGGTCTCCTTGGTTCGCGATTTGCAGCAAAGAGACGGGAAAGAGAGATTCAATTGAGAAGAGAGCTGGGAAAGGAAGCAACAGCGGCGAGCTGTTGCTGTGGAGAAGACGGACGACGACGGCCACTGCTGGAACCACAGTGGCTGGCCGGAGATTATCTGTGGCGGTGCTAGTCAACCTCAGATTCAAGCTAATCGATGCAGCGTTGTTTTTATTGTATAAACCTGCAATTTACAAAACCCCTAAACCTAAATCGATCTGGACTAAACCTGCAATTTACAATACCCCCAAACCTAAATCGATATGATCACGTAGCCGGAACTGGAGATGGGCGAGACGAATACAGTAAGAGAAAGAAACCAGTCTGCGTAAACCGTAAACAAAAAGTGAGATCCATCGTGGGTGAGTCTGTGAACCAGAATCGAGAGTATGAAAAGACAACGGGAAGAGAGATAGAGAAATGGATTGCAAATTCAAATATTCCAGTTGGAACTCTATGAAGGAAACATGCAATTGGAACTCTATTTGATCCTGTAAACTTTCGATTTTGATCCTACTCAACTCGTGTCGTTGAAGGTTTGGATTTTGAGTTTTGGAACGATGATTCCGGCACCGCCGTCTCTGATTTTGTTTTTTAGGTTTGGATTTTGTTTTTTTTAATTATCAAAATAATAATTATATAAAAGAAAAATGAAAAAGAAAATAAAAAGGGTATATTGGTCATTTTACCTGGCCAATGGACCAATAGTGTAAGCAAAAGTGTAGTTCAGGGACCATCAGCGTGGAAAAACGAAACGATGACCAAAAGTGAAATTTCATGCAAACCACAAGGACCAAAATTGTAATTTACTCTAAAAAACATTAAATATCGAATACACCTAATTATGATCAGAGTTATGTGGAATTGTACACGTTATCTATCTATTCCTTTTTGAAAACTTGAAGTTTCATGTTTCCACCAATAACCAGCAAAAAACAAAAACTTACAGAGAAAGAGATTATACAATAACCATCAAAGAACAAAACCAAAAACTTACCGAGAAAGAGATTATACAATTATGATTTTGAGAATTGAGAGCTTGAGACTAATGTATCTAGCAATGCCTGTAATGTTTGAATGAGATGAAATCGTGAATGATTTTAGAGTGAATCAAATCTTAGGATATATTTTTATGAGTTGTAAGTGATTTGTGATAAATCAGAAACGAGAAAGCCAAGAAACGAAGGGGGTAAAGATAAAGAGAAAGAGATTCAGAAAATAATGAATTATCAATAACCGTTAAGAGAGACATTATGGGGTGCAGGTAATTCCTAAAGAATCGGTACTCGATTGACGCTTAGTCTTCTCCAATTTCCCACTATGCTCCAAATTTTTTCTCTTCTACTAATTTTTCATTATACCCCCGTAATCATGTTTTGGTAGGTATATTTTATTCTAATTGGTCACTTTTTTGAAAAATTTAAGGTACGCTGCATTTAATGCATTGAATTGGAGATTTGAAGTTAAAGGCATACGGTCCCACATTAAATTATGACAACAGCTTTTTCAATTTTTATCAATTTGTCATTTGACCCCTTTGTTTTTTCATAACTTTCAAAAACTATTTCAATTTTCTTATTTTTTATATGTAATTTTCTTAATTTCTTGAGTTTGATTTCATAGTTTTTTTTACTACAAATATATCAATTTGAGATCATCTCTACATACTTCATTTTAATCGGTTACGATGCACAGAAGGAAAAAATATATTTTAAGTAGTTTTTCGGTTAAATTAAATAATAAATATATAACCAAATCAAATTAGATTTTAAATAATATTTTAATGTTTATTTTAATATAATAGGAAAATATAGTTTATTTATTGAAATATTACATTAAAAAAAGTGGTCTCACCATATATCAAAAACCGTATATTCGTAAAAACCACACTGCACAATTTGTAAAAACCGATTATTTAAGATGCGATGCGGTTTTGCATTAAATATCATACCACAAATACCACACTACACCATTCGTAAAAATTGTATGTCAAAAACCGTACCGCAAAACCGTGTCATACGATTATATATATATATATATATATATATATATATATATATATATATATATATATATATATATATATATATATATATATATATATATATATATATATATATATATTAAAAAATTCATTTCAAAATAATTAAATAAAAGTGACGTCTTACGTTATCCATTTAAATTTAGAGGTGCAAATTTGTAGTTGATAAAAAGTGAAAGGTTATTTTGATAAAAACAAAAAGGGAAATGATATGGTATTGTTGACCGTACTCATTTAAGATTAGTCTATAGGTAAAAAGTAAAGTAGTTATATAATAATTATATCTTAAGAAAAAACAAAAAATAATTATTAAGGGGTAAACTCAGAATTTAAAAGGGGTATGATTAGATAGATCCGAAAAAGAAAATCTATATACTATCAAAGTAGGGCATTAAAATTTGGGGACCTAGAGAGCGCCATTGCCCAATGCTTATATATTTTTATCCAACCCAAAAAAATATATTGAATTATGATGACTCCAATCATCTAGTATTGTATAGTTTCAAGCTCATTGTATCACATGTAGATAAGGTATTTAAATACCTACCAAAATCAACGAAATGATGGTTTAGAAGTGAGCCAGCCATAGGAGGAAAACTAAAACCTCACACTTTCGTATCAAGCCTCGAACACAAGTCTCTTTGTCTTATTAAAAACTCAAACATATCATATAAAAAACAAGAGCTACGCCCTAGGGATAGTGCCAAATTGGCAACAAGATGTTTAGTTTTTATTGATAAAGGGTTTATATATATATATATATATATATATATATATATATATATATATATATATATATATATATATATATATATATATATATATATATATATATATATATATATATATATATATATATATATAGGTAAAGGTTCAAATGAGAACCAATAAAAAAATGAGAACCATGAGAACTAATCTAATCCATTGATTCATTTTAATCTTATGGCTATGATTAGAGTTTGTTTTTGAATGTAATTTGAATAATAAGGGTATTTGTGTCAATATTGTTATTTTTTATGATTTGTAATGTCAAGGTTATTTTTGTAAATTAAACATTTATTTTGTTTTTGATTTTTCTTTTACATAAATTAATGGATTTACTTCAGTGATATTCAATCTATCGTGATCTTCAAGCTATTGTGATCTTCAAGCTATGTTTAATCGATGATTTCAGTCTAATGTTCATCGATTATTTGATACAGATCAACGAATCTTTGTCTCAGTTATCGTGATCTTCAATCTAATTTGGCTCGATTCATTACTAGAAATTGTCGATCGATTTTTTCCTTAAGTACTGATCCGATCATAAACAGAAGGTATTCGATTGGTATCTAAAATTCTTAGGTCGTTCTGTGAGATGGAAGGTTTTTGCGACATTAATCATCAATTAGGTTCAATGATTGAAGAAATTGACCAGAGGACAGCGATTTGTGAATATGATTCGTCTACTTTTCGAATTGAAGAACACTCTTTTGATGCGTCGACTCCGATGAATGTTGATATTGATGTAGATTATTCGTCAGAATCTGTTGAAGTTCAGAGTCGGAATACTTCTATTGATTCAGATATTCATATTGAAAGGGAATCTCGATCAACATCAGGTATATTTTCTTCGTTATTATTCGTTTTTCTTATTCATCTCTGTTATGGAAGACTTTTATTCAATACGCTTATTTTGTCATACTCTTCAATCAAGCTTATGTATTTCATGTTCGTATTTGTGTTTTGCTATGTTCTAGTTCGATTGTTTTAGCAGGTTAGTTATATTGTTTTAATGTGTCAATTGTCTTTATGATTGTGATAGATACTATTATACCTGTAGTTTATTGTTAAGAAGTGAAATTATTTGTTAATGTATCATACATTGAGTTCCTATGTTGTGGTTTTACTTCAGTTAAGGTTAGTTGTTATACTTACAGTTCTTATAGTTTTTAAGGTTTGAATTGTCTTTATGATTGTGGTTTTACCATTTTAGTGATATAGTTTTTAAGGTGTGAATTGTCTTTATGATTGTGATAGATAGTATTTACTTGGTGTAATTGGTTTAATATTTAGTTTTTATTATGTGATGTTTTTGTGCAGTTGATGAATATATACCTTCTGAGTTTTATTCACCCAATGGTACTCGTATTATTTGGATCCCTAAGGATGTTGATGATGTGAAACCAAAGCTTGGGACTATATATCAAAGCATTGATGAAGCAATGGATTTCTATAAGAAGTATGCTTGTGCTTCTGGTTTTGATGTTAGAAAAACAACTACAAAAAAGAAATGAGGTAACATTCTTACACATAGATATACGGTATGCAGTAGACAGGGGTTTCCAGATTCTGTTTTAGTTGATACAATGGATAATGAGAATAATAATCCATTTAGAAACTCTAATATTAAAAGGATGGGATGCAAGGCTTGTGCTAAATTTAAGAGAGTAGGAGATTCTATGCAGTTTCAATTGTATGAATTTGAAGAAAGACACAATCATAGTTTGGTCTCTAAGCAATACAAATATCTTTTAAAGATGAACAGGCAGTTAGACTTTTCTGGGCAAACATTTATTCAAAAGATGGCGAATTCTAGTATTGGGGCAACAAAAGCTTATCATTTGTATCATGGGTTACATGGTGGTTATAATATCAATGGAGGTACTGTTGTTGACTATAAAAATCATGCTAGGAAGGTTAATTGTTTTGTCGGGAAGGACGATGCGCAAATGCTTGTAGATAAGTATGAAATTCGAAAGAGAGAGGATCCAAATTTTTCGTTCGAGTATAGATGTGAGAAAGGTGTATTAAGTGCACTTTTTTGGGCGGATGAAATTTGTAAGGCTAACTATAAAGAATTTGGTGATATTTTGTCTTTTGATGCAACGTTTCGTACGAACAGGTAAGTTTCTTTTTATTAAGTTTTTTTATATTATTAAGTTATTTTGTTTAAATTAATTTTGTTTTATGTGATTTAGGTACCGGATGGTTTTTGTTCCTTTTACGGGAATTGACAACCATAGAAAGAGTATTACATTTGGTGTTGGTCTTTTAAGCAGTGAAACAACAGATTCTTATGTATGGTTGTTGAATTCATTCTTAAAAGCTTTTGGAAAACAACCATCAGTGGTTGTAACTGATGAAGATGCTGCAATGAAGATTGCAATAGAACGAGTATTCACAATGTCACGACATAGGCTATGCATGTGGCATATTTCACAAAAATTACCGTCTAAGGTTTGTATTTTCTACACAATCATATATTCATTTCGTTTAAGGTTGTTAGTACTTATAAGTAGTTGTGAAATATAATGTATAGTTAAGCAGTGAATGTTGTATTATTCTAATTTTGGTTATGTATCATTAGTACTGATGTGAAAATATTATATATTCATAGTTTGATTTTAATGTAAATTGATAGGTGTGTGATGAACTTGCTAATGATATGGAGTTCAAGAAACGATTCAATCAACTTATTTGGAATTCAACTATAGATGGGAATGAATTTGATGTTCGATGGACATCTCTGATTGGTGATTACAACCTTCAAGAAAATAGATGGCTGTCCAAGATGTTTGCTATGCGTGAAAGTTGGATACCAGCATTTTTTAGGAATACGCCTTTATCTGCATTAATGAGGACAACTTCCAGGTCTGAAAGCGCGAATTCTGCATTCAATAAAACTTCTCATTGGGGAAATACATTGGTTACATTCATGATATCTTTTGAGTCAGCAATGGAAAGACAAAGAAGCAACCAAATCTATCTTGATAATTTGGACACCACTTCAAATTCTAAATTGAAGACATCCTTAAAAATTGAGAAGCATGCTTCTGGTTTGTACACGAATGCAGTATTCAGGAAAGTTCAGAAAGAAATTTATGATTCTTTGTATTCATGTACACAACAAAGTATGTCTTCAAGTGATAATGATGATACATTTGTTATTATGGAAACAAAAGAATCAAGCAAGGCTACCAAAGATGCATTGTTTTGTGAAAACTTAGTTGCTGACACCGGATATGGCGTTTCAAATAAGGCTTTGTATTACAAGGTAATTATTTTTTATTAATACATGTTTACATAGTATTAAGTTGTGAATTTTGATAAGTGTGTTAACTGTTTTTTATGTGAACAGGTTGTTTATAACAAGAAAGAAATTACATTTGAATGTAGTTGTTCATTGTTTTTCCAGTATGGCATCCTATGCAGTCATATATTCTGCATCTTTAGAACATTTCATATCGATCAAATACCTTCAAAGTATATTGTTAGGCGTTGGATGAAGCATCTGATACCACCTGATGTCCTTTCAAAACGATATTCTTTTGGTGAAAGCTCAAAGTCATTAGATAAACTGTCTTGTGAGGTTTTCAGTTTTGTGGATCAAACTGTGGCTTCTTTTAGTAAGGAGGAGAGCAAACTGATGGAGTTTTTTCAACTGATTAAGGAAGCCAAGATAAAAGTTGATGGTGATACATGTACTTCAAGTTCAAACACGTGTGATATGAACAAGAAAGACGGTTGTGAATTTATTCAGTCTTCTCTTGGTGTAAACAAACCAGCTTCTACTGATATTGAAAATCCATCGGGTATAAAAAATAAAGGATGTGGTACTGGGAAGAGGTTGAAAAGTGCCAGGGAGAAGGCGATTGTGCAATCATTGAAAAAGAGAAGGCAATGTACGAGGTGTAAGCTTGTTATTGGTCACAATATAAGGACTTGTGAACGGTTGGAAAAAGAAGCTAAAGCAAAGGAAGCAGCAAAGGAAGCATCAAAAAGGTCAAATCAAGTTGCATGAATAAAGTAACATTGTGTTTGAAAGTCTTAATATTTTTTAAGTTTTAGTTTTTACAGAATAAGTTTGGTATAGCCATACTTTTATGCTAAATTCACAGTTTAATTAGTGTTTCAGATGGTTTTGTTAATCTTTGAGACTTGATGGTTTTGTTAATGCCTGAGACTTGATTCTTTTGTTAATGTTTAAGAGTTGAAATTTGTGATTTTTATTACATTGTTTTGATTTTAAGTAGTTTTATAGATTGATTTTGTGTTAAATAACATTCATCAAGTTGGTATTTGTGAAAATAACTTTTTATGTGTTTAATTCGCATCTTAATAGTTTTTAGATTCGCGGTTGAAAGAGTTCAATTTGTATTAGTTTTTGTTCAGCATTTTTACTTTCAACTTCACTTCATAGTTTGTTTCGATGTCCTCTGATATGTGCTCTTTAAGACAAGTTATTAACTATGCCAACTGTAAACATACACTTTTAGAATTTACAAACCATACATTCACAGTTTAATTTTTATAAAATGGCAAATATGAATGTTGTATGAATTTGAATCAATCATCAGTGTTTTAAAATACACTATAAGTAGATTTTACTTTGTTTGTTTGGATGTCGTGTGATATGTTGTCTTTAAGAGAAGTTATTAACTATGCCAACAGTAAACATACACTTTCAGAATTTACGAAACATTCATTCACATTTTAATTTTTTAAAATGTCAAATAAGAATGTTGTATGAAACAGAATTAGTCATCAGTTTAATTTTTACTAAGATGATAGAAACATTCATAGGTACCAAAAACCTAAGTTTAGACATTCATAATTTGTGAGTTAACTTTTCCTAGAAACCAACCAAAAGCTAATTCCAAAAGGTACAAGTTTCCAAAACCTAATTCCAAAAGGTACAAGTTCATTACTTACAAAAACTAAAAGAGGAAATATAAAGTTTTCAAAGGTTGTCAATCAAGGCGAAACGTTCTTTATGGTTTTCCAATGCATACTTCAGCTTCTGTTTTTGAACATCTGTTGGCAGTTTTTCAAATTCGTGCCCTTCATCTGTTATCTTTTGGCTGTGTATGTTGATATCATTCACCAGCAGCTTTGTAAGGTATTTTGCTCGAAGTTTTGTGACAGTTGCTTTCTGCTGTTTCTGATCGGTCTCTATGTCACAATTCCATGTAGTCTGCCCCTGTCCTTTAAATGTTTCCATGTGTCTCATTAACAAAATTCCACTGTCCACGTGATAATCATCCGACCACCACTTCAGTTTGAACTTGACCACTTCTTTTTTCTTCAAGTCTTGTGCTTTTGGATGGGCATTATCCATCAGGTAATCTTGCATCATTTCTAGCTGATAATACCAAAAATAAAAGATTCTCATTTTGATAAATTAAAAGATTCACAGTTTAATGGATAATAATTTTTATTGCACAATGTATTAAGTCAATGGTCAGTGGTTACCAATAATTTTGGCAAGTTCCCGTACTCTAGCACAATATGTGGCATTGTTGTCTTGTTACTGTCAATTATGTATGCTGAAATGCGTTGCAAGTTGAAACAAATCAAATAGCAGTTTCTTTTTTCGATGATTGGGAAGAATAACTGCATTTAAAATATATTTTGAAACTGTTAGTATATAAATACATATTAATAATTAAAAGTAAGTAAATGTTTTTACTCACAATCCCAATTTTCTTCAAACCTCCAATATCGGGGTAGTTGTCAAAAACATGCATCATTTTTTCTTCAAACATTGAATACCTTTTGCTATATTCCTCTTTTTCGTCCATTATTGCTTCAGTCTGAAAACAATAAAAAAATTTATGTATTATATTAGTTTATGTTATTAACATTCATATAAAAATAAGTATATGTCTAATGTTAAGTTTTACGTACCATTATTCCAGTTGGAAAGTAGAAACGCAATGGTGAAGTTTTTGCCTTACGTTTCTCTTCTTCATTTAATAATAATGACCAGCAATCAATTACTTTTGGATGTACATTTGAACTTTGAATGAAGGTTTCAAAAATTATTCTTTTTTCATAATGTCCTTGAGCCGTTTCAAATATTATTTCCCTGTTTTATGTGACAATACAAAACAGTTAGAATCATGTTATGTGTAAGAAATGTAGATGGATATTTTTAAACAAATTAAGTAGTGAATGATGGAAATGTTATTTTATTTTCAAGTTTCTATGAATGGATATTGTGAAATTTTTGTGAATGTAATTTTTATTAAAGCGAATCAAGTTGTGAATCATTGAGATTTTATTTTATTTCACAAGTTATTTGGTATTCTGTATATACGAATTAAGTTGTGAATGGTGTTTTCAAAAGTAATTAAATTTTTAATTGTGAATGTTATTTTGATGCATTTTTCAAACCAATTAAGTTAATGATAGAAATGTTATCTTATTCTCAAGTATGTCTTTATCCATATTGTGAATGATTGACAACTTATTGTCATTCACAAGTTAATTGGTATTCTGTAGTTAAGTTTTTAAACCAATTAAGTTGTGAATGTTGTTTTCAAAAGTAGGTAAGTTGTGAATGATGGAGTTGTTATCTTATGCACAAGTGAATGAGTGACATTTTACTGTCTTTCGTAACTTAATTTCAATATATATAAATGTTTTTTTATTGTTAAAGGTCATGTTATTTTTGTGAATGTAATTTTTTCAAAAGTGAATCAAGTTGTGAATCATTGACATTTTATTGTTATTCCACAAGTTAATTGGTATTCTGTATAAACCAATTAAGTTGTGAATGGTGTTTTCAAAAATAGCTAAGTATTTAAACAAATTAACTTCTTGTTAGTATTGACTTACTCAGGTTTTTTTTGCATGGAGTATATTGCCCGTGAAACTCTTGTCTCATTTGCAAACAGACCATCTTTTGGTGCAACTTGTCTTCTCAAGTATGGTGATAGGTTCGGTTCTGTTGAAATGATTTCCCTTTTGCATCTTGTATTAACTCCTTGTTTCTTATTTTCTTCTTCTTCTTTTTCTTTTTCTTTGTTAGTTTCCAATTCAGTCCCTTTAGCCATATCTTTTTTCTTTTCCTTCAAGTTTTTCTTTCTCTTTTTGTTTGTTGCTTCCCAATCCAGTGTCTTCTACTACATCTTTTTCCTTTCCTTTGTTACTTTCTCTTCCTTCTTTTTCAAGTGTCCCTTTTTCTTTTTCTATTTTTCCAGCATCTTTTATAAAACCTGTAATGGGTGATGGAGAGGTGTTAGGTTGAGTGAATTCAGGTGTGAGGCCAAGTGAGAATGTTGGTTGAGAAGATTGATTGTTTAGTGGTGTTTGAGAAGGTTTATTTGAAGAGTTCTTGTTTATACTTGTTTGAATAATTTGGTCAATCTGAGCAAGCACTGTTGGGGACTCGAATGTCGGGGTATACAACATGTTTTTTGTTGTATCTTCATCTTGTACTACTGTTGGTGTTTCAAGGACTTGATGAGCTTCATTTTCTGTTGGGTTTTGCTGTTGTTTTTGTGATGTTTCTTCTTGTTCCTTTTCGGCTGTTTTTGGTGTTTGGTGTGTTTCTTTTTGTTGAACTACATGTGAAGGTGATTTGTTAGTTGTTGGTGTTTCATGTGTTTCTTGATGGATATGTAGTGGTGTCATGGTGCTAGAAGAAGTTTCTTTGTTTTTATTTGATGTTTCGGCACTGTCGGTGTTGAACATGTTTTTGAATTTCATAAACCATCCTTTGATTGTTTTGTCATTTGGATATGCTTGTGTTGCATTCCAAATGACATCTTGCATTCTTTCTTTGCATTGAAGAACTTTCTTGTAATCTTTTTCAATCATTAAACAATAATCCTGCAGCAGTTGTATGTTTGTTAGTTAATATTATATAAGAGTTAGAAACAAATTCACTGTTTAATATGGAATTTAGTATGATCATTCACAGTTTAATGTGAAATGTATCCTCATCATTCACAATTTAACAGAATATAAATTGGAAGAATTATTACCTCAATTCCTATTGCTTCATTTTCTTTTTGATTTGAATCTTGTTCATTTTCATTCTCATCTTCTTCATCTTCTACCATTCTATCATCTTCTTGTCCACTGTATTGCATGACATCTTCTAAAAGTTTCACATTTCCAAATCTCCCTTGATTAATCTCAAACTGTTCTCTACTTTTCAGCCTTGCATAGTTCCAATAATGGATTGGTCTGATTTCTCTATTCACATAAATATGTCCACATATTGTTGAATGAACATACAACAGCTGTAATAGATATCCAAATGATACAAAAGTTAGCTATTTTTTATTATAATATTTAGTATATATAGCAAAAGTGTTTATTACTTAAATTGTACTTACTACTAAGAATGGCAGTGGCCCTGCATAGTAGCTGTTGTTACTGTTTGGCTTCCAGATACTTTTGCTATTCTTCAAACAATTGTTCAAATACTTGCACCAGTTGACAGTTGACTTGTCTTCCAATGCTATCAACTTTGGAATATGTCTTGTTTCAGTAGCTCCAGATGTTGTTTTCTCAATTATCGAGTTTATGAAAAGTGTCAAAAAGTTGATTACAAACATCTCATCAGCTTCATCTGTTTGTTCCAGCAGATCACAAAGTGGTTGCATTGTTTTTGATACTTTTGGATCTTGTGCATACCACTGTTTGAGTTCTTCATTGTCTGGTTCACAGTCTTGGATTGAATCAAGGTCTATCCCATCTTTTTGTATTCCTAGCACTTCATGGATCTTGTCTTCTGTTATCTTTATCTTAATATCACCCAAATCTATTGAATTAGTTTTTGGGTCATATTTTAAGACAACATAATGAGCTATCTTGGCAGGTATTATATCTAGGGACATGTCAATCATCGATCCTAAACCTAGCCATCTAACACATTCTTTTTGCTCATTGCTTAAAGTCTTTAGTGTCGTCCAAAAGCTTTTCGTTGTCACCCTTGTTCTTATTGGTGGGAACGTATCATCTTCTTTTTTTTCTTGTATCTCTATTTTAGACCTTTTCTTTTTTGGTTCCCTTTTTGCAATGCTCTTTCGTTTTCTTGTTGGTTTATCTGTTTAACAATAAATTAAAAGTCAATATTAATGTTTTTAGTGCAATATATACAATTCATAAAACAGAAATAACATGAATAAGAATTTAATTATTATGTAACTTTTTGTATGGTGAATTAGTTATATTTACCTTCAGGTTGATGTTGTTCATTTTCTATTTTCTTTTGCACTTTTCTCCTTGTTTTTTTGACAAATTTTTCTGTTTGTTCTTCGTGAATATCTGTCATAAATTTTTTTGTATAAGTTGTTTGGATTACTATAATAATAACATTATTAAAATACTTGCCTTTACCTTTCTTTGTACTCTGTGAACGTGTTTTCCTTTTTGACGTTGTTTCTTTTTCTGTTGCTGAAAATAAAAATAACATTTTCATTAGAATTATGTATCAATATTTTTGTAAATTAATATTTATTCATGATTCACAAATTATTGTTAATAGGATTCATAGTGTAATATTAAGATTATTCACAAGTAATCATTCACATTATAACATATTATATAGTTTGAAACTTGCTAAACAAAGGATATTCATAATTTATATTATAACAAATTCTATATAACAAATTTATTATAACTGTTATACTTTTGAATAAGATAACATGTTCATCATTCACAACTTATTTAAGTTGTGAATGACAATAAAATCTAAATGATTCACAACTAGTAAACTTCAATGATTTGAATGTCATCATTCACATTATAACATGTTATATAGTTTGAAACTTGCTAAACAGAGGATATTCATACTTTATATTATCACAAATTCTATATAACAAATTTGTCATAAGTGTTATACTTGTGAATAAGATACCATGTTCATAATTCACAACTTATTTAAGTTGTGAATGACAATAAAATGTAAATGATTCACAACTAGTAAACTTCAATGATTTGAATGTCATCATTCACATTATAACATGTTATATAGTTTGAAACTTGCTAAACAGAGGATATTCATACTTTATATTATCACAAATTCTATATAACAAATTGCTCATAATTGTCATAGTTGTGAATAAGATAACATGTGCATCATTCACAACTTAGTTAAGTTGTGAATGATAATAAATTAGTATTGATATAAGATAATGCATAGTTTAATATTGATTAAAATATTTCATACCTTTTGATTTTTTTTTCTTTTGTGGTGTTTTCAACTTTGTTTTTGATTTCTCACCAACTTGATCGTCTGAAAGTCAGAAGATTGTATGTTAGTGTAATACTTAATTTTATTTCACTGCTTAAAATGTTGTTTTACCTGTATCTTTTTCGCGTTGTTCATCAGTTTGTTTACCCTTACCATCTGTAAGTCAGAAAATTATATGTTAGTGGAATATTTAAGTTTATTCCATTGCTTAATATGTTTCTTTACCTGCATCTCTTTTGTGTTTTACACGAGTTTCTGTACCCTGTTCAGAAGTTTTTGTATCCTGGTCATCTGTAAGTCAAAAAAGAAAATATAATGTACTTATAAGTAGTTTCCAAAAATTTTATTTCAGTGAAAAGAACATTTGCATCATTCACATTTTAATAGGATATATAGTTTGAAACTTGCTATACAAAGTATATTTATAATTTAGATTATCACAAATTCTATATAACAAATTTATCATAACTGTCATACTTGTGAATAAGATAACATGTTCATCATTCACAACTTAGTTAAGTTGTGAATGAAAATAAAATGTAAATGATTCACAACTAGTAAAGTTCAATGATTTGAATGTCATCATTCACATTATAACATGTTATATAGTTTGAAACTTGCTAAACAGAGGATATTCATACTTTATATTATCACAAATTCTATATAACAAATTTGTTATAACTGTCATACTTGTGAATAAGATACCATGTTCATCATTCACAACTTAGTTAAGTTGTGAATGACAATAAAATGTAAATGAGTCACAACTACATTGATTTTTTAAATAAGATTAGTTTCCCAAAATTTTATTTCACTGATAAGAACATTTACATCATTCACATTATAACAGGTTATATAGTTTGAATTTTGCTAAACAAAGGATATTCATACTTTAGATTATCACAAATTGTATATAACAAATTGCTCATTACTGTCATAATTGTGAATAAGATAACATGTACATCATTCACAACTTAGTTAAGTTGTGAATGATAATAAATTAGTATTCATATAAGATAATGCATAGTTTAATATTGATTAAAATATTTCATACCTTTTGATTTTTTTTCTTTTGTGGTGTTTTCAACTTTGTTTTTGTTTTCTCACCAACTTGATCATCTGAAAGTCAGAAAATTGTATGTTATTGTAATATTTAATTTTATTTCACTGCTTAAAATGTTCTTTTACCTGTATCTTTATCGCGTTGTTCATCAGTTTGTTTACCCTTACCATCTGTAAGTCAGAAAGTTATATGTTAGTGGAATATTTAAGTTTATTTCATTGCTTAATATGTTTCTTTACCTGCATATGTTTTGTGTTTTGCAAGAGTTTCTGTACCCTATTCAGAAGTTTTTGTACCCTGGTCATCTGTAAGTCAAAAAAGAAAATATAATGTACTTATAAGTAGTTTCCCAAAATTTTATTTCAGTGAAAAGGACATTTACATCATTCACATTTTAATAGGATATATAGTTTGAATCTTGCTATACAGAGGATATTCATAATTTAGATTATCACAAATACTATATAACAAATTGTTTATAAATGTCATAGTTGTGAATAAGATAACATGTCCATCATTCACAACTTTGTTTTTGTTTTCTCACCAACTTGATCATCTGAAAGTCACAAAAGTATATGTTTGTGGAATATTTAAGTTTATTTCACTGCTTAAAATGTTGTTTTACCTGTATCTTTTTCTCGTTGTTCATCAGTTCTTTTGGGTTGTGCAGGAGCTTGTCTACCATGTTCAGCAGTTTCTGTACCTTGGTTATCTGTAAGAGACAAAAATATATGTTAGTGTAATATTTAAGTTTATTTCACAGCTTAAAATGTTTATTTACCTGTATCTTTTTCACGTTCATCTAATTGTTTAACCTGATCATCTGTAAGTCACAAAATTATATATTAGTGTATTATTTAAGTTTATTGTAATCCTTAATATGTTTCTTTACCTATATCACTTTTTGGTTTTGCAGCTGTTTCTATACCCTTGTCATCTGTAACTGACAAAAGTATATGTTAGTGTAATATTTAAATTTATTTTACTCCTTAATATTTTCTGTTGAATGTTTGATGAATTTACTTTACCTTTGTCTTTTTTGGGCTCTTTGCCAGTTGGTTTCTTTAGTTTTGATAAAATCAAATTCAACTTTGATTTTGTCATTCTCTCTTTTGGTATATCTGTAGATTTGAAAGAAAAATAAGAATATTATTTATCAGTATTCACAGTTTAATTGAGATTTTAGAATATTATTATTGAGTTTGTTGTTTATTTGATTTACCTTTCTCTGTTTCTTCTGTATTTGCTGTTTTGGTTGTTTGGGATGTTGGTTGGTGTAGTTGCTTTAGTTGGTGTTCAGTTTGAATTGGCATTGGAACTGTCATGAGCTGCTGCATGACAGAGTCTGTCATGACAGGGTTGTGCACCAGGGGCTCTCTCAATCTTTTGAAATCTACAATGTGACAATTCAGTATAATATATTAGTTAAAATTCAGATATATGTAACATAAAATATGCAACCTGTAATAAAATACATATACATTGGAACAACATTAATTAGATTCATTATTGGTATAATAGTCATCAAGATAAATTTGAAGAATTGTATTGTTGCAAACTAACAGTTTGAATTAATCCAACACATATATGGCATTCACAATTCATATTATTTTATATGCATCATCATGTGATATACCATTCAAGCTTGATCTAGATTTAAAAACATTTAACAATTAATCAATTGTGAATAAGATAACTAACATGTCCATCACTCATTGAAAGTACCAATACACATTTCTCATTTAACAGTTTGATACTTTAGATTGTGAATAAGATAATTAATCATGTGATATTGTTGAAAACTAACAGTTAAAGTATGATTGTTAGGTAATTGAAGAAATAAATCATTCATTGAAACTACCAATACACATTTGTCATTTAACAGTTTGATACTTTAGATTGTGAATAAGATACAACAATCATACTTTAATTGTTAATATTATAGTTTCATTTTACCAATCATAAAGGTATATTCTTCTAAAGTATCATAAAGGTATATGTTATATACCTTTAGATATAGTTTCAATTTATATTTACAATCTATAATATGTACCATTTAACAGTTTGGTATATCACATGTCCAACAATCATACATTTTATTGTCATTTAACAGTTTTCAATGTTCTTAACATGCTTTTTGAATGCTATTTAAAGATTAATCAATTGTGAATAACATAACTAACATATCCATCATTCACAGTTAAGTAATTTAAGAAATGCATGAAAAGTTTCAATTAATCCAACACACATTTGGCATGAAGATCAATTTCAACAACGATATTGTTGAAAACTAACAGTTTCAAATAATCCAATACACATTTGCCATTCACAATTCAGATTATTTTATATGCATCATCATGTGATATACCATTCAACCTTAATGTAGATTTAAAACATTTAACAGTTAACTTCAATGATTTGAATGTCATCATTCACATTATAACAGGTTATATAATTTGATACTTGCTAAACAGAGTATATTGATACTTTAGATTAACAGAATTTATACATAACATATAGTCTATAATAAATTAGCTATAACAGTTAACATTTCACAGGTTAATAGTTCTATGTTTGTATATAAAATACAACAATCATACTTTAATTGTTAATATTATAGTTTCATTTTATAGTTAAAATCGATATAGAAACAAATTTATAGTTTACTTTATGTTTTAACAAACAACAAACTAAAATCATTTCATATTGGTAGTTTAGAAGAATATACCTTCAGATATAGTGCTTATTTTTGTATTTTTCTTCAATGTATGGTCCGATTCTAAGCCTTCTTCTTCTATTATTACTGTCGTCTTGTTTTTTTATCATCAGAATGTGGAATAATCTTCGATTCTAACCTCGAACTCTTCCTTGAAGGTGGTGTTGGTTGTTGTTTTTCATATTTCTTCAACGGTTCTTCATCGGATTCTCGTTTGTTTGAATCTTTTGTTGATTTTTTCTTCGGTGACATTTTGATGTTTGTTTTTTGCAAATCGTATATGATTAAATGAGGTATAATAGTCTAGGGTTTTGTGAATCGGTGAAAAATGAGGATGATGAAGGTTTAGTGTTTGAATTAATGGCGGATCTAACGATATCAATTAATGAGACTTGTAAACGCAGATCTAGGGTTTCGGGGATGAGTTTCGCGAATTGAGGGTTTTTGGAAAGGAGCCCGTAAGTTGAAGTAATTAATTCGAAAAGTGCCATTGGTTTGGAAATATTTACAGTCTTGCCACCGCCTCTTTTAATAAGGTGATACGGAAATTGCCATTGGTTTGGACATAATTACAATATTGCCACCGCCTTTTTTACTAATTTATCATAATAACGAGTGGCCAGGATTAGTTCTCATGGTTCTTATTTTTTTATTGGTTCTCATTTGAACCTTTCCCTATATATATATATATATATATATATATATATATATATATATATATATATATATATATATATATATATATATATATATATATATATATATATATATATATATATATATATACTAGGTACTTTAGAGGGTCGTGCTTAGCACGACCCATGAATGGTAGTTTAGTATTTACTTTACTAAAACAAAAGTAGAATGTTATAATTAGATGAATTATTCAAAGACAATGTCCTAATAACAAGATATTAATGTACAATTTTATATTAGAAAGAGTTGAAAGGACAATGTTATGATGGTATGTAATCGTCTGAAATGTACTTACAAGAAATGATAAAATAACTAAGTAACACTTAATACAATAAGTCCCATCACGTGCAAATAGAACAAATTGTCACATGACTTTTAAACATGCTTGCATCTCATAAGTTCTACCATCTTTTTGTAGATATTGTTTATGGTTTAACACATTTGCTCCATATTTTGATACTCCTACCATGCTCCTTGACAATCAATAGCCACATCTTGAGAAAATTGTAATGTGTTAAGAAATACCTGGTAAACGAATAAAATAAATTATGTTGCTATTTTTGAATTGGCTTACTTTTAATAGATGAGTTTGAGAGATCAAAAGTAAGGTATACACATCGTTTAAGTCTGAGTTGGTAGAAAATCGAAAGCCAAGATTACAAATTTGAATTCTCAACGCATGTTTCAAATAAAGACAAATATTCTTTATTTTAGGATTTACTATATCTTCACAAAATGCAGGTTAGTTTCTATTAGGTGTAAAAATGGCAAGTGTTTGCGTGCGTAGAAATAAGTAGGTAGAGGTAATTTGTAGAAGTAGCAACATACCTTACTTCTTTTTACCAATATAGCATACCTATACAAATAGTGATCTTCTAAACAAACATACCAAGGAGGGTTTCAATGTACAACATCAAATCAGTCACTCAATGAACCGACCAAAACCAAAAAATATGTGGTCAGATGCAACAAAAAGTTTGAAATTTATGAACATACTTCATATTTATAATTTAAAGTATCACATTACTCGACCAAACGAAATGATGCTGATTTAGAAATCTCAGACGTTTTTGAAACAAAAATTAGTTGAAGACATGTGAAATAGTATTGATATATCTAAAGTCATGATGTAATACATAGGAAATAATTCAAGTTCCAATATCAAGATTACCATTAGAGGAAAATAAGAATGCAGTAACATCAACTTTTACTCCATATTCAATTTATGAGCACCATTGTTCCATTCTTTTTATGTTTCAGTGCATTTCGAAATTCATTTTCCATGTATGTATTTATTAGCAGTAACCTTGTTTTTCCAAGTTTAGTCACTATTGTTTAGCCAAAAAGGTTCAAATGGATTGCCCCGTAAGAATATTTTTGTTTGAAAATATGTTTTTGTAAATATTTTTCAAAGTACAAAGCACCTTTTCCTGATTGGGGTCTAAAGAAAATTAAGAATATACCTTATTTCCATGTGCATGAATCAATTATATCTTTGATCATTTCTAGCATATAGTATGAAGTCCCATTTCCAAAACTTTCATCCTTCTATAAATTTTCTTCAACAATTGCAGGTCTGGAGAGTCCATGAATAGAAATCCTAATAGTAGGCTGGTCCATGTAGTTTGTAACATCTGACACAAGGTGAAGAACAGAAAATGCTGAATTTTATAATAACAATTTACTAACTTTCTAAACCATTAGGGTTGTATCAACTTACAAAAACAACCTTAGAGCTACAAACAAGCATAATCAACTAAAATCAAATCAAAAGAGCCAAGAAAATGAAGGTTTGTGTAACATCACGATACTTTTGACAAGTATTAATATGTTAATCATAGTGTATTTATGATTTAATATGGTGTTCTAAGTATTAGAAAGTTAATACAAGAAAAAGGGTAATTTGGTCATTTTACCATAAAAGGGTAATTTGCTCATTTGACCATGTGAAGGACCAAATATGTAAAATATTGTTTGCTTGTGGCAAAAGTATAAGAAAAGAAAGTTTTATGTAATAAAATTTGGTTGTGGTGGTAAAAGTTCAAGAAATGGAACTTAGGGACTAAATTTGAAAAATCTGGAGGTATAAATAGGAGAGTTGACTCTCCTATGTGGCTGATCATTTGGAGAAGCTACGGGAAGAAATTTTGATGCACGATTTCTGGAATTCCTTGAAGGTTGAAGCAAGAAATCGGATTAGTAGCTTGGAATTGGTGATTCCTAAGTTAAACAAGGTTAGTATTCCAAGTTCTTGAAGTGTTCTTGGTGGGTTTTGTGGGTAAACTGAAATCTGCAATTTCAGTGAAATCCATGGAGTTTGTATATGATTTCTGGGCTTAAACATGTTCATGTAGTAAGAACATATGTTAAAAACAGCAAAGTAGGTTGCTATTGTTGAAAATTTGAAATGTTGCTCAAGAACCCTAAATCATGAATTGGTGTGATTAAGGTGGTTCTAATGGCTTAAAACTTGTTATTAGTCAAGGGTTTTGGTCCTAGAACAAACCCCATATGATTAAGAACTGGATTAAGGACTTAAAATGTCAAAAACTACATGCTACAGTGCAAAATCGCGACTGGTCTAGAACCCTGCCCAGGCGCAAGGCGCGGTGCGCCCAGCTTCCAGGCGCGGTGCGCCCAACGGCACGGGTCGTGCTTAATTAGCACGGGTCGTGTTTGCCTGGCAGAGAGCTCAAATGTGTGAAATTTTGCTAGGCGTGTCCGATTTATCTCAAACTTGAACCATAAGTCCATGATGGTATGAAAAGTCCTAGAAAAATATTAAATTGAGTTTTCGACTCCTCGAGGGCACTGTAGATCGATACGAATGCCTCGGGAATGTGTATAACTCATGAAAAGATGGTAAATGGAAAGTTTACCATCTAGGGATGGTTTATAGCTGCATAATATTTGACTCTTATGTATTAGAGTCAACTGAAATGGTTATTAACCTATTATCATTTGATATGTAAATGAATATATAGGTACGGGACAAATGGTTGTGGTGTATGCGAAGGCAAGAAACAACCGGGATTTAAATGCAGCTAGCATCCAGGTGAGTAATCTCACTTGTACCACATATGATATGTGTTGATTGGATTGTTACAGATTGAAACGGCATTGGGGGACGAAAATGATAATTTTCAAGATATGGTGAAAAGGCAATATCGGATAAGCCGTGAGTCAATGAAATGACAAGAACGGAGCCGTGAGCCATAAACGATTACGACATGAAATGTTATTAAATGGTGCGGCCACTTGTGGCTATGATATTGGATGTTAAATCCAACTGGTGCGGCCTATATGGATGGCTATGATATTGGATGTTAAATCCAACTGGTGCGGCCTATATGGCTATGATATTGGATGTTAAATCCAACTGGTGCGGCCTATATGGCTATGATATTGGATGTTAAATCCAACTGGTGCGGCCTATATGGCTATGATATTGGATGATATATCCAACTGGTGCGGCCTATATGGCTATGATATTGTTATATGGAAATGGTGCGGCCTTATGGCTATGATATCGGTTTATGATAACCAATTGGTGCGGCCTGAGGGCTATGATAAATGTTGGACTTGTTCTGGTGCGGCTTGTATAGCTACGATACATGGTGCGGCTTATATAGCTATGAAATACGGTGTAGTCAATTGTGACTAAGAAATATGGGACAGAAATGGTAATTGAGAATTTATATGTTTATTTTCTCTTTTATATATGTGGATTTATGTGGCTAACAGCTTTGATTTGATCAATGTGCAAATAACAGGTTATATATGATAATTATCTTTGAAATTAAATGGTGCGGTCTTAGGACCATGATTTTGGGTTATTGAACTTAAATTGGTGTGGCCTTCGGGCTATGAACTAAACGATGAAACTGTTGGTGCGGCCTTAGGGCTATGATCTGAACAGGTTAAATATTTTGGTGCGGCCTATATGGCTATGATATATGGTGCGGTCAACGATGACTATGATTTTTTGGACAAAAACTGGTTGAGAGTTTAATTGTTATTATTCTCTTATATATGTGTGACGTTATTTGCAGATATGATTACTCACTGAGCCTTGTAGCTCATACCGTTTGATAAATGTCCCTGCATGTTAGCATAACCCTGATAAGGGTAAGGATAAAGTCCGTGACTCAAGAAGTAGACTTGTAGATGCTGTCAGTAGCAGCCCGACTTATAAGGAGGTTACTGTATTTATACTCTCCTTGATACACTTGTACCCGTTTTTAATAAAATGTACCCCTTTTGTTATGGTTTTACGTATGGAAACAAAAAAAAAAATTCAGGGGTGTTTTGTTTTAAAAGCCGGGTGTTACAAGTTGGTATCAGAGCCGAGGTTTAAGTGAACTAGGTGTCTATAGAGTAGATTCCTGGACTTAAACTTTGAGATAGTAGACATGATATATAGTTAGGTGTATATAAGTTGATATTTTATATATATATATATATATATATATATATATATATATATATATATATATATATATATATATATATATATATAACCAAATTGTTGCTGACTTTTAACGTCTAAGAAGTATGAGCAGCGAATCTTATTTGGAGGAATTTAGGGCGTGGAGCTTTAAGGAGTAGACCAGCCCTTTCTCAAGACTCCATTGAATAGGGGCAAAGAGACAAGTAACAGAAAATCCACAAGACAAGCAATACTAGCTGCTGTAGTCAGAGAAAGAAATTGGGTGCTCACCTTGACTGATATTCAAGGTGAAAGAAAAGTAGCTGAGACTACAAGAAAAGCAGAAAAATGTTAGTGGACGCTTCAGGAGAAGTTACCACGATTTAGGCCCAACCTTAAAGGGAAGGGACCAAAATGAAAAAAGCGATGCGATGTAAGAAGTGCACGAAAAGCACTAAGAAAATTTGTAGAGTTTTGACTCTACCGCTGAATTACTGAAATTGCAGGAAAAGGGAGCATATTGCTCGAGTTTGTTGTATGGAACGGAAGTGTTTCCAGCGTGGAATTATAGATCACTTTCTTATGAAATACTCACATGCTAAATGTAGAGTAACGGGTGATGAACCCAGGAAAGAACGGGGAGGAAAGAAAGAAGAAACAAATGGTCGAAAAGGACCAGTGATACCATGAGCATTCCAGCAGACTGTGGAAAAAGCTCGTGAGTAGACTGATATGGTCTCAAATATCATTGTTTTGAATATAATCCCCGTGTATGTTATATTTGATCCATGAAGCTGTGCTTGGGATCAGTGACTTGATGTCATGTCTGAATAACTCATCAACGATTAAGGATGAAATTTTGGAAATAGCTATAGTAGATAGCAAGTATGTTCGAGATATTGAACACCTGGAAGGTAGTCTGCTTGGGATTTACGGGACCATTTTTCCTTATAAATCTGAAGCCGACGACTACCAATGAATCTGAAGAAATTGTGCATATGAATTGGTTAGCAATGAATGATGCTAACATGAATTGTAGAAATATAAACATTGTGGTTCTAAAATCAAAAATGAAACGGATGAAAATCCATGGTAAATGACCGTTGTTGAGAATACCGGTTATTTTCATTTGCTTAAACTCGGAAAAGAGTTAGTAAAGGAATGATGTTGTAGTTGGCATACGTGGTATTGGCCAAGTTAAATAAAGCAATGATAGTAGTGTATTACTTTAAATAAATTCTCGGATGTTTCTTTTGAAAAGAACTTCCAGAATTACCGCCAGATTGATGAGAAGAGTTTATGATTAAACTGATTTTGGGAGCCGTTTCTATTATTTAGGCTCTAAACTGATTAGCATCTACAGAGATGGCAGAGTGGGAAAACAATTAGAAGAAATTGTTTTTGAATCGGGGTCTCATATGGCCGAATGTGTCATCATATGGAGCCCTATCTTGTTTGAAAAGAAGAAAGACGAGTTGATGTGTATGTGCACTGACTACTGAGAATCTGATATTCTCGAAACCAGACTGAATATGAGGTACATTTGTACCAGATATTGGAGTTACTTCACTGAGTTAAGTGATATGTAAAATTCTCCAAGTATGAAAAATTTAGCTAAAAGAAGTTTCATATTCTTTGGGCATGTTATTAATGCCGAAAATGTTAAAGTGGATCCAGTAGAAATGATGCTGTGATAAAACAGAAACCGCCTTGGAATTTGACTGAAATTAGTAGTTCCATTGGATTTGCGGGTTACTATGGGAGAGTTGTAGAAAACTGCTCCTTGACTATTGTTCTATTGACTAAAGTTGACCAATAAAAGTGAAAAGTCTGAGTGGTAGAAAGACCACCTTTAACTTTTCAAAGGTTGAAACAAACCTTATGTGAAGCTCCGGTGTTAGCATTATCGCTAAGCGGAGAAGATAAATTGTTTTATAGAAATGCATCCAGAGTTGATTTTGGATACATGATATTGCAGTAGCAATTATGACTTTGACATTGAAGCTTTGGAGACACTACTTATATGGTGTAAAGCTTACTGTTTATACGAAATCATATAAGTTTGAAATACTTAATTGATCAAAAAGAAGCTGAATATGAGATAGTAAAGATAGATGGGTTACATAAAGATTTCGGTTATGAAATCTTGTACCATCTCGGTAAAGCAAATGTGGCTATAGATGCCTTGAATTGAAAAGAAAATATCCTTTGAGGGTTATATCCACATGTATGAGTGTGACGAATTGATTACCTGAGTTGATTCGGGTAGCACAAAAAGAAATGTGCAGGTCTGAAAACGTGAAAAGTGAATGAATGATTAGCTATCGAAAGAAGCTAGTTAGAAACTCATGACGATTGAAAACCCTTGGGGTTGTGTATGTGAGTTCCAAGCAAGGTGAGATATGAAATCTACCCTTAAAAGATGTATATTGGGGTAGATATGCAAAATGCTCGGGGCAGTACCACACTGTGTAGGATGATAAAACCTATGTATTGGTGGCCGGGACTAAAGGAAGACATTGAAAGACATGTAAAAAGTGTTTGACTTGTGTGTAACTACAGTCAAATCATTAGAAGCATACAGAAAATTTAGCCGTTGTTAGTCCCAAAGAAGAAAAAGGGACGATATTATCATAGACTTTGTAGTAAAGTCTTTGCAAGTACCGCATGGGTATGACACCATATGGGTAATTGCAGATTGATTGATGAAATCAGTGTAAATTTATACCGATTAGGGAAGAAATTAAGATCGAAAAGTAGTGAAAAACTACATAGAAAGAGAAATTTGCCGACGTGCGCTACCGGTGTCGATTCTATCGAGTCGAGAAAATAGAATTATTCGTTAATCTTGGCATAAATTCCAAGAATAATTAGTTCAAAAGTACTAGTACGTACTGTATAAGATTTGCAGATTGATAAACAAGGTGAAATAGTGACGCAGACTCTAGAAGATATGCTTGAAATTTGCACAACAGACCATGGTGGAAGATGAGAAGATCGTCCATCGTTGGTAGAATTTGTAAGAAATAACAACTTGCATAGTATTCTACTGGCTTGTATGAAGTGTTGTACGGAGTACCGTGTTATCCTTTGATTTATAGGATTGAAGATGTGGAAAAGCCGTTGGCTAGGTCTTAGACTGTGAAACAAGTTAAAAAGAAGATTTGATGAATACGAGAAAAAAAAAAGTTGAAAATGGCTAAGAAGTAGTAAAGGTAGTACATGAACCAAAGAGTAAAACCGTTGAAATTCCAGATGAGGGATGACGAGTTAATCAAAAGATCCTTTGGAAAGACTAAAAATCTGTTTGGGACAAAAAGAAGGTTAAGACCTCATTTATTGGACCTTTCCATATGTCCCACAGAGTAAGAATTTTGGTGTGCTGATCGAGGTTTCCTGATGAACTTCAAGATATTTATAATGCTTTCTATGGGTCTCATAATTCTGAGAACATGGATTGATAAATTTCAACGAATACCTCATGTTGAAATGAAGGTAGATAAATTGAGGTACCCGGGACAACCCAAGAAGGTGTTTGACCGGAAGATAAGACACTTGCGAAATAC
This sequence comes from Cichorium intybus, assembly GCA_023525715.1. Taxonomy (NCBI): domain Eukaryota; kingdom Viridiplantae; phylum Streptophyta; class Magnoliopsida; order Asterales; family Asteraceae; genus Cichorium; species Cichorium intybus. The sequence continues at coordinate 1,003,129 of CM042011.1, read as the reverse complement.
GAAGATTAGTATGGTTAACGTACTTTGGCAATAACATAGAGGTTTCCATATGATATGGGAGACCGAAATTGTCATGAGAAAGAATTACCCTCGCTTGTTTGTATGATTTCGGGGACGAAATCTTTTGAAGGATGGGAGAATTTGTAACACCACGATACTTTTGACAAGTATTAATATGTTAATCATAGTGTATTTATGATTTAATATGGTGTTCTAAGTATTAGAAAGTTAATACTAGAAAAAGGGTAATTTGGTCATTTTACCATAAAAGGGTAATTTGCTCATTTGACCATGTGAAGGACCAAATATGTAAAATATTGTTTGCTTGTGGCAAAAGTATAAGAAAAGAAAGTTTTATGTAATAAAACTTGGTTGTGGTGGTAAAAGTTCAAGAAATGGAACTTAGGGACTAAATTTGAAAAATTTGGAGGTATAAATAGGAGAGTTGACTCTCCTATGTGGCTGATCATTTGGAGAAGCTACGGGAAGAAATTTTGATGCACGATTTCTGGAATTCCTTGAAGGTTGAAGCAAGAAATCGGATTAGTAGCTTGGAATTGGTGATTCCTAAGTTAAACAAGGTTAGTATTCCAAGTTCTTGAAGTGTTCTTGGTGGGTTTTGTGGGTAAACTGAAATCTGCAATTTCAGTGAAATCCATGGAGTTTGTATATGATTTCTGGGCTTAAACATGTTCATGTAGTAAGAACATATGTTAAAAACAGCAAAGTAGGTTGCTATTGTTGAAAAATTGAAATGTTGCTCAAGAACCCTAAATCATGAATTGGTGTGATTAAGGTGGTTCTAATGGCTTAAAACTTGTTATTAGTCAAGGGTTTTGGTCCTAGAACAAACCCCATATGATTAAGAACTGGATTAAGGACTTAAAATGTCAAAAACTACATGCTACAGTGCAAAATCGCGACTGGTCTAGAACCCTGCCCAGGCGCAAGGCGCGGTGCGCCCAGCTTCCAGGCGCGGTGCGCCCAACGGCATGGGTCGTGCTTAATTAGCACGGGTCGTGTTTGCCTGGCAGAGAACTCAAATGTGTGAAATTTTGCTAGGCTTGTCCGATTTATCTCAAACTTGAACCATAAGTCCATGATGGTATGAAAAGTCCTAGAAAAATATTAAATTGAGTTTTCGACTCCTCGGGGGCACTGTAGATCGATACGAATGCCTCGGGAATGTGTATAACTCATGAAAAGATGGTAAATGGAAAGTTTATCATCTAGGGATGGTTTATAGCTGCATAATATTTGACTCTTATGTATTAGAGTCAACTGAAATGGTTATTAACCTATTATCATTTGATATGTAAATGAATATATAGGTACGGGACAAATGGTTGTGGTGCATGCGAAGGCAAGAAACAACCGGGATTTAAATGCAGCTAGCATCCAGGTGAGTAATCTCACTTGTACCACATATGATATGTGTTGATTGGATTGTTACAGATTGAAACGGCCTTGGGGGACGAAAATGATAATTTTCAAGATATGGTGAAAAGGCAATATCGGATAAGCCGTGAGTCAATGAAATGACAAGAACGGAGCCGTGAGCCATAAACGATTACGACATGAAATGTTATTAAATGGTGCGGCCACTTGTGGCTATGATATTGGATGTTAAATCCAACTGGTGCGGCCTATATGGCTATGATAATGGATGTTAAATCCAACTGGTGCGGCCTATATGGCTATGATATTGGATGTTAAATCCAACTGGTGCGGCCTATATGGCTATGATATTGGATGATATATCCAACTGGTGCGGCCTATATGGCTATGATATTGTTATATGGAAATGGTGCGGCCTTATGGCTATGATATCGGGTTATGATAACCAATTGGTGCGGCCTGAGGGCTATGATAAATGTTGGACTTGTTCTGGTGCGGCTTGTATAGCTACGATACATGGTGCGGCTTATATAGCTATGAAATACGGTGTAGTCAATTGTGACTAAGAAATATGGGACAGAAATGGTAATTGAGAATTTATATGTTTATTTTCTCTTTTATATATGTGGATTTATGTGGCTAACAGCTTTGATTTGATCAATGTGCAAATAACAGGTTAGATATGATAATTATCTTTGAAATTAAATGGTGCGGTCTTAGGACCATGATTTTGGGTTATTGAACCTAAATTGGTGTGGCCTTCGGGCTATGATCTAAACGATGAAACTGTTGGTGCGGCCTTAGGGCTATGATCTGAACAGGTTAAATATTTTGGTGCGGCCTATATGGCTATGATATATGGTGCGGTCAACGATGACTATGATTTGTGGGACAAAAACTGGTTGAGAGTTTAATTGTTATTATTCTCTTATATATGTGTGACGTTATTTGCATATATGATTACTCACTGAGCCTTGTAGCTCATACCGTTTGATAAATGTCCCTGCAGGTTAGCATAACCCTGATAAGGGTAAGGATAAAGTCCGTGACTTAAGAAGTAGACTTGTAGATGCTGTCAGTAGCAGCCCGGCTTATAAGGAGGTTACTGTATTTATACTCTCCTTGATACACTTGTACCCGTTTTTAATAAAATGTACCCCTTTTGTTATGGTTTTACGTATGGAAACCTTTGATTTAAAAAAAAAATTCAGGGGTGTTTTGTTTTAAAAGCCGGGTGTTACAGTTTGCTCAAACAGAGAATGATTAGAAATTTTAAATAAATTCTAGAGATTCATTGCATGAAGATAAAACTACTGTTCTAGTAACTTGTCATTTGTGGGGATCAGATTTCATCTCTTCTTCCCACTTCTTGTAATCTATTAATCCAAAATTAAACATTTTATAGTACAATTTTACAAAAGAAAGCTTTGATTATTTATGCTATTACAAATTAGAGAAAATCTCAACACCTTTTCTTATTTTGGAGCAGGGGAAGTTGGGTAAGGTTGTAAATACGATGACAATCACCTTCATAAAGAAGCCTGTGTTGTGAACCAGCTGCAAAAGTATTCATTAATTCAGAGTGATACAAATTGTGTTTCATGAAATATAAAGTTAACTATCTAAGAAAATAGCAAAAACATAACCCTAATCTTTAAAGTACAATATTAATTTGTTATACTTACCTTGATTTGGATCTTGATTTTTCTTTGCTTCTGTAAATCTACTTGGACAAATTCAATTACCAAAATATGAAATATTGTAATAAATATAAAACGAAATACGAATTGAAGACGTCTTTAAGTAAATAACTATAATAACTACTTGGAGATGTCTTTTAATATGAGAGATCTTCAGACCTTCAATGTTGATTAATTGAGGGAACTAACACAGGTGTTGCTCCCGAAAGAAATCCAATTTTAATCATCAAAAATAAAAATTCACCTCCAATTAAAAAATATAAATGAAAGACACTTTACTTGTTTTCCAACCCATATTTTATTGAGAACAATAAAATTACCGAACAAGAATATGTAACCTATAAATAAAAATAAAAAATAAATTGAACCTTGAAAACCCTGAGCTACCTGCAATAAAGAAGTTGATGATACGGAATACAATATGTCCAACAATATAGTTCTGATTGTAAATTTTAACTGCAATGAAGAACACTATTTTTTAGTCATCTTCAAAACCAAATGAAACCAAAAATTAAAATAAAGAACCATATTTTAAAATAGAATAAGAGAAAGAGAAGTGTATGATTGTGGAAAAAACATAATCTCCAATTAAATATTGTATCCTTACCGCCATATCTATTTAGAAGGATGCTTGCAAGAAATCAGAATCAGGAAATGGCAGAGCACAATCATTCTTTAGTAATTTCAGTAATAAAAGACATGTAAGTGATCGAGGATCTGATATATAGTCGCTTTACCTCGATCAAATTCAGAAGTGTTTTCCTTTTTCTGAAACCCTAGAAACGAAAAAACAAATAATAAGTGTGACTGCTGGTGGTGTGTGACGTTGGGAGGAGAAAACATGAGAACCGGGTGAAAATCCCTCCGAGCCACCATCAGGAAACTTCTAAAAACCATCTAAGATACATCGATTGATAGTGGGGAACAAGTGGGTGGAATAGGAAGTCGGATTACTCAATTCCCTTCCCTTGATTACAATCGACTGTTTGTATGGATTGATAGTAGAGAACAGATGTGTGGAATAGGAAGTCAGATTACTCAATTCCCTTCTCTATCATCGTAATTTATTAAAGAGAGGAAGCGGAAGAGACTAAGAATAAGAATCACACAGATTAAAGATTTTGGAAGCTGCATGTTGAAGAGAAGAGGGAAAACGAGAAGAAAGAGAATAACTAATGGAGTGAATGGGAAAACGAATGAAGCGGCAGTGGTGTATTAGGAGAGAGAGAGAGAGAGAGGGAGTCGATTCTCTAAAATGTGTCGTCGAATTGCTAACGTGTGTATCTCTAAATAACGACCCTTTGCAAATGTGGAGGAAAATTAGTGGACCACTGAGACGGTGAAAACGTGGTTTATCTTTTCTTACGGACCAAGTTAAAACATCAAGTAGAAAACGCCATAGTGGAAAAGGCCAGGTGTGTATCTCCAACAAAAAAAACGTCTTTTAAAATAAGTGAAAATGCTAGAAAATTAGGAAGAGAAAAACTATAGATCTTTCATCAATTTCCACAGCCCACTTGCTTAAATTCTAAGAATTAAGGTGATTATATATATATATATATATATATATATATATATATATATATATATATATATATATATATATATATATATATATATATATATATATATATATATATATATATATAAATCGTGAGACCGGAAGACGCATTTCTAGCCACTCATTTTGGGTGTAAAACAAAAAAATAATAATAATAAATGCAAAATAAATGGAAAAAAATTGAAAAAATGTATTATTTATTATTTTCGTCATTTTTTTATTCAAAAAAAATGAAATAAAAAATAAAAAAATTTGCGTTTTTTTCATATTCTAGTAGAATATTACACTAGTTTGTATAATGTTCTATTAGAATATGCAACATCCAGCAACATTCTACTAGAATATTTTTTTGATTTTTCCAGGTTTTTTTCGAATTTTGTTTATTTTTTAATTTTTTAAAATTTTTTTAGACAGAATAAGTAGTGAAAATAAGTAGAATTTTTTTTTTGTGAAAATTCTCATTATTTTAGCATATTTTATTTTTTTGATATCTAAAATGAGTGGCTAGGATTGAGTCTCCCGGTCTCACAAAATTTACATGGTCTCATTTGAACTTCTACATATATATATATATATATATATATATATATATATATATATATATATATATATATATATATATATATATATATATATATATATATATATATATATGTGTGTGTGTGTGTGTGTGTGTGTGTGTGTGTATGTGTGTGTTAGGCACACACACAGAGAGAGAGAGAGAGAGAGAGATAATTTTTTATGGGTGCTACTATAGATACACCCTATATACATTTTTTAACAAAAGTCAACTATTTTGAACCAATTATATCTTATTTGTACGGAAAACAATGCAGTTTTAACCAATAAAAAAATTGACTTATATTTAGGGTGTATATGAAGTATAATTGGGGTGTTTATTTGGTGTTTCCCTTTTTTATTTATGAGGTATTCACAATAATGATCATAATAAATGGTGATGTATTGGCACAAGACGAATTTTTGAAGAACTTAAAAATTAATCATTAGTCTTGTGATTTTTCACTTATTAATCATCGTAAGGGACCCTTGCTTTCACCTAGCTATCACTTTTAGTATTCGCAAGGATAATAATGATAATCGATGAGTTAATGATCGATTAAAAATGATGCATACATTACTACAAACAGTTAAGAAATATATTAACAGAGGTATATGTGGATGTTCTATTTTTCATCTATCTTTGCCTTCTTCAAGTGATTCCACTACCTAAGCATGACATATTCCACTTTATATACTTATCGCTCAGTCATCTACTACACCTATATATCGTTAGTTTCCCTATTTTAGCCATGATCCAGAGTTATGATAAGTTGTTGGAATAATTGTTGGTGTTGGAAAAATAGATGACATGTTACCTATATAGATACCACTTATCCATCTTGTTTTGGAAATCATCAATGTGTTTCACCCTTATGTGTCTTTTCTGACCACCTGTTGTAGTTTTCAGACCACGTCTTCGTACAGTCAAACCACCAATTCCCACCATCAACTATGTAAATACATCATATGATAACGCAACTTCTTCCACTTCTCTTTGTCAAATTATTGAATGTTTTTTTTGTAATATCATTATTTATAAGTTTGAATCTTGTTGTTTGATACTTTTAAGAAAAATATTATTGCTTGTTACTTTTCAGTAAAAATTGTCATTTGTTAAATTCAAAATATTCTTGCCTCTACGAACCATTTGTGATATGCTTTAATTTCATGAGGTTATTGTTTTCTTGATCAACTAGCATCCTACAAAGTAGATTAGTATTTAAGAATTATTTTGTCAAGCTAAATTATCATATTTATATTTCTATATCTTTAAATAGATCATGGTTTTACAAAACATTAGTATGATATTACCTTTTGTATTGGATGGTCGTATGAGAAGGTTAATGACGTTTTGGAGTACATGCCAACAAATGTTAACAATAATCACACTTTGAATTTTCATATGGATATATATAATTACATATACCAGGTTGATTAGTTTGGTGTCTAAAAAATTATTTGTAATGGATAACCAAATCAATTTATAATACAAATATTCAAAGATAGGCATTGTTTCTATATAAACGTGATGATAAAGTAAACAAATATTTAGATATTTTTCGTTATTGGTATACATATATGACTATGATATATGTTGTCGATCTTGTTGTGTATCTTTTAGGTGGTAGGGGATCCGGTAGAAATCGATCGGGTGAAATAGGATTTAGTGGAAGAGGACTGGTAGCTGGAAGTAAATATTTTCTCATACCAATACTTTCAAGTATGTTAACTAGCATAATGGTATGAATTTCAACAATGAGGAACCTACATATGATATTGGTATATCTAGGATTGATAGTGAAGATTCTATCCTTTTGGTTAATGATGTTAGACCACTTCAATCTCCATTTCTATTTTGAAAGAATTATGAATATTGTAAAGGTATATCAAACAAATTAAGAGAACATTGTTGGTGATGCAGCAAATAAAGAATTTGAGTGAATGATTGTGATATGAAGAATGAGGCATGTGATGGTTATCGACAAATTAATGATTTTTGGTGTATGATTCCTAGTCTTAAGCATGGCATACGAACGTCCATGTGCGAGATCTGCTGAAGGGTTCAGATGAAGATTCATTTATAAGACGTCATGTGTATTGTTACAACCTGGAGAAGGCACATAACCAAACCCGTTTTCAACTCCTCTTTTTCATCATTATTTGTGTGGTGAGCTGTAGTTTAATTATCATCATATTCTGATGACATTTGCTACTATGAGTTATTATAAGTGCCATTTAGACGGGAGGTACTTAGGCACCATGTTTGTTGTGGTTGATATGGATAAAAATAATCATTCATCGTGTTTAGTATGCAAAGTGGGGAAGACGGAGTCCGAGGACGCTTAAACATGGTTTTAAGGAAGTTGATGACATGCATCAGTCACATTGAAAAATTGGTCATAATTTTCTACAGTACTACATCCATTGGCCCCTCACCATTCTAATAGTATTCCCATACATGCATGCTTTATAGACTTTATTTTCACCGTTACATGGATGTACAATTGAGGTATGAAAAGAAAAAAGAAGCTTATAATCCGTTTTTAAAAACATGCAAAAAGTACAGGGAATTCAAACTTTCATGATGATATAGATATTATATGTCGTCTAGTACTTAAAGCATGTAAGAAACTAGACGGAGTCAGATACAAAAAGTGGGAAATGGTGTTCTTTCTTGGATACATTATAATGTAATGTCGTCTAATGTTGTCGAGTCCATGAAGCGTTAACCAAACATGCATGAAGATTTCCCGTTATTGTGCTATTTAATGTTTTTCGGATCACAATGCAAGAATGGTATTTTAAGCACCAACAAACAAGAGGTAAATAAAATACATACATAAGCGATTTGATTTGCTTGTATAATTGTCGTATTTTTACAAATACACTATGTGTAATGGACTTTAAAGGTCGTCTCACTAAATTGGGAGATGATATATAGTTCCCTTTCATCATAATGAGAAGAAGGAATCACCTCAATCCGACATTATAATCATATGCAAGGGTCTTTCCCATTTAGTTTTTTCTTGCTTTGGGTCTGTACATTTGGCAAGTGTTGTAACCCCTCTTTGATTTTGTGCAATAAAAAGTTTTATTCAAAAATGTATTCATATCTAAAAAAAAGTTATAAAACTTTGGATGATTGGATTAAAGAGAGTATAAAAAGGATTTTAACAAAAGCTCATAAAACCAACCTTTTCACGATTGAAATTTTTCCTTAAGTACAAGAAGTTGAAATTTAGTGTATTTAAAAACGAGTTTTAGTAAAATAAAGATAGTGAATATCATTAAAACAAAAACCTTAAAAAAAGGACGTTGGCTATAGGTAGGGGAGGGTTGGATTCATCGCCGGTGTGCGCGGGGGGGGGGGGGGGGGGGGGGGGGGGGGGGTTTATGTCGACCGTCGACGTTTTTGGATGTGTAGCCTGGCTATGGCCTATGAGACTTGTACGGTGGCTAGCATGTTTTTTTTTTTTTTTTTGGACCGGCGACACAGTAAAACCACCTTCTGCTCCCCCAGGTCGGCATTTAGCCGGCGGCCCGGGTCCTGCAGCCTGTGCCTCCACGCCAAGGAAAATCCTCCACATGGGGCGTCAACCAGGCTCGAACCCGGGACCTCTCACCCACTGGGTATATAACCCGATACATCCACCCAGTTGATCTGGGCTTCACTTGCGGCTAGCATGTTGTTAACGATCATAAATTTGCTAGCAATTTCGGTTACTATTTTAAATTGTTAGATGACATAGAGTAGTGGATCGTTATCCCTAATTCCCAGTGAGTAATTTCATGAACCGAAACTCATTAAACGCAACCAGACAATTGCGCCTCAGTGCAGGGCCATACTTTTACTCGCAGACATTAACTCCAGAGTTCACACCCAACTGCCCCTCATTAATCCCCTTCCCAGTTCCCACACATCCCAACCTCACCCGTAATTCCATTTCGTCTATAAATATCCTGAACAAACTAAGTAATTTTCACAATGGCGATAAGAAATTATTGTTTGATTTTTCTGACGGTGGTTTGTATTGTGCTATGCGGCGGTGGAACTGGTGGCTCGGCGCAGGACTTGGCCACAGAGTGCTCTGCGAAGCTACCGGAGGTGATGACATGTATAGCGTTCGCGTCAGGCAAAGAGTCGACGCCGCAGAAGAAGTGTTGTGATTCGGTGACGGAGATGAAAGAGAGTAATCCGGCGTGTCTGTGTTTTCTAATACAGCAGATCCATAACGGAACCAATCCGACGCTTAAGTCGATGAATATTCAAGAGAGTCGGCTTCTTCAGTTGCCTTCCGCTTGTAAACTCGCGGATGCAAGCGTCAGTAATTGTCCAAGTAATTTCTCTATCCTTATTTACTAAATTTACCATCGATTTCAATCCGAACATTTTATTGATCTTGAATATAATCCGTTTCATACTACAACATGAACAAGCATCTAGTTTATAGTTACATCATTACATTCCGATTCAACTCAATAATGTTAAAAAATCAACACAAAGGACGAGTATGAATATTATTTTATAGAACTGATGCGCTAAATCGAACAAGTTCCTAGATAACGTAAAAGAAGAAGGTGTATCAGAACACTGTGAATAAATTAAGCCCTATTAGCTCATTACTGGAGCCATTTTGTATCCATATCCGTTTTCATTTTTTAGATTAATCTGATCCGATGTAATTGGAGTAGTCAATTTTAACAGTTTTCATGGATCATGTTAATTTTATCACCAATCGCTCATATATTTACAATCACTATATATGATTTATTAGTTTGTATCATAAAATCGATACTTATTTTACCCAATTTCTGTAATCTATTTGGTTGGGCATGCATGAACCGTCTTCACATGTTTTCGTTACACTCCATGCATGACCAAAATCCAACAAAAGTATAAAAAATTATTGTTCTGTTCAATATAAAATTTATATAAAAAAGACAATAAATCGAAATCGAAAGAACCTGACAAGTGAAAGTGATGTATCATATAAGATAATTTTTACCGAAAGTAGTAGCATTTAATGACGCAAATGACAAAGTGCGAAGGTTGGCAGTGGTTGTGGGTCTTAATTGATTGTATGATCGAGATGCCTGCTATAGTGCTATATATAACCGTTTTATGCGTCACATCCACTTTATCTTTATTCGTTACGTCTTTTTTTTATTAAAACTATGATGATAATTAGATATTATTATAAATAACTCTTGTTTTAATTTAATTCATATCGCAGAGCTTTTAAAGTTGCCACCAAATTCACCCGATGCTGCAATCTTCAATAATGTTACAACTCCAACTACTTCTCCAACAACAGGAGGAACGACGTCGTCCACCTCTACGTCAACCTCACATGGGTTCAGTTACGAAGCACCCATGTTCTTTGGATCCGTCATGGTTTATTTACTGCTTTATGTTGTATTCTGAATAAACGGTTTTCGTGCCTAGATCTTAATTAGGTCCACGGTCATTACCACTCATGATTCGTGTCGGATTTAGTTTATGCATACAAGAAACTTTTTATAATTTTGATATTGTACGAGATTTATTTACATTGCTTCCATTTTGCTATATATATAGTCAATGTGTTAACTACGACGACAAACGTGATGTTGTGTTAGGTTTGAACTTATTAATTTGATCTCGATTCGAAAAGATTCAAGAATTCTATTGAAAAAATACACGTGTGATTTGTTTGGGAAGATTTGAACTTGATTTGACCGACTTAAAATATCATTTGGAAAAAATAGTTCACTAGAAAAAGCATTTTTTAAGATTGGGTTTTAATAATACAGATTTATTTAGTTTGATCCGACTTATATTGATACTATCGTGATCCCAGCATCTAATTTCGTACCATTTCAAGGTCTCAACATACGATTTCAATATCGATCTTTATAAGAATTTTACCCCAAGATCGTAGTAATGTAAATCAAAGTAATTGTATTATTTAAGCAAAGGATTAAATTTTGAATTAATCTAAAACTAAAGGGGTGGATTCATGAAACCTACTTTTGAAGACTTGTTCACATGATAGGTTTAGAGATGGATTATGATAAATGGAGCTTTGTTATCTTGCTATTATTATTAAATCATCAAGAATAAAGTTTGAATCTTGTGAAGTTGATGGAAAGGGAATTTTAGACGTAAACTCTGGTTTATACAATTTGTTAGAAATATGGAATTGAAGATTTGTATCCATGACTTAGATTTTTTTAAACATCTTAATTATTGTTATTAACATGGTACAAGTTGAAACTAATATTCAAGTTTATGAGTTTGAAAAAGGAGTTGGATAAGTGAAAGTTAAACTTTATCCATGGGGTTGAAAAGAGTACTTATTATGGAAAATAATTTCCAATGAGATAAACTTAGTTGGGAATTATTTAACACTTGGAACTGTGAATTGCCAAAAAGAGTATTTCTTCAATCAAATATGATTAAAGAAAAGTTGGAACAAAGACACAAGCAAAGGACAAGAACAATAGTAGTAGTTACTTAAGAATAACCGTCAAATGTGAGTAAATATGGAATTTTAAACTTAGGCACATGTCAAAAATGCAATCTTTTATTATAAAAGCTTTTGCTATTAATTATAAAGTCTATGAATTATGGGTGTCAAAAATGCATTTTTTTATGAGTGTGTGTATGTGTTTTTATATTTAAGAAAAATTTTGAAAATAGAAAAATACAGAAAACAATAATTTTGGGTTTTCCAATATTTTCCAAATTCTTTGTAATTTTGGAAAAATGAAAAATTTTCATTTTCTTGGAAAACTTTAGAAAAGTTGCCGAACTAAACGCGTTTTCAAAATTCTCATTTTTCTTGGAATTTTTTTTCGGAAAACGGAGCATTTTTCCGCAGTTAAACACACCCTAAATTTCATCTGAGGATGACTTTGCTATGTATTTTTATACATATGATTTATAGTTTTGTATATATACATGATTTCATTTGAGAATGAATTTGCTATGTATTATTACACATATAATTAATAGTTTTTGTATATGTGTTATGTTCATGCTTAATTTCAACATGATATAGTTTACATGGCTCATGACAAACATATTGATTGTGGAAAGTGAATGTCTTTTGGAAAAGTGTGCTTGTAGTATGATCATGCATACATTGAATACGTATTGCATATTGTATTTTATTATATTAGTTTAGACTCATTTAGAGAACTATTGAGATGATACTTCCCATTGCGAAGTAGTTGTCTCCAACCTTCATTTGCAGGGCCGATCTATTGGTTTCCAATGCCCCGAGCGAGATATTAAGATAATGCCCTATGTTGGACCAAACACATTGATAAAAATAAATTATATAACAAAAGTTTAATGAATTTTATAGTCAACAAAATCTATACAAATACAAACAAAAACCTATAAAAATCACCTAAAACGATGCCTTTGTGCATTCTTCTTGCAAATCGATTTATTTTTCTCGAGCCATGGTACTTCAGAGATACGATTCCATCTTTTTTGCAAACTCTATAATTCGAATACATCTTATATAATAACAACAATTTAAGTTAACAGTTGAGTATAATATGTTTGGGATTTTTGCTTTGCAAAAACACATTTCGAACAAAACATAATGGAAAATAATCTTATAATCGAAATAATAACCATTAAATATGGAACTCCAACTTGTGTGGCATTTGTATTCCTTGAAATTCAATGGGTTGGAAGGAGGATTTTTAATAGCAAATAAACCCAACAAGCCATTTCATTTTTTTCCTGGTCTCCCCTTCCTACATAATCTCTAAAGAATCTCAAAATTCAAAATGCCTATCTTCTACTCAACATATAAAACAAAGGTATTATATACATATATTTATCAATGAAGCAATAAATCATTTATTGATCTAAGATTCAATTTCTTGTATTATGTGTTAATTCAATTGTTTGTGAACATGTTACTTAGTTACCCATAGACAATTAAAATCCAATGAATAAGTAGATCAACTATGGTCGACTTTTTACAATTAAAATACATAGATTCGTTTAAAATGTATATCCACTATCTTAAGAATTAGGTCACATTTTACCACATCCAAAACATTAATTTTATATCTTTAATTCACGTAATTAAATAGGGGATCAACCAGATTTAAATTTTCAAAATTCAATCAACTGTTATGCATAAAGTTTTTGTATATTGTACATAATAAATCGGACGTTTTAAAATTATATTATTAATTTATTAGGTTTCTTTTAATAGAAGCCAAGTTATACATACATATATATATATATATATATATATATATATATATATATATATATATATATATATATATATATATATAGAATCAGGATCGGATGAGGACACTTCTTAAAGTGAGGACTTGCGATGACACCTTAAAAAAATTGAAAAAAATATAAAAAAATATAAATAATAAAATAGATCATAGTACTATATCGGAGAAAAAAAAGATTAAAAAAAAACGTTTTCGATCATTATTTTTTTTATAATGAAATAATGATCCAAAATAAAAACAGAAAAATTGCATCATTACGTTTTGCAATGATGCAATTTTTTTTTTCAAATTTTTTTTTGATAATGATATGGTACTATTCTCGATTTTATGATTTGTATTTTTTTTATATTTTTTTTCAATTTTTTAAAGGTGTACTCGCGAGTCCTCACCGAAAAAAGAGTCCTCACCGGAACCGGACCCTATATATATATATATATATATATATATATATATATATATATATATATATATATATATATATATATATATATATATATATATATATATATATAATGCAAAAAAAGTGATATTTTCAAAAGTGAACGAAATTTTTCGTAAGAATTACCAAAAACCTTTTTTTTTATATCGACATACGTATCATTGTTTAGACCATAAGAATGATAAGTATTACTATAAATTCTTACGCTTATGGATAAATATAAAATCTTTAAAAATAAAAAATAAAAAATTCATGCATACATGAATTGTATGCATTTATGCATGTTGTTTATATTTTACGTTTGAAGGCTTTAATCTTTCAAAAAATTAAAATAAAAAGTCAAATGTTAATAAAAATTTTGGTCCTAACCGGTAACGTAATCTAAAAACAACATTTGAAAATATCACTTTTTTGCATTGTATACACGCATACATGTGATTGATTCTATTTATTTTCAGACTTTATTTATAAAAAATAAAAGTATCACATTTTATTATTTTTTATTCTTTAACAGTTGGTATATAACAATATACAACAATAAAATAAAAAATGAATTTATTGAATTTTTTTAACGTTATTGTAAACTAAATTTGGACTTTAATGCTATGTATTGTAAACTAAATTTGGAAAATAATTCAACCTCTATTATAACCGTATATATATGAACTCCAATAATAAATATAGTAACCTAAACTTGGAAAGATTCCAAATTCTATTTATAAAATCAACTTTATCATGCTTTATATCTACACTTATTTAGTGCAGACAGAGAAAACAACTAACCCACATATGGCTGCATATCTATTTATTTACCCAACATAAAAATTCTTCCAAAGGTATGTTTAAAAAACTAATTAAAAAGCTAGTAATTTGAAAAGTTAGTTGATAACTAAAAAAATAATTGATAATTGATAAGCTAACCGATAAAAAATAAAATTTAGTAAAAAATAGCTATAAAATAAAAGAATTTCTTGTTAAAGTCAAAGTTAAAAGGTTGAAAATCAAAGTTTTTTTAAATGGTATAGAGATAGAAATGTACTTTCTTTATGCCCACAACTGCTCCATAATTGTATTATTATTTATACACTTGAGAATAATATAAATTTAATTTCAAATCATAACTATTTATATTTTATGATAGACTTCTATGTTAATATTCCTTTTTAATTTAATGATAACCATAAATTATGAAATTTAATTTAAAAATATAAGTTTTTTCATAATTAATATATCTTTTTAAATCGTAACGGTTAACATAATACCAAACATATGTGGAAAGTCAAACAAACTCTTTATTTATTTATTTTTGTAAAACAAATATTAACAAAATACTAAATCGTTTATTAATTGTTCATAGGATTAATTGACTTTATTTCAATATTAAGTTAGTATCGTATTTATTTATGTTATTAATCATACTTTTTGTTTAATAAAAATTCCCTCTAGATGATACATATTAAATAAAAAGGGTGTGTTAAAAAAAACTCATAATGATGAAACATATGTGTATAGGGATCAATCCACACAACATACACACTCACACACATAGGGAGTTTATTTAAGGAATAACTAAATATACACCCTCTTTTTATTTGAAATACACCCTATTCAAAGCCAATGATTTTCTATTTGTTAAAATTGTATTGTTTTCTGGAAAAATTAGATGTGATTGGTTGAAAATGTTGACTTTTGTTAAAGGTGTATCTAGGGTGTATCTTTAATATTACTCTAAATAAATAGTTATGCTATAAAATGATGTCATAATTACTATAATAAAAAATATATTATATAGCACTGGTTTTTACATCCAAAAATACGTTTCGGTTTTTGATCAGTCATATCTTTTTACAAAAAACCGTAAAACGTAATGACCTACCAGTTCGGTTAAGTAATCTTTTTTAAATAAAAAGGTTTCGATACGACTCCTCAGTTTCAGATATTTTTTAACACCCCTAATACGTATGTTGCAATCCTACTAACTATTTGTTGCTGCCGCATTGCATGGGTGTCATTGGCTTACGTAAAGAGTATTCACCTAACCCCTCACAACCTAAACCCTAAACCAAATTACATAAAGAAACCGTTAGTCGAAAGGAAACTGTTCGTCAAAGTCTGACAATAGAAAACTAATTGATACTCTTCAATACCACCAAAACGACACAATCACACAAACCCTCACTTATTTTTCTTTTTACTCCAAATTAGAAGCATACTTTTATTTCTAACCAGAAACATCATTCTGAAAGGAAAACATTTTTCGAAATAATTATTGAGACCCCCCTCGCCTTCGCCGCCCACCGTATCATGTGATCCTATTGCTTCATTATTGAGTTTGTATATCCTTTATTCCTTCAAAACTTCAAGAATCCAAATTATTTTCAAGGTACAACAATACTTGCACCGAAAAATAAAGTCGTTTAGGAAATAAACGATCCTTAACTTTCATTGTTTTGAGGAGAAGAAAATTAATATCTGAGTTCAAATAGTCTTTGTCAAACAAATTTGATAAGAGTTTATAATTATCTACTATTCTAAATGGTCTTAAACTCTCTAGATTACCAAACCATAAGTTTCTTTTTAAGGTAGATGTTTCAGTTATATTACTAAGAAACATTGATCAAAAAATGGCTTATGCAATGGGACTAGATGATATCATTGAATAATCGTGTCATAGAAGTAGTGGTCATAACTGGAAGGGCATCAAAAATTTATTTCAAGTTTTTCATTGATGCCTTCAAAAAAATATTCCTTTCAAATTCTAAATAAGACAATTCCACTTCCTGTTTGTTTTGTTATGACCATAAATAAAAGTCATTGTCATATGTTGGTTTGTTTATGGGATAACCATATTTCACACATGGCCAATTATATGTTGATTTGTCCAAATTTAAGAGTAGAGAAATATTAAAGTTATTAATTTTAGATAATAATAATAGTCTAACCAATAACACTTTCAATGTTGTATATAGAGAAGTCTTTCAAAATTTGCTTTAAAACACTATGTTTTTTTTACTTATGTCATTAATTATCTATTACTTAAATATAAACGCATTCCATACTTTTTATTTGTGATTTATTTTTTTCTTTTTGTGTATATATAAATATGCATATCACCATATTTGTTTGAATTTTTTTATAACAACTACATTGTATTATCATCTATCATTGTTGTTGTTATATTCAATATATATCACATTGTATGGTTAAATAAAATGTTTTCTCATTATATAAGTCAATTAATTGTAAACCGTGTAACATGCGTGTTTGTAACCTAATGTGTGTATCTGTTTGTGTGTGCGTGTGTGTGTGTGTGTGTCTATATATATATATATATATATATATATATATATATATATATATATATATATATATATATGTATATATATATATATATATATATATATAGATGTATGTATATATATATATATTTACATACATCTATATATATATATATATATATATATATATATATATATATATATATATATATATATATATATATATATATACATACATCTATACTATATTAAAAAGGAAAAATGGTTTCTAAAAATGGGAACTCTTAAAATTAAGAGGTTCAAACAAATATGCACAATATACAAGTAATTATGCATGAAATCAGTCTTAATCAAAATACAAGTTTGAATACGGAGCTATTGTAGGTTTGAATACATAGCTATGCAACAGATCTTCCTGATCAATCGTTCAATCCTGTTATTCTCTCAGTATCCCCTTATATCCGCCCCAACCTTTCATCTATTTAACACCTCCCCAATTCCTCTCTCACTCTCACTGATCGTCACTCATTTACAAATTACAAATTAATGTAACCCTATGAGGACATCGATTCTACTATGGACGACTCTAAGTATTACAAAGCCCCATGGTTAGTAGCTGATCACAAACCACACCACCTCTCCCCTGTATATCGCCCTTAACAGCATGGATCGGGAAATTGTTTCACATACAGCTGATAAGACCCAAAGGCTCAGCAATGACATTGGTAAGGCGACGGTATGGCGGTACACATCGCTACCACCACTCGGCAAACCGAGCGTGGTGGTGGCCGACGGTAAATGTTTTCCGTTCTCTCTCACATATTTCTCCTCAATCGTCACAGCCACCGTGTCACACGCTGAATCCCCAATTTCTCTCCCTCTGAAACCCTAACCCGTCAAGCCCTCATCCACCAGTTACTTTGGTCTCCACCGCCTTGACCATCAATCGTCACCTCTGACTTCTTACGCGAATCAGTTCCTATGCCCAGACACTATTAACCACCTCAATATGACAGATACTTGATAGTTGAAGGAGGGGGAGCAGAAGAAGAGGTCAGGATAACTCTAACGCTGTGTTCCCGAGTCTCATTTAACGAGAGAAAGGGGGAGAATTGGGTGGAACTGGGAGGAAAAGAAAAGTTTTTATATTCCTGAGTTTTTTTATGGAAGGAAGTGGAAAGAAAAGAAAGGAATTGAGGGTTAATATTCTCTCCTAACTTTCCTTCCGATTTGGAAAGATTTGGAAGGAAAGGAAATTACTGGTAAAAATAACACTTAATTATAACTTTCCTTTCCCTTCCTTTCCACTCGGGAACACATACAACGTTTCTTTCCTTTAATTTTCTTTCGACTCGGGAACACGAAAATATAACTTTCATTTCCTTTCCCTTCCCTTCTTTTCTCTCCTTCTTTTCTTTTCTTTTCTTTTCTCTCCATGCTAAAACTCGGGAACACCGGGTAAGAGCGTTACTCGAAGGAGGAGGAATTGTCCCAGTTACTATATTATCAGACATAATGCTAGAATTTAATCTCACTTGACTCACCAACCATAAGCCCCACTTAAAGGAAAATAAACATCACTGCTTTGTCTTTCCTCTGGACCTAATTACTGTAAACCCCCCCTTCTCTACTTATTGGCCCAGTTGCTAATTTGTTTTTCATTTTATTGGCAGGTGGACGATATTTCATTAATTTTGAATGCATTTGATGAAGAGTTGGGTTATTGGTAGCAATGGGTGAGTGACATATTTTGGAAATTAACTTAATTTTTGAGAAATTAGTCTATTCTACATATTTTATTTTGTAGCAAAACGCTTGATAGAGCCCACGGTAGGTAATATAAAGTGATCACCAAATATTTGTATTTTGTATAATTTTATTTTCTATCTATAAATTATGGTTTACCAGTATGTGTATTAATGCTACACCTGCTAGATTCATTTTAGTTAATACTGGTTCTCTATGATTCGATAGGTATAGCTGGCCAAACCCGCAAAATGCTAAAAGCTCGCCCCAAAGTATAGCCAACAACCTAGCCTAAATCCCAGTCCATATTTAGCCCAAGCAGGCTAGACAGCAACAAAATAACAGGTTTGTGCTGTCTTTTTAAGTTCATTTTTATATGTATGATATGTTAATCTATTTACGCGTGAAAATGTCGTCTGTAATCTATTTAGGCGTTCAAATCAAGGTTATTACACATTAAAGGCATATGAATTTCTTTTTGTTACTGTTTTGCTCATTGTTTGTTAATAATTTCAAAATTTTCATGTTTTTCTTGGCCAGCTGTTGAGGCTGATGTATCTGGCACCAGTAGTCACTAGCAAATAGAATTTAGGAGTATCGAATAGCAACACACTTCCATTAGTTTGTTTATTATGACATCCTACTTTAAATGTAAGTAAGATACTATGATATACAAGTACATAGAATTTGCATTCGGAGCGGTAAACGTGATGTTTTAGTTTAAGGCTTGCTTAGTGGATGACCCTTCTTTCGATAATGTTTTTCATGACTTGGATGTTATAGACGGTGAAATTTATCTTAACAAAGTATCACGTTTTCATACCATTATACTAAATCATTTGCAATCAACTTCTTTTTTGAATTTGCTGCTTCTTATAGTCTGTTTGAACCAGTAGAAATAGTATTGGAATCATCATATTAAGCTGTAAGTATCAACGATGAAGCAAATATATTGAAATGTTAAAAAAATGTAAACGTGAATGATAAATATATAAAATTTTGAACATATTGTAGGTACATGTTTGCAAACAATTCTATCTTAAATGTCACAAAATCTCTAAGGGGCGTTTGGTTCGTGGGTTTCCTAGCGTTTTATTTGGACTCAATTAGAACAGATTAGAGATCATCTGGCTTCCAGTTTCTTCTACTTTTAAATTAAAGTCGTGAATTTGATTTTTAGCCATGTTACTTTTCTGTACTTCTATTTGATTAATCTCTGATGGTGGTAATGGTGAAAGTACTAAAGATCTGTTGGAAAACTATTTGCTTTTTTAGTTTACAAATTTGTAGTGTCTAAAAAGACTTTTGGTTTAAATATGTGTGTGAAGTTTATATATAATATTGGTTCTTAAGCTCAAAACTTGTTTCTATAACCCTTTGTTTTTAATTTTCAACTTGGAAGCTTTGGTGAAATAGTGAAGTAGATGTTGACATCATTAACCTTAATGACTTCTTTGCAGGGTTTAGCACTTGTCACTGGATACCAATTCAATAAAAGAGATGTGCTTAAATTGGCTGTTGGAGAATCTTAGGTACCGTTTGCAGGGATTCTTACTATATGGCTTTGGGCTGGTAATCATCCTATTAAACAAGGGAATGCCATGCCATGGCTATTACTACACCAAATAAAAGTGAGAAATATGAAATATTAGGAGGTTGTATGTACTGAAATTACATTTAACCAAATATCATGCCATTACTTCTTAACGTAATTCATTTGAGTTTAGTTATTTTGAAATATTAAAATCATAACCTAAATTGATCAAAATTGTATGAAGTGTGTTGTGACATTTAACTATTGTATTTCATTTGTTTCTTTATTGTTTGTTGAATCTTCGAATTGCAAGATCATTAGTTTGTTTAATAAATTATATTGAATGCAAATATGAATGCTTACAAGGACTCATAATTATATTGACATAAAAATATAAACGCCTACCAGGATACCGAAGAACCATGTTCATCAATTAAACTTCTTCAATCGCCACATCCCGCTCCTATCGGCAATTGATTTCTAATCGCCACTTCCCACTTCCCGCATCCCGTCATCCTCGGCGGCCATCGACCTCGTCGTGAATCATCCAACCACCGACGAAAACAGCGCCACTGGCAATCATCCAATTACTCTTCCCGACTTCCTTCTTGGCTTCTGATTTCTTTATAGCTAGGCAATCGGTAATACGCATTCATAAATCAAATGTTGAACTGTTGAACACGATTCCCCTTTGACTTCTGATTCTGATTTCTTCCTGGTGAGACATGAACTCATCCACACTCAACGATTCTTGTTTGGCTTTTGATTCTGATTTCTTGCTCAAATATACATGTGATAGATTAATATGAAGTAAATTGATTCTGATTTCTTCCGCCTTTCTTCCTCAAGTTTTTGATATGTTCTTGGTGCAGCTTGCATGGTATAGAGATCTGATTACACAACAAATGTGAACAATGTTATGGGAATGATGCTGAAATTTGCGTTAGGTATTAACATGCTCAAGAAAACTGCACATAACGTGTTTGTAGAAATGCCAAAGAGAGAAAAAAAAACGTTTTTGAGATGCATATGATAGCACATGTGCTGCGATTTTCCATTTGATGAGGATTAGGTTTGACTAAAAGAATTAAAGTGTTGACTGTTCTTTTCGGAAGGAATTCCTTGTATTGCTCAATACATTTTAGACTTATCAAAACAGGCTTTTTGGACTATTTTCTTGTTTTTGGCAACTAATCCATGCTTGCTCTACATCTGCAGCAATTGTTCATAGAAGCTATACAAGGTGGAACCATGGAAGGATTTTTCAAGTTAATCTCTTACTTTCAGACACAATCAGAACCTGCATATTATGGATTAGCTATGTCAGTAGTCAGTACCTTGATGCATATGTTCATACATGAACATATGTTCATTAATGAACATATGTTCATTAATGAACATATAAACATATGTTCATTAATGAACATATACGATTACAGGGTAAAATCATTATGTTCATTAATGAACATACGATTACAGGGTAAAATCCTTTTACGATCTTTGATTACATACGCATAACCAAACCAATATTAACGCATGATTAAACTACAAAAAACAATTCATACCTCAACTAAACCCTAGCAGAGAAGATGTTGGTCGAATTGGAGAATGCCGATTACAGGGTAAAATCTTGTACGATCTTGGGTTTTGGGGTTTTTGAGATTTATGTTCATTGATGAACATGGTTCTACAGTTAGGTGATTTAATTTGGTTCTGCATTGAACCCACCCTATATATATATATATATATATATATATATATATATATATATATATATATATATATATATATATATATATATGTATGTATGTATGTATGTATATAGATGTATGTTCAAATACATTTAAGAATTATTGTATGAATGTAGCACCAATTTGTTAGTTCTATATGCCCAAGGATGATCATAGAATGATATTACTAAAAATACATGATCCTATAGGGTCACACCAACAACAAGTTTGACACCAATTGATCATTTAGAACGTTAAATTTGATTTAACATCAAATGATACTAAACTTGCAATTTAATCTTGTAGGTTATTATTATTTGAGGTAAATAATAATAACTACAAAAATTAAATGTTGATTAGTAATTCATATGTGATAAATTAATTAAGTGTAACAATTAAATTGTTTAAATTGTTAAACGATTTAATTGATTTATAAGTAAGCCTTTTATTTAATTTAATTGGTAAATTAAATAATATATATATATATATATATATATATATATATATATATTGTTATATATATATATATATATATATATATATATATATATATATATATATATGTATATATATAATTATACAATTAAGATTGTATATTTAGATGGTTTATTTATGTATATGATTATGGGTTAAATGTTATCCCATTTAAGAAATAAGAAGATGTATTATTTATAAGCTTTTATTATCTAAGTTTTATAAATAATAACAACCCACTAGCACTTCATTTGTCATCATAAAATCAGCCATATTGGAAGGAAAAGAATGCATTAAGAACTTAAAAGAAAAGGAAGATGCTTTTTGTCTTCTAGCTTTTGATTATAGAAATCAAATGGGACTTTCTTATAAGCTAGTTGCATGTGCTTTTCTTTTCCTTTGTGTGATATATATTGGCCACGATTTTGAGGGTGTTTGTACATCATTCTTGCTTCAATAAATCAGCCAAAAACTCTCCTTAAGTTCTTAGAAAAAATTGGTTTTTGGTTTTATAAGAAAAGGAGTCATATCTTGCAAGTTGTGGAACTAGCATTCAAGGGTGTTCAAGCTTGTGGTGGATCAACTATAGAGGGATTCTAATTTGATTCCTAGCTATCAAAATCATCCAAACCAAACCCAAGAACAAAGGTTATGATCTTGAACTTAAACTATGTTTGTTCTTCATCTTATCTCTACATGCATGTAGCATGATCCTCTTGAAAATGGAATTTGTGTTCATGATTTTATGCTTCCGTTGCAAACTCTTGTTTTTGAAACTATTACATGAATATTGATTTCCAACAATTGGTATCAGAGCCATGGCTATATTGCATGTTTAGATAATAAGTTTATTTGGATAAACTTGGTTTTTGGAAGCCATGAATGTTCATCTTCTTAAATGAAAGTTTCATGCATGGCTTCTTTGGCAACATGCAAGTATATTATCTATGATTTTATGTAACCAACTATATCTTATGATTAGCATGCTTTTGGTTACATAAATTGTTGCCTTAGAAAAACAAAGTGTTGATTTTCTTTTGATTTTATGTGATAAAATGGTGCATAAACAAGCCAAGGACCATATGATGCATGTTTTGTGTTTATATTCGATATGGTTGTAATCTATTCATTTATTCAAATGGTTTGTAATAATAATTAGTTATTTCCTTCTTAATATTCATTTAGTAAATATTAGAATAGTTGTATTTTATTTATTTCACAAAATGTAACAAGAGAAGGAAGTAAAAGACCAAGAGAAGATTGCACCCAACAGCAGCACTTTCTGAAGAGCTGCTGTCCAGATTTCAAAATTGTTTTGAAAGTGTTTTTAAAATTCATATCTTGGTTATTTGGTGATATACTTGTTGGTAACTTTAATATCTAGTATATACATTAAGTTTCAACAAGTATTAGCATCAATATACCCAAGAATGAATTGAAAAATGCAACAAAAAACCACAAAACTTATTCCTGCTGCCCCTGGATTTCGCAAGTTTTCAAGGGGGCAAAGAAAATTCATAACTCACTCAAGGATGTCAAGAAATGGTGGTTCAAGTGTCTTTTGGTGATATAAGAAGCTTGGCAAAATTGTAGCCAAATCGAAGATCATTTGGTTGAGTTTTTGTCACCCTTTTGTCCCTAGGTTTGGACTTGATATTTCATGTGTGGCTCACATGAAATATCAAACTAGTTGGCTTGTGTTTATGCACCCATGCATGCTTGTGATGTTTGAATGTTTTATTATGTTATGTTGTGGATGAAAATAAGATTTTGCATGCTAGACAACCTAGATAATTAAACATAATCATCAAGGAGTTTGTATTTTCAAAAGTTGACAATTAAAACATAAGATGTGATAAAATTGGTTTTATTAAAATGGGTTTTGTTTTAAAACCTATTAAGTCAAGTTTTGAAAATGATTGAAACAAGAAATAAAATGGAGATTTTATAAACTCTAACAAACTCCAACCCTAAGTAATAATGGTAATTATTTAGGATAATAAATTGGTTCTAATATATGTGATCAAACTCAAACTTAATATTGGATATTAATTGTAATCTTGACCACAAACAAAGAATCAATAAAATGGAGATTTTATGATTTAGGAACCAATTAACAAAATAAGATTTAATGGTACCATGTTCATTGGATGCATGCAATCTACATGATACCATATGTTTTTCAAAATTAGAATTGTAAAACATTCAAATCCCTTATGAAATACGAATCAATGTCGTCCCTCTTAAAGACACTCATGTATCACTTGTATTTCCTTGTGGGATAAAGGATACCTAACCACTTGGAGTCTTCTTGTGATACAAGAAGTAGTTTTGCAATATTGATGGGATAAAGGACACCTAACCATCAATAGTTGACAAAACTACACGTCCGTTTAAGTAGGATGATTCGTTTGGAAATCTCTTGTGATAAAGGTCACCTAAGCATTAGAAATCCAAGGCATAGATGGGATCAAACATGCCAAACTTATAAATGTTATAATAGGATCCCATAACTCTAGAAATTATATTTGGATATAATTGGTAAACCGTTACCTACCTTGTTGATTCGAATAGGCGGGATAAAGGATACCTAACCACTTATTCGTAATGCAACTTGGATTCTAGACCTTAATTAATTAAATTTTATGAAACAAGAAAGGGTATTAATTATTAAGGACTTAATATCATAATTTACTAAATAGAACCTTGTTAAAATTTTGTAGATGGCACCAAACAACACACACTCGGCTCCTAACAAAACCTCACTACGGTCTCTCCTTGAAGGAGAAAAACTTAACCATACCAACTTCTTGGATTGGTACCGTAGTGTGAGAATTGTTCTCAAACAAGAAAAGAAAGAATATGTTCTCAATGAACCACTTCCAGAAGAGCCCCCTGCCATTCCTAAGCCCGCACACGATGCATGGCTTAAAAAGATGGATGATTCCATCGATGCATCATGCCTCATGTTGGCAACCATGATTCCCGACCTTCAGAAGGATTTGGAGAATCATTCAGCCTATGACATGATTCATCAACTAAAGGAAATGTTCCAACAACTTGCAAGAACGGAAAGGTTCGAAACTGTTCGGGCTTTCCATGCTTGCAAGATGGAGGATGGGCAGTCGGTAAGCTCTTATGTGCTCAAAATGAAGAGTCACATTGATCATTTGGCACGTCTTGGAGTTGTGATGCCCGAAGAGCTAGCAACGGATTTGATCCTTAACTCCTTGACAAAGTCCTTTGATCCTTTTGTCATGAATTATAACATGAATGGTTTAAACAAGACTATCCCGGAATTACATGGGATGCTAATTACCGGGGAAAAGAATCTGCCTAAGAAAACCACTCAAGTTCTCATGATCAAGGAAGGTGGAACAAAGAGAACTAGACCAGAACACCCCACCAACTCCAAGGGCAAAGGGAAAGCAAAAGCTTTCAAAGGTAAGGGCAAGAAAGTTGTCCAACCTTCCCATCCGCCCAAGAAGAAGGCAAAGGTTGCCAAAGAAGACACATGTTTTGAATGTGGCAAAGCTGGGCATTGGAAGAGAAATTGCCCTACTTATCTTGCGGAGTTGAAGAAAAAGAAGGCCGGTGAAGGCACTTCAGGTATCTATGTGATAGACCTAGAACTTTATAATTTATCTCCTAACACATGGGTATTTGATACTGGTTGTGGAACTCACATATGTAATATGTTGCAGGGGTTCAAAAGGAGTAGGCAACTGAAGGCAAATGAGGTAGTACTTCGGGTTGGAAACAATGCAAGGGTTGCGGTGGATTCAATTGGAAGTTTTGATTTATTACTACCTAATGGCTTGTGTGTGACATTGTTGAATGTTTACTATGTTCCTAGCTTGACTAGGAATATTATTTCGGTTGCTAAATTAAGACAATGTGGATTTGATCTTTCCTTTAATAATGATGATATTTGTGTTTACAAAAATAATGTATTCTATTTTGAGGCTAGGCCTTTAAATGGAATTTATGAAGTAAACCTTGATGAAAAGACTAACAATGGCTCTTTATACCACACTTTCACCAAGAAACCCAAATTTGATTTGAGTCAAACCTATCTATGGCATTGTCGCCTTGGGCATATAAACAAGAATCGCATATCCCAACTTCAAAAGAGTGGACTTTTGAAGGCAAATGAGAATGACTCATTTGATATATGTGAATCTTGTTTACATGGCAAGATGACTAAAGCTCCTTTCTCCGGAACCAATGAGAGAGCAAAGGACTTGTTAGGAATCATACATACGGATGTATGTGGTCCTTTCAAGCCAATGACTAGATATGGTGAAAGATATTTCATCACCTTCACTGACGACTTTAGTCGTTTTGGATATGTTTATTTGATTAAACATCAACATGAGGCGTTTGAAATGTTCAAAACGTTTCAAAGTGAAGTGGAAAAATCAACTCAACAAAACAATTAAAGTTCTTCGTTCTGATAGAGGAGGTGAGTACTTAAGTACAAACTTTATGGATCATTGTAAGACTTGTGGAATTGTTTCACAACTTACTCCACCTGGAACACCACAACATAATGGTGTGTCTGAGAGGCGGAACCGAACACTATTGGATATGGTTCGATCCATGATGAGTAGAAGTACCCTACCTTTATCTTTTTGGGGTTATGCTTTACAAACAGCTGCTCGTCTCCTAAACATGGCACCTACTAAGAAGGTAGATAAAACGCCTTATGAGATATGGCATGGAAGGGTTCCATCTTTATCCTATCTCAAGGTATGGGGTTGTGAAGCTTATGTTAGACAAGAAGCTTCAAACAAATTAGAACCCTGTTCAACTAAATGTATCTTTGTAGGGTATCCGAAAGATTTTCTTGGATACTATTTCTACAATCCCATCGAGAATAAGATATTTATTTCTTGAAAAGCTGAATTCCTAGAAAACAAGTTTCTGACGGAAGAGGCTAGTGGGAGGTTTGTGGAACTTGAGGAACTTCAGGAACCACAACCTGATACACAAGAAGTTGAATCTAGCATTCAACAAGAAATTGTTGAACCTGAACAAACGGTTGATCAGAAACAAAATGTAACACAAGGTGTTCGCAAATCTGGTAGGGTTCGAATTGAACCAGAAAGGTATGGTTACCTTTTGATGGAAGAGGAATGTTATACGATAGATTCTGATGAACCCGTCAACTATCAGAGTGCAATATCAGATCCTGAATCTGATAAATGGCTTGAGGCCATGAACACTGAGATGCAATCCATGCACGATAATCAAGTTTGGAACTTGGTTAATCTTCCCACCAATTGTAAGACTGTTGGGAACAAATGGGTTTTCAAGAAGAAAATCGACGTGGATGGAAATGTTCACACTTTTAAGGCTAGACTTGTCGCTAAAGGATACTCACAGACTCATGGTATTGACTATGATGAGACCTTTTCTCCAGTGGCAATGATCAAGTCGATTAGGATACTTTTTGCCATAGCCGCGTACTATGATTATGAGATATGACAAATGGATGTCAAGACCGCTTTCCTTAATGGATACTTATTGGAAGATGTCTATATGGATCAACCTGAAGGTTTTGTCGATCCCAAGCATCCAAACAAAGTGTGCAAGCTTAAAAGATCTATCTATGGATTAAAGCAAGCGTCTCGAACATGGAACATCCGTTTTGATGAAAAGATTACGAGTTTTGGATTCATCAAAAATGAGGATGACTCCTGTGTTTACAAGAAAGCTAGTGGGAGCATTGTCATAATCCTAGTATTGTATGTAGATGACATACTTTTATTTGGAAATGACATCCCAACCTTAAAAGGTGTCAAAGCGTTCCTTGAGAGTTGTTTCTCAATGAAGGATCTAGGAGAAGCTGCTTATGTATTAGGCATAAAGATCTATAGAGATAGATCTAAGAGACTTATTGGTCTTAGCCAAAGTGTATATATTGATAAAATCTTGAAAAGGTTCAAGATGCAAGACTCCAAAAGAGGATTCTTGCCAATGCCGCATGGCACCATCCTAAGCAAGTCTCAGTGCCCAAACACTAGGACTGAACTTGAAAGGATGAAACATGTCCCATATGCTTCGGCAATTGGGTCCATCATGTATGCCATGTTATGCACTAGGCCCGACGTCTCATGTGCCTTAAGTATGACTAGTAGGTATCAACAGAACCCAGGTGAAGCCCACTGGACTGCTGTAAAGAACATTCTTAAGTACTTGAGAAGAACTAAAGATATGTTCTTAGTTTACGGCGGTTTGGAAGAAAGCTTAAAGGTAAAGGGTTACATTGACGCAAGCTTCCAAACAGATAGGGATGATTCGAAATCTCAATCTGGGTATGTCTTTATTTTAAATGGAGGAGCCGTGTCTTGGAAGAGTTCCAAACAAGAAGTGATTGCACAATCCACTACAGAATCAGAATATGTTGCTGCTTCAGAAGCTGCTCAAGAAGCTGTCTGGATGAGAAAGTTCATAGAAGATCTAGGGGTTGTTCCTTCCATTCGGGACCCTATAGAAATCTTCTGTGACAATCTAGGTGCTATTGCTCAAGCAAAGGAACCTAGATTGCATCAAAAAACCAAACACATTCACCGAAGGTATAACTACATTAGACATGAAGTTAAGAATGGTGAAATAAGTATTCACAAGGTTCATACAGATCAAAATTTGGCAGACCCATTCACGAAACCTTTACCCCAAACTAAGCATGAAAGTCATGCTAAGGGTATAGGACTCCGTTTTTCTAATGAATGGATTTGATTTGTGTTTAATGTTTTATGAATATGAACTTATGTAAACGACAAGAATTATGTAATATATGTGACGTGATGTTTCATTCATAATTATTGTGTTTTATTAGCATGTTTAATCCTTGAATAATTTAGTTATTCTAAACGTCCATAGTCGATCATAGTTGTGGGAGCAATTATGAAGTAAGACTAATATGAATTGGATTGGTTGACTTTTATGGGTAAAAGTAGCAAAAGGTTGTAACCAAATTCATAGGTACTTGTCAGTGAACAAGTATTGGACTTGACCCGTTTCAAGATCACTCCATGGATCATTATCATAAGTGATTCTTGAATAAAGGTATTATCATTGTATCCTTTGACCTGAGATACATATTTAGGACTCAAGTGTAGAGTGTACTATGCTTTGATATGGTTCACTGTTGTTCTTGAAATACAGACAACCATAAAGGCCATACTCATGCATAGTATTAACTATATGAGGGGCGTATGTAGTCAAGACGGGATTTGTTCCTCTTATGTGTTGAGAGTTAGACATCTAAGGCGCCTGTTTGAAAGTTGAACATAAAATGAGAATGATTAAGATCCATGTCTCATGTTCAACATGATGTCTGTGACAAAGGGATAATTGATAGATAACCTTATACATCAATTAGAGCCTCGTGTTTTCTGAAGAATTGAATGTTGTTGAATGGCACAATGTCATGTGTTATTGGGGGCAGTGAAATGTTGCTAGACGTTTACCACTGTCGATATCATTCTATGATACAACCTTGTGCAAGTGGGAGATTGTTAGTTCTATATGCCCAAGGATGATCATAATATGATATTACTAATAATACATGATCCTATAGGGTCACACCAACAACAAGTTTGACACCAATTGATCATTTAGAACGTTAAATTTGATTTAACATCAAATGATACTAAACTTGCAATTTAATCTTGTAGGTTATTATTATTTGAGGTAAATAATAATAACTACAAAAATTAAAGGTTGATTAGTAATTCATATGTGATGAATTAATTAAGTGTAACAATTAAATTGTTTAAATTGTTAAACGATTTAATTGATTTATAAGTAAGCCTTTTATTTAATTTAATTGGTAAATTAAATAATATATATATATATTGTTATATATATATATATATATATATATATATATATATATATATATATATATATATATATGTATATATATAATTATACAATTAAGATTGTATATTTAGATGGTTTATTTATGTATATGATTATGGGTTAAATGTTATCCCATTTAAGAAATAAGAAGATGTATTATTTATAAGCTTTTATTATCTAAGTTTTATAAATAATAACAACCCACTAGCACTTCATTTGTCATCATAAAATCAGCCATATTGGAAGGAAAAGAATGCATTAAGAACTTAAAAGAAAAGGAAGATGCTTTGTGTCTTCTAGCTTTTGATTATAGAAATCAAATGGGACTTTCTTATAAGCTAGTTGCATGTGCTTTTCTTTTCCTTTGTGTGATATATGTTGGCCACGATTTTGAGGGTGTTTGTACATCATTCTTGCTTCAAGAAATCAGCCAAAAACTCTCCTTAAGTTCTTAGAAAAAATTGGTTTTTGGTTTTATAAGAAAAGGAGTCATATCTTGCAAGTTGTGGAACTAGCATTCAAGGGTGTTCAAGCTTGTGGTGGATCAACTATAGAGGGATTCTAATTTGATTCCTAGCTATCAAAATCATCCAAACCAAACCCAAGAACAAAGGTTATGATCTTGAACTTAAACTATGTTTGTTCTTCATCTTATCTCTACATGCATGTAGCATGATCCTCTTGAAAATGGAATTTGTGTTCATGATTTTATGCTTCCGTTGCAAACTCTTGTTTTTGAAACTATTACATGAATATTGATTTCCAACACAATTTTGGTCCAATCATTTCACAGGGGCACCATGGTATATATATATATATATATATATATATATATATATATATATATATATATATATATATATATATGTGTGTGTGTGTGTGTGTATGTATGTATGTGAACTTTAATGTTATATATTGTAAACTAAATTTGGAAAATAATTCAATCTCTATTATAGTCGTATATATATGAACTCCTATGATAAATATAGTAACCTAAACTTAGAAAGATTCCAAATTCTATTTATAAAATCAATGTTACCATGCTTTATATCTACACCTATTAAGTGCAAACAAGAAAACAACTTACCCACATGTGGTTGCATATCTACTCATTTACCCAACAAAAAGTCTCCTCAAAGGGTATGGTATGTTTTTGACCAACTAATTGAAAAGCTAGATAATTATTGAAAAGCTAGTTGGTAGTTTAAAAGATAGTTGGTAACTGATAAGATAGTTGATAAAAAATGAGATTTGGTAAAAACGCTAAGATATGTATATAGAAAAATGAGTTTTTTCTATAATTATTGAGGGTATATTTGTGAAAATTAAAAAAAACTCAATAAACTTGTTGAAAAGATAGTCTGGCACGTAACAGCTGGCTTATATTTCGAGTTATTTTAGATTGTCATGTTTGACAAGTCAAATAGACCGTTAATTAATGGAACATCAATGTCACTCTAAACATAGCTTAAAGAGCAACGTAATATATAGCCTAAGTATCTTTTTAATAAATCTAGCTTATAAGCTAGCAAACGTAATTTTTTATCAACTAGTAGTAACTAGTTTATCAGCTAGCAGCTAGCAGGTAGCTTATCAGCTGACAACTAGCTTTTCAGCTAGTATGACAAACATAGCATAAGTATCTTTTTAATAAAGCTAGATTTTAAGCTACTTTTTTGTTTGCTAAACACGACAACCTAAAAAAGCTCGAAAAATAAACTAGTTTATCAGCTAGACATGTCACTCTAAACATAGCTTAAAGAGCAACATAATATATAATCACAAGCAATACCCAAATATAGGGATTTAAAACAAACTTACATAACCCATCACATATCATCGATAAAAAACGTGAAATGAGAAATCAATAAACATGAAAGGATCTTAAGAAAATAAATTGGAGCTAATGTAGGTTTTGAGTCTCAATGACGACCAACATCGGATTTGGGGAGAGACATAATTGTTCGTTGGAGAAACATATGTACAAATTGTCGGGGAGTAATACAAGACCACCATATACATCATATCTCATTTATCTCTATGGCATGGTTCATTGGAGAAATAGAGTGAGGTGGTAGAAGTAACATTGAAAAAGGTGGTGGCAAAACCTTGATTTTGGGTTACAAAGAGAATATTAAAAATTCAAAAATAATATAATGATTTTTTAAGTGAAAACTAAACCATTAAAATTCTCTGATAACCGACCTAAATTAGGTAGGTTTTGTCTTTACTTTATGCCAACCTATTTTTGGCAACACCATCACTTTGTAAGTAGTGATGGCAACGGGGACGGGTATACCGGGGATTGCATTCCCCATCCCCATAACCGTATCCCCGCCTCCATCCCCATAACCGCCTCCATAACCATCGGGTATTAAAAATCCGTCTTCATCCCCATCCCCATCCCCAACGGGGAACGGGGATCCCCAACGGGTAATCGGGTATTTTTTCCCCATTACAAGTTTTGAAATTTTATGTATCTAACTCCAAATTTCCAAATTGCAACTATAAAAAAGTCTTCATATACAAATAATAACATTCAAGACTTCAAATTTACGGCTAAAATGCATGACGTCAAATATATACATATATATATATATATATATATATATATATATATATATATATATATATATGTATATATATATATATATATGTATATATATATATGTATATATATATATATATATATATATATATATATATATATATATATATATATATATATATATATATCGGGTATCTGACGGGGTCGGTTTCGGTTACGGTTATGGGTATCCGATAGGTAGAACCATCCCCGCCTCCATCCCCGATTTTCATATCGGGTATTATCCGTCCCCGTCCCCATCCCCGATCAACTCGGGGATTTATCCGTTAAATTTGGTTTCGGGTTTCGGATATCCGTCGGATGCGGTTATTTTTGCCATCTCTATTTGTAAGCGGCAAAACATGATATACCAATAGAAAAACAATTAATTTATGACTTTTTTTTTTATAAGAGAAACAGACATATGTTCACGCGGTGAGCATGTATATGATTATGCCGCTAAAACAATATTTTTAGCAAATGTTAAAATATGTAACAATTCATGTTCATACAAATAGAAAACCTATAAATAACATATTTTACTATTAGTTTGCACATAGAGAATGAACAATTTTTCATGACGTTCCAACGAACGTTTATTTGTAAACATTATGTTTTTTTTTTTTTTTTGTCAAAATCTCATATGTTCATTCACATTTAAAATGACCGCAATGTTTTTTTTTCTTATTACATATAAACATTATTTCTTAAATTATGTTATGATCTAGTAAAGCATGATCAACGGGAATAGATTTTGAATGCTATAAGAATATGAATAACATATTTTCTTTGTATGGGTAGTGATTATCATCATCTAAGGAGAGATCAATGTGTTAATAGAGTTCTATATATATTAGAATAAAAGTTACAAGGACTTAGATAACGAATTTCAAATAATTGAAATTGTAACAAATAAATTGAAACTGCGTCATCATTTTCTTTTGATTCTAAATATACGGTCATAAACTTTTTCTTTAAATATAAAAAAAGATGGAAAGATATAGCAAATGACAATATTATATTTAGATATTAGTGATGGAAGGTTTAACAAATAAACCACATTTACATATACAATATAATATGTCACTTTTAATCGTATTTTGCTTCGTATTCTTACTACGTGTACATTCTTTTCCATTTTCATGAACTCTAAATGAAAATAATAAAAAGAGAAGAAAAGCAAATGTATGTAATCAAGCATAGAGATAATATTGTTATATATGCAAAACATTTCAATTAAATAGCATAAGTTGAAAACAGAATTATATAATAAAAGTATTTCTATTAACCAATCAACTAAGTAACATAAGCTAGAATTATAATATTTATGCAGACAAAATGTTTCGAGTAACCAATACATCAAGAGCATAAGTTGAAAAATTATAGTAATTTCCAATTCAAGATAAATAAAATTATCCAACCAATCGATGACGTTTATTATAAAAATTATAAATATAAATATAGATTATAATAGATATAGAGATTATTACTTTGTTTCTCTCAATAACCAACCAAAAATAGTTTTGAGTTTTGGTAGGTTTTGGCGTAAGATAAACGACTCTAGACTCAAAAGGGTAATTGGGCCTCATTTGGATGTTATGATTTAGTATCCGGCCGCTTATTCATTCAAAATTGGGCTTTAGAAAATAACTTCGTATCTACAGTCTACAGATTCTACACCCTGGTTTTGTTTTTTATCAACACTCCGCTTCTCTCCGGATCGTCTGCTTTTTCACGGTTAAGTCGACGAATCTCTCCTCCCGCCGTCGTCATGTCTCAAGTAAATTCACCTTCTAATCTTCTAAATTCGACTGATTTAATATGTATTGATCCTTTTAAGCATTCCATCTGTTGTTTTGTTCGATCTGTATTGCCTTTCTCGTTGACCGGACATGAAAAATAGGGTTTGTTTCTTAAGCTTTATTCTCTTATCTTGCCAACAAACATTTTGTACTCTTCAAACTTTGCTGCTTTATACATTGCGAATTTTCCGACTCGAATCGTTATCACCTTTTATCATTGATCTGAATGAATCAATAGGGTTTTTTCCCCTTCAAGTGCTTACTCGTAAACGTTGTTAATAATAATAAGAATCATAATTTGTATCATTTTGTGGTTTCAGATTGATAACAGAAACTCCTCCGCGGTCAAAAGAGCTAGAACCGATGGTATTCACAGCTTATAATCTATCATCCTAATTGCTCTTCACTTAATTTTATCACCCATGCTTTATCATGTTACAATGGAAACGATCTGACTTGATAGTTGATACATCTAAGCAATTTACTTCCAACAAATGCATTTACATATACGGCTACTTCAACCATAAAATTTGATAATC
Source organism: Cichorium intybus (assembly GCA_023525715.1). NCBI lineage: Eukaryota > Viridiplantae > Streptophyta > Magnoliopsida > Asterales > Asteraceae > Cichorium > Cichorium intybus. The sequence goes on along the minus strand of CM042011.1, from coordinate 967,646 downwards.
ACGGGAGGTTTTATTGATTTCAGGTGGTCGTAGGGAAGATGACTGGACCTGTCCAAGCTGTGGGAATGTCAATTTTTCGTTTAGAACAACTTGCAATATGCGCAACTGTACACAACCCAGACCAGCTGATCATAATTCAGTAAGTTCCATAATCATTCTATTATACACACGTTTTAGCAACTATTCTTCATTTTCTACTTTCTTCCAAGTTCCAACCAAATGTTCATATCACAGAAAACTGCTCCAAGGCAAATGCCAACCCCACAGGGATACTCCTCATCATCTCCATACGCAAATTCTGGTGCACCCTCTTCAATGTACATGGGTGTAGCACCTTATGGTTCATCTCTATTCAATGGGACATCAATGTCCCCTTATGATGTCCCATTATCTGGTGGTTCTGCTTACCATTATAACTACAACAACCGCCTTTCTGGAGGGAACCCTTATCGACCTATGCACCTTTCTGCACCCTCATATCCTGGTGGGCCCATGATAGGAAATGGTATGTATGGTGTACCTCTGATGGACCGTTATGGTTTAGGTTTGCCCATGGTATGTTTGAATTTTCCTTTACTTATTTACATTGCAAAATATTATTACAAATCTCTGATAATATTCTTTAAACTTAGGGCCCACGACCTGGATTTTTCCCAGAAGAGACGCCTCAAAAGAAAGGTATGTTATATTTTACATCTTGTAGTTTTATATATTTCGAAACATATGATGAAATAATATTACCTTGTTTTTATTTTAGATGGAACACGAGAAAATGACTGGGCTTGCCCAAAATGTGGAAATGTGAATTTTTCTTTTAGAACCGTTTGTAACATGAGGAAATGCAATACACCTAAGCCCGGATCTCAGGTTTTTGAAAAAAGCTTTTTTTGTATTATGTTTTTTTGTCACCGAGTGTTTAATTAATTCTTATGGTGTTAATATGCAGGGCGGAAAGTCAGGCAAGAGTTCAAGTAAGTGATTATTTTATATATATATATATATATTAGGTTAGATGATGTATCATATATATAAAAAATTTATATTATTGGTTTTTGAAACAGATATGCCAGAAGGGAGTTGGAAGTGTGAGAAATGTAACAACATAAACTATCCGTTTAGGACGAAATGTAACAGACAGAATTGTGATGCAGAAAAACCATCAGAAACCCAAAATTTCCCTGAAGAAGAAGAAGAAAACGATCAGGTCTGTTTTGTCAAATGTTTAATACAGTTGTTTGAAGCTGTGTTTAATTGTTGCCACTATGAATGTAAATCAAATACTTTTTCTAGTCATTTACCATTTACCATTTCGCCCTCTCACTTGTGCTTTATTATTGAAGCAAGTTGGTCAATGGTCAACCTTCTGACTTTATTATTTTGTTCCAGTGAGTAGGTCAAAGGTTGCTCAGTATGGGTCTGAAAGTCAGTCATGTCATGGTCTTCGTCTTCCTGTTGCTGCGGTTATTGAGTTACTATGGTTTGTGGTTTGTGTTTGTCAAATTGTAGCCATATAAAAACCACTCATTTATGTTTAATTGAGTTCACGGATTCTTACGTTTGGTTGCATGTCTGTCACCCAGTCACATTTTATGTTGTAGGGGGTTTATTTGTATACCGTATGTCATCTTAATATTCATGCGTGAACATGAACAATTAGGATTGTTTTGAGTCGATTGTGTATCTTAGTCAGGTGTCAATTATCCCGTCTTTTTTGTTTGTATGTGATTGTTGGACCACCACACAGTCACAAGTCTTATACCTTTTTTGCTTTCATGATGTTTTTTCTGTCATGTCGCATTTTAGGTCGAGTACATGAGGGTGTTTGTTTGAGGTGATATTATGCATACTCAAGAATCATATATTTTTCATCTTTCAACTTTTGGGGCAATGTCATAAGAAAATCTTAATATTTTCTTTAATGCTAAATATTACACGTCTTTTTGGGTATCCACATGTGTAATATTGTTAAGATAAGGCAGAATTTTTTGGTATAGATGATATACGACAGCCTTTAAACGTAGTTTAAGCAATCAATCCACTGGTGGGTGTAGTTTTTAACTTTTTTTTTATTATTTGGTGCTTTGAACTACAATGATTTTTTGCATTTTAAGATTCTACAATTGAAAAACGTTGAAAAGTGTTTATAAGGAGGTAGAGGGCGTAAAATAGGCAGAAAGATCATTTAAAAGAGTTTTTTTTTTTTTTTTTTTTTTTTTTCCGGAAGAAAGATTATTTGAAAGAGTGTTCTTTTCGGAAGGTTTAAGTCATTTTCTATTTGATCCATTTGACTTGTTACAACTTTAACCAGGTGTAAAATCCTACTAATTAGACTTGTTAGAAGTGAGTCGTCTTAGGCTTATGGATTTAAATAGCTTTGATGACAAAGTAAGACGTTAAGTTTGTGCAAGACCACCTTTTACCGAAATAGTTCAATCTTTTGGTAACACTACAAATCAAATGTGTACAAAGGTTGCTCTATCAAAAAAAGCGACGAAAAACAAATTCGACGTTGTTAATAATAATAAAAAGAATAAACTCAACCATTGAGCAGTACTAGATAAAAGATGCAACTTTATTAAATAGGAGCAGAAATTTGTTGCGTCTTATATGTGCAATGGACCATGAGCAAGTGAGATCACAAATCTAGTAAAAAATTAATTAAACTCCACAGAGCTTGATTTTCAAAATTTAAATTTAAACTTTCGATAAAAGTGTACTAAAGCTCAAAAGTCTTTTTTAGTCAAACTTGACAATGTCTTTAAGTACCAAACCCCTCACCTTTTTGTCAAACCAAAGTGTGGCCTTTTCATTTAGGACAAACTCTTGACAAGTCAACATCAAGGTCTGCAGCCATTTGTTTGCAACTTAAGGACCACCACATTGCGTAAGAGTTATTTGTGACAACTGACAACAATGGTGGTCACTACCACTCTTACACATCATCATCTTCAATGACTAAAACTTTTGGCACCTACCCACCCTTCTCTTCACGTACTATTTAACATGTACATCAGTACATGTATATAAATAGGCTTTGTTGACCCCACAAAAATCCAAATTACCAAGCAATACAATAAAAGCTGAAGAGCGCAAATTAGCATTCTAGATGAGGGTTTATGAGTAATTGCACATAAAATCCCTTACGTGAAAGAGTAAATAAATACACGATATTCGAACCAAAAGAGTGTGAATTGACGGTGCTACCCCTGAGATATTGTAAGAATCAGCACTAGGTTGTGTACATGATCTTAATATGATGCAAGAAAAACTTGATTACGAAGTTATGAAAGAAGAATCATAGAGGCTTCAAGATTTCATCCATTGAATTAGAATAAAAGCGATTGAATTCTTGGAAGTGGGTGTTGGTGGGTTTGGCGGGATCAACAGGCGGGTGGTGCTCGGGCGGCCAGTAATCCGGTGAGGGAAGGGCCACATGGGGAACAGATTGGATCCCGGGATTGTCCGTGTGCATGTGTTGGGGATTGTGATGGTCAAGCGCAAGTAAATCTGGCTCGTATAGACCCCACGAGTTGTTTGACAGAAGAGAGAGAGCACGTCGAAGATCCAACGCGTCTACATTCGGAGCCAATGGCTCCTTGAAACCTGCAATTTTTATAACAAAATTATTTTACAATTTAGAAAAACTGAAATCTACGGACCAACTATTCCCATTATGAAAGTTTTTTTTAATACACAATGGGTCCCTAAACAATCGCTTTTTGTTCCGTTTACACCTTATGACCGTGTCATTGAACAAAAATTAAATACGTCTTTTGTACACCTTAGGATCCCCGAACAAAAAATGGTCACTAAACTTTTTTGTTCCCCTATGCACCGTGAATGAATAATAAATATATGTATTTTTTGTGCTTTTTATACATACAATTATTATTTTTTTTTTGTTTCCTATATATCATTTTGGTACTTATTATTCTTATTTAATGATACAGTTTGTTTATAATCAAATTGCACGCTCTAGATAACGTTAAGTTAAATTAAAAATGTGAAAAGTTGATTTTAGCAGAGCAAACCTGACTTATTTCGACTTACACATAAACTTGAAAATGCCACATCACAATGTATTTCAATCCATTACTGTACCTTAGACGTACAAATAAGAATAAAATTACAATAGACATTCCAAACGGTTACCCAACATACCCACCTACTGTTCTGTAATAAATAATAAAGACATCTCCAATGAGAGTTTTTTTGACAAGTCAATTATTAAGAATCAACCCCCAAAAACAGCTTTTATTATTTTATAACTAGTTAATTTGTTTCATTTTAATCTCCAATATTAAATATTAAATATTAAATTCATATGGTCGCATGATATTTTTGTCGTTTTTTATTTTTGTAACTATATACGTAATAATTTTACCGTTTTTATTTACTCTAGATTTGGTACTACTTATTTTAATTTTGTATATTGTAATATATTGATCTTATTTAATAATATTGTTAAGTACTCTTTCTTTTTATAAATATTACATGTGCTTAAATAGTAACAAATTACATGAGGAGGCTTTATGAAACATTTCACAAAGTCAAAGTAAATTAGTTAATTTACAACAAAGCATTTAAAAATAGTCGGTGATTTAAGATAATAGGTTTTTGTTTGATAAAGTTAGTGGAATTGTGGAAAGATGATGTGGCAAATAAAAAACACGAGAGATGGGGTCAATGACTATGGTTGCTGTAAGATAATATGATTACATGGTAATATAAAATTGCATTAAAAAAAAAAAAAAAAGGAAAAACAAACCTTGATCAAGAGCCTCGACTCTGGTGGCTTTTAATGGCACTGACCTATTGAAAGCAATAGTAGTAGGCATGTTGACAGATGAGTTTTCCCATGTTGAACTTACAACAGGTCTACTTTGAACCAGAGGGGCATTGTTTAAAACAAAACTCAAATTTTGTCTCCCACCTGAAAAACATAATCATATTTTTATTATTTATAAAATTTACCAAAATAATAACCAGAAAAATAACATACATACCGTAAAACGATGAAGATAAGTTTGTTGAGTTGAATTGAATAGTCTCCTGTTGTGGCTTCCTGCGTCTTGCATTGTGATCAGAAAGCCGCCTGCGACAGCTTCGTTTCTTTTCATCAAATTCTGGCAACCCATGAAACCTATAAAATCATTGGAAAAAGAATTATCAGATGAATGGAATTGTGAATTCCATTGATTTAAGTTCGTCCATCACCTGCTACATTGTTGGCAAAACCGGCGTTCAATACCACCCACAACAACTTTGGGAGATTTGGAATGGCTTTCACAAACTCGATGTTTGCGATGGTATTCTTTAGCAGATGTGAGGTCAAGATTGCATCCTTCAACTTGGCAACATGGGGTAGGGGTAATTTGGGAAGACGGTTTGACTTTCTTGACTGTGGAATCAGGAATAACCGAAAAAGATGATGTTTTTGAGTTGTTGTTCTCAAAGTATGTTCTTTTCCCAAGTTTTAAACCGATAAACGGTTCACCGGAGCTAACTGAAGGTTCCAATAATGGAGAAGATTCAAATTCTTTTTTCGAAGGGTTAGGGAAGCCTGCGAAACTCTGGAATGGGAACTTGGAAACTTTGATTCCGGTTCCGGTTCCGATTCCGTCCTTGAATGATGAGTCGGTTGAAGCAGAAATCGAGCTGTTTCCCATGTCGGAAGCGGATCCTCCACTGCCACCAACAACACCAGAAAGATTGAAAGATCCATCAATGTCGTCTTCTCCCTCCCCGATTCCGATTCCGATTCCATAGTTGGTTTGTAGCTTTTTAGGGCTTGTTATGACTTTTGAGCTGAATATATCATGGTTTTCCCATTCCCACTTTGTATTCCACTCCATGTCTGGAAAGTAATTCCTCTGTTTTCACTTGGTCGTCTATCATGGAAAGCAATTAGGTTCTAGATCTGCAATAATTTAAACATGTAGAGCTTTAGAAGTGCATCGTGTCTGACTAAAAACCAATAAAACTCAATAATTAAAAATACATGGAAGAAAAAGGTCTCTCTTTTTGCCAAACAGACAGCATATGCCAAGTACATGGTGAACAGGACCCCCAACAGTATTAATATATGAATGCCCTTTTAGTTACAGAGAGCCCACGCAATTTGGATCCATATCCCTGGAATTTAGCGACAAAATAACTTTCAACTACACAGATGATAATGTGATTGACTTTTCGTAACAAATAACTCATTATTCTTGAAAAAATGCAAAGAAAAACACGCATTATGACAAGGACGAATGTGTGATGGTTTTCTTGCATTTCTAATCTATCTACAGCTTACTGTTTGAAACAGAAAGGCAATTGATTCAAAAGGTCATCGACTAATCATTGTAATATGAAACAAGAAGAAACATTGTTTCTTTTTTCCCAGCCTAATAATAGTCAAATTGAAAAATAAAGTTGCATGAGCATAATGAGGTCCCCAATTAATATGTGAAAATAGGGCATTGTTTGGAGTCGATGAGGATTGTTCCCCACATGACGTGGAAATGTCATTTTCACAGCGAAGATGTAAAATAATTAAAGAGCTATACAACTATTATTTGCATTTCCCAAGCACACATCAAACAAATTCATTCATTCATTCATTCACTTTCCAAAACAATAATATATACTTTAATATATATGATTCCTATTTTGGATATTTTCAGATCAAAAATCATAATGCTTATAAAACAAGCACCTGCTTCACCGAAACCGGAAACTGTAATCATTAATAAAAGCAATCGCTTCCCCTTTTTCAAACAACAAACTTGTTCATACTAAATCCGAATAGCTAGGGTTTCCAATATCGGAAACACTAAACTTCAACTGTACAGATTCAGAAATGAAATCAGAATTAAGAAATCATCTTCAAATCTGCTTTGTACTCCATATCTTTTACGAGTTGCAAAAATTTACGGAAATAAAACAAAAAGTAAGGTTGCTCGTTTTGGAATATGTATGTATAAATATAGCAATAACAACTTACCGATCATAGTTAGAGCCTGCAACATCTCAGAAAATGAAGGAAAATCAGAAGATTTTTACCTTACCGAATGAAGAAAGACAGAGAAAGTAGAGAGAGTATAATAATGTGGAGAGAGAGAGAGAGAGAGAGGACACTGGGAGCTTTTTACTAGGTGTTTTGAGGAGAGAGAGAGTGCCGAGAGCCTTTTTACTAGGTGTGTGAATATGTGTGGGGAAGAGAAAAGCTTAATGAAAAGGAAAGTTTTCAGTTTGAACCCCTGCAAAAAGTATGCTGAACAGTAACAGTCCTCTCAAATAAAATTGGATTATTTTGGTGTGACGTTGGTATGGTTCATTTCACAACATTTTTTTTCATGTTTTAAAGACATATTATTGACTAAACCAAGGATCAAGAAGCTCGTATGGGCCAATATTTTACTAGCGGTATGTTCTCCAGATTACTTAATAAATGGAAGGGAATGGAGGGGAAGTAAAAGTGTGTTGTTGAGTTTATCTTATGGAAGGAAAGGGAGATACTGTGTTCTTGAGTTTTTTTTTAAATAAGTGAAATGGAAGGGAGGGGAAGGAGATGATACAAAAATTGCTTTAGAAATATACATGCCCACATTTGGGTGTTTGGAAGGTATTCCTTTTATTCCATTTCATTCTCTCCTCCTCCCTTTACCTTCCCTCCATTAACTCCCCTCCCTTTCCCTTCCATTCCATTTCCATTATTTTTTAATGGGATAATGATTTGTAAACGTAACAAACTTTTGAAATTGTTCATATTTGATCACTAAACTTTTTTTTTTGTGTTTAGTTTACCCATAAATTTTTTCCAAATTGTTCACATTATACCATTATGACCGATGATAGAAGGTTTATTCTGATTTGGAATCCTAAGTGCCATCCTATTAGACTTAAAAGGGTAACGAACTTTTACAATTATTCACATTTGGTCACCGAACTTATTTTTTTGCTTGATTTACCCATGAACTTTTTAAAATTGTTAATATTATACCCTTATAACCGATGATAGAAAGTTTGTGCTGATTGGACATCCAACGTGGCATCAGAAAGTAGGGATGAGCTCGGTCCAAAAACTGAACCGAACCAGACCGAAATCGAAATGGACCGAAATCGAATTATGATTTTTTAAAAACCTAATACCGAAATGAATATGTATATTCGGTTCCGGTTTGATTCGGTTATTTTGGTTTTCGATTCGGTTCGGTTTTTCATGATCAAGAGTAGTGTTAGAAATAAGCATGGTCCGGGGACCAGACCGAAACCGAATTAACATTTTTTTAAAATCGAAAACCGAACCAAATATGTATATTCGGTCCCGGTTCGGTTCGGTTTCAGTTGGTTTTCGATTCGGTTCGGTTTTTCCGGTCTATATGTTCATCCATATCAGAAAGCTGAGACATAAATAAGGGCCAATGGTCTTTAGTTGGGGTTTGGATGTCAAATCAGCACAAACTTTCTATTATCAGTCATAAGGGTATAATATGAACAATTTTAAAAAGTTTATGGGTAAATCAAGCACAAAAATAAGTTCGGTGACCAAATTTGAACAATTTTAGAAGTTCGTTACTCCAAGTCTTCTAGGATGCCACGTAGGATTTCAAATCAGCATAACCTTCTATTACCGGTCATAATGGTATAACGTGAACAATTTCAAAAAGTTTATGGGTAAATCAAGCATACAAAAATAAGTTCAGTGACCAAATGTGAATAATTTCAAAAGTTCGTTACCCTTACAAGTCATTATCCATTTTTTAATTAGAGAACACAGCGTAGGTCATTTGAGCTATGTATCGTTTAGTATGTTGTCCTAGCTTGAGAACTTTACACTATTGATCGAATCTTTTCATGAAGATATTTATATCATTTTATAGCTGTCATATCTTTAAAATTTATAAATAAGCAAGACCAATAATACGTAATCACAACTAGGTTGATATTTGATAACATATCCCAAAGATACGTCCCCAGCATGGTCATACAGTTGCCCATCAGCTCAACAGCTAATGGCGCACCTCAGAGGTGCGCTAGCGCGGTCATACCCAGGCTCGGCCCAATACATGGGCGAGATGGGCTAAGGCCCAAATAACGAGGCATCATATTAGTCTAATAGTTTATAGTATGTATATATGTTTAGCCCGAAAAAGTTAGCCCAATACTCTTCTAATCGATCCAAAAAGGCGCAAAGCTTTAGAGCTGGGCGGGAAAACGCAAAGTTAGGGATAAGCAAAACCGAACCATAAAACCGAAAAACCGATAAAAACCGACACCGAAAATGAAACCGATGGTTTGGTTTTTATTTTTTCAAAAACCGAAAAATTTCGGTTTGGTTCGGTTTGTGGAATACGAAAACCGAAAAAAAACCGACCCGAACCGACTTATATAAATTATTTAAAATATATATATTTTACGTAATATTATAATTAAGTTTTGCGTATTCTTAACACAAGTATTACACAGATGGAGTGGCAAAGGCGCGCAGCGTGTATCCTTTGTGTCCCGAGTTCGACTCCCGCTGTAGACGTTGGCTTTTGTTTTGCACGAATTTAACTTTGCATCATTTTAAATCACCATTTCAGTATCCCACATCGACAAAATAACAAAACCTTTGCAATCCTCCTCCTCTATATATACTAATTTCTCAAACACACAACGAGATCCAAGGTTTGGGTTTGGATTCGGTTTAAAACCGAAACCGAACCGACTACAACAAAAAACCTCCTCCTCCTCTATATATACTAATTTCTCAAACACACAACGAGATCCAAGGTTTGGGTTTGGATTCGGTTTAAAACCAAAACCGAACCGACTACAACAAAAAACCGAGAAACCGACCCAATGGGTTTGGGTGTGGGTTGGGTTTGGAATTATAAAAACCGACTTTTATCGGTTTGGGTTCGGTTTAGGGTCCAAACCGACCCATGCTCATCCCTAGGTAAAGTTGTATCACGCTGTCTGATTGGTTGATTGCCAATCGACACCTATAAATACGCCAATCGACGCCTAGAAATCCAGAAAAATTTGTACAAGATCTAGGAGCATGCGTATCATAATCAAATCGAGTGTATAGTGGGTTCTATATTGGATTTTTGTTTTCTTTTCTTCTATATTCCTCCTCCAATTTCTGAAAACGTAAGTGGCTTCGTACCGATTTCACTATCTAAGTTTGGGCATTTGTCGATTCCCAATTCTCTTTTCTGATTTTGTGATTCACTGATTCACGTTTGATGGTGTGAGGTATGTCGATTTGGTGATTCACTGAGTTACGCTTGAGGTATAAAAATTTCGTTTTACAGATTTCAAAATCACCAAAAAAAACCAACACTATGAAACGATTGTCACAAGTACGCCATTCCACATCACACCTTAAACTCCTTTCAGAAGGATGATGAATACATAAGATCAATTAGGGTCCTTCTGTTGCAACTTTTTACACGTGATTTGTTTAACAATTTAGGCCTTAATGATGTAAATGTTTGTCTGATTTCTCTTTCTCTCTAAATCGACCTAGCTTCAACTATTTCTTTTTGAGTTGGATTATAGGAGTTCGAATAAATTAATCAAATATTAAAGATTGGTTATGTAGTTTGATTTGTGTCAGAGCCACAGAAGCAGAGGTTTGTCTTTAAACCTTTTTAAAACTTTATACTACATGCCGGATTTGAAATAGGCTACTCTAAGGAGGTTATGTAGTTTTTAACTGTTTTTTTTATCTTTCTACTACTATGATATGATATTTGTATGGTGTTGTTCTTTTATTAGGAGAGAGATAACTATTATATAGACCAAATTTGAAATGGGACGCTTTATTAAGGATGAGTATTGTGAGCAGGAGTCTTAAGGTCTTAGAATCGGGTGTAAAGAAAATGAGCATAAATATCTTCTATTTGTTCTATCATATTTCTTATTGTTTGGTTTACATGAGAATTGTTAAATGTGGAACAAGATTTGGTTTGTAATTAGTCTTAGAATACTACTTTGATTGTTTTTGTCCTGTATATTAATATCTTAAGAATATTAACGTTTGAGGTTACATGGATCATGGGTTGAGTCGCTTGACTATATATTGATCACAAACAATTTAACACGCGAGTCACTCACCTTATTTAGGGTCTTAGCTCAAATTCTTGTTTGGTATTGCATTTTTGTTTTTATAAAAACTTTATGTATGCATCTTGTATCCCGTATGCTATAAATATAAGGGCATAATTTTATTATCTCGCCCGGGCCATTAAAAACTAATAGACCGGCCCTGGTCATACCGCCCCTATGTATCTTGGCAGTCAGCCCGCCAAAGCCAGGCCACTGACTCAGCTGGCTAGCAAACCGTTAGTACAAGGTCGCAATGACCGTTCGCGTCTCAATGGTCTGAAAGGATACGTGACAAGACTGACATCTGCAGGCGACAAAAGGTAATGCACAGACCACTACATGTTTGCCCTCCTACGCTAATCGCAGACCTCACATAGGATCGTCCAATGAATACATCAGCCCGCAGTTAGACTGACACTTTAGTCTCCCAAAACGAGACGCTTACCAGGTACCTATAAAAGGCCAGAAACGACACAGGTAATGGGATCGCTTTCTGAATCACGATTCTCACCCTGTTCTCCACTCTCTCACATTGCAACACTCACCCTCCCGATCCTAACTCGACCGTCAGAGTGCCCTTCTAGGACCTCCTCTCGGGAAGCGACTAATGAAGTTTTCTCTATTGTGATCTCAGGTTTCGTATTAGCCGGCAGCAAGCATCATAAGCCACTCAAGGGACCCAATATCACATCATTTGGCGCCATCTGTTGGGTGACTTCAACAAAGGCTTACAAGGACACTCTAAAATATGGCTAACTCGAACGATAAAGAGAGCAATGGAGCACCAAGGACCCCGATACGACCCATGGCTTCTTTCGAAGGTGTTGAGATGGCCTAACGAAGTTAATTGTGAGAAAATTTCACAATTCCTCAAATGATCGACATAGTTCTTGACTAAGATACTCATCATCCCTATCAAATAAGAGAATATTAGTCATTTACTCGGCTGGTTTTCTACTTCATTTTGGAATGCCATGAACAAATCAAAGGTTTCAGACTTATGCTTAATCAAATAAACATATGCATACCAACTAGAATCATCAATAAAGGTGACAAAGTATCTTTGACCATGTTTAGTGGTTGATTTGAATGATCAACGTATACGAGTGTGTATTAGTCCAGCAGATCCTTGATTTGAATGACTTAATATTAAGGATGTCTATTTTCTAACTTAACCTACTAAGATATTTTTTTAGCATTAAGTAAAAAAGAAACAATCATATATAACTGAACCACTAAATTTTTATGCATTAAGCCTATTAATTAAAAAAAACTAAGTTATGAAAAAATAGGCCCGATTACGACTAATTACACATACACTTACCACTTTACCATGAAAAGCATGATCCTATATTCACGTCTAATTACAAGAAATACGTATGGTATTACAAATTTAAAAACAAATGCGAGTTAAGTTGAAAGGAAAATGCATCTCCACAATGGTAAAAAGTAAAAACTATTCAAAACACCATAAGGGTGGGCGAGTCCATCTCTCCCAACCCTTCCAACCCACATGTCACATCATTATTTCTCTCTCCTCTCACTTTTATTTTTCATCAACCCACTCCATTGGTAATTACCTATCTTTCCCAACCCTCAATGTCACATTAGATTTTATATATTAAAAATAATTATATAAAACCAAAATTAGAAAATAACATCTAAAAATAAAATTAAAAATCACATTACGTTAAAATAAAATTAAAATGCACACACGTACAAACAAAAAATAAAATCCTAATAATAAAGTAAAATCCAAAAAAATTTAAAACCCTAAAACAATAAATAAAAACCTAAAAGAATCTACATCTCCCAACCGTAAAGTTGGGCTAGTTCCCGCTTGCGAGCAAGAACTGCATTGAGTGGTTCTTTTCATAACGAATGTATTTTATCATGGGGGCAAAGAAAGAAGAGTAAATCCTTTTCATAACGAATGTATTTGATCTCTTCTATATCCTGCTCAATGACCATTGCTTTCTTTTTCAACTCCTCATCTAGCATTACTTTCTTCCACGCACAGTAGTTTCGCTTCGATTACAATTCTTGCTGATTAATCTTGGCAAGAAAATACTTTTTTCCATGATGGTCCTCATTTCCTCCTGCCCTGATGATGTTCTAACCACTTTCTTCCCTTTTCTTTGTCGTGATGGTGTTGATGGTTGTGATACCTCATAATTGATGTCATCAACATCAAAATCATGAGTTGAATAGTGTGCATCGGAATTGGAGGTCGTGTAGATGTTAGACTCCAATGCCTTAATACATGTTGAGGAATGATGTTAGGGATTCATACCCATTTCCTTGACTGTGAGCCATTTGAGATGGTCTTACAAAAATTCTCATGCCCCCAGATATGCAAACCCGCCACAGACGATTTTCCGATACTCACTTTGTGTTGCCTTTAGAACATCAACATCTCCTCTCTCTTTGGCATGCATGTTATATTTGTTGTCGCCAATGCAATTGAACTTGTTGATCTTCTTCAGCAAATCCTTCCATTTGGAGTCAACTTGATGCCTTGACTGATCGGTCCCACCAAGTTGCGTGTTGAAATACGCCAACACGTTCTCCCAAAAGAACTTTTGACGTTGATGGTTGTCATGTTCTTCATCCTCAGAAACACTAATGTACGCCTTTGCTAAGGCAACTTCCTCTTTCTTACTCCATAGACGTCGTCTCAACCATGTGAGGAAAGTTCGTTTGTGGGAGGTGGCAGGAGGGGCTTGTTCATTTTCTGTATTTCTTGGACTTCTTCGTCTAATTTAGTACCTCGGGTTTCAGAGACTGGAGGGGTTCCATCACTTGACTTGTCGTTCCATTGGTTACAAAAATGATATGTGTCTGGGACGTAACATTAGGAGGGGTTCAATTGGGCGCGACTTTATTGGAATCGTGGAAATTGCTAGTAGTCTTGGAAAAATTGGTTGTAGTTTTGTTGGAGCAGCATTTGCTGGTATTTGGGATATTGGTGATATTGTGGATAATTAAGTGATGAGCAGCATATGAAAGAGTGAAGAAGCAATGTGTGATTTTTGAAGAGGTAAATAAGGGTATTTACAAGGGTGTGGACGTGTGGTGTGGGGGTGGGGGGGGGGGGGGGATAAAATAATTATTAGAATAATTTTTTTAAATGTTGATCGGTTTCACCAACCTAAATGGGGCATATCTATCACCAACCTGCGTGGCTCGGGTCGTCACACCGGTGGTGCCGGCGGGGTCGCCAGCCCCCTCCCCCTATCCGCGTCGATCTTTAAACGGCTCCACTTGACTTAAGATTATCGAGTAGTTCTCAACATATATAATATATTTAATATTTATTATGAGGTGTAGACAATTTAAGAAGAAAATCACGTTTGGTACTATTAGAGAACCTTTTTCAACCACTGCAACGTGGCGGTATTGGAATCATCCCTTTATATACATAGAAAGTATCCTTGCAAATTATTGGGGGCACAACAATAACTCATTTTTCCTTTGGGACGCTATCGTTAAAGATAAACATAAAAGACAAAATCCCATTGAAGTTGTTGCGAGACGTTATTTTTTCGTGGGTATCATGTTTCTTGAGATTTAGAAGGATTATATTCTGCCAACTAGGAATGAACCGTTGTTTGATGTCTTTGTTCCCCATAATTAGAATTTAAGGTATAATATCGCAAATGACATGTCGTTGTCTAAAGACAAATGGTTGAATCATATCCCCATTTCACCAAAGCCTACCTAATTGTATAATTTTTTTCTACAAATAAAATTAGTAGAATACTTGAATTGGACACACACTTTGATAGAAATTGTGACCCGGAATGAGAGGTTGAGGTTGAGATCATAATTTTAATGTGGCAAATTACAGTTTTATTAACAATTTGTTTTGTGGTATGCCGCGATAAGACCTTTTAATTGGGGTGAGCAAAAACCGAACGGATTAAAAAAACCGAAAAAACCACAACAAGCCAAAAATGATACAAAAGCCATCGGTGCGGTTTTCGATTTTGCAAAAACCAAAGCTCATTGGTTTGGTACAATTTTCAGCAAGAAATCAAGCCTCGCAAAACAAACCGTGCTATTCAAAATAATAAAAATTTAGATTATATTATATAAATATTATTTAAAATAGAGTTAATGTCATAAAATAGCAACCAATAATACATAATTTGTTTTTAGGTCACTTATCTTTTAATTGTATTCAATAAGTCACTAAACTTTTTTCTGTATTCACATTACGCCATTAGAGTAACTTTTAATCTGATAAACTGTTACCGAATCCTACGTGTTGTCCACCATGACATTCAATATAACATAATTTATTAATTTAGACCACTCTGACTCTGACACTGATATTGGATCCATAGTGACATCAAATTTGACAAAAGTATTCGATTGAAATGCATGCACTCTAATGGTGTGATGAGAACACAGAAAAAAGTTTAGTGACCTATTGAATACAGTTAAAAGAAATGTGACCTAAAAAGTAAACTATGTATTATTGGTTACCATTTTATGACATTATCCCTTAAAAATACTAATAACTTATTAATTTATATTATAACTTGGATTAAATTGGAATTCAAAAAACCAACGTTAACTCTCTTGTTTCTCTTTTCTCTTAGTTGAAGACTCGAAGATACTCCATCGCACTCAAACCGTAAACCCTTGTTATGACTTACAAGCCTGCGACATCACTCCCACCATTCTCCATAACCAACTTCGGCAACGACGGCCAACAGTTCTGTGACAACACCACATCCAACGACGACGGTAGACATGTACGTGTTCTCAGTTTCTCACCAACTCACTCTGATTTAGTCATTTATGATTTATTGATGGAATCGGTCAATCAAACAATCAATATACATACCCACAACAACGTCTTTGTTTTCAACAACATACTGGTAATTGATATCTGTTTTCACTTTTTAGTCGTGATGTTTTTGTTCATATTTTTTAGTAAGCAATAGCAAATAACAATGAATGTCTTTGTTTTTCAGTTTTCAATAGAAGTGTTTTTTTTTACAATTTTCAATTTGAATCAAGATTCCAGACTTTCAATAGCAAAGTGTATTTGTTTCTGATGAAATCAATTGCAATTGTGTGGAATGGATAATAAGTACTAATGTCTTTGTTTTTTGACTTTATTTATGTCATTCAATTTCCAATTTTAAGTGGTATCATGTTAAACGTTAAGTGTTCTCCGCCTTATATTATTTTATTTTTTTGTTTGGGAGTACTAGGAAGCAGCAATTTCTAGTGAGGATAGTCAAAATGATGTTGTAACCGAAAAACCACCAATGGTTGTAGTTAAGACTGAAGAGGAAAATAAGTCTACAAATACGAAAACATCAGTTGTTTGGGAGCATTTTCCACGCGTAGAAGTCGAAAAGTCAACAAAATACAAATATTGTTATAGAGTAACGACTAGTTTTAGTAGAAAGAATGGTACTGCATCATCGCTTAATCATTAAATGAATGTATGTAAGACATCCACTCTTTTAAAAGAAAGTTGATTTAAAGAAACAATCGAATTTGAGCTTTAAGTCGATAAATAAGGGGGCGAGTGGTAGTGGGCGTTGTGCACACCCTCGTTTAGCCAAGAAGTGCATACTAGCCCTTGCGAAAATGTGTATTAAGGACAATAGTCAATGGCGAAGGTTTCAGGAAGTTTGTTTGGGAATTGAATCCAATTTCATGTTTCCATCTAGATGGACTATAGCTCGGGATTGTTTATCTATTTTTGAAGAAGGGCAAAAATAGTCAAAGATATACTTAAAAAGAAAACATTATGTCTTACCGCTGACAGATGGTCATCATTTCAGAATTATAGTTATATGTGTCTTAAGGCACATTTGGTCAACGATATATCATTTTTGAATAGGATAATAGAAGGACCAAATGATATATTGGATTGTAAATATTTTCACCTAGGTAGTTGTGTACATATCATCAATCTCATGGTTAAAGATGGCTTGGAAATCACAATGAATGTGTAAAGAAGAATTCGATTCTATTACTAGATTTTGAGGTGTTGTGACTTATGTGAGATCATCACCGACAATATATAAAAAGTTTTGAAGATTGTGTTGCTCGGGTAGCTATTGCATGTAACAGAAGCCCTGTCTTGATGTTGATACTAGATGAAATTCAAAATATTTAATGTTGGAAAAAACCATAAAGTATGAAAATCATTTGACGTGTATATTTATCAGTTATTTCTTTGCACCAGTTTTTGAATTAACTAATAAAATCAATACCTTGTGCATGTTTTATTTTTCCAATAGGCTATACATGATAGATTCTGGTTATGAAGCTCACTTTCGCAGCGAAGTAGATAACGATTGTGAAGCGGGCACAAGATAAAGGAAAAGAAATGTTAGATTAATTGGTGCTCCATGTGAAGCTAATTGAGAAAGTGCCAAGTATGATTACCTTTTAAAATTTATAGGTTGTAATCATCATTTGAATACTTGCATATTATTATTTATAATCAAAATAGGGATTTGATATAGTACTTGAATATTTATTCTAATGTTACAACCAAGATATTTGCTACAAAGTATGTAACATCCAATACGTTGTATTTGTGAGCTTGCGGAAATGCAATCCACAATCACCCAACTATGATTGAGTTCAGATGAACAAAAGAAAAATATGGCAAAGTTGATGAAACCTAAATATGAGAAATATTAGGACTACATAGATCTGATGAAGTTTGTAGTTGTCTTGGATACATGCTTGAAGATTCAATATGTCAGTTTTTGCATCGAAACAGTTTATGCTAAACATTTCGAGAAAGGCAAACACATATTAGGAAAGGTGGAGAAGACTCTTCAAGAATTATTTAACCACTACAAGAATAATCTGGAGAAAAAAACGAAAAAACACATACGATGATGTTTCTAATGACAATTCAAGTAGTTTTAATGACACAACCTGGCGCATGGAGCTCGAAATTGACAAGTATGATGGTGCAAATCAAGAAGAAGAAGTGTATATTTATTTAGAGGGCGGACAAGAAAAATGGGACAAAAGTTTTAATATATTAAGGTGGTGGAAAGCAAACTCAGTCAAATCTGCATATTTTCTAAACTAGCTATACATCTCTCGACAATGTCGATCTGTAATATTGGATCAGAGTCGGCTTTTTAGTATCGACAGTCGGGTCATATATAAGTACTTATTACCAACGGTCGGATCATAGATAAGTACTGAAGTTCACTTAGCACTAAGACAGCGAAAGTTTTAATTTGTATAAAAGATTGGCTACGATATACACCGGAGGATTTTGAGCTAGTTGGTACTATGTCAACTTGTCAAGTAAACAAATAGAGGAATCAAAAGAGGAGTTTGATGCTATATAAATTGGTAAGGTTTTCTCCATATGTTTTGAGTTTTTCCTTCATATTTCAAATACATACTAATATTCTCAAATATATATATATATATATATATATATATATATATATATATATATATATATATATATATATATATATATATATATATATATAGGGAAGGGTTCAAATGAGAACCATTAAAAAAATGAGAACCATGAGAACTAATCTTAGCACATCATTAAAAAAAATGAACGGATCTGATTAAAATCCCGTTTTTTGTCTTTTTGGGTAAAAAAAGGGCAAAATCGTCATTTTCACAGCCTAATGCATTTCAGCCATACATTCATTCACAGTTTAAAATACCCATTCATACACTGATTCACAGTTTAATACATTTACTTTTACACAATTTCACAATTTCTAACGATGATAGGAGGGAGCGACAGGGGAAGGGAGGAACTGGTGGTGGAGCTGCCATCAGTTGTGTTGGCGATGGTGGTGACGAGTTTAATGCACACATTCATAGTTTAATATAACAAAACATTCAAATTTTTTACAAACATTCACAGTTTAATACGCATATTCACAGTTTAAAATACATATTCACAGTTTAATAGAAACATTTAAAGTATAGAAATTCATAGAAGCATTTCATCAAACACCTGGTATGCAGTTTTGGATCTGATCTCATGTGGTGGTGTTGGAACATATTCGATGTGGTTGTGGTTTCTCACATCGACAGAAGAGGAAGGAGATGCCGGTGGTGCATCGGACGACGGTGGTGGTGTAAATCGACCGCCTGACCTCTTTTTCGCCGACTTTTTGCAACTCCGGTGGTAGATCTGAGGTTAAGTAGAACTGCTAGTTGTGATTCCTTGCCGGAACTCCTTTCATCTCGCCATAACTCCTAGATCTGGACGTCGAGAATGTAGATATGGAGGTGGAGAATGTAGATCTGGAGGTAGAGATGGTAGATCTGGAGACGAAAATCCTAGATCTAAAGGTTGAAATTACAGATCTGGTGTCGGAATGTGTAGTTCTGAACGCCGGAGTAGAGTTGCATGAAGAAGACGATGATAAATTAGGGAGGAGACGGTGGAGGAGACGATTTCAGCGACGGCGGCCGGTGGCGGAGGCGGCGGCATGCGGCTGCGGCAAGCGGTGGTGGCAGGTGGCATGTGGCGGCCGGTGGTAGCTGTAGTCTTGAGGTTTGAATGGGTGTTCTTGGAGATTTGAGAGAGTTTTTATCTAGATGGTGTTTCAGATCTGATTTTACAATATAATGAATGTGTTTTTATGTTAAGACTCTCAAATGACTATCATGCCCTGTTTGTTTTTGGCCATTGATCAAAACTAAAAGAATTCAATGGCTAAGATTAGTTCTCATTAGTTCTCATTATTTTAATGGTTCTCATTTGAACCCATCCCTATATATATATATATATATATATATATATATATATATATATATATATATATATATATATATATATATATATATATATATATATATATATATATATATATATATATATATATATATATATATATATATATATATATATATATATATATATATATATATATATATATATATATATATATATATATATATATATATATATATATATATACACACACACATGCATACACACATACACACACTTTCAAAGCATAAAGTATATTCGAATGATGCTCAACAAGATGTGGATTAACTTTCTAGCACGTAAGTAACAAATTATGTTTTGGTGTATATATTCATTTTATGTTTTTGTGGTCTTTCTTCAATTTTGTTTGGACTTTTTTCCTTATTTTCAATAGTTTTTTTTTCATATTTAGGATGCTCAAGTGGAAAATGGAAAAATACATTTGATGAATTTTATAATGGAATAATATATTACAAATATGACTTGGTGAGAACACAAAATAAGAATAAATGGGAAAAATGGGCAAAATGGTTGTTATAGAAACCCTATAACAACCACAAGCAGTTAGACTTCTGAAAGCTTGACTCCTACACCAAACAATTTTGATTTCTACAAATTAATCTTCAACCAAGATGCTTGGTAGAAGCACTATAAAATACAAACAAAATTGTGTATGTTTTCATAAGACCCCTATCCAAGAATGGCAATCCAAGAATGAGGCCATGGACAACATACAATAAGTGAGAAGTAGATAAACCTTACAATCCAATGTCGACAGTCGACACCCTTGAACAATCTAGCCACCTCTGCGTCTTTTATAGCGACATGTAATCCTTCTACCACTAGAATGAACAAAAACGGAAAAAGAGGATCGCCATGTCTTAAAACGATTCGATAGGATACCATTCACTGACATAGAATCTTTCAAAGAGCAGAAAGAATCTTTAATATATAAAGACGAATTTGTCTTAAATCCATAACATAAAGAATTTCTCCAAAAAACCGCAACAAATTGTGTCATATGCTTTCTTATAATCGATCTTAAACATCAAAAGTTCTTTCTTTCTTTTCTTATACCATTTGATGAATTCATTAATAATCAAAGGACCATCGAGAATTTGACAGCCTTTGACAAACGTCGACTGCTCGACTGCTCCATGCTGGTGACACTACATATTACTCTAGTAGCTACAAGTTTTACAATAATTTTATATTTCATGTTGGATAATTATGGGACCACTTAATATCTAAATAATATATTGTTATCATAAATTCGATATTAATAGATAATGCTATTTAAAATTATTGATGGACTGATTTTGAATAGTAGATAAACATTATCTAGTGTTTATCCTGTGGGTTGAGTTCCCGGTTGAATCAAACTTATCTCTATCCCTTAAATCTCTCACATTCGGTTATATCTCCATCTATATAAACACGTGATGAGTAGCAAATCAGATATACGAAAACACACAGAAAAATTCGTGGGTATTATTTGCTGAGGGTTTAGAGAGGGCTTTTGAGATCAACTGGAAAACTAACCCTACACATCAGATCTGAAAAGCTTAATAGAAACAGGTATGTAATCTTCGTTTGTTTATTTCTTTTAATCAGATTCGAGATCAAGATCTAAGGTTTTAGCTTCCGCATTTATATTTTTGGTTATCAAAAATAACCATCAATTGGTATCAGAGCCCACTCAAATCTATTATCAGAAATCTATTGTTTTCTTTTTCTTGGTTTAATACCTATGAAATTAGTCTTGGAATTGAACAAACCTGTAAAGTTTTGAGATTTTTTTTCTTTCGCCGTTGACGGAGGAAAAGAGTACGTTGGATTATCTTGTTATCCCTTTAAAACAAAGATTGGTTTTCCCCATCTTTTATTTCACAAGATTTATATTTTTGTGATATGTACCGTAGATATTTGTTTCTGTCATTAAATGTGTCTATCTATCCCTACAGGAGACCAATCAATTTTTTATGATTTTTTCTTTCCGTCTCTTTTCTCTTTTATATGAGATTTTTTTATTTAGTTTGTATGTTCCGATTTTATAATTATGGTTCGAACGTTAAAGGCTTAATTGTAAATTCTTTTATGTTACCATTAAGTTTGAAAAAAAAATTGCAAGATAGTTAATCAGAACTCTTGGAAGATAGTTATGGATAAGCTAAGTTATTATTATTATTTCGTGAAATCCCATTTTTCTTCGCAATTGGCTATCGGAGCTTTGTAATGAAAGTAGCAGCACGTCTGTATTTTTATTTTTTTTCACAATCAAGCAGGTTTTGACAATGACAATTGTCATACCGTACTCCTTTTCTTAAGTTTTCTAAAGGGTTTCTTTTATTTTCTTTTAATCTGCGATGATGTTCTTTTTTTTTTGTTAATTGTTATGGCTTTTGCTTAATGGTCTTTCTGGATTTGACATCACACTGCCACGCCATTAAATCATAATTTTGATATTAATTCTCATGAATTAATCCGAAACAGAAGTAATATGTATTAGCAGAAAACAAAATAGGTTAGGTTGATCCTTTTACTGCATTGTGGTTATGTTATATCATATTTAACGATAGCCCAAATTTATATATTGGCCGGTTTGTTTCTTTATTTGTTTTCTGGGCTGATTTTCTTCATATATCAAGGATCGATTTATTCCATGGGCTTTCTTCTTATTACTTCGGAAAACCTATGTAAAATTTTAGAATTTTGGTAAATATGGCAGCTTTCATTAAAATATCGTTATGATTCAATTTAAATTATTCGGACGTTATATGTGATGTTATTGTGTTTGTCTTATATATATCATAATGATATTAACTTATGATCATGTAACTTTTTTTGGGTATTTATGGTCATGGTATTTGTTGAAATTATTTGATATCAATTTATTTTTTGTTCGATGTCAATAATTTCAATTGTGACATGATTTAAGTAAATTAATTTTTGGTTATTGATAAATTTCAGTTATGACATTTATTTTAGCAGTAAATTTATTGACACAATATATCACCAAAGCGGTCTCTTTTGTGAAAATTAATTTACAAAGAATTTAAATACATATGTTGTGGTAAACATTTGACAATTATTCGGCTCAATGTGATTAATAAGTCGATCCAAAGATGGACTTATTGATTGACATAATTTATTGTCAATGTTTTATCACTAAAACAATATATCTGTTGCAAGTTAATATTACTGTCCAAAGACTTAATATTAATGTTGTGTTGATAAATGTGATGTTGTCATAACTTGAATTTAAATATTATTGTCTATGTGTTTATTAATGCGGATATTAACCGACCCAAATGTAGGTTAATATTTGGTCGGATAAATACATATGTTGTGGTAAACATTTGACAATTATTCGGTTTAATGTGATTAATAAGTCGATCCAAAGATGGACTTATTGATTGACATAATTTATTGTCAATGTTTTATCACTAAAACAATATATCTGTTGCAAGTTAATATTATTGTCCAAAGACTTGATATTAATGTTGTGTTGATATATTGTGATGTTGTCATAAATTGAATTTATTGATTATAATTTACGGATTAATGAGCATAAAGAAGGAATATGTTATTTATGTTCTCAAAATATCAAATTTGAATCCTGGCATAATATTTGCAACATGAATGCTATTTATGCGCTCCACGGGATCACCTTTAAGGCTTTAAGGAATGGAATGAGAACATTATGTTAGTTCTCTGTTACATGCATCTTGACAATGCAATTTGGATATAGCAACGTTCTTTGAGGATTTTGAGTTTGGGGGAGAAATAAGGTTAGAAACATTGTCATTGGGGAGCAATCTATCATGATTCATGTTATTGTTTCTGATTATGTATGGATTTTAAGTGCCTACTGATGAAGTAGTAATTCATGAACAAAGTCCGACAATGTTATTCAATCTCCCATTTAGAACAAACTCAACTTATGAGATCCCATCTATAGCATCACGAGTTTCATCATATCATTATCTCGTTTGGTTTTGAGATAAATGCAAAAGATGATTTGTGTATCAAAATTATAGTAGGAGTAAATATATATTTTTGGTTTTAGACGATGATATTGAGAACAAATGATCATACAAGAAAATGCTATATGCTCACATATATAAAATAATATATTTTGGAGATCATTGGTTATTATGAATTTTGTTTTATTTGATGCCAAGATAGTTACCGATCCATATAGGGCCACATTTTCCTGGTAGCAGGATGGCCTATTTCATGAAAGAGTTTTAAGCAGCCTTTGGTAACTTCTTTCACTATAGCGGCATAATTTACAGCATGCTTTGAGGCATCAAATCTCGGGATATGATTACAGAAATTTGTCACGGGGCTGTGTAATGTTGGTATTGAAAGACCACTAAAGTTGTATTGTGACAATAATTCAGCAATGCTATATTCCAACAACAACTGAAGTTCTACTAAGTCAAAGTGTATTGACATTAAGTTTCTAGTTGTTAAAGAAAAAGTGCAAAATGAAAATATTTTAATAGAGCACATCAGGACAAACTCCATTATAGCGGATCCGCTCACGAAGGGATTACCTCCCAAGGTCTTTCACGAGCATACTACACACATGGGTGTGATAAGGATTGATGATATTTTGTTTTAGTTGGAGTTTTGCATGTTATTTTGGTGCTGTATGTTTTTGTTTCTGTACAGAATTCAGGGTTTGGTTTGTTCCATTATTATTTGCACTTATTTGAAGTTTGATCTCACTTCAAGTTAAATAGGGACTCGTAGGAAATCTAATTTGATTTCAAAACCACACATTTATGTTTAATCTATGTCGTTTAGTCATATATGTATATGTAACCATTGATGAGTTTAGTTACGCAAATTGTAACAAAGACTGCTTTGATCCTATACTGTTGTGATTAATGGGCGAGATTGTTTAAGGGTACCAATGCTATGATAACATATGTTAAAGCGATTATATGGTTATGTATACATTTAGATATTCGTGGTCCAGTGAGAGATTGTTGGATAATTATGGGACCACTTAATATCTAAATAATATATTGTTATCATAAATTCGATATTAATAGATAATGCTATTTAAAATTGTTCATAGACTGATTTTGAATAGTAGATAAACATTATCTAGTGTTTATCCTGTGGGTTGAGTTCCCGGTTGAATCAAACTTATCTCTATCCCTTAAATCTCTCACATTCGGTTATATCTCCATCTATATAAACACGTGATGAGTAGCAAATCAGATATACGAAAACACACAGAAAAATTCGTGGGTATTATTTGCTGAGGGTTTAGAGAGGACTTTTGAGATCAACTGGAAAACTAACCCTACACATCAGATCTGAAAAGCTTAATAGAAACAGGTATGTAATCTTCGTTTGTTTATTTCTTTTAATCAGATTCGAGATCAAGATCTAAGGTTTTAGCTTCCGCATTTATATTTTTGGTTATCAAAAATAACCATCATTTCAACCCTATCCAACTAATGGGTCTAAATTCCTTAAGAAAAATCGAGTCATTTACTTTAGTAATTAAAGTTATTAAAGACGAGTTAGATCCAGGATGGATGCAAGCAGAGAGATCAAACTCCTTTAAAAATTACATGACACCCTATTTAAGCATCTCATAAGACCCTTAACAAAAGAAAAAGGAAAATCATCTAGACTCGGAGATTAGTCACTCCCGCAAGACCAAAACACCCTGCTTAATTTCTTTAGTCGAAGATTGAATCCAACATATCACTTTGACTCTGACAGGTCACTTTTAATTGGGGGCTAGTATGTACCAATTGAATCCCTTCAAAATAACCGAATTATTTTTTAAAAACCTTTAAAAAAGTTATTCACATGACCAAGATCTTTAAGCCAAACTTTTTTACTGATAATTCCCTGAACTATCATTTGACGATGTCGCCGATTAAGAATGCCATGATGATAAAAGCTAGAGTTTTCATCCCCCTCCAAGCCTTATTTAACCATTGCGTTTTAAACATGATCTTCAGCTTCCATTGTATCTACACTAATCTGCTTAAAAAGATTCATATGATCTAAAGTTATTTGGTTGTATTAATATCATTTTTAAGGAATTATATTCATATGGTCTAAATCCGTTTGGTTGTATTAATATCCTTTTAAGGAATTCTTTATGACTTTTAGTACCCTTCTATCATACACTGATCATTCCTTTTGAATGCTTAAGTTTGTTTTTAAACTTAGTACACTTATTATTAGTATTGAGCTCCTTGGAATTAGTCCAAGTATTGGCCACCAAATCGTCAAAACCATCATAACTAAACATAACTTATAAACGTTAAATGAATGGCTCCATAATCTTGATACACATTCTTCAAAAGAATTGGTCTATGATCTGGCCATAATTTTCTAAGAGCCACAAACTCCATATTTTTAAAGCATCTAACACCTCTTCCGAAGCAAAAAATGTATCAAGTTAACCATCTTATTCCCTTGTGTATTAATCTGCGTAAAAGCAAAACCACCTAACACGCTCATTAATTTAGTAATTTTACTTGTTATTTATTGAATTGAGTAGATAATCATACATCTTAAGTTTAATAATATATTTTATAATATAATTGTAATAAAAAATATGTAAGATAAAATACTAATATAACTACTGTTTTTATCAAATATTATATCATATTGATGAAAAAAAATAGTGTTAGAGTTAAAGATGGTCTAAAAGGTTAATATGATATTATAGAATGAAATCATAAAGAAATAGAATGAACATGGTAATAGAATTAACAATGTAATGGAATAAATTATTACATTCAATTATCATATTTGGTTGGCTAGAAAAATAGAATGAGTCAGTCAAACATGTTGTTTCTTATTAATAAATAGTATATTAAATAAAATAAATTTGATAAATAAAAAAATATTATTATTATTAAAATAATATTTAATTAAATAAAGATAAATTGTTAAATAAATTGTATATAAGCATACTTCATTTCATTCATATACATATTATATGTTTTGTAAATAATTAAAAGAATATTTATCTGTATTCTAAAAGGAGGTACAAAATAAGAAAAATACTAGATACCATAAAATCTTAAAATATAATTATAATAAAAAAAATACTTTTATTCATTTTTTAAATAAAAATATTATCTAGTTGAAGTTTTGAAAATTTAAAAAAAATTAATATTTATTGAAGATTATATGAATAAAAATTGTTTATAGTTGTTGTATACATGATTCCATTTCTTGAAGGAATTAAAACACTCATCCCTATGGAATGAAAAATAGTCAACCGCATTTAATGGGGAATGCTCTATTTTATTTTTTTCATGACAACCAAACATGACTTACTAATTCCACCGTAATAATTCATTCCATTCGTTATCCGATTACCTCATATTAAATGCTACCTAAAAGTCGTAACCATTTAAAAGGTGCCAAAGCGAAAACATTAATAAAAGTTTCCCCACCGACCATAACGACTTCTTTAGTATTTCAGGGTTATAAGGAAGGGGGATCGTCTTTGGCGATCGAGCTAAGTGGCCCGTTTCGAACCACGTCACACTCGCACCCCACTCCCACTCATGGCTACCTTAATATGCGTTGAGTGTGATTTGAAACCAGTGGCGAATCTAGAACAAAAAATCAAGTGGTTCCCTAATTAAAAGAAAAAACGATAAAATGAGAGAATAAACAATATTTGTGACGGGTCTAGTCATATAGCTTAAAAACTGGACCTATCAGTTGAACCGGAAACCGATAAGGTCACCGATTCATAAACTTTAAAAAGCTAGCTACAATTATACTAGAAACACTCTTCCGTATTAGTGATAAATGATTGAACCGGAGAGGTTAAAACCGATTTTCAAGATATATATCAAAGTTGGTAAATAAATTCAGAATTGGTTGTATATTATTTTTTGCTTAACAACTGATGACTGAAAATACCAAATCACTTGTTTTATATACAAAGCTATATATGTAAGAACCCGCGAAAAAGTTGTAAAAGGGTAAAACGGTCCTTTGACACGTTATAAGACTACTATGTGAAATAACATGTATTTGTAAAGTAATATAATAAGAAATAAAAGTTTATATGAAATTTGGAGTTTTGTTGCGTGAATAGTGAAATATGGCCAAAAAGGGCAAATTGGTCATTTGTCATGAAAATGACCAAAAATGTCAAGAAAATGTTAAGTTGGAAGTTAGTGAAGTATAAATGGTAAAGTTATGGTCTTAGGACCATTTTTGTAGAAAAGTTAGAAACCAAAGGACCAAAAATGCAAATGTTTTATATATTAATTATATAAATCTAAAATAGAGTTATTTCCTTCATTATCTAAGAAACTAGTAGAAGTGTCCAGAGAGAACTAGAGAGAGCGAGAGGGTTACGGGAGAAGAAGAAGGAGTTCAAGATTTCATTGCCAAGAAATCAAGAAAAGGGTTGGAATTGGTGATTCCAAAGTAAACAAGGTAAGGTTTCCTTTGTTCTAACCTAGGTTTTTGGGTGTATACTTGAAATGGTTCTTTGGAAGGAATTGAAACTGCAAATTTCAGTTGTAAATCATGTGGGTTAAGTAGCTAATGCTTCCAGTAAGTCATTAGTTAAGAACTTAACTCAAAAACTTGGAAGTAGATTGCTATTCTTGAGAATTTTCAAGTTTGGTCAAGAACTTTAATTCTTGTACTTGATTGATTGAAACGATTTTAGTAGCTTAAAACCTTGTACAAATGGAGGGTTTTAGTCAAGGAACAAACCCCATACGATTAAGAACAGAAATAAGTGCTTAATGGGTGAAAACTGCGTGCTACAGTGCCAAATCGCGACTGATCAGGAGCCTGCCCAGGCGCTAGGCGCAGTGCGCCTAGGATCAGGGCGGGGTGCGCCCAAAGCCTGGCACAGTGCGCCTCCAGACAGGGACCAAAAATGTTAGAAATTCATATGCTAGAAACCATAGCTAGACATGTCCGATTGGTCTGAAACTTTAGCCATAACTCTAAAATGGTATAAGAACATGTCGGGAATTGTCAAATCCGTAATCCGACCTTGCGGAAAAGTCACTGTAGCGGCAGTGGCTAAACTTCAAGTTTATGCCAAAACTTGATTTTTGAAATTTGAGCTAGACTTGTCCAATGAACTTCAAATTTGAAACACAAGTCTAATATGGCCTAAGATTTCATGGAAAAGAGTAGGAAGTGAGATACGACCCCTCGGGGGTACTGTAGCAATATACGCGTATTTCGGAGAAAACTATAAAACGAGTTTATTAATGGTTATACATTTATTATAACCTGGAGTTATGTCATATGAGACTTTAGCATTATAGAGTTAATTATATTGAGTATTTATATATACTACTTGTATAGGTGGTGCTTCGAACGTTGTTGAGCAAGGGAAAGGAAAAGGCGTACGTGAAGCCTAGTGAACCGTAGTAGAATCAAGGTGAGTTTTATGAGGAAATCTATAGTACATAGCAAAATGTTATTTTCATAAAAGTAAGATTTCCAAATGTTTATAAATACTAAAGTTTGGAAAATAGTTTTGAAAGAAGCTCTATACAAGGGCTTAGTGTTTTAAACAGATTTTAAAGTATGGTTTGCAAGGTATTTTGAAAGAAGTTCCTTATGTGAACTAAGATGTAAAAATCAGTTTTTCGAAAGTATTTTCAGTAAAGAGTTATAAAATGTTGAGTAAGAGTTGTTTACAAATTGTGTCCCATTTTGACCAATTTGAGATGAAATGAAGTAAGAATTAAAGAAAGAAAGAAGTATGAGCCAGTTGTCCGGACTAGGATCACCCACATAATCGGGGGATCAGAAGACACTACTGGGATGGTACCTCCCGTCGCGAAGTAGTTGTCTAGCTTAGTATACCCTTGTGCTTGAATTCGTTCCAAGTCACAAAGGGGAGACAGAATGAGCATAACCGAGTGGGCGGATCTGTTCTGTCCCGCGAGGGGAGCTAGTTGAATGAATTAAAATAACTAATCCATTAGTTTCAGTTGGTCACAAGAAAAAAAGAAGGAAAGCAGTTTTGAGAAAGAAAGTATTTTTAAAGTTTGAAAGTAAAGAAGAAAAGATATTTTGAGATTTATGATATAAATCAGTTTTGAGTAGTTTACTTGTAATATTTCAAGTTTTCGACAGAAAAGTTTTGGGTCTAAACCCATATTACTCACGAGGCTTTATGTCTCACGTATACTATTTTTTTTAAATGCTATGTACTTAGGTGAAAGGAGCGGAGGTTGCAGTTGGGACCGGTTAATGTACTGTAAGTTTAAATTATGGTTATCTGTATTGAGTCTGTAATACCCCTCGAGTTTAAGTTTGTAAAATAAAACAAAAATTTAAGTGGCTATTTTATAGTCACGAGTTGTAAAATATGTTTGAAAACTGTATTTGTAATTTAAATATGGTACAAGAAAAGGAGTGTTACAATATAGGGAATTGTTCCGTTGCTTTTTCAATGTGAGACGTCTTCAAAGATAGGTCCTAATAATTTTCTTGGGAAATTTGTCAAAAAGTCCTTATATTTTGGCTCTATTTAGGAAAAAGTCTTCTCTAATTTTTATTTTGTGATTTAATCCTCTAAACCTGTAAAAGTTTGTGAAAAAACCCCTTTCACCTGAAATAGCAGGTCAGGGGTTAATTCACAAGTAAAATGATTTTTCAGTGACTTTTTCGCAAATAAATTGACTTTTTCTTTGTTTTTGTAAGTGACATAACTTTTACATACGATGTCCAAATTCTACAAAATTCATATCCTTGTAAATGTGGTAAATAGTACTACAACTTTGTTTTACAAACTTTTCTCTGAATATCGCTACAATCCCTTAAACACGAGTGCAAACTTATTTATGTTACTTTTTAGTCATTTTCAAGCATTCATATTCCTTCCTTATAACTACAATTAACCTAAATTTTTTCTTATGTTTTTATTACTTTAAATAATACAAGTATCATAATGATGACTTTTTCCAATTCCTCATAATTTTGAGATATATATAGCTATAAACATCGCATCCCACAATAATTAATATTTCATATGTATGAACACCCATTTTCAAATGAGCATATATTTTGTTATACAAATTTATATGTAACATCCGTTTTTCGGTACGTCGTATTCGCGAGTTAATTTTTTAAGCGAATAATAATAATAATAATAATAATAATAATAATAATAATAATAATAATAATAATAATAATAATAATAATAATAATAATAATACACTAATAATAATAATAGGAATTTTAGTTAGGTTTGAGGGGGGAAAGTGCCAATTAATGAAACCTTATGTGTAAACAAATTTGTAAATGGGATAAAAGAAATTAATAAGGAATAAGTGAGGGGTCACTTGTGTCATATTGTGAAAGTTGCATGACTGCCCTTTGGAGGGTCGATCACGACTTTGGAAGGGGTTGTGGATCTCGTTTCCATAGGCCCATACAAGCTTTGTTCACGCAGATGTGTAAGTTGTCACTCTCAACCGTAGAATCCATGTTTGTAGCCATGAACACCATCTTCCCTTGCTTCGTTTTCTGCCAAGTCGTGAAGAGAGGAAGGAGATGCCGAGAGAGAAGAGTGAGTTGGAGAAGGGTGAATCAAGGAAGTCTTAGGTTGAAGTGTTTCTACTGTTACATCAACTAGGTGAGTTCTCTATTCCTTTTCTCTTTGTTCTAGTTGAATCACCACCACCTCACCTCCATTACGAGGTGTATGTTTGTGGGTGTGTGTATGCTTGATTGTTACTATAAATTTCTTCTAACTTATTAAACCTTATATGAAAATTGTATTATTCGAAATAATAAAAACATAGGAAAAAGATTCTTGTTAATTGGAGTTATAATGGAGGAGATATGAATGTTTGAAAATGATTACAAAGTATCATAAATGGGTTTGTGCTCATGTTTAAGGAATTGTAGCGAAATGTCTGAACCTATTCAGATAAAAGTCTGTAAAACAAAGTTGTAGTACTATTTACCACTTTTACAAGGATATAAAGTTTGTAGAATTTAGGCATCGTATGTAAAAGTTATGTCACTTACAAAAACAAAGAAAAAGTCATTTTATTTGTGAAAAAGTCTCTGAAAAATCGTTTTACTTGTGAATTAACCCCTGACCTGCTATTTCAGGTGAAATGGGTTTTTCACAAACTTTTACATGTTTAGAGGATTAAATCACAAAATAAAAATCAGTGACGACTTTTTTTTAAATAGAGCCAAAATATAAGGACTTTTTGATAAATTTCCCTAATTTTCTTATATAGAATATATATAAATTTGAAACTTTTGGTGGGTCTCAAGACCCACCTTAGGCCTTACGAGCTCTGCCCTTGTTTGAAACTAACAAAAGAAAATGTGCTTACCATGTCATCCTACCAACCATTAGACCAATACAAACATAGATAATGCTTCTTAATCACAATAAATTTATTAGTTCTTAAAAGTCGGAATACATCTTTATTTCATTGAAAGATGGTATAATTAAATGCTTAAATCTTGGTTGTTCACAAATCGGAGATACGTAGCCATACTTTGTCGGCTATTACTCACGTTAGCCCTGCTTACTTAATGTGAATGATGTGGATTACGAATAAACTAATGATGTATATCAAGTAATATTAGAACTTAGGAGTGTATTATTCACATAAACTAAATGTTAATTTTGATAAATTAGTATTGTCAATTGTGCCCTTTCATGAGCTTGTGGTCCCAGAAAGAACAAATAGTCCATTTAATTTGTTGATTCGCTCCTGTTGATCTTCATATCTAATTCCTTTTCTCGTGTAGGCATATCCTGCAGGATTCGTCCTAAGCTTTCTTTTGGCAAAACATTATTAAGCACACAACTTTATGCACAACAAAAGAGATACTAATAACTCTAGAAAACATGTTTCTTATAAGAATGTTAAGGACAAATTTTACATGTATTGAACACGATCTTTAATTATTCATTTATAAAAGTCTACTTCAATAATTAGGAAGTAAGGATACATGATGCAATTAATATAATTATGATATATTGTACAACACATGTAGGTAGGGGTTACCAAAGACGGCGCGCAGACTAAATCAACGACGTTTCAAAATGAAGACAAACAAAATTCATCATTATGGGAAAATTACAAAGAAAACGTTAAATATATATCTCCAACCAAACCTTCACAACATGATATAATGTTCATTGATCATCAAACATTCATCAACATTAAACAACATCTATCAATCGAATATTCTTCTACGTTTTTAGGTGAATCGGTCATTTTTTCATCAACTTGAAACAACCTTCACAAGTTTGTGCTTCAGTTAAAGCAATCATTCACAACCTTGGTTTTCATCAATTTCTTCAAAAGTTTCAATCTCGATCTACTCGATTGTCATCGATTATGATAGTATTTGATTCAATTTGATTGGATTTGTATTTGCAGTATTCAATTCTTCATTCTAATATTAAGGTTTTACCATAACTATATAAGATAACTTTTGTTTTAATCGTGTGTACCTCAATTATTTGATGGAATGCTCCATAAAATCAATTATTTGATGGAATGCTCCATAAAATTTGTTTACAGTACTATGCAAGTTTCATATGTGAATACACCACATCAAATTTATGTATATATATCATGTCAGGTTTACATGTGAATCAGTATATTCACATGTGAATCAGTTTGTGCTTACTAAGAATATGTATTAATAGACATATACCAATTCATAAGTGAATATAAAATGAATATGCGGATTCACATGTGAACATATATTAAACCTCCGATACGACGTCGTATTACATGAATATCGATTATTTTCCTATTCTCGTATTCTTTCTTCCTTGATTATATATTCGACTCAACAATTATTTAATCTCGATCATGTCTTCCTCCTTCAACGATTCTTTAGTCACGATACGACTTTATGTGGGTCTGAAGGAAGAAGAAAGAATCATTGAAGACGGAAGACACGATCGGGATTAAGAAATTGTTGAGTCGAACAAAAATTCAATAAATGAAGAATACAAGAATAAGAAAATAATCAATATACATGTAAACCGACGTTGTATTGAGGGTTTAGTACGCAAGCTTACATAAAAAATAGCAGTATATTCACTTTTCCATATATATATATATATATATATATATATATATATATATATATATATATATATATATATATATAGATGTTCATTTGAAAACAATAAATATTGTGTGATCGTAGTTTTGGAATATTATAATTAAATTATATTTTATATATTAATAATCCTTAGATTATTGGTAACTGATTGATAATTTAACCCTATAATTATGATGATTGAAACGATTCCATAATTTTCCCCCTTCTCTTTACTTTCTCTCTCTATCCTTTTCTCTCGGCTTCCCGTCGTTTCTTCTTCCTCCGATCGCCGACCCTTTCCGGTCGGCCTTGGACTCCTTCACCGCTACTCTGTCAATGGCTCGTCGGCCTCCTTCACCGCTCCATTGGATCTGACGCCTGCTTTGCAATTTCGCGCAAGACGTTCCAAAGGTGGAAATTCCTCCTCGATTCCTCTGTGAAAGCTAAGCTTGCCTGCCGGATTCCGTCCAATACCAGGAATCCAAATACCTTAATGAATCGTAGGTAAACATAAAAGCAAAACAAAATTTAATTTTCTTTCTCTTGGATCTTGTAAATCAATTTCCTTTCACCTTCCGATAATCGATTTACCAAAAATATGAAGACAAACCTCATGATTTGAAGGTCTGGAAAAAACGATTTTCAAAAATTAATGAAGGTTTTTTTTTTAATTTCATGGTAGTAAATATGATCCTATTCATGTCTTGGTATTTTTTTTATTCTGGAATGGAATTCAAGAATTACGTTCTTCAAGAATTCTCAAAGAATATTTACATTCTTGAAGAATACTCAAATTTTATGTTGTTGTTGCTACCAGGATCTAGTTACGCTGTTGTTGATACCAGAATGCATTTTAAGGGAAGTTACATTCTTCAAGAATTCTCGAATTCTTGGAGAATGGACGTGAAAAACAGGAAGTAAAGATGCATTCTTGGAGAATGAACGTGAAAAACAAGAAGTAAAGATTCATTCTCGGAGAATAAACGTGAAAAACAAGAAATAAAGATGCATTCTCGGAGAATGAACGTGAAAAACAAGAAATAAAGATGCATTCTCGGAGAATGAACGTGTAAAATTCATTCTTTGCCACATTGTTCATGAGGGAATTTTGACAATATTCTCGTAGAATTATGTATTTTTAAACATGTAACACCATGATACTTTTATTAAGTATTTATACGTTAATCATAGTGTAATTATGATTTAATATGGTGTTATAAGTATTGGTTTTATTAGAAAACCTTGTTGGTAAGATAATTGTAGTAAAAAGGCTAAAAAGGGTAAATTGGTCATTTTACCATAAAAGGGTAATTTGGTCATTTGACCAAGTGAAGGACCAATTATGTAAAAATATTGTTTGCTTGTGGCAAAAATATAAGAAATGAAAGTTATATGTGATAAAATGTGATAAAAGAGCCAAAAGTTCAAGAAATGGAACTTGAGGGGCTAAACTGTAAATCTGGAAAATATAAAATGAGAAATATATCTCTCATTTGTTGGCTGAACTTTGAGAGGTTACGGGAATTCTTCTTGAAGGCGATTTCTGCAAGGCTTTGAAGATTGAAGCAAGAAATCGAAGAAGCAAGGTAGAAATTGAAGATTTCAAGGTCATAAAAGGTTAGTAATGAATTCTAACCTAAGTTTTGTGTGTGTTCATCTTGGGATAATCTGGAAATTGAAATTCAGTTAGGATCCAGGAGGTTTGAAAGATTTCTAAGCCTCAAACATGCTTATGTTGTAAGAATTCATAACAAATATAAAATATGTTGCTATTGTTGATGAATTTGAAGTTTGGGGTTTTTGGAACTAAGAACCCTAATTTTTCCTTTTGATTGATTGAGTTTGTTTCATTAGATTAAAACCTTGTATTATTGGAGGGTTTTAGTCAGGGAACAAACCCCATATGATTAAGAACTGGATTAAGGACTTAAATTGTCAAAACTGCATGCTACAGTGCCAAATCGCGACTGATCTGGAATCTGCCCAGGCGCGGTGCGCCCATATTCCAGGCGCGGTGCGCCCAGGTCCTGGCGCGGTGCGCCCACCTGACAGGGGGTTTTGGAATTTGGAATTCGATGCTAGGCTTATCCGATTGACCTGAAATTTTAAACATAGGTCTAATATGTTGTGAAACTTCATGGAAAATTATCGGAATACGAATACGACCTCCCGAAAGTACTGTAGTAGAATACGCGTATTTCAGGAAGTGTATTAAATTTTTATAATGATTGTTATTGCTAAAAAATGATTGGAAATGGTCCCCAATTGTATTGTATAGGACTCTTGTGTAGTAGAGTCAACTGAAATGGTTATTAACCTATTATCATTTGGTATAAAAATGATTATATAGGTACGGGACAAATGGTTGTGGTGCATGCGAAGGCAAGAAACAACCGGGATTTAAATGCAGCTAGTATCCAGGTGAGTAATCTCACTGATATCATATATGATATATGATGATTGAATTGTTACAGATTGAAACTGCTTTGGGGGACAAAAAAAATTGACAGTTGACGGATGCGTTAAAAAGACAATACCAGATAAGCCGTGAGTCTGCGATTGACAAGAACGGAGCTGTGAGTCAATGATATGACAATACCAGATAAGCCGTGAGTCTACGATAGACAAGAACGGAGCTGTGAGTCGATAAATAAATAAATAATATGACAATACCAGATAAGCCGTGAGTCAATGAAATGACAAGAACGGAGCTGTGAGTTAATAAAAAGACAATACCGGATAACCCGTGAATCATTGAAATGACAAGAACGGAGCCGTGAGTCTAGGCAAAAGCAGGAAAAACTCGTGAGCCATAAATGATTATGATATTTGACTTTAAGTCCAAATGGTGCGGTCTTTTGACTATGATACCGGGTTATTGAGCCCAGCTGGTGCGGCCTTTGGGCTATGATTTGTATATTGAAAATGTTTTGGTGCAGCTTGTATATAGCTATGACACATGGTGCGGCTTATATAGCCATGACATATGATGCAGTCCATTGTGACTAAGAAACATGGGACAGAAATGGTTAGACATGTTTATATATGCAAATAACTGACGTGGCTTGATAATTACAGGTTATTATGATTCAGCCTGTAAGGCTACAAATTAGGATGTGAAATCCTAGGAGATATGTGGTCAGCCAGTAAGGCTAGGATTTTGGATTTGATATCCAGACAGATATATGATTGTATTTTTATACATGTTATTTGCAGATACGATTACTCACTGAGCTTTGTAGCTCATACCGTTTGTTAAATGTCCCTGTAGGTTATCATAACCCTGATAAGGGTAAGGATAAAGTCTGTGACTCAAGAAGTGGACTTGTAGATGCTGTCAGTAGCAGCCCGGCTTATAAGAAGGTTATTATACTTGTATACTCCTTGATACACTTGTACCCGTTTTTATTAAAAATATACCCCTTTGTTTATGGTTTTAAGTACTGAAACCTATGTTTTAAATGAAAAATTTTCAAGGGTGTTTTTGTTTTAAAAGCTGGGTGTTCCAAGTTGGTATCAGAGCCGTGGTTTAAGTGAACTAGGTGTCTATAGAGTAGATTCCTGGACTTAAACCTTGAGATAGTAGACACGATGTACCGTTAGGTGTATATAAGTTGTTATTATACATATATAACCTAACTGTTGCTGACTTCTAACGTATAAGAAGTATGAGCATCGAATATTATTGGAGTAATTTAGGGCTTGGAGCTTTTAGTAGTGGACCAGCCCTTTCTCAAGGCTCCCTTGAACGAGGGACAAAGAGACAAGTAGCAGAAAATCCACATGATAAGCAATAGTAGCTGCTGTGGTCAGAGAAAGAAATTGGGTGCTCACCTTGACTGATATTCAAGGTGAAAGAAAAGTAGCTGAGACTACAAGAAAAGCAGAAAACGACTAGTGGACGCTTCAGGAGAAGTTACCATGAACTGGATCCAACCTTAAAGGGAAGAGACCAAAACGAAGCAAATATGATGTGGTGAAAGAAATGCAGGAAAAAGCACTCAGAAAATTTTAGAGTTGAGACTCTACCGTTTAATTGTGGAAATTACAGAAAATAGGAGCATATTGCTCGAGCTTGTTAGATGGCACGGAAGTGCGTCTAGCGCGGAGCTATAGATCACTTGCCTACGAAATGTTCACATGCTAAATGTGGAGTAACGGGTGATAAACCCAGGAAAGAACGGGGAGGAAAGAAAGAAGAAACGAATGGTCAAAAAGGACCAGTGGTACATGAGCATTCCAGTAGATTGTGGAAGAAGCTCGTGAGTAGACTGATATGGTCTCAAATATAACTGTTTTGAATATACTCCCTGTATACGTTATAATTGATCCATGGAGCTATGCTTTGGATCGGTGACTTTGATGTCATGTCTGAATATTTCATCAACGATTATGGATGAAATGTTGAAAGTAGCTATAGCAGTTAGCAAATATGTTCAAGATATTGAACACCTGGAAGGTAGTTTGCTTAGGATTTACGAGACCATTTTTCCCAATAAATCTGAAGCCGATGACTACCAGTGAATCTGGAGAAATTGTGCATATGAATTGGTTAGCAATGAATGATGCTAACATGAATTGTAGAAATATGAACATTGTGGTTCTAAAAATCAGAAATGAAACGGATGAAAATCCATGGGAAATAACAGTTGTTGAGAATACCAGTTATTTTTCTTTGCTTGAACTCTGATAGGAGTTAGTAAAGGAAGGATGTTTTAGTTGGCATATGCAGTATAGGCCAAGCTAAATAAAGTGGCGATAGAAGTGTAAAACTTTAAATAAATTCTCGGATGTTTCTTCCGAAAGAACTTCCAGAATTACCGCAAGATGGATGAGAAGAGTTTATGATTAAACTGGTCTTGGGAGCCGTTCCTGATATTTATGCTCTAAACTGATTAGCATCTGCAGAGATGGCAGAGTGGGAAAACAATTAGAAGAAATTGTTTTTGAATTGGGGTCTCTTATAGCCGAATGTGTCATCATATGGAGCCCTATCTTGTTTGAAAAGAAGAAATACGAGTTGATGTGTATGTGCACTGACTACTGAGAATCTGATATTCTCGAAACCAGACTGAATATGAGGTACATTTATACCAGATATTGGAGTTACTTCACTGAGTTAAGTGATATGTAAAATGCTCCAAGTATGAAAAAATTTGGCTAAAAGAAGTTTCATATTCTTTGG
This sequence comes from Cichorium intybus, assembly GCA_023525715.1. Classification (NCBI taxonomy): domain Eukaryota; kingdom Viridiplantae; phylum Streptophyta; class Magnoliopsida; order Asterales; family Asteraceae; genus Cichorium; species Cichorium intybus. Next base: position 928,527 of record CM042011.1, on the reverse strand, counting down.
GCATGTTATTAATGCCGAAAATGTTAAAGTGGATCCAGTAGAAATGATGCTGTGATAAAACGGGAACCGCCTGAGGAATCTGACTAAAATTAGTAGTTCCCTTGGATTGGCGGGTTATTATAGGAGAGTTTGTAACACCCCATTTTTGGCGTTAGCGATTATAAATATTTCCAATTATTTAGTATCGTATTTTAAAATAAAGGAAATAGATTTTATATTGGAAGCGAATCGTGGAATCAAACATTGATTATTACGACTAATAATAATAATAATAATATAGTAAAGTAGAAATTGGAGGGGTGAAAGTGTCATCCTAGCAAACTTTAAATGTAAAATAAATCAAACTTGGTTAAATGGAAAATAAAACATGAAAGACAAGGGACCAAATTTGTCAAATGGTGAAAGTTGCAAATTATTGTCATATGGGCTGTTGGAAGAAGGTGTGGCCGATAGTTTTTATTTTATTATCATTTCTACCTAAACCTATGGGCTATGGGAACACTAGCAGCCAAACAATCATACATCTAGTTTTCCTTTTCCCGTTTTTGAAGATACAACCCCAGTGTTCGATCATTTCCCGTAGATTCAGATGTCGGATCGCCATGAAATTTTAACTGAAGGTTACCAAGATATAAATGAAGGTTCTGATCGAAGGATTTTCGATTTCAATGTCTAGAAGTGGAGCTATGAATTTCGCAACATGACTTAGGGTTTCTGACAGATTCCTCTGCTGAGTCTTCCTTCTTCAGAAAATCATATCTGGAGTTCCAGAGGTCAAATAAGGTTAGTACCGGTGCACACGGTTCACAAATTGAGTTGAGCAACTTTCTACAGTAGACCATTATCCGTTTTGAAGACCAGAGGTACGGGGTAATTACTCATCTTTACGTACTGCTCTATTTCCGTTCAGATCAGTCATGCTGTTTTGTTTATTTTATAAAAGGAGTTTGGAGAAAGCTTTTTACATGATTCCACCTCCTAAAATCATTGTATTTAAGTAAATTTGATATCTGGAAAAGATGGATGTCTGATTCCATTCCCAAGTTTATGGTAATTGGGAAATATCACAGACCAATGTTTTTCTCATCAGCACTATCGTTTCTGATTTGTTCTGTATTGTGAATTTTGTATCTTGAGTTTGAAAACGTATTTTGAGTTGGTTCCAACTCTCAGATCTCTATTGTTGAGTCTATTTTACTCATGATTTTTCCTAGGGTCTGATTCCATACGAAAGTTGGGTGGAAGTTGTAATTTGCACCAACTGGTCCAGGACTGTCCTGTACAGATAATTATGCATTGGTAAATTCATAATTATATGTACAAAAATGGTTTGGGGGCAAGGTCAGTTGCCTTAGTTCCCTGTTGAAGTCTAGTTTGTCTTCACCAAATTTTAGAATTCAGTTCTTAACCCATTTTGAGCTATTATTATTTCTTTAAGGTGTGGTTCAGTAGGTGGACTGATTGCATCAGTCAACTTTGGAGATTTTTCATTTATTCTTGAAAGGTGAAAATGACATGAGGTCAGGCCCTGTGACATTTTCCTTGAGTCTAGTTTACCCATGATTTTTATTGGATTTTATTTTCAATCTTTCCTTGGTCTAATATTGCAAATCTTGTTAAGGGTCCAGAAATCAGCCTTGCTGTTGGTTTCTTCTCTTATGATAATCATCTTAGTTTTTTTGGTTTTGGGTGTCATGATGTGGGCTTGGGTTTACTTAAAATTAATGGAATTATATAATAACTTATTTGTTGAGTAAAATTGAATAAAAGAGGGTGAGGGTATATGTCGACACAACGTGCATGTCGAAAGTTATAAACATTTAAACTATAAGCAACGCTATAAGTATCTATTTATAGTAACGTTAATTAGTGTACTTGGTAATAATTAACTTAATATACTTTATAGGAGTATAAGGTGTGCGGTTTTAAGTTTGGTTGGATTTGCGGAGTTGCCGCACGGATTTCTACATTGCCGACTCGAGGTGAGTACATGCAGTATTTTACCCATTTTGGGGTACATGGCAAGTAAGTACTTTCAAGATTTTTTTTTTTTTATAAAATTTCTATATGTGAAATTATATACAAGGGTATTATTTCTAACTTGTTTGTGAAAGTATAATGCTATATTTGAAGTTATGTTTTAGCCTATGAGCCAATTATGTGAAAGTATATTTTGGTCTATGAACCAATTATATGAAGGTATATATGTTTTGAATATAAGTTATACATGTTTGAAAGTATGGATAGGCATATAGCCACAATATGTTTAAGAAGTATGTTTCGGTTACAAATTGTATATGTTTTCAAGTATGACTTGACATTAAACCTAATATGTTATATAGACATGTTTTAAACATATGGTTTAAGAAAGATGAAAGTTACAAATTTGGCATTTAGCCATAAAGATAGAAAGTAATGAAGCTTGGCACTTAGCCACAAGTTATATGTATGAAAGTAATGTTCAAATGTTTTGTATGACTGGTAATTGTAGCAAGCAGCGTTAGTAAGGGAACTATGTTCCAACCTTCCCGGGTTAGGTAAGGGGTCTACTGGGGAAAATCCCTGTCGCGAAGTAGATCGCCTCAGCACTTCTATGGTGAGGATTGATCCGTTCTTTCTAGCCATAGAGACTTGGGGTATCACTTATAGTGATTAAAGCCCTAAGTATAAAAATCCAGCAAGCTTATAAAACCAGTCAAAGAAAGTAAGAAAGTTGTTATTTATTAAAGTATGTCACAAAATGATTTTTGAGAAGTAAAGAGTTATAGTATGTTGCTAATATAAAGTTTTGAATGAAGATATTTTTGCAAGGTATGATATGTAATGATTTTTAAAAGTAAAGAGCTATGGTATGACATTATTATAAAACTTTGAAAGATGTTTTATGTCATAAGTTTTATATATAAAGGTTGGAAAAGAAGTTAAAAGTTTGAGTCTAAAACTCATGTAACTCACGAGACAATTTTTGTCTTACGTATTCTATTTTTATGCCATGTATTCCAGGTTAAATGCTACGCTATAATTGGATGAAGTTTAGCTGGAGTGGAGCCCACATAGCTCCTATCTTGGACACAAGGTTTAATCCTTTTCTTGCTTACTATGGTTAGTTTGGTATGGATTTGTAACACCCACAGTTTTAAATATGAAAATAATCGGTTTTTGTCAAACCGTATTTTTGTATTCAAGTATTTATACGAAAAACCATAGTATTTGCAAACAGTAGAAATGGGGTGTCACAGAGTTGTAGAAAACTGCTCCTTGATTGCTGTTTAGCTGACTGAAGTTGACCAATAAAAGTGAAAAGTCTGAGTGGTAGAAAGACCACATGTAACTTTTCAAAGGTTGAAACAAACCTTATGTGAAGCTCCGGTGTTAGCATTATCGCTAAGCGGAGAAGATAAATTGTTTTATAGAAATGCATCCAGAGTTGATTTTGGATACATGATATTGCAGTAGCAATTATGACTTTGACATTGAAGCTTTGGAGACACTACTTATATGGTGTAAAGCTTACTGTTTATATGAAATCATATAAGTTTGAAGTACTTAATTGATTAAAAAGGAAGCTGAATATGAGATAGTAAAGATAGATGGGTTACATAAAGATTTCGGTTATGGAACCTTGTACCATCTCGGAAAGGCGGATGTGGCTATAGATGCCTCGAATTGAAAAGAAAATACCTTCTGAATGTTACATCCACATGTATGAGTGTGGCGAATTGATTACCTGAGTTGATTCGGGTAGCACAAAAAGAAATGTACAGATCTGAAAACATGAAAAGTGAATGAATGATTAGCTATTGAAAGAAGCTAGTTAGAAACTCACAGTGATTGAAAACCCTTGGTGGTTGTGTATGTGAGTTCCAAAGCAAGGCGAGATATGAAATTTACCCTTAAAAGATGTATATTGGGGTAGATATGCAAAATGTCCGAGGCAATATCAAACTGTGTAGGATGATGTAACCTACGCATTGGTGGCCGGGACTAAAGAAAGATATTGAAAGACATGTGAAAAGTGTTTGACTTGTGTGTAACTACAGTCAAATCATTAGAAGCATACGGAAAATTTAGCTGCTGTGGGTCCCAAAGAAGGAATGGGACGATATTATTATAGACTTTGTAATAAAGTCTTTGCAAATACCGCATGTGTATGATACTATATGAGTATTAGTAGACCGGTTGGTGAAATCAGTGTAGACTTATACTGAATAAGGAAGAAATTAAGATCGAAAAGTAGTGAAAAACTACATAGAAAAAGAAATTTGTTGACGTGCGCTACAAGTGTCGACTGTATCGGGTCGAGATACTAGAATTATTTGCTGATTTTGGCATCAATTCCTAGAATTATTAGTTCAAAAGTACTAGCAAGTACTGTATATGAATTGTAGATTGGTAGACGAGACGGGATAATGATGCAGACTCTAGAAGATATGCCCGAAATTTGCATAATAAACCCTGGTGAAAGATGACAAAATCATCTGTCTTCGGTAGAATTTGTAAGAAATAACAACTTGCATACTAGTATTCTACTGGCTTGTATGAAGTGTTGTATGGAGTACCGTGTTATCCTTTGATTTATAGGATTGAAAGATGTGGAAAAGCCGTTGGCTAGGTCTTAGACTGTGGTACAAGTTAAAAAGAAGACTTAATGAATACGATAAAATTTGAAAATGGCTAAGAAGCAGTAACGGTAGTACATGAACCATAGAGTAAAACCGTTGCAATTCCAGATGAGGGATGTCGGGGTAATCAAAAGATCCTTCGGAAAGACTAAAAATTGAGGTGGGACAAAAAGGAAAGTTGAGTCCTTGTATATTGGACCTTTCCAGGTATCCCAAAAAGTAAGAATTGTGATGTATTGATTAAAGTTTTTTTTTGATGAACTCCAATACATGCATAATGTTTTCCATGAGTCATATTTCTGGAGAACATTGATTGATGAATTTCAATGCATACCTCTTGTTGAAATTGAGGTAGATGAGAAGTTCAGGTGCCCGGGACAACCCAAGAAGGTGTTTGACCGGAAGATAAGACAGCTGCGAGATAAGAAGACTGGTATAGTTAAATTGCTTTGGCAATACCATAGAGGTTTCCATATGATATGGGAGACCGAAATTTTAATGAGAAAGAAAGACCCTCGCTTGTTTGTATGATTTCGGGGACGAAATCTTTTGAAGGAGGGGAGAATTTGTAACACCATGATACTTTTATTAAGAATTTATACGTTAATCATAGTGTAATTATGATTTAATATGGTGTTATAAGTATTGGTTTTATTAGAAAACCTTGTTGGTAAGATAATTGTAGTAAAAAGGCTAAAAAGGGTAAATTGGTCATTTTACCATAAAAGGGTAATTTGGTCATTTGACCAAGTGAAGGACCAATTATGTAAAAATATTGTTTGCTTGTGGCAAAAATATAAGAAATGAAAGTTATATGTGATAAAATGTGATAAAAGAGCCAAAAGTTCAAGAAATGGAACTTGAGGGGCTAAACTGTAAATCTGGAAAATATAAAATGAGAAATATATCTCTCATATGTTGGCTGAACTTTGAGAGGTTACGGGAATTCTTCTTGAAGGCGATTTCTGCAAGGCTTTGAAGATTGAAGCAAGAAATCGAAGAAGCAAGGTAGAAATTGAAGATTTCAAGGTCATAAAAGGTTAGTAATGAATTCTAACCTAAGTTTTGTGTGTGTTCATCTTGGGATAATCTGGAAATTGAAATTCAGTTAGGATCCAGGAGGTTTGAAAGATTTCTAAGCCTCAAACATGCTTATGTTGTAAGAATTCATAACAAATACAAAATATGTTGCTATTGTTGATGAATTTGAAGTTTGGGTTTTTTGGAACTAAGAACCCTAATTCTTCTTTTTGATTGATTGAGTTTGTTTCATTGGATTAAAACCTTGTATTATTGGAGGGTTTTAGTCAGGGAACAAACCCCATATGATTAAGAACTGGATTAAGGACTTAAATTGTCAAAACTGCATGCTACAGTGCCAAATCGCGACTAATCTGGAATCTGCCCAGGCGCCAGGCGCGGTGCGCCCATATTCCAGGCACGGTGCGCCCAGGTCCTGGTGCGGTGCACCCACCTGACAGGGGTTTTGGAATTTGGAATTCGATGCTAGGCTTATCCGATTGACCTGAAATTTTAAACATAGGTCTAATATGTTGTGAAACTTCATGGAAAATTATCGGAATACGAATACGACCTCCCGAAAGTACTGTAGTAGAATACGCGTATTTCAGGAAGTGTATTAAATTTTTATAATGATTGTTATTGCTAAAAAATGATTGGAAATGGTCCCCAATTGTATTGTATAGGACTCTTGTGTAGTAGAGTCAACTGAAATGGTTATTAACCTATTATCATTTGGTATAAAAATGAATATATAGGTACGGGACAAATGGTTGTGGTGCATGCGAAGGCAAGAAACAACCGGGATTTAAATGCAGCTAGTATCCAGGTGAGTAATCTCACTGATATCATATATGATATATGATGATTGAATTGTTACAGATTGAAACTGCTTTGGGGGACAAAAAAAAATTGACAGTTGACGGATGCGTTAAAAAGACAATACCAGATAAGCCGTGAGTCTGCGATTGACAAGAACGGAGCTGTGAGTCAATGATATGACAATACCAGATAAGCCGTGAGTCTACGATAGACAAGAACGGAGCTGTGAGTCGATAAATAAATAAATAATATGACAATACCAGATAAGCCGTGAGTCAATGAAATGACAAGAACGGAGCTGTGAGTCAATAAAAAGACAATACCGGATAAGCCGTGAATCATTGAAATGACAAGAACGGAGCCGTGAGTCTAGGCAAAAGCGGGACAAACTCGTGAGCCATAAATGATTATGATATTTGACTTTAAGTCCAAATGGTGCGGTCTTTTGACTATGATACCGGGTTATTGAGCCCAGCTGGTGCGGCCTTTGGGCTATGATTTGTATATTGAACATGTTTTGGTGCAGCTTGTATATAGCTATGACACATGGTGCGGCTTATATAGCCATGACATATGATGCAGTCCATTGTGACTAAGAAACATGGGACAGAAATGGTTAGACATGTTTATATATGCAAATAACTGACGTGGCTTGATAATTACAGGTTATTATGATTCAGCCTGTAAGGCTACAAATTAGGATGTGAAATCCTAGGAGATGTGTGGTCAGCCAGTAAGGCTAGGATTTTGGATTTGATATCCAGACAGATATATGATTGTATTTTTATACATGTTATTTGCAGATACGATTACTCACTGAGCTTTGTAGCTCATACCGTTTGTTAAATGTCCCTGCAGGTTATCATAACCCTGATAAGGGTAAGGATAAAGTCTGTGACTCAAGAAGTGGACTTGTAGATGCTGTCAGTAGCAGCCCGGCTTATAAGGAGGTTATTATACTTGTATACTCCTTGATACACTTGTATCCGTTTTTATTAAAAATATACCCCTTTGTTTATGGTTTTAAGTACTGAAACCTATGTTTTAAATGAAAAATTTTCAGGGGTGTTTTTGTTTTAAAAGCCGGGTGTTACAAAACATGTTTTGTAACATACAAATATTTATCACTAAATAAGTCAATTAGCCAATCTTTTTTTGTATTTAATTGAGTGTATTCTTTGAGAATTGTAGTGTATTATTTTAGAACAACGGTCTATTTTTTCAAGAATGAACTGTATTCTTTGAGAATATGGTGTGATCTATAAGAATGTGCTGTACTGCGTGCAGTTATTTTCTGTTTTTAAATTGTAGTTTTAATTTGCAGTTTTTATTCACACAATCCCACAAAATTAGGAAATAAATTGGATATTTCCTTTTTTAAATATTTATTAACAGAGTAAAATACCCTTTATATGGGTTTAATTGCAAAATTTGATTAATAATTTGTTATAAATTTGCAATTAGGCCCCTCAATCTAACACCGTTAATTATTTCGATCGGACGCTCCACATTTATAAAATGTATTTGATCCTAGCCCTATATATATATATGTATATATATATATATATATATATATATATATATATATATATATATATATATGTATATATATATATATATATATATATATATATATATATATATATATATATATATATATACATATATATATATATATATATATATATATATATATATATATATATATATATATATATATATATATATATATAGTTAGGATATATTAAAAACTATAGTTATTGTGTGGACGTAAGACCCAATTAGAAGCCTAGAATCACCAAGGGTTTTTTTGGTCAATTGATATTTAAATTAGTAAATTAAATTAAAATTAATACCTATAATTATGGTAAATTGAGCCTATAAACATGGTAAATGGGTAACTGACAATATTATCACATTCATTATCTCAACGTTCCATCACCACCATAAATTCGTCCGCCTTCACAATTACACCACCGGAGCTGGAAGAGATGTGGTGGAACTCAATGTCACCCATGATCGCTACTTCATTAGCAGCAAAGGTTCCTGCTATGGCGGCATGAAGCTTCACGTACATCTCACCGCCTTACCACCGCTACCACGTGCCGCCGCTGTAAAAAGCCACTCTTCAAGATTCACCGCCCTCAGAAGCCAGATAGCCATCCCTGCCATTGTTGCCATCGCCGTCGTATGGGACTCCTTAATTCTCCATGTCTGATTCACAAACCAAATCCGATAGAATTTAGAGGTAAGTTCGATTGCCCAAAATGGGTACGTTTTGCGTTGTTTCTTTTTAATTTTTTTGGGTGTTTATTTTCATCATAGTTTGACCGAAAAGTTTGAAAATTTATTTATGGGTTTGATTGTGTTGGGTGGATGTAATTGAATATTGATTTTTTATGGGATTATTAATTTATTAAAAAAACAATTGTCGATTGATTCTTTTTGATTGGCAGCAAGCAATTTGGGATCCAGGTTCGTATTGTAGGTTTTTCTGGGAGTTGCAGGTCACGATTCCAATTAGTTCAGGTTTATATTATTTTATTTCTCCTGATCGACTAATTCTAGTCTTTTATTTCTGATTCCCGATTACTAGAATTGATGATTTCTAGTATTTTCGATTTGTGTGGGGTGGAGATATATCAATTACAGGAGGTTGGTGTTCGATTACATTTTTTTGATTAGTAGAATTGACGATTCCTATTTTTTTGATTACTAGAACTGACAATTACAGGAGGTTGGAGTTCGACTACTAGAATTGACGATTCTTATTTATTTGATTTCTCCTGATCAACTTCAAGCTTGGATTGGATAACATAACATTGTTGAAGTTCGAGTTTGATTACATTTACAGGCCGTATTTGATCAGCATGTTAGGTATTTGTCAATCTTATTTCAGTTTTCACATTTATTTCATTTGTGTAATTAGTATATGTAACATACCATGTCAAATTCTAGTAGAATGTTTTGTGTAATTAGTATATGTTTTGTGTAAGTAGTATATGTAATATACCATGTCAAATTCTAGTAGAATGTTTCTGTATGATTTTGTAATTCTAGGATCAATCTTATGGATCATTCTAACATGTGAGAATATCATTCTGATGTTGCAGGGGTAATTCTTTGTGCATTCAAAACACACGAGAAATCAAGAAGAAGCCCTAAAGTTAGGTTTCAAGGCAGTCATTCTGACATAATGTTATTCTAGTAACCGTATATATTCTGTCAGAATGATCGTATATTTCTATCAGAATGAATGTATATTCTGTTAAATTCTAATATTCTAGTCATGTTGATGTTACACAATACAATGTAAATATCATTTTGTAATTCATTCTAATAGAATGTTTAATTTACTTTCATATAAATCTGATTTTTGTATAATTTTGTAATTTATATATGTATGCTTTTGTAATTTATTCTACCAGAATGGTTAATTTACTTTCAAATTTGCAGTATCATTCTAATATATGATTTTGTTAGAATTGTTACAAAACTAAATTTTGAATTTGAAAATAAATTTGAATTTAAATTTGAAATTTAATTAAAATTCGAAATTAATCCCATGAAACTCTCATTTTCCATAATTGAAAAAACATAAAAAGTCCATATTACCCTTTAGAATGATATAATTAGAAAGTTGATATTTTTTTTAATTAAAAATAATTAATATTCTGTTATTAATCACAACCATTGATGATTATGATTCTACACTTCTGATTGGGTCTTACGTCCACACAATAATTGTGGATCTTAATATAACCTAGCCCTATATATATATATATATATATATATATATATATATATATATATATATATATATATATATATATATATATATATATATATATATATATATATATATATATATATATATATATAGAGAGAGAGAGAAAGAGAGAGAGAGAGAGAGAGTTAGGATATAATAAAAACTATAATTATTGTATGGACGTAAGACCCAATCAGAATCCTAGAATCACCAAGGGTATTTTTGTCAATTGATTTATAAATCATTTAATTAAATTTAAATCAATTCCTATAATTATGGTAAATTAATCCTACAATTATGGAAAATTGGTAACTGCTTCAATTAACCTAGCTGTCAATCGGCAACATCATAAAACGCCTACCATATTCATCATCCTCACATCTCGATCTCACCACCGGCCAATTTCACCACCGGCCGATCTCACCGCCATCAGCGTCTTATCATCGTCGGTGGAAAACGTTTGCCATAATCTCCATCCCATCGGATTTCACATACAGCAGCCTTGTGACAACTAAGAGAAATTGAATAACAATGGTGATTGAAATCGCTAGTGGAAGAGCATTCACTTCAAGTATGATCAGTGTTTAACCCTAAACCCTATCGCCATTCCTTCCATCATCTCCCTCCACCGTCCCCGCATAGGTTGAAACCTTCCTACTCTCTCGAACTGCTCCTCCTCTGATTCATTTTCTATTCGGGGGTTTTAATTTGAGGAACACAGGAGGTTGAGGTAAGATTTTGCTTTATTTTCGATTTTTGTGTTATTATTTTTGTATTTGTTTTTCTTTGCGCATTTCTACTGATTTTTTTCAATTAGGGCAATTCGAAAACCAAAAAGATTTCAGTGCATCGGGTTTGAAATTGCTAGTGGAAGAGCATTCAATTCCAGAATTAAAAATTGAAATCGCTGCTGGTGTTGTTGCTTTTCTCTGGTTATACACATCTATCCAAGGGTAAGTAACCATGCTGTTACAATTCTGACAGAATGCATTCTTCTAAACCTTCAAACCTGTTGATTAGAATTACTAAAGTACCCTGTTGATTCTGGTTTATATGAATTCTGCCCCTATATTGCATTGTTAATTAATACCGTAAAAGAGATTATTGTAGTACATGATTGTTGTTTTATTGGTTTCTAGAGGGTTACCTCATTTGTTTGCATTGCATTTCTAGTGTCACTTTATATATACACAAAATATTCAGTGTTTGTAAATGTTGTTAGTTTTGTTATTGAAATGCTTGTTGATAGGATGCTATGGAGAAAGCGATAAAAAACAAAGTTGCTAAAGTTGTTGTTCCTGCCATAGACGTCATGTTTCAAGCATTAAGGTTTACAATCAATCCCAGATCTGGTGTGTGTTACTATGTGTTTTATCTCTCACCTCCAACCCCTCAAAATGATTTGCAGGTCTATTTCAGAATGAAAAAAATTTATGAATATGGCTTTGTATTTGTTCAGCAACCTCATGACTCCAAGAATGATTCGAGAAGCGTAGATTGATTCCAGAATAGCAATTTCTTCAACAGTCAAGATGCTAAGAATGACTCCAGAAATTTCAATTAGTTAGACATGTTACCACATGAGTTTTTGGTGGATACGTTTCACATACAGTAGAAGAATTGAAGAGTAACCGTGTATATTCTGTCAGAATGATCATATATTATGTCAGAATGAATGTATATTCTGTTAGATTCTAATATATTATTCTAGTAATTTTGATGTTAACACAATGTAAATATCATTTTGTAATTCATTCTAATAGAATGTTTAATTTACTTTCATATAAATATGATTTAGTATAATTTTGTAATTTACATAAGTATGATTTTGTAATTTATTCTACCAGAATGGTTAATTTACTTTCGAATTTACAGTATCATTCTATACGAATAATGGTCATTCTGATGTATGTTTTTATAATTAATTCTAATAGAATGTAAATTGTTAAGAACTCAGATGAAGAATCGAAATTGAAGTTTGAATTTAAAAATAAATTCGAATTTCAATTTGAAATAAAATTTAAATTTGAAATTTAATCCCATGAATATCTCACATTCCATATTTGAAAAAACATAAAATGTCCATATTACCCTTTAAATGATATAATTGGAAAGTTGATAATTTTTAATTAAAAAAAATCAATATTCTGTAATTAATCAGAACCATTGATCATTTGAATTCTACGCACCAGATTTGTCCTTACGACCACACAATAATTGTGGTTCTTAATGTAACCTAGCCCTATATATATATATATATATATATATATATATATATATATATATATATATATATATATATATATATATATATATATATATATATATATATATATATATATATATATATATATATATATATATATATATATATATATATATATATATATATATATAACGTGAAGGAATAAAGCTTTCGTTGTGCGATTTTTAAAAGATTTATATATCATAAGAATCATGTTCCCTGTTAAATGTGATATATGCATCCAACGAATATAATTGTAATGATATATGTTAGTGGCATTACCTTTTATTATAGTGGCTAGGTTTATATTATTAAGGTGTTTGGAAACTCGATAAGAAACCTGATGACGCCGACCCAAATCGAGTCGAGTTTGGGTTTCCTCACCCCGACCAGTTGCCAACCCTAATTTACTTGTGAATACTACATCGTATATTCTTTTTTTTTTTTTTGGCAATTTTACGCTTTTTTTTCGCACATAAAAACATATGTTATTCAATGTATATTCTCATGTGAATCGTACATGGTATATTCACATGTGAATCTTACTTGGTATATTCAAATGTTAATCTTATGTAGTATAGAAACAAAACTCTATGCATCATTTCATCAAACATATGGACCGCACACAAGTTAACTAATACAAAATAACAAGCAAAATTACAACTACTAACATGATATATGAAGAAACATAAAAACTAAGAAAAAAATACATTAACTATCAAAGACATATCTGTGAACTGTAAAAGATGAACAAAACTAACCAAAAACTAAGTGAAATTAGAAAAAAACTAAATGAAAAAAACGAAATATAAAGCAAAATAACACCGACTTGTAATACATATATATATGCAGGAAAACAAAATACAAAACCAAAAAAATCAATTAACTCAATTTTTCTTTGTATAAATACTTGTTTTCATTGACAAAGTGTTATCCTAATGTTTTAAATTAGCTCCAAGAATGGCTAGTACTCTATATAGTAGAAACTGAATGATTGATGACAAAATAATTTTTAGATTTTAATTATAATCGAGGGAATGTTTAATTAGGGAAGTGTTAAAATGACAACATTGTCTTTGTATCATTTAAAATATTTATAATGACATTAAAATTTTCATTTAATTACAAGTTTGCAACATTATGATATTACATTAAATAAAAAAAATAAGTGGTCTATATTTATTCAAACATTCTATTTTTTTTATATTCTCATTTGAATTAATCATATGTGTGTGTAATTATGTATGTATGTATATGTATGTATGATGTATCTATGTATGCATATATATATATATATATATATATATATATATATATATATATATATATATATATATATATATATATATATATATATATATATATATATATATATATATATATATATATATATATATATATACACACATGTGGACTCAATAAGAAGGAAAATATTTGTAGGAAATGTAAGAAATGTTTCATTTGTATCTTTTTTTTTTTTTGACGATCCAAAAAGATAATTATTATTTGATGCAAAAAAAACATCATTTGCAAGAAAAATCTTTGAAAAAACTTATTGATGATTCGATTTTATGATGTTTCACTAAACTTGACCAAAAAATGAATTAAAATTTGTTTTTTTAAATTTATTTTGTGAATCATGTTTCTTTATATCATCCAATAATTTATTTTGTTGGTTAGTCAAAAAAAATTCAAATGAAACATTTCTTATAATTTCTACCAAAAATATTTATTTTATTTGATTCCACTTATATATATATATATATATATATATATATATATATATATATATATATATATATATATATATATATATATATATATATATATATATATATATATCCCTTACATGTTCAATATAATTTTCTACAGATGATTTGACATTTATATTAAGTTAGTGATTCTTAATTTGATATGAGAAGTATAACGATGAAGTTGTAAATACACGTTTCATAAATATTTATTTTTACATCTGAAGCTGAAAAAAACACAATTTAATAATCGTCATTTTGGCCAATTTTGTAGTCATTAACGTGTTTCAATCTTATCATTTTTTTGCAAAACGTTGTTCAAAAAAAAAAACTCTTTAGACATAATAGAATGTTCATTTATACATCTATAGGCTTATCGAATGCCACACTCAGTGATCATCAGATTCATGCGATTTCAGCCATCCCATTTTTCATGGTCCCTCATCTTACAATTCATATTTGATGTATCTAAGAACAAAATATAATTATATTAGTTTTATGCTCATTGAACCAATAAAATATATCAATAAATTCAGTTTTTGACAACATCACAAGGTATCAATACAGTATTAATAACAATTCTTGGAAAATAATGTTAACTTGTAAGAGATATCTTGTATTGGTAGATAAAATTTTGACAACAAATCATATTAATCAATAAGTTCCTCTTTGGATTGGCTTACTAATCATATGAAACTGAATAATTATCAAATGTTTAACACCAATGTGTTTATCCGACCAAATATTAACATGCATTTGGGTCGATTAATACATGCATTAATAAACACATAAACCATAATATTTAAGTTCTTAATAAATTAACTTTCACAAAAACGGTGGCGATTTATTGTGTCGATTAATTTACTTCAAAATATAAATAATGTCTTAACTCATAACTGAAATTATCAACATTCCAATATATTTATAAAATTGTATAAACATTATTGCAGAAGAAACATCTAGAAGATTTAAATCGAAATTGCGACAAAGTATAGACAAAATTAAAAATAAAAATAAATAAAACTAATCTTTTTTTTGGTAAAGAGGACGGTACCTCAGGCAAATTTTATTAATAAAAAGAATAAATACAATTGAAGGCTGGGGACTCTCCACTTAAGAAACAACAAAAACTCATTGGGACAAGCCCCAATGGACAACAAGGCTATACTAGGAACCAAAACAGAAATTGGAACCAGAAAACATAACAGGAACATAAAAAGCAAACATCCTGCAAAAAAAAAAAAAAAAAAAAAAAACCAATACAAGTAGAGAAATATATAGAGGAAATGATGGGATAGGAGAGAAACATGGACCACTGTGGAAAAAAGGAAGTATAACTCTCAACGTTAGGGGAGGGACCAGATCCTTTTAGCCAAAATAACATTAAGGGAAGGTTTCATAGACAGAGTCATCAGTCTACAACGGACATCATCAATAATAGACTTGACAACAGCGTGATACGTTCTTCTCTTATTTTTAAAAATCCGTTTATTTCTTTCCTGCCAAATGTGGTAGATAGCTCCCGCAAGCACAAGTCTTCGGATAACGGACCATACATTCTTACCATTAGAGATGGGCTTGAGAATATTGATGATATCCGACCAGCAATCTGTGGGGAAGGAGAGGTTCATAACATGCTGAAGATCATTCCAAACCATAGAAGGGAAAGAACATTCAAAGAAAAGATGAGGAAGGGAATCGGAACAATCGCTGCAAAAGGCACAGATGAGGTTGGGAGAACCTGACAACTCCCAGCTTTTGATTTTATCATGGGTCTTGAGTCGATCTTTGAGAGCAACCCAGAGAATGAAGGCATGTCTAGGGATATTCTGGGAGAACCAAACAAGATGATACCAGTCGACAGGTTGCTCCGAAGGGCGGATAGAGTGCCAGACAGAACGGGCCGAAAAGGATAGACCTTACCGTCGCAAGATCTCCAGAGGAGTTTATCATGAACGGCCGTAGAAAGAGAAGGGGGGTTATGAGAAAGGAGAACGGGGTGGGAGTCCAGCCAGCAATGGGGGCGGACCCAACACCCGTTCAGGACAATGTCAGCAACCTTAGAATCAGGAGTGAAGCCCGCATTATGGATGTTACGGGCAGATAAGAACTGAGAGAGGGGACCAGCAGGATGCCAGTTATCGAACCAAGCAGACGTAGAGCAGCCATCACCAACCTTGGAGACAATAAAGTCCCTGATCTTACCCCGCATGTCGAGGATATTGCGCCAGGCATAGCCCGTACCGCGCTTCTTGGGGGCATCCCAGAAGTTACGCCCACAGAGGCGGTACGAGTGGATCCACCTGACCCATAGAGAATCCTTATTAGAAAGGAGTCTCCAAGCATGGGAAGCCATAAGGGCAATATTCCAAACAGCAAGGTTACGAATACCCAGACCACCATGGGTCTTAGGGAGACACACAGTCTTCCATGAGACTTTGGCTTTACCACGCTTCATCTCACCGTTGCACCAGAGGAAACCTCTAATGAGTTTCTCAATCTCATTAGAAATAGATTTAGGGAGAATAAAAACTGAAGCCCAATATATTTGCATGGAAGAAAGGACAGAGATGATGAGCTGAAGACGACCTGCAAAAGAAAGAGACTTGTTCTTCCAGTCGTTAATCCTGCACCTGACTTTATCAACGAGGCCTTTACAGTCCTTGTGGACAAGACGAGTGGTGATGAGAGGGACGCCAAGGTATCGGACAGGGAAAGATCCCTCCGGAAACCTAACAATACAATCAATGGAAGCTCTGCGTCTCTCACCAATATTACAGTAGAAGGCTTCACTTTTCGCTTCATTAGGGTGGAGCCCAGACACCCTAGAGAATTCAGCAAGAGAGTCAAATATGACACGAACCGAAGATCTATCGCCATGACAGAAGAGAAGAAGATCATCGGCAAAGCATGCATGGGTGATACTTTGCTCCTCACATTGCCGATGAAATTTAAAACAATCGGAGTCAGAGATGTTTCTTTTGATCATAAGGTTAAGCACCTCCATGATAAGAGTGAAGAGATAGGGAGAGAGGGGATCACCCTGACGGATGCCCCTTTGACCGTCGAAAAATCCGTGCATATTACCATTGATACTCACAGAGTAAGCAGCAGTGGAGACACACGTCATGATCCAGTCAATCATACGAATGGGGAAACCAAACCCAAACAAGATGGTGCGAAGAAAAAACCAGTCAACCGTATCGTAAGCTTTTTGGATATCGACTTTAAACGCACACCTGGGGGGACCACGATGACAATGATAATCACGCATGAGCTCCTGGACAAGAAGAACATTGACAGTGATAAGGCGCCCTGGAATGAAAGCCGATTGGTTTTCATCAACGAGAGAAGATAGGTGGTTCTTGATACGATCTGCAATGATCTTGCTGATACATTTGTAGAAAACGTTACAACAGGCGATGGGGCGGAAATCAGTGACTTTAGATGGTGAGTCAACCTTAGGGATGAGAGCAAGCACGGTGTTGTTGAGGGATTCAAGGAGTTTACCAGAAGAGAAGAACTCCTTAACCGCCGAACAGACATCAGATCCCACGATATCCCAAGCAGACTTGAAGAACTTAACCGTGAAACCATCTGGGCCAGGCGCTTTATCATCTCCCATCTGGAACAAGACGCACTTAACCTCCTCATCCGTAACAGGAGTAATCATGGCGGCAGACTGAAGAGGGGATAGCTTATTAGAGAAGAGGGAACACGGGTCACGAATAGCAAGGGAGGGGTGGGCTGCGCCCAAGAAAGTTTGAAAGTGGGAGACGAACAGATTGGGGAGGGCGTCCCCAGAGATCCAGTTGCCCTGTGCATCCTGGATGGAGTCGATACGATTGCGAGAATTACGGCTTTTAACAGACTTGTGGAAGAAAGCAGAATTTTTATCACCCTCCCTAAGCCAGTCAACCTTAGTCTTCTGTTTCAGGAACCTCTCTTCATCCAGGCAAACCTCATTATAAGCGAAAAGATACCTGCATTGTTCGTCACGGAGAGCCCTATTGGAAGGGTCGGTAAGTTTAAGAAGCATAAACATACAAACACATCAATAAACAATTGATGTAAATTTTTCACCCACAATTACATCACTTTAAATATTACAAAACTACGTCAATTTTGAATCTGAATAATAAAACCGACCCACTTCATAAAAACACTATCATAAGGCTCCGTACTTCTATCTATTAATCAAACATTACTATGAATTTAATAAAATTTTGCCAATATAACTAATCGGCTGACTCAGTCTTATGTACATACAAAAAAAACATAATAATAATTTATTTTTATGTACATACAAAAGACAAACAAATTTATTTAAAATCATAAGTGATAAACATTATCTTTCGATCATGGACTTCTCTAATACACTAATAACTCATTATTTGAAGTGACGATTATTGGTTAATATCAAAGCAAATAAAAATAATAACAATAATGTCTTAATTGTTTAAATTTGTCTATCACAACCAATTTATTAGAAATATCCAAACTATAAAGCATAATTGTAACATCTTGCATTGTCAAATCTAAATGACAAGTCTATGGTGTTTGAGTTTAATGGTTCTCTTTATGTTGTTAAAAATCTCATTACAAAATCAAAAAATATTAAATAAATAAAGAAAATGATAAAATAAACACCACATTATACTTGATATACAACTCTATTTAAATTCAACTTCTTTTCTTTTAAAAAACTGCATTGTTTTCCCGAAAAATTAGATAGCAGTGGTCCAAAATAGTATGACTTTTATTAAGGGTGTACAAGGAGTATATATTTAGCAACACCCTAAATAAATGACAAAAGTTGCTTCGGGAAGAAACCCTCTGTTTCCCATACATGAGACCCGAAGAAAAGCTACCAGCATCTATTTTGTACTTTTGTAATTCATGTATTTATCCAAACAAACCACATTAGGCATATATTTTGAAACAAACGCACACATTTTTTCTCTCATCCTCTCATTCACTGTAAAAAAAAGACAGCCACATAATGAAATCAAGAAAAATAATCATCATGCAATAGAGGAAGAAACACGTAGTTTATTTCTAGAGTTAATTGCATTTTGGTTCTCTATGGTTTGTCTAAAATTGCTACTTTGGTCCAAAAATATTTGGAGTAGTACCACAGGTCCAAAAAAATTGATATTTTTGTGAGTTTGGTCCAATTTTTTAAAAATATAGAATGACTATTTTGCCCTTATTAATTTTTTCCTTTTCTTTAAATTTATTTTATGACCTTTTGATTTAAAAAATAAAAAAAGAAATAAAAAGCCCCACATCCACTCGTCCCCCTTCCCCCTATCCCCTTTCTCCCCACACTCTCTCTCACCTTCGGTTCCTTCCTATTTCCTCTTACCGATCTTCACACACACACACACACATACACTCACACACACACACACACACACACACACTCTCTCTCTCTCTCTCTCTCTCTCTCTCTCTCTCTCTCTTTCTTTCTCTCTCTCTCTCTATCTATCTATCTTTTGCTTCAAACACAGATCACGAGCATACATGAGATTCGAAATTCGGAAACGCACACATACATACATATTCTGGAGCATATACACTAGAAATTCAGAAACGCACATATACATACATATTCCCTTCACTTATCTTCACTCTCATCTTCAAAGCCTCAACAACTTAACTCCCTGATTGTAAACCCCGAGCCTAAATTTAGAAATGATGCATCTACTAGGAGATCCGCCATCGCCACCGATTTCATCACCTCTAAGATGCATCATCACCACTCACACACCGATCCACCATAGTCGTATACATGTGAAACATATTTATCTCCATCTGAAACATACTTATCTCCTCATGAAACATGCTTATCTATATCTGAAACCTACTTATCTCCTCATGATTTCTGAAGTTATACAAACAAATTCGATCATAAATGTTATAGATCGATAATGACTAGGGTTGTAAACGAACCGAACGAACACGAACGTGGGCTTGTTCATGTTAGTTCGTTTAAGTTAGCTGAACAAACAAACAAACACGAACATAATTGAACAAACGAGAACATTGTTCATATCTGTTCTTTTAACTAAACGAATGAGAATTCATGTTCATGTTCGTTCATTTATTAAATAAATAAACTTCCAGCCGAACAATTCATGAATGGTTCGCTGAACGTTCGGTTTGTTTACAACTCTAATAATGACAATATGCATTTTCCATATCTAAATCAAGCTGATATCCTCCCCAAACACGTCTCCATCTTCTTGAAAGCAGAATCGCTACCACCACCATCATTTTGAAATCATAATCCTTCAACTCTAACACTATTTTGTATCAGATGTTGACCAGGGCTTGTTTCTTGGTCAGCGTGAGGCGATCAAAGCTTTTCGTCAATGTCTGAATTGATGTCGATTTGAGAAACCCACCATCCTCGTCTCTTATTCTGGGGAGTTTTCAAAATGAGAGAGAGAGAGAGAGAGAGAGAGAGAGAGAGAGAAAAGAGTGGCTGAATAGAGAAGACGATTAAGGTTTTCAGAAATCGAATCATTATTGTGTGTGTTCTTGAGTTCAGATCTCGTGGATCTTTGTTTCTTGTATGAGGATTCTGGAGTTGAGATCTTGTATGTGTTCAGAAATCAAGAGAGGGAGAGATGAGTGAGGGGGATGAATCGGGTCCAAGAACACAAATTTGAAGCAAGAGAGAGAGAGAGGAGAGAGGGAGAGAGAGATGAGAGAGGAGAGACGGGTTAAATAGTAGATCTCTATTTCTTTTCTATTTTTTAAAATCAGAATTGATAAAATAAATTAAAAGAAAATGAAAATAGAAAATAGAAAGGACAGATTCATCATTCTAAGTATTTTTTAAAAAATTGGACAAAAAACGCAATAAAAGTCTTATTTTGGACCAGTGGTGTTAGTTCAAAACTTTTTAGACCAAAGTAACATTTTTTGGCAAACCACAGTGACCAAAAATGTAATTAACTCTTTATTTCTAAAACTAAATTTTAGATAATTTAACAAAGTCAAAACTTTCTAATAACAGATTCAAGAAAAGGTCTAATACCAATTATTGATTATTTTAATAATAAAAACATAAAATGTGGAAACTTAATATTATACCTTTAATCTCGATTCTTGTAAAAAAAAATAAACAAAAAAGACTGCATGTATGCTTCCATAGAGATTTTCGGATATGACGAGCAGTGTTGATATTCCAGTTGATTTCAACAAATTTGTCTAACTCCCTCAACAAATAAACTCACGAATTTTGGGCGTGTTCGGCAAAATTAGCTGGTAGTGGTTTAGCCGGAAACCGGTAGCGGTTAGCGGCTAGCTAGTAGTTGTGACTGTTATTAGTGAGAAGTGTTCGTAAAAGCAGTTGTTAGCTTTTAGAAGTGTAAAATAATATAAAAATCAAAAGTCGAATGCTAAACGCTCCCCAAATCTAATTGAAATAGCTTTTGAATTATAAACGTTTTGTTAAAAGCCGAACGAGGTTTTTTCATTTATTTTTTTTCGAACGTTTTCTTAAAAGTTAAATGTTAAACGCTTCCAAAAACTTTTAAACGCTGCGTGTTCGTGTCTCTTAATCCGCTTCTCATCACTTGTAGATTGAGATATACCCTACGTGAAAACCAATAAAAGAGGCGATCCGATCGTATATTTGGTCCAACATTATATTGTTGTATGAAAATGATTACAAAGTTTGATTGGATCGGTGCAGTTAACAAAAGCTTTTTCTTATAGATATAATTTCATACGTTATATTAGCTACCATAACTTTTTGAAGAAAAATACGTTTGTCAACTATGTGAACTACACAATTTCCTACCACGTACGAGATTAACTAACTAATATTCTCGCTAAACAACTCTTATTTAAAACCAAACCTATCACTTACTGTGTAAAATAATACTCACAAAATGCTAATGAAACATTATATCATTTTTATTTATTTTACGAAAATCATAGCTTGACATTAAACGTATAAACTTTATCTCTGCTTAAGATCTTAGTCAACCCATTTTACAACCATGCGTTTCCTTTTCTTTTCTTTTTTTGCTTTTTAAACTGGAATCTTTTAAACTAGAATCCAAGGTTGCTGGAATTGAATCCTGAAATCTTGCTTCCAATTTTTATGGTTGACGGTTTCGAGGATGCTACACAAGTGCGGCATGTTTGTTAAAGAGGGATGCGACGACGACTAGTACACCACGCAGGAAGTTACACAGACGTGAACATATAAATAGATTTATATAAAAGTTATATATATTGTTTCATAAATCGACAAAAATAGATTTTTTTTCAGAAAGACCAATACAATTTATTTAAAAAATCACTATTTTATTTTATTTTTTTTCAAAAAACCCTCTCATATCTTTAAAAATTTTCAGGAAAACCACTAATATGTAAAAAAAACGTTTAAAAATATTATTTTTAAGGAAACAATTTTTTTCTTCTAAAATACAAGGTAATTTCCGATAATTGGGGTTTGTTAACCACTCAAGGTGGAAACTTTTTTGGTTTTTGACTAAAATCAAAACTGAAACAAAAATTTGACTTTTTAACTTCCAAAATACCAAATTATCGGTTTTTTCAGTTACAATTTTGGTTTGCCTTTTCATTTTTTTATTTTTGTTTTTATTTATTTCCATGAGTTTTTTTGCAGCCATATACATTGTTAATAGATTTCTATTATCATGCTTAAATTTAAACATGCGTCATAAGGATTTTTACAAAACTATCATATATCATACATTCATATATCAAAATCATTAGATTCTTGCTATTTTGTCAATACTTTCTAAGAAAAATTTGAAGCGTATATATCTCAAATGTGCTTTGGGTTTCCAAAATAAGCCGAAAATTTTAGTTTTTCTAAAATCAAAAAACTATATTGTTGGTTTGTCAAAACAATTTGGTTTTTCGGTTTCTAATTTTCCGCTTTTGTTTTCCAATGATAGTTTTTTGGATACCCTTATTAACCACCAAATTCATCTTTCATTACATCACAATCATCCGACATACTTCATGAAGTGGAATCACAATGCCTCATTTTTATTTGAAGTAGAGCCAAATGCACATTTAAGAGATCTAAGGGGGCGTTTGGTCCGTGGCATTTCAACAGATTTCGAGAAAATTGGAATTTAATTTTTATAAATTACTGCATTCGGTACAAAAGTTGTAAATAATTAAATAAAGTCGTAAATAATTAAATTACAATTAAATCCATCAAATTACCTTAATCAAAGGTCTTTAAAAAACCTTAATAGGTCCCCATGCATTTTAATTCTCAACT
Organism: Cichorium intybus; assembly: GCA_023525715.1. Taxonomy (NCBI): domain Eukaryota; kingdom Viridiplantae; phylum Streptophyta; class Magnoliopsida; order Asterales; family Asteraceae; genus Cichorium; species Cichorium intybus. Next base: position 905,015 of record CM042011.1, on the reverse strand, counting down.
TCTATCAATTGTAAAAAGACCTTATTAGCCTTAAACTTTATAACCTCTCTTTATCCATTCTCTCATTCTCACACCCAGTCACGAAAAACCATCATCATCTCCCTCACCTTTCTCTCGTCTTCACCACTTCTCTATAGCCAAAAAGCCCTCTACTCGCCAACATTAGATCGTTCATATCCTTGTCTCCTGCACCTCTATCTTTATTTTCCCCAATAATCATTCACTTCATATGTTCTGTCTACTAGCGTTGTCGTCGTCCCTACTCTCGACATCTGCTATGTCACTGGTGACGTACCTCGTTTTTTCCCAACCTGATGCCACGATTTCAAACATGCTCTAAAAACGATCTCTGTCACAAGTCAAGTTATGTTGTGGATGGAAGAAATTTTTGTAATAAATACAAGCCAACATGACCATAGAATTCTAGACCGAATTGACTCTTTCTGTTTAAACTTCCTTCATCAGTTAAACAAAGCAATTCCATTTACATCTCAACAATTATGGATCGAGATTCGCTTAAGACTTTAGACTTGAAGTCATACTTTGACAATGGTTTTACTGCAACCCTCATCCCAAAAAATGTGTAAAGGGTCTGATTATAATCTGAAATGGAGAGAAATTTGGGAACAGAGATTTTCAAAGCTTTATTTTGAATGATTTGATTGTGAAGGAAGCATGGTTGAACCTCATAATACAAATGTGTGAACTGTGAACTAAGAACTAGGGTTCAAAATGAAAATGGGAGAATAAATTTGTTTCACAAAATACGCCTAGGATATATTTGTAATTTTACATATATTTACAGATTTCCTATATTGAATTCATTTCAACTTTTTTCAACCAAACACCCGGTTTGATTTTAACTAGATTGAAGGGCTGGAATGAAACTTGGTATGTAAGTTTTGGTGTCTTTGCAAATCCTGAAGCTTACTTATGGAGTTCTGCTGTGTTTGATATTCCGTTCTCTTCCGTTTCAGTTGGATTGTCGGCCGGTGCAACAACACTTTTTGGTCCTTTGAACAATTGGCAAGTGACATACAATGCTCCAACACTTTTTGGTCCTTTTCCCTACATAAATACTACACTTAATCAATACATTATATAAAAACCTGAAATTTATTTATTGTGACTGATTTAAATTTTGTGGGTTAATCTGTAATATTAGTGAACTGCATCGTGTGTGGCTGCAACATTCGGTTAAAAACATCTAGAAACTGACAATAAATCGAGATTTATCAAAAAACAAATATAATAGTTCAAAAGGTAAACGTGGAAAATAAATAAATAAATAAAATTTACCTTTTGTTTGTCATCTCTCGTTTTCATCTCTATTAAAAAAGGACTCCTCCCATCTGAAAATAAACTATCTCCAAGATCATCCAAATAGCCTCTAAGTTCTGAAGGTGCAATAATGGAAAATGGTTTTCTGTTTAACACATATTAAATCTTGAACTCCAACAGCCATTCCCACTATAATATGTGTCCCATAATTCTGAATAAATCTGACATATAAAATATTATCTTATAAGAATTATATACGTAATTAAATGGTTGTTATTTACCTGTAATGTAAAAAGATGTTTACCTAGCTAATAACAATGGATTCCAAACCAATCAAACCAATAACTGGAAAATGGATTAGAATTTCACATTTTCGGCAAACCAATCAAACCAATTAACAAAATGTCTTACCTTCAGGAAAGAGATAAGCTTTGCTTAGTGCAGGACGCTCATAAGGAGCCACTTAGAAGATCCAAAAAAGAAATTAGCAAAACCATATAAACAGTTCTACTTTCATTGTAAATTAAATTTTACATCAAAAAATATATAGACATCCAAAATAGTATAAAGATACCAGGTAACAGATTAGAAATAAAAGCCATAGTACTAAAGAAAGTATGAGTATCATAAAGAGGCAAAAATTCATAAACATACACCCTCCTTTGAAATGACTGCTAGCTCGCCTGGTTGGACTCCTTGCTTTGAAAACTCCCTTGCAGCATAACCCTGCATGTACAATGAATAGATTTTCAAGATATAAGTTACAGTTTAAAAAATAGCTATAATTTGATGCTAATGCCAAATTCAGTACTTTCCATGTGTAAAATTGATACGCTTTTGAAAAAGTAGCAAGAATGTGTTTTTCAATTTTGTTATAGCGATTAAATTAGTTATAGAGGTTTCTGAGAATTTAGAGAGCTTTTATCTACTATAGAAGATTTAACGATTTTTAGGTTTGTGAAAGGCTGCTCAACTTCTCCCAAACCTGAACATGAAACATCCCAAAATATGGAGTCCTACCAAAGCTACCATCCATGAAAAATATGCAAATGAAGAACTCGAATACACGTTAATCCAACTGAAATTCATACAATCATACATAAAAAAACAGACGCATATAGACACATAGAGACAGAAAGCCGCTAGCAATTTGAACTAACCTGATGAAGACAGTCCACGAAGAAACCCAATTTTGAGGCACCGTCGCTACAATCATTGCCAAAGCCATCCATATATCTTTAGTAAATGTTCCCTTCTTGTTGTAAATTAACGAATTAATTCACCTATTGAAGCCTAGGGATCGTTGAAAAAACCAATACCAAAGACACGGTAAAGATTTTGAATAAATCTCAGACCTAAAATCACAAACCTAAAAATCATGGGTAATGTGGACGAAAATGGGTGTAGATGTCTAATAACTCGGTTAATATGTGAATATAATGTTTTTTATTCGAAATTCAGACTTACCAGTACTCCAAATGACGAAGTGGGTAAAGCGAAGAAATGAATCGAAGAACCGCTCTTCTTGTTCCCGCGTACTCAGATTGTGTGCCAAAAAAGCATCATCTGAATAAAAATGAGTAAAGAGGGCAAGGATCGATACGATAGAAAAGAAGTGTTCGAGGAAGAGGTGGCAGATGGCGTATCGAAGGGTGAACGGCTGTTCCTTAGTCAGCGGATCAGGAATTCGTATATGATCGATTCAAAATATCAGACGAATCGAAAATGGACTGTTGCTGGCAAATCACTGATCGATCAACCTTCCATGAACTCGTTAACCTAGATAAAGAATCATAAAGGGTTTTTTGGGGTTGGTTGTTCACCTGAATAATCATCGTTGCTCTCGTCCAGGTTGGAGCTCGCTCTTGCTTCAGTGATCGCTGTTGCTTCAGTGATTGTTGAGTTTCGGGTGTAATGGAAAGGAGATGGCAGGTGTAATGGAAAGGAGAGGGCAGCTGTAGTGAACAGAGGAACCGGTGGAAGAAATCTGGCGGAAGGCGATTGGTGAAAAAGAACCCACCCCCTTTAAAACCTCCAAACCCCCTCACCCCACCTCAAACCTTCTAGAACCCCCTTGCAATTCATTTATATAATAATTCCATAGAAATCCAAATCCATAAAATTCAAATCGTTTAAATCATGGTTGTTAAGATCCCGATCTTGTTCTTAAGATCTTACGATTTTAAGATCCTTCGACCGAAAAACGATCCCGATCACAGTAGGATCATCTGAAGTAAGATCTATAGTAGGATCTTAAGATCTTAATACGATCCGATCTCACCTCTAGTTGTGGATGGTCATGATAAACTTTTTTATTTTTCTACTAAAGATGTTTTCTTCATAATTTTTGCGGTTTCTAACTAAAAGAATCATATTACATGCTTAAGACGTTAACTTCAATTCTACCATCGATGTTTTAATAGAGATTAAGTTTTAACAGGTACTGCACAAAGTATGACATGAAGAGTAAATTTAAAGACTACTTCAATGGTAGGATCTTAAGATCCCGATCACGATCTTGCAAAACATAAAACGATCTTGGGTAAGATCCCGATCTTAACAACCTTGGTTTAAATCCTTTAAAAAAAATCTACGAATCAAACGTCTCCTAAATTTAAGTTTGTCTTAAATATTAAATAATTTTAGGACCACTTCCTAATGCATATATATTGATATTGTTGCATTCAAATTTATTATGATAATAATTTAAAATTGTTTGCTTGAACAATTTTATTAGAATATGCACTTACCATTGTGGGTTAAGTTCATATTATGACTCAAGATCCTCTATATTCTTTTCATCTCTCATTATTGTAAATTTATTTGTTGAGGGAGTTAAGAAAGTTCTTGAGATCAACTGAAAAATCAACACTGCTTGTCAGATCGAAAATCTCTATGGAAGCAAATATGTAGTCTTCTTTTGTTTAATTCTTTTACTAGATTCGAAATTAAAGGTCTAATATTAAGCTTCCGTATTTTATGTCTTTATTATTAAAATAACCAATAATTAGTATCAGAACTTTTCTTGAATCTGTTATTGTAAAATTTTGACTCGATTAAAGTATCTAAAATTTAGTTTTAGAAATAAACTGCATGTTTCTTCCTCCATCGCATGATGATCATCTTTCTTGATTTTATTATGCGTCTGTCTTTTTTGCCGTGAATAAGAGGATGAGAGAAAAATAAGTGTGTGCATTTGTTTCAAAAGATATGCCTAATAGGGTTTGTTAGGATAAAAACATAAATTACAACAGTACAAAATAGGGGTTTTCTTCCCCAAGCAACTTTTGTCATTTATTTATTTAATATTTTTTGATTTTGTAATGAGATTTTGACAAAACAAAGGCAACCATTAAAGTCAGACACTATAGACTTGTCTTTTAGATTTGACAATACAAGATGTTACAATCATACTTTATAGTTTGGATATTATTCTATTATTTAAAACCCGTCATTTTTGTGAACGTGATATGTTTCCGGGTTATCACGCGGTTTATAAGTTTTTTTTTCTTCCGGATTCCTTTCGGGTTACTCTTCTTTGGGTTGTGATTCTTATTTTGGATCTTTCTCGATTTCTCCATAGGTCCGTGGATCTTCTTTCTTCTACACCACCACCGCCATACGTATCTTACAGGAAGTCTTTGATGATTTTCCGTCTTCTACACCGGTTCTCGATTGTTCATCACCGGTTCTCGATTGTTCATCTTCTCGAGTATCTTGCAGGAAGAATTTGGTTATTTTCCGTTTGCTTCCACCTCTCCCTCTCTTCCCGACACCTCACTTCCTCCGTCGACCCTCTGGGGTTCGGATCCATCATTCGTTATCCTCTCCAGTCTCCACCACTTCCTTCTCATTCGTCTTCACTGCGTCCACCACAACTTTGGTGAATTGCCGTCAGTTCCTCGCTTCCGGTCGCCTCTTACATTTGAGTTTATTACGTGATTTTGGAGAGATAGATGCAAGTTAAGTTGGAAATTGAAGGAAACCCTAGAGAGAAAGTAGCGACAGTAGTCTACAGCTAAGGAATTCTACGTTCGGTGGGTCGAATTTTGAGTGTTTGAAAAAGATGGCTTTGTTTCCGAGAAGATGTGATCGCTCCCCTTCTTCGTCGATTTGAGAAGAATCGTAACCCTCAAACCGAAATCGAGCTCCAAGTGCATCCGCTGTCACTCGATTTGTCTTTCGAAGGCCATGATGCATCATCGGTCGCGTCTAGGGCCATGGCTGGCGGCAGTGTGTGTGTGGTGTGTTGTTACGTGTGGATGTTCATTTTCACTTCTTCTTTGCCAGGTTTTGTGAACTTCGGTTTTTTTTTGAGTTAAAGTAGTTTCATATTTCTTCTTGGATTTTAAGTGGTGAATTGGGAACTTTTTCTACCTAGTGTACCTCCTGATAAACTTTCATCTTCTTAAACGGATGTATTGCTTTACAATTTTAGTTTTTGTTTTGTCAATTATATTACTAATGTGTTCTATGTTTTAGACGATAGTGCTCTGTAAGATCATTTATTTCTAGAATAGATGTATGTGTATATGTGTGTAATTAACATGACCAGTTTCTTTTACGAGTCTGTGTACGTGTGTAATTAACTTGCTTGGTCTTAAAATTTGTGTTTATAACTTCTTGTAGGTGCTTAGGACAATAAGATTGGAATGGAAGTTTGTGTTATGTTGTCAAAGAGGCCAATTCAGGCCAGATTCATGTTGGGTACTACAGACCTTGGCGTTACATTTCCAATAGCACCTTTTCAATTTGTTCCACATGGGATTCTTGGAGTTACACCACTGATATGGTTCCTTCTGGTTTTTTATTTCTTCACACAGGTATGCTACCGATTAGGTATCTAAATCTTTTCTCATTTTTAGGGTTTTCATCAGGGTTTCTCACATACAATCGTCCGCCATGGGCAGCAACAACAAGGAACCTTTGGACATATCCGATATCGGCGCCTCCCTACCGGCAGCTGCTGTTGCTGGTATCTGCTGGAGAGTTGGAATCTGAAAGAGCTGGTAAGATGATTTCATACTAATTTATCTTTTTAAAAACTTTCTATTAAATTCAGATCTTGTAAACACTTTCATATTTGTTACTCTTTTCCAGGAGAACCAGAAATACTAATACGTGACAGGTATCGTACTGCATCTCAAGTGATTCAAAATCAGGTTACAATCTTTACCTCTTTTATAATCATTTTTTTCAGAGCAATTATATAATTTTTTTACTATCATTTTTTTGGCTTTTTTAGGGGAAAATTGAGTCGTTTGATGATCAATGATATCGATGCGGGTCTTGGTAGATTTGGTGACCTACAAATCTGATTGGATGAAAAATGGTTCACACTTGTACTTTCCCTTTGGTCAATTTAATGCTTCAAATATGTTCATGAAATTGGAGGAAATCAGATATCACAAACAGAATTCCTATAATTGTTATAGGAAATTATTTTTCAACATTATATGCTCCTTTAGTTCGTGATGGGCGCATGGACAAATTTTAGTGGTGCAACTCAATTTTATATTTTTTTATGCAACTTTATATTATTAATATTCACGAGTTTTCTTAAAATTTATCTAACAGGCAGCCTAACATCGACGATATCATAAATATTGTTAACAGAATGTATGAGAAAGGTGGATTATCAAAGAACTATGTTGTAAGCATAGTGAAAACTTTTCCTAATCAAGGTATGTATATTCCATAATATTTGCCGTTTTTTTATTTTTTATTTTCTCATCACTTTTTATCTATTTTCTTTTCCGTTATGCGAATTTTATTGTGTTACGATCATTGAAAAACGGTTCTCTTCTGTGAAAGAAAATCCTGTAAACAAACTGTTCAATGAATCTGTTTCTGCATTGGATCATGCTTTTTCAATGATCCATTTGAGGGAGGTATGTTTTTAAAAATAAAAAATCATTTTTTCTTTAAAAATGATTACCATCAACGGCCAGTTCTAACGCGGACGCAACACCCTACGCCACCGCCACCACCACATCGAAGACAGTCGCCAAGCAACCACCTTTAAGGCCCTTGTGACTATTCTACAATATGCTAAATATACATTCTAATTAGTTGATGTTTGATTTCATCTTATTGATGGGTTCTTTACTAATCAAAATCAGACATTACTGCAAACTTCAAACTTCCAACTGTTTTAGAGCACCATATTAGACATTAAAAGTATCATGATATCAAATAATTGTGTTGATTGGCTGACAAAATTTGATTATCAAAGAAATAATAGGTACAACAAGGGTGTCCCCCCCCCCCCCCCCCCCCCGTATAGTGACCGGTTCCATGTTTTCCCCGAATTTCATCAAAAGCAGAATCTCCAAAGGCCCGACCAAGACAAAATATGGAAGGAAAATATGGTACTCCAAAGAAGCAAAAACAGTGCAATTGTAAACATTCACGATGCTTAAAATTGTAAGTAATATTCTTCTGTTCATTTTTTGGTGTATAAAGCATTATTTGTGTCATATTTATAAAGTTTTAATGGACAGATATTGCAAATGTTTTGCTTCCGGAACATATTGTAATGGTTGCGACTGTAATAACTGTCATAACAATGTGGAAAATGAGCCTGCTAGAAGAGATGCTATTGAAACTACTTTGGAACGCAATCCAGATGCATTTAGACCTAAAATTGCCAGTAGTCCTCACGGAAACCGTGATAAAAGGGTAAGAAAGTCATCTTTAATTTCATTAGCCTAATCGTTCTATTAAACCACACATGGCAAATTGCAATAAATAACAATGTATTTGCCACTTCATTTATTATTTCGATGAAGTTGAATTTGAATGGTTTTAGTAATAGTTTTTATACCCTAATAATCATTTCCTCTTGAGTTTTATCAACCTAATTGGCAAAGAAAATATTTTGTTAACCAAATTAGGAAAAACAAGATAGTTGGTTGCTATAACGCGTGTACTTCAATCAATAATTTATGCAGGAAGAGGCTGGAGGAAAACATAACAAAGCATGCAATTGCAAGAAATCGAGATGCTTGAAAATTTTTTGTGAGTGTTGTCAAGCAAACATTCTTTGTTCTGAGAATTGTAGATGTATGGATTGCAAGAATTTTGAAGGAAGTGAAGAAAGACAAGCTCTTTTCCATGGAGATTCTATTAATAACATCGCGCATCTTCAACTGGCGGCTAATGCCGCCATCACCAGAGCTATCGGGACCTTCGGTTATGGTTCACCGCTGGTGTACCGGAAAAGAAAGGGGCCGGAAGTTTTATTCGGTAGACATTAAACAAAAGATTCGGTGTTTCATAAGGTTGCACATTTTCATGAGGTAATTCATGTAACTGGTTTAATGATTCACGTGTTATGTGGCGTTTGTTACACAAAATTTTTCTAGGGTTTTGATGATGAGGATGAAAAGGGTATTTTTGTCTTTTGGGTGGGACACAAAAAGTTGTAATTTCTGCCCTGTCGACATTAGCTTTCTAGGGATTTCTTCATTAATGAGGGCATTTACGTCTTTTTCACAAATGAGAGAGAGAGAGAGTGGGTCCCCTATGTCTCCAGGAACCCTTGCTTTGATGTGTGATGAATATGATTCGGTGTTCATGAATTCTCCTTCAAATGAATTATTGGATCATAATTCGGATAATTATGGTCGGTTGCCAAATAGACAAGTGATTACCAAAACTTATACTGACCAAGAAAAGACGGGTTTGACAACTTTTAGAGATTGTCTTAATAAACTCATCACTTTAGGGGAATTAAAAGGCAAGTTTCTTATTCTTCCTCTTATCTTTTATCATGCTTAATTTTTAATTTTGTAAATAATAAGTTCTACAATTAATATTAATTACCGGGTAAAGTCTCTTGGAGGGAATCAAGTGAATTTTTGGGGTTTTGGTTTTATAAGTTTCAGGAGGTGGTTGACTCAATGGTTGACCGACTTAAAACCTTGAGTCGAAAATCAGATGGGCAGTTTGTAGCAGTTGACTTGAGGCTTGACATGTTAGAACACAAGGGGTGTCAAGAAAATGGCGGTGGATCAAAGAAGTGTTACATTCCACAAGAGATTGCATTATTTTTAAGAAAACTTGGTTTTGACAAGGATACTGTAATATATTTGACTCAATCACAATGGAATAGTAGCCTTGATGCTGTAAAGGACCTCTTCCCCAAATATTAAATAGGTAAAAGTAAAACACAGCACAACAAAGAATATTTGAATTTCTTGATTTTCTGAATTATAGTTGGGTGATTGATTGACTAATTGATTTCAGGAGAGTATAATGCATATGGACAAAAAGTTAAAGCTTCTTGAATCTGAATATGAGAAGGTTATTGACTTCTACATATATTCACAGAGTGATGTATTTATTATGCCAACGATTTCAGGTTTGTTTTATGCTAATGTTGCTGTTAAAAGAATAATAGCTACATGCAAGACTCAAATATGTGTTCCTGTAAACATTCTTCCTGCTTTTTTTGCCAATGATATTTCACGTTATGTTTCAAAGAATAATCACATGGCCTCTTCATGTTTTTTCTAACTAGGTAAGTTTGATCGGTTCTTGATTTTTTTACTATAAAAAATAGTGTTCAAATGTGTTGTCTTTAATTAATGTAATGTAACTTTTTTTTATTCACGTTATGTAATGTAACTACTTTTTCACATTCAAACACCCTTTAGTGTGCAAAGTGAGATCAGAGAGGTTCAAGAAAGTCAAACACTCAACCCTGATGTGCATTTTTGTATGTATAAATACGGAGTTGCAAAACAAGAACATGCATTTGCTGGAGCATTTGCTGGAATATTTGTTAGCCTGTGTCTGCACCCCATGGATACAGTCAAGACTGTCATTCAGTCATGTCATACAGACCAAAGATCCATTCCATATATTGTGAAGTCAGTTCTTTCAGAAAGAGGTATACTATACTCTTTTGGTGCACTTCCTTTTTTTTTAAATTATCGAATTTATAATTTTATTTTCAGGTTTATCTGGGCTATACCATGGACTCACATGCAATATTGCTTCTTTAGCGCCTATTCGGCAATTTACATTTTACAATCTCAGTTATGAATCATTAAAGTTCTTATATTTTGACATTTTTTATAATTTAGAGTTAAATTTTCAGTTTTTACTGGTTAATACTGTTATAGCATTGCACTTTTATGTTTGTTTTTGTGTTTTAAAAAGTGTATCTATTTTTAAAAATCAACCCAATTATGACATTGCTATTATTCGACAGAGTAGGCTGTTTTTTCTTGCATTTATCCGGACCCGTGCTCTAGCAATCCGGAACCTGTGCGGAGCACGGGCTCCCGCTAGTTCATAATAAAATCGGTTGTGACAGACAAATTAAAACAAAAGTTAATTACACCAGAGGTCTTAGTGGTTTGTCTAAGGTTACAATATTGGTCAAAGTATTATAAAATAAACACGGTTAGTCCTTGTGGTTTCCAAAATATTCATCTGTGGTCCCTGATCCATTTAAAAAGACTTTCTTACCCTTTCCTATTTCTTTTTTCTTTTTTCTTTTAACATTTTATATATTTTTAAAAAAACCCCACCCACCCACCCTTTACCCCAGGTCTCTCTCTTTCTCTCTCAACCTGTAGATCGATTATCTCTCTCCTACCTACTCAATGGAGACGTCGACATCGGGGAATAGAGATGATGCATGGTGAGGCTTGAGAACCAGAATCACCTCCGAGAGTCGATTATCTCTTTGCCTTTATCCTTCTCTGTTCCAGCTTTCAGGTCACAATCGCCTCCCATAACCCTAATGACAGAATCGGTGCCATCTCGATGATTATCAAGGACAACGCGTTTGATATATCTGAGTTTTTTATGTTTGTCGAAACCCTTACCCAAAAGTCTCTTGCGATTCTAGAACTCTATCCTGAGGACGATGCCAGAGGAACCATCAAAGTGGAAGCAGTGGACAATGTCAGAATTGGGTTTCTAAAACGGGAAACAATTTTAGCTCTACAATATTAGCAATCATAGGATTATGATTCCTTAACCTGATTCCAGCTAAACATGCCGAATCTACTTTGCTATTTATATTTGATTACTTATGATATTTTGACAATTTATTCGGTCATACATCAATTTTGACTACTCAAGGTATTTTGAGCTCTACTATGTGTGTTAATGGAGTTCGAGTCTGTGTTTAATGGAGATCGATTGTGTGTTTAAATTTGAGAGAGAGAGAGAGAGAGAGAGAGAGAGAGAGAGAGAGAGAGAGAGAGAGAGAGAGAGAGAGAGAGAGAGAGAGAGAGAGAGAGAGAGGGGGGGGAGGGGGTGGATGGGGTGAAATGGATATTTTTTTCAATATTAAAAAAATAAAAGGTAAAAAGAAAAAGAAAAAGAAAAAATAAAATAAAAATGACAACAAAATCATTTTATATAGATGGGGAACCTCCGGTGTTCGTTTTGGCAACCATAGGACTATCCATATTAACTTTTCAATAGTGGATCAAAACTACAACCCAAGTCAAACCACAAAGACCACCGATGTAATTAACTCTTTAAGCAATTAAGATTTTCTTTTATTATTATTATTATTAGTATTATTATTTTGGTTTGCCTTGGTTTTAACTGTCATCATGACTTATTAGTGTATTAGAGAAGTCCATGACAGAAAGATAATGTTTATCACTTATGATATTTAATAAATTTGTTTATTTTTTGTATGCACATAAAAATAAATTATTATTATTATGTTTTTTGTATGTACATAAAACTGACTTTGCCGATTAGTTATATTGGCAAAATTTTATTAAATTCATAATAATGTTTGATTAATAATTGGAACCTTGTGATAGTGTTTATTATGAAATGGGCCAATTTTCTTATTCGGTTTCAAAATTGACGTAGTTTTGTAGTATTTAAAGTGATCTTGTGGTTGAAAAATTTATGTCATGTGTTTGTATGTTTATGCTTCTCAAACCTACTGATGCTTTGTTGCAATTTCGATTTAAATCTTCTAGATCATTTTTTGTTGCAACAATGTTTATACAAATTTATAAATATATTGGTATGTTGATCATTTCAGTTATGACATTATTTAATTTTTGAAGTAAATTAATTGACACAATAAATTGCTAGGGGTGTTCGTTTGGATGGATCGGTTCAATCCAATCCAATCTAATGAATCCAAATAGATTTCAGTTTTCAAAACATGAATCTAAATAGTCCAACTACAAATCAAATCCGATCCGAACCAACCAAATTACAATTCGGTTGGATCAATTTTTTTAATTTAGTTTTCATGCGTCAAGTCATTTTAAACATATACATATAACTTGAATATTAAGCAAAATCTTATAAACAAAATGAAAACAAAATATTTAGTTGTGAATTAAAATTTATAAACAACTACTAATAAAAATAAATTAAAATTTATATTTGTCAGACAAAAAATTATTAAGAAAAAATATATTTAACGGTTCTTCATTGGATAGTAATTTCTAATCTACTATAAACAATTTATTAGAATTCAATAAATAATTAAAAGATATAATTAAAGAATAAAAGTATAAATAAATTAATAAAGAATTGTCTATTCGGTTTTTTTGGACTATTCGGTTCTTGTTTTATAAACCAAAACCAATCCAAAATCCAAAATAATAATTCGATTTTGCTTAAAAAACAATCCAAAAATCCGAATATCCGAACCAAATAGTCCAATCTAAATTGTCCAATTGGACAATTTGGTTTTATCCAAATAGTGAAAAGCTCTATAAATCGCTAAAGTGATCTCTTTTGTGAAAATTAATTTATTAAGAACTTAAATATTATGGTTGATGTGTTTATTAATGCAGACACAAATCGACTCAATATAGGTTAATAGTTAGTCAGATCAAAACAGGCAGATCGCATTGCTACACCCTAAGGATAACGATGTGATAGTTGTTGATGATCGTAACTAATATAGAATATCGTGGCACGACCATCAGATGATAGCGACGTTATCGATGAACAGATATACCGATTTCAAGAAAAAACAGTTATTAACAAGGAGCAATGGTCAAGTCAACTTTAAACAGTACAAAACCATGATTAATTGGTTCTAATACTAGTGTTAGAATATGATAACATAACAATCACAAATAACGGAAGAAAAATAAATGATCGTATTCCATCATGGATCACAAAACCATGCACATTCTGTAGCTATAAACTAAAAAGAAAGATCAATAATTACCTCAATCGCAAATCTGAAGTATCTAGGATGATTAGAGCCTAAACTGGAACTCCTCTAATGTAATAGCACGCAAGACAATGATCTAGCATATCAAGTTTATGAAGAAATCGACCAACTACGGAGGATAAGAGGGTGGACGAATTTTAATCCCTCATGTTTGCTTTCGATATATTTTAGCTAAATCATTTAAATGTCTTTAGATGATCTTGAAAAGTTTCATTTTTTGTACAATGAAGCTCGTTTACATGACAGTATTTTGGGAAAGAAAAATTTCATTTTTAGCATTTAACTTTGCAAAAAAAAGAAGTTCATTAATAGCATCATACTTTGAAAAATGACTTTTTACAAAACTCGTTTTAGATTATTTGGAAAATTTTCATTTCTTTTACATTAAAGCTCATTTACAGAAAAACAATTCTGGAAAATATATCGTTTTTATCATTGAACTTTGCAAAAAAATTCATTAATATCACCGTGCTTTTGAAAAGTGAATTTTTTCGAAATCTTTTTAGATAATCTGGTGAAGTTTTATTTTTTGTACAATGAAGCTCATTTACATGACAGTTTCCTGGAAAAAAAATCGTTTTTAGCATTTAACTTTGCAAAAAGTTCACTAATAGTATCGTATTTTGACAAAAATGACTTTTGTGAATTCTTTTTAGATGAGCTGGAAAAGTTTTTACTTTTAGATGTTTTATTTGTTGTGTGTAGTATATTATAATTTTAATGTTTCCTATTTGAGTCTTTTAATAAAATGTGTAAATTACAATATAAATATTTTTGTTTTTGATTTAACATTTAGTAATTATAAAAATTGATTTATATTAGGGGCATTTGCGATTGCTTATTTAGCTTTATAAGTACTTTTGGTCAAAAGTGTTTATTAACTTGTGACTTTTTAAAAAATAGTTTTTAAAGAAGTATTTGGATTAACTTATATGGTGGTAAAAAGCTAAAAGTTGATAAGTTGTTTTTAAAAAAGTGTTTGGGTAAAAAAAATAAGGGTTTTTTTGTCTTAAAAGAACTTCTAGCTAATCAAAAGTCAATAAGTTAAATCTCCCTTACTTCCAACTTATTGATTATCAATGGTTTTAAAAAAAAAGTTTTAAAAGAACTTATTTGTTTCCCAAACATTTTTTTTACTTACTTTTAAAAAGTTAATAAGTTATTACTACCGCAATCCCAAACACCCCAGTATGTTGTTATTTTTACAATTTTTATCTCAACCTATGTAGTATACGGATTATTAACATACTATTTTAATAATCAGACTTAGACCAAGAGGTGGGGTAACCTCTTTCTCCTTTTCATACACTCATATATATATATATATATATATATATATATATATATATATATATATATATATATATATATATATATATATATATATATATATATATATATATATATGAGAACCATTAAAAGATTGAGAACTAAAAGAACTAATCTAAACCACACATTATTTTGATCCAAGGTTTATGGGGTTTGATCGTCTACAACGCGTTCACATTGGTTAAATATATTATATATACAACCCTCCGATGAATTTCGTCAATGGCCGAGATTGGTTCTCACGGTTCTCAACTTTTTAATGGTTCTCATTTGAACTCTTCCCTATATATCAAACCCCTTGAGATGAGTGGTAATGGTACTCCTTGGTCGTACATTAATGAAAGCTTTTGCTGTTTTATACATGTGGTCACGCCAATAATGGTCATAATATTTAAAGATAATCTTAAATAAACTCTCCTATGGTCATAATATCTATCAATTGTGTGCCACTTCTCCTAATTCTTGTTATTGTTATTCTATCTATATGTAGTAAAAACATAACAAACCCAAACAAAACCCTAAATGTCGGTTTTAGGTCTTAAAGCGTATGAAGTTGTCTCCTCACTTTCGTGCCTACTATGCTCCTACCAAGGCATTGATAGGTTTGAAGCTTGTTGGGCGCTTTGCATAGGAATGCTTTTCACAATAATGTTGTTGATGTCTTTCATGAAAGACTGCACAACATTTTTGATTAAAATCCATAAAAACGTTTCCCTGATAGCTGATACAAAGTACTCGATCTAATAGGTTTAATTGATTTATTTTAATATTACAACGCGTTAGCATCTTGGTTAATTTTTAATTAAGGGCAAGGTAAATGGTTTTCGGTACTCACTGTCATATACTATAATAAAGTGTTGTTTGAATAAATAATTTTTTAAAATTTAAACAATATCTGAGAAACTTCCAGACACATTTGGGGAAATGGAAGGTAAATATAGATAGAAAGAAAAATTGTAAAAAGTTAGCATCTAAGTGGAAAGCCCTTTTTAGTGACTTTCTATGTTAAGTCGTTATTTCTGCGTTAAGTCAAAATGAAAAATTCATATCGTCTTTCATTACGTACACCAGATCAAAAAGAAACAACAGATTCAGTCATACTTTATGCACGTTTGAAAAGTGTAATGCTGCCATGTTGAATTATGTAAGAAATAAGCCTTTTATTTCAATCAGATATCGATAAGTAGTGAACTCATGTGATGCATATTGTACCTTCTTCAAATTTTTGAATCCTTGTCATTATTATATATTTATATTAACGTGGTTATATAATATTTAGGCGACAAACTATTTCCCATTTATCCATAAGCAGTGAACTCGTATCAGTGTTAACGTTATCGATAATATCCAGGAAAATGAATCAGTTGGTTACTTATGATACGTTGAAAAAAGAGTCGGCAAAGATCCCTGGTTGTGTGATCCGACATGGAAGCAAACGACAGTGGATCGCCTGTGGGGTTTCGTTTCAACCATGCCTGGCTGACGTGGCATGATATTATTATTGCAAACAATGTTGTATTTTGGTATGTTCATGCAAGTATGCAAATGAAAGTAAATAGAAGAACATGATAGATTATATAAAAGAGCAAAAACTAATTAAAGTTGGTAAGGTAACTAAACACAAACGAGTAATATGTTCAAAAGATTTTACGTTCAGATGGTAAAAGTACCGATGATATTAAAACAGACGTAGCGATCATTATCTAACCATGCCCCCGCTTGTAGCTGTCCTGATTATCTGAAACAAAGCTGAAGAGACGCAAACATTATATCAGCACAATCGTTGAAGTTCACCAAGTATAATAAGAACACGTAATAGAAGGATAATTATCTTACATGATCCGACGACAACAAAAACGAAAAACCCAAGCATAACAGGCCCAACAGGGTAGTTCTTGCCCTTTTTGGCAAATGTTTGGGGAACTGATCCACGCCTAACGATGTTCTTATCGAAATTCTCCACCTTCCTATCTGCAAAACGTCTTGAAGTCGTCTAGACAGATATAAAAAAACAGAAAACGCAAGTACCGTAAGTCAATCGATTAACATGGCCTACTAAATAACATATCACAAGTGTCGAACGTCTTTCCAATACACCTAATTCAAAATGAATAAAAACTTCCAATAACATTGTGTTTGTACGGATTAGGTTTTTGGAAAAATCATCCCTATTACAGCAATACTTCACAATCGCTCACAGTTAACTTGTTATTTTTATTGAATGGGACAATCATCCCTTATCTGATGGGATAATGTACGATCATGTAACAGGAAAAATCAATTTCCATGAGACAAATTCAAAACCAATGATTTAAACTTCATACGCGAGTACCGCTTCCATACAAAAACAACCTTCAAATGGTCTATTCTTGCAGATAGAAATATGATCAATCAAGATGAAGAATTGGGATCTAGAACATTACCATGATTATGGACAGATATTGGAGGATCGCCTGAGAGACTGCGAATCTTTTCTTTCCGGCGAGGGCACGACACCGCAAAGTTGGTATTTTCGGATTTTATGATGAGAGGGAATCATAAAGATGAAGATGTGTAGGAGGGTTGATTACGTATTTATATAAGCTTAGATTGTATGTAGAGGCTGACAAACAACAAAAGCAAAATACTTCTTAATGGTCAAAAGCACGTCATTTGATGACGTGTCAAAATGTAAGTGGATACGAATGACGTATGAAGTCGTAATAGGAAATCCAAAGGTTATGACGTGGGGAACTTGACCTGTAAGTTATCATTTTTCTGTTTTAAATTTGAAGTTGCGAAAGAACGACCCTTTCAGTATGGACTGATTTTCATAGTTGACCTTTGCTTTTGAAAATGTCGTTAGCTATCCTTGTACAATTTCCTTCTACCTTTCTTTTTTTTTCTTTTTTCTTTTTTAAATAGGAAATCTTCATAATTTACCAATTTTTTCATTTCGGCTCTTTTAGCAAGTTTACTAGAAATTGTTTGATACTAGATAGTTCATTTTTCTGGTGGCGAATCTAGGATTTAAATTTATGGGTATCTAATATAATTAATGTAACAAAAAAACAGCTCGAAATTTTATGATTATTGGGTCGGGTTGTCGATAATAATATAACTTAACTTTAATACCAAATATTAAACACAAAATAAAGAAGAACATTCAACAGAGCACAGATCTGAAAAGGGTGAAAAGTGGTGGTCAACGAACCATGAAGAGGTAAAAGGTAAAGGTCAGTAGAGAGAAAATCAATAGAGGTGGAGGGTGATGGAAATAGACGGTACCATTGAACTAGAAGTAGACTTTCACTCCGTCAATGACGGTAAGCCGAGAGTGGAGAAGCATATGGACAGGGTTAGCAGACGGCGGTCGCGCCCTGAAAACTTCAAATACCATAAATAATGTATTTCTTTTTTTGTTATTTTAAGGATTTTTTGTTTTCATTTTTTTTTTTTTTTTTTTGTATATTTTCTGTCTTCCATTTTATACAATCTTATAACTAGATAACTTAAAAATTATAATTATAGTGTTTACTTAATTTAGGAGAAACCATATATTACGGATCCCATAACGTACGCTAAAAAGAATTTACTATCATTATAGTTCAAATTTTGGCTTTTCAAGCACTAATCTTCATTTTGTTAGATGTTTTGCATGGAATAGCTGCCATTAATCCTACATATCTAATATGTGTTTCTTTTTAGTAGGCTTGTAGGTACCTCAATTGTTTAATGGTTAGGGGTGTCCATTTACTTTATTTACTTATTTTTTAGTGTGTCCACCAAAGAATATATTAAAGCATTTAAAATAATTTCAAAATCAAATGGTGTCCATGGACTCCCTTTAGTATATAGTAGAATCGACATTGCTTTTCTGAAAGATTCTTACATTCAACGAACCTTTTTGTTTAGGATAACATTTTTGTTTTAACTCATAATTCTCATGTTTTTGTTGAGATTGTGTATGTGCTTGTTAATTTGGATATCAAAGGTTTTGTATGTGCTAACTCAAATGAAAGCATATCACAAATGGTTGATGTCTGCTAATTTAGAGACAAAATGTTATGTGTATGCTAATTTAGAAATTGAATGTTCTCTATCTGCTAACTAAAGGTTCTACATATACTAAGGATTTATTGAGGTTGATATTATTAATACTGCTATTGATTGAAAAAAAAAATTTCAAATGAATTTAATAAAATTATTATGTATCAAATCACTTCTAAGATTGAAATTTTTTCTAAAATGGAACATGACAACGGAAACTAGAATTCTAAAAATAATCTAAGATTCTAAGACAGCTTAGACCACTATTCTTCATCTACTGCAATCTATGAGCATCATGCAAACAGATTTTGACATTTATTTTGCCAACAACAATTAAACATAGTAGCCTTTTTCTTTGTTTCGAAAACAACCTAATGTTTCCTTCAGATTTGTATATTGAAGACCAAGAACACCATAAGGAACAACAAAAAAGGGAATAATGAGCCAAAACGAAAAAAAAATCAGTGAGCTGTAGAGTCGACAGAGTTGAGAGATTTAAAAGAATAGAAGGAGACGTAGTCTGAACGATTAGTTTATGATTTGGAACGATTCGTCGATTTGGGAAAAGAGATTTGGAACGATTAGTTGATTTGGGAAAAGTGCAGATTTGATTTCCCGCTTGGCCGCTTCGAGAATCCACGTGTGAGTTGTGACAAAGTCGGCCACATGCCTCTAAATGATTAAACCTGGCTTCCTTCTCATTGTTTTTGGGCTTATATGTTGTTGGGCTACTTGGCCTACTCCAATTATATATAGCAACTTAATTTTATACACATATATACAATATAACCCGAAATTTTTGGGGCCCCTAGAGACATGGGCCCTAGGCGGTCCCCAGGTCGCCCATCGTCAGGGTCGGGCCCTGCCTGCACAATTTTGTTCTGATTTTCAATATTCGGGACAGTTGTTAATTGCATGTTTTCTAATGTCTCGGCCTTATATATCTTGACAAAGTGCGTTGACTATATGGTGCCTACTTTCAAATTAATATTTTGTGGGTGTTTTGATCTAAACATTTTTGCAAACGAACGTTTAAATTTTACTCGTTGATAGTCTCCGAATATGAGTTTCACATAAGATTAGCTAATATAGAACATATCGAAGATGATACGTGTGAGGACCAGAGCAACAAAGGTGGCCTCAATGGACCGGAGCTTAGACCGGCGGTGAAAATGAACGAGAAATCCAGCTAGAATAATGTTACTGTAACTCTATGAACTATTTAGTTTTGGTTTAAATGGTTCCCAATGTTTTTTTGGTATTCTAGAAATTTAAACTTGACATTCACCTGCTAACCTAGTACCTTTGACATTTTTTAACGGGTAAGGACTTAGATACCAGGTAAATATAGAGTTTAAACCCCTAGAAAACCAAAAAAAATAAACCTAAATCGAAAAGTTCGTAGGGCTACAATGACATTAATCCGAAAAGATAATGGTAAAAGCCCTGCTTGCCCGGCCTTACCCAATCCAGAAGACGGGTCAGATTAGCATAATTAAAGCCAGTTCCGGTACCAAAAAACCCAGATAAAAGCCGGCAAAGGCCCGGTCTGTATGAATTATGAACACTCGGTCCAGCCTGAAGTCAATGAATTTTGCGTGCCTTTATGCTTAAACAGGGGTTGCCTCAAATTTGTACACAATGTTTTTAATCATAATATTTAGTTTAATGTAAGTAATCATAAACGATAGCTCCGTAAATTTGATCAGGTTTATGTGCCTTTGGCATAGTAGTTCAAAAGCAAATGGGTATTAAGACAAACTTGCGATAGCATTGTTGGTATATAGCTTTCTAGTTACAAAATAAAAAAAAACCTTTCAAAATAATACATAAGCTACCATTTTCATCTTTGTAAAAAGCACTATTCGACAACACTATAATCATGACTTGCATCTTTCAAAATCTAGAGTCACAAGTCTTTGTCCCACCTATCAATGGAATAAATATTCAAATCGTGACATCACTCTTTGTCCAATTCTAAGCTAAACACAGTTTTATCTGTCATGTCATTTCCTGTCGTGTGTAACAAATAGGGCATAAGGGGTCATAAACTGAAAAGAAGATTTCATACCAAAACAACCCTCCATTCTTTAATTAGTAATAACGTTAAGGTTCTACAAGTACAAAAGCAGTTTGAAACGAAGTCAAAATATCGCGGCAACTAACAAAAGGTATAGCAGCATTTGCTGGACAAACTTTTAAACACAAGGTCCAACAGCATAATGCACACTACATGTTTACCTATCCTTCCATCCATCAACCCACCAAAAAAACTTCTAGAAACAAACTCCAAGTTCAGGAAATTTCCACCTAAATGGGAGAAAGAGAAACACCGTCACTACTTGGAACATTCTTCAACATCCACGTCACCACCTTCCTTAAAATCCGCTAAAACACAATCATCCTTAGCGTCATCAACATTTCCCAAAATTTCCAGAAACTCAGGAGGAATGGCTGCAGGATCAAGCTCACAACAACCCTTTGGAGCATTTTCAGATTCTTGACCCGTAAGCAAATACGAAGGTATTTGATGTGAAAACCGAAACATTTCATTTCCCAAAACTACCCTTGTCTCGTTACTATTTATATGCCTGTGAAACACCGTTTTAAACCCAGCCACTTTAACAAGTGGTGTAACGGTAATTCCCGCTTCTTCATCGTACTCATCTATCTGGACGATTTCGTAATTTCGCTTCACCACATCATGTTTCGGGTCTTGTCTGTATAAAGCACACACGTCTCCTTTCCTAGGAAAAACACGAATGTTTCCGTTCTCTTGTTCTTTAAAATTCGCTTTGTGTGAAAAGTAATTCGCAACGGTAACTATGTCATTTTTTCCTAGTTTAAACTCCCCAAATGCTTCCAAGAATTCAGGAGACAAACCTTCCGGATTAAGCCAACATATCTTCATCTCAAAAGGATCTAAAGAAACTACCTCGCGAATCATGGCATAAAATCTAGGCATTTCATCACGATCATCATAAGCAGCCCATACTTGGCCTTTTTTAAAACATTTTTCACTTCTTTCTTCATCAAAATCATGAAAATCTGAATCTGGCACGTCGATCACCAGCATTTCGTCTGAATCGTTCTTCGAGTCTCCATTTTCCAAATCATTAATTTTTATATCTTCCTTTTCGTTCTCCGAGCTCCACTCGTGTAATTTCTTCTTAATTTCCGTTGTCGCCTTTTTTATTAACCGAGTCTTGTTACTTTTATTGGAGGCCTCTTTCTTTCCTTCAACCGGAACCGGTTCCGTTTCCTTATTTCTCTCAAACTCATTACTTTTGTGCCTTGTTTTAGATGACACGTCACCTGACCATTTGGAGATCTTCCTTCTCAAAGCTTCCTCTCGTTTACTAATTGCCTGAGCTTCTTCTCTAGCCCTTTTCACTTTCCCATACGCCTCTTGAACCATGCTTGCTGCTTGCGCCACGTCAGCAGGACCGGTCTTTTTCACAAATGGGGCCCACTTTGAGCTTGTGGGGTTAGCCGGATCTCCACTTTGGTTCCACACGTTTTGAGTTTCCCTGGTATTTGGCGTTGGTGGTGGGGCCTCTTTTGCTAAAAAAGGTCCGTGGCAAGTGGGACATAATAGATTTCGGTTCAAATACATTCTCACAAATTCATATTGCAATTTACATCTCTTGCATACAGTCCAAAATGTTTTGGGGCCCACCTGCTTATTAGACGATGAAGGAACAGACGTGGGACCCGCTTTCATAGTGGCATTAACATTAATATCATCCCTTGAAGAAGAATTAGTCGTGGCCTTTGTTTGGGCAGCTGTAACTTTAGTTTGTTGGGCAGGTGGAACCTTTGTCTGTTGGGCAGGTGTAACCCTTGTTTGTTGGGCAGGTGTGTGAAAACCATTCTGACCGGGTGGCGGTGGGGCCCGTGAACCATTGTTTTGAGTTTGAACCTTGTGTTTAAAACCAAATCCTCTACTGTTTCTCTTATGGTCATACGTTGATCTTTTTTCTTTATCAGATAGAAAATTGAAAGCTTCAGAAATATATTTAAAAGCCCCATCTGCCCCTATTGACTTGTTCTTGTCTGGGTGAAGACATAACGCTAATTCTCGGTAATGTTTCCTCACGGTTTTATCATCTGCTAATGGGCTCACACCAAGAATCCCATAAAAATCCAATTCTCCATTAATTTTGTTTTCAGCAGCAACATACACATCTAACATTGCTAAAAGCTGGGAAATACCATCAAGACCAGGATATAAAGTTTGGGCCTTTAAAGCAAATTTCTTCGCCCCCATTATGTCCTTTCTAGAGAACTTGCTTTCAGCAATTTCTTTTGCTCTTTTAGCTTCATCTCTATTGCACTCCATCCTTCCCCTAATTCATTCATCCGCATCAGTTTTTTGTCAAATAAATAAACGATTCATATAGTTACACATTTAAGATACTACTTTGTGCACATTGATTTACATACATATGTATGATTTGCAATATAAATATACATACACGTATATTTCTCCTGTTTAAATTATAGAAAGCTGTGTTCAAATCCGATCAAATAATTCGATGGTTAGATAGTTCCAAGCTTAACATGGAATATAAAAAAAATTCACAATCCACCTCCGATGAGTAAATTGGTGTGTGTTTGGGAACCGAAACTGCATGGCTCGGAATTCGAAACGAGAAAAAAAAAAAAATCAGTTCACAGTTTCAGCCAAATGAGCTCCAAATATTGAACCCATGCGCCCAAGAACGTCTTTACACCCGTCACTTTTTACTAGTTATCAAAATGATCTAAGAGCAGGTATCATGAAGAGTTAACTGACAGAATCGATATACCAAAGCTGGTCATACTTAAATCATACCAAAGCCAGATAAAACCTAGGGCTAGTTATTGATGCGTCTAGAATTTAAACATCAAGATCGACTCGAAGTTCACCAATCAGATCCTTGTATGAATCAGAAAAAAAAAACCTAAGAAATAACTGAATCCAGACTATCAAAATAATCGAAAAGCAACTTGAAAAATAAGTTAGGATAACATACCAATGGCGGAAGCTCGTAGAATCTGAATTACGCGCAGGTCGTCATCTTCATTCGTCCTCTCTCGAATTAAATATTTTGAGTTTTGGTCCCTCTTTTCTCACCCAAATCTCAAAAGATCCCCAAATTATTCATCTACCCTATCGCTTGTCGACTCTGCTAATTTTCATCATCTTAAACCCTAAACCAAACTCATATTAAAAATAACTTAACCATGGTTAACTTTTAACTTGAATATCTAACTATGGTTGACTTTTACCACTTTGTGTGGTTAACCAATCATGAAAATGGTCGATTGGACATTCCACGTCAATTGTCAAGATTTATTTTTATTTTTAGAAAAAAAAAATCAAACTATTAAATTTTAATATTTTATTTGAAAAACTTAGCTTTAGATAGAAACCCACTTAAATAAAAAGTGTTAAAAATATATTTTTAAAAAAATTCAGAAAAAATTATTTTTAAATTTTTTTCCTTAAAATACAACATAGTTTTTTATCACGAAAATTGTTTGAGTTTTGACTAAAACTAAAATCAAACTCGAAATTTTAAATTTTTACTATGAATACACCAAGCCTTAATACCAAAAAAATTTCCTTTTGAATAAACCCAAAACCAAATCATGATTTTTCACTATTGAAATTTTGGTTTTAACTAATTAATGGTTTAGTTTTTCAAAACGATTTTGTTTCTCGGTTTTAAATATTCAAATTTTATTTTGTTTTTGGTATAGTTTCGGTTTTTCACACCGCTATTAAGGTCCAACTTCATCCTTTTGTTTTTGGTAGGGTTTAGATTTTTTTGTTCATTTTAGTTTCTTAAATATAAAAAACAGAAAAAGAACAAGTCGACCTAAAATGCCAAACATTTTTGTTTGATTTCTAATGGTTAACAAATTATGTTGCATGATATGAAATTGCATTGTATTATTAAAAAAATTAAAGTATGTTTTTAGAAAAGCTTTTTTAACATGAATGGTTTTTCTAAGGACAATTAGAAATATAAGTATTTTTCTGCAAAAAAAATAATAATAAAACATGATTTTTCAAAAAAGATATTGAAAACTTAGTGTTTTTTGTAAAAAATTTCTTTAAAAAAAACCACTTATATGAGGTCCTAAACTTGACTAAAATAAAAACCAAACTACAAAGTAGATTTTAATATTGAAAAAGAAACTTATATTTGTTTGTTTTAGTTTCAGTTCCACCATATTGATTTTCATTTATCTTTTTAGTTTTATAGGGTTGTCAATCAATCGGATGGGTGTGAACAAAAGCTTGTTCATATTCGTTTGTTTATGTCAACTAAACAAATAAACGAACATGAACGAATTGGGCCGACCCAAATCCTGACCTAAAGCTTGTTCATATTCGTTTATTTAAATCAACCGACCTAGTTGACAACACTTACTGGCCGTATTACGTGCCAGCCTGCTTGGCAACCCCACTATCTAGCACTGCCTTTGGCTACCTGGCCTGAATTGGGCCAATCGAAAGCCTGACCTAATTATCCTTCCCTGACCCTATAAATACAACACTTGAGGATCCACACTTCTCAGATCTAGACCCCCTTTATACACATATATTCCTTCTTCCAAGATGGTTCCCTCCTTCAAGGATAAACCATCTCTTCTTACATACCGATATGACTTAATCTATTACACTTCCATTATCCATATATGTTCTATGTATTGTAAGACCCTAATCCCGAGTAGTCAAGTTCCGAGTTTTTAAAGAGTCAAAGTTCGCAGACTAAAGGAGCAAAATTATGGAAAAAGGTGAAAAGTGACGATTAGCTCCGCTAATGAGCACATTAGCGATGCTAATGTGGCTTGTGTCACTAAGTTGTTGTTTTTGCGTCGTTAACTTGCCAGGCTGGTGGGTGGGTTCGCACGATCATGGTTAACGACGCTAACCTTAGGGTTAGCGGCGCTAACTTCTGATTTTGAGCCAAAACCCTAGATTTTGATGTATGGGCCATAGATAAGGGTGGGGAACCCTAGGGCAGCCGTCATTTGCCATTTCTTAGCCCCCAACGTCGCCAAAATCTCTCTCTATCCATTTTGAGTGTTCTTGGTTCATCCTTGAAGATTTGAAGGTTTTGGGAAGGTGTTATTGAAGAATGACGATGCTTGAAGGAAGGTGTTGATGCTACAAGTACTTTTCTTGTGTGAAGCTTCAAAGATCTACAATTCTTGGACCATTATGAGTCAAGTTCTCACCCATGCATTTTTATGGTTCTCCTTATGATTTAAGTATGTTCTTATGGATTAAATTAGTGAAATGGTTTCTTTTGGTATTTTTCCATGGTTTGAGAGGATAAAGTTGGAAACTTTATGCCTTAAATCTCTGATTTAGAACCTTTATGATGGATTAGAGAGTAAGCCAAACTCTCTATGGTGATTTTGGTTAGTTTTGGACCATCTTGGACTTAAATCTTGTTCTTGATCTTGTATGGTGATGTTTGGGAGGATAAAGTTAGGATCTTTATGGATTTTGGACTGTTTGAAAGGTCCCTGGAAGGATTAAGACCTTGGCTGAATGGATTAAGAACTTAATGGACTTTTGGACCTGTTCATAATTAGCAACGCTAACTTTGGGAGTTACCGGGGATGACTGTGTCTGTTGACTTTGACATTTGACCGTTGACTTTGGACCAATTTGACTTTTGGTCAAACTTGAGGGTTTTTGATACCGGTCTTATAGGATTATCCTGTTTGAGATTTTGGAAGTTCTGAGTAGAGTTTATATTGTTAGGACGTTCGTGTTGTCGGATCCGTGGACGCGCGTGAGGAGTACTGTTTGGCTTTGCAAATCAGGTGAGTTTTCTCACTATACTATGGATGACGTTGCATACGTATGTAGCTTTATTACTTTGTGTAATAATGTAATGTATGTGCTTTACGTGTTTACCGAGAATATCGGGGCAAGCCCGTGAGTTAAAGAATGAGTTGATAACCGGACGAATCGGGGGGAAGCTCGAGAGTCCAAAGAATGAGTTGATTCGATGACGGACGGAACGGGGCAAGCTCGTGAGTTGTTAGCCGAGGCGGATCGGGGCAAGCCCGAGAGCCAGGTTGTTCAGGGCAAGCCCGGAGACCTTTTGTGATTGTGTGTTATGGATTGGAACGTGTGGTATTTCGGGGAACTCACTAAGCTTTGTGCTTACTCTTTCACCCTTACTATTTTCAGGTATTTGCTGGCTTGAGCTTGGAGCACGGCGCGACTGTAACGCATATGAGGTTTTGATAATTGAGTCTTATGCTGGATAATGTTTGTAAACGTTTTTTATAAATACAATTGCTAATGTTTGAATAACAAGTTTTAATTTAAATGGTCTTAATTGGTAACCTGTTTTATGTATTTGAACCATTTAAAAAAAATTGTATTACTAGATTTGGGACGTTACATGTATGGTAGTGCTTTCGACTACTCCTTTGATTATAGAAGAGATAACACACATACACGACATATTAATTTCATATTTTCATCCACATACCTTGCTATTTTAGTGTATTTCAACTCCAAAATGGAAGCTCTTGCATGCAACAATGGTGATTAGCAGAAACCCCTTTCAAAACCCTCTTCTCCTAAGATGAAATGCATGAAACCCTTTTGAGGGTGACGTTTATGCTTAAAGGTGATGGTAAGGAGTACGAAGCCATTTTTTTAGAGAATTGAATTTGTACGAGAGAGGTGATCGGTTGGGGAGTGTAACTTGTTCTTAGTCGACTAATGGTTGAATTTTGAAAAATCGTCACAATTATTATGGCTAATTAGACACAAATAATTAATTTAGGAATTTTTTTTGAACCGGAAAATATTATATACCTATCCTAATATTCTCCTATCCTACTCCACCTAATCCCCTAGTGAGATTTGAACCTAGGACCTCAAGGAGGCCGGACATACACACCTTTGCCGCTGGACCATAAGGAATTTAATAGAATCTAGATGTAAAACCAATGACTTTTATGGTAATAACCCAATTATAATTTGTATTTTTATAATGAATAAAATATCCATATTGTCATATGTAAATTCTAATTAAATTTTAGTTTTTTTTTTCATTAGATGTCACAATGTTGAATATTTATTAACTAATTTGTTTTTTATTTAGCATATATTTTTTTAGTTTTCATGAGACCGTTGTTATTTTAAGTGTTTAGTGAGAATAAATTTCAATTTTTTGGCATTTTAATAATTTTCGTAGTTTATTAGTTTTAAAACTACTTACATTACCATTGTTTTTAATGTAACATGTACTTTAATTTCATATAATTTTTATTTAAATATAGTTTTTAATTATTATAATTATTGAACAGACATTGATTTTGTTGAGGCGACATAATTTCGGGACCTGGCACGGCATCGAGGCAAAAATTGGTCGCAACTTAGGGAAGCTCGCACGGGGTGGGCTGGGGACACGGTGATGAGAGAAAAAAGGCCAATGAGGGTCGTTTACGAGTCGTTGTGTGAGGAAGCAAGGCGGCCTGTGTGGGGCTTAACTTAAAAACTACTCATTTTTATATTTTTTAATTATTTTCAAAAATATTTTTGTGATATTTTTTAAGTTTGTTGACATTTTGATTTAGGTTTTACCTTCACCACCATATTTTAGACTTTTTCAATAATTTAAAGATGAAAGTTTTGGGAAATGTTTTAATTTATTTGAATAATTTTTATACTTAACATCGTATTTAAAATTAATAAACTAAGTATACTATGTTGTATGTTGAAAAGTTTTGGCATTAAAATTATAATATTTTCTTTAATGAAATTTAAATTTTTGGTTAATTAATATATTGAACAATAGTTAAATAGCAAACATGTGGTTTTAAGTTAATTTATTATAACAATAGGTAAAATTAAAATTAAATCACTAATTATATATGATTTTATTCATGTATAACCCACGAGTGAGGCCTTTAAGACGTGGAATAAATAAAAAGAATGTCTAAAGATTGTTATTAAAATATTCAAATTGGTAGTTTTTTTAAATTAAATTAATTATTATAATAGTTAAAATAATAATAAAGTGGAAATACATTTTAGTAAAAATTACATACAATTTAAATTGAATTTTACTCATGTGCAACTCTCAAATAGATATTATTGAGATAATGTGGCTCATGATAAATATTTATCTTAAACTATATTAATTTGAAATTTATTTTGTGAATTGCATTCAACCACTATAATTGTTACACCTCTTCAACTTAAAATATTATAATAGATATCTATGTTATCATATTATTTTCATTGTTTTGAAAATTAGACTGGACCGGCCGATCCAACCGGTTAAACCGGAAACCGGTCAGGTTTCCGGTTCTATCTACCGTAAAAACCTATTGCATTTAAACCGCCGGAAATAGACTGGTCTATACTCTATAATGAATCGTTCAAAACCGCCACTAAACCCGTATAAACCGGTTCATAGCCCAAAAAGAATAATAACACATCGCTTTAAGGGGATACCAACCTTTGATGTAGATTACTTAAGCTCTAGTCCTACCCCTCCTTTTATAAAGCAACAAGCCACACTACTTTCTTTCATTTTGTTGATGTAGGATAGGTAGGAACATTCTGCGAAGAACGATCCAAATAACAAAATCAAATTCTTTTATGTTTTTCCCTAAAAAGTCAAAGTAACATAGATAATATAATTATCTTAATGTATGAATTCATTATGATTTTAAATATAATATGAGAAAATTATATATATATATATATATATATATATTATATTATATCAGAATGGGTTCAAATAAGAACTATTAAAATGTTAATAACTTTTAGGAACTAATCTAAGCCTTTGGATATTTTTAAATTTCGATCAATGGCCACATATAACTAGGGGGATGGTGGTCATTTTCAGAATACTAACATAAAAACAACTACTTTAGATCTGAAAATCAGATCTAGTGACCTTCTTGTTCAAACATTCTCACAAATCCTCCAACTTAGACTCAAACCCTAACAACATCGCCGCCACAGCCACCTGCCGCTGCCGCCGCCCCCGCCGCCGCCGCCACTGTCACCGGTGTCGGCCTCCACACTGCTTCCTCGCCGCCTCTTCACAATCTCTTACCACTAACCAAACCATCGCTTCCTCCTTCCCTTCGCACGAGCGCCACCAGCACCGTCGTCACACCGACGTGCACCACTACTGATGACACACATCCTCGTCACTTAGGTTCTTATGGATATAGAGCCAATGAAGATTACACTCTCAGATCTGGTAAAATTTAATGTGTTTTATGTAATTTTAAGTATAGATCGGGTGTTCTTGGTGCATTTCACGGTGGTCAGTGGTGGTTTCACAACCGTATCAAATTTGTTCCACCACCGCCTTCTCCTCCTCTCATTGTTTTCTTTCTCATTGAGTTGTTCTTTGATGGTAGTGTTTAGAGAAGAAGTTCTGAAAATCTGATACACACAAGGTGTTTGATGAAATGCTTCAATGAAATTTTAAACTTTGAATGTTTTGTATTAAACTATGAATGTATGGATTAAACTGTGAATGTTAGATTATATTAAACTGTGAATGTGTGTGTTAAACTCACCCACCACCACCGGCAACGGTCCCACCACCACTTCTTCCCCCTTCGGTCGTTACCTCATATCGCCGACAGAAAATGAGTACCTATGTAGTTGCCTAACTGTGAATGTGTGTATTCAGCTATGAATGGTATATAAAAAAATTGTATTAAGCTGTGAATTAATGTATTTTTAACTTTATTAAGCTGTGAATTCAATACGAAACTGTAAATGTTGTCTTAAATTAAGTATCAAAATGACGTTTTTGTCCTTTTCTTTTACCAAAATAAAAAAAACAGGATTTTAACCCATTCAATCTAATCCGTCCATTTTTTAATGATAAGCTAATATTAGTTCATTTAGTTTTCAACCTTTTAATGGTTCTCATTTGAACACTTTCCATTTATATATATATATATATATATATATATATATATATATATATATATATATATATATATATATATATATATATAGGTTCATGTGTGAACATTAACTATTATGTGAATGTAGGACCAATTTTGGTTCAATCATTTAACAAGGGTATTGTGGTAAAATTACAAATATATTAATTAATAATATTTAATGTTTTTAGGGATAGATTTTTTAGTTACCAAATATATAATCTAATCTAACAATACTCAACATATTAGGTTAATGTGCCCCATCCGTCGCCGATCATCAACGTCTCCTCCACATTCTTCTCTTCCCATCTGCTGCCGATCCACATACATCAGGCGAAGCTTCTTCGACTCCGACTCCGACCGGAGGGATGCCTCCGACAGATTGGGCGGTGACTCCGATCAACATCTCCTCCACATAGCGCATATGAAGATTCTCCGATTCTGAAGTCTCTGATAAAGTCACGACCGGTGACTCCGACCAACCGTTGTCTACGTTCCTTTTCTTCCGATAAAACACCAAGCCAAGCTTCTCCGACCACACCTCCCGATTCCAGTACGTACCTCTTTTTCTATTTTCAAACATTTTCTTTTTACCAGTGCAGCTTCTTCAACCTTGGATTTAGGACCACAGATCCGACTCCTTCACCTCCCTATTATCGACCATCGATGTAACACCCCAACTTTTACACAATTTTTTTTTATCCAAACTTATATTACAAATATTTAGTCATACAACCTTTTAAGTTATTACAAAAGGGGTATCACAAATTCGCATCATAACCACAGTTCAAACCTGTTTATGTTACATTTTGTACAACAGAAGCTACGGTCCCACACCCGACTCTTTTAACGCCCTTCCTGCTTACCTGAGTACATAGCATTTTAAAAAAATACGTGAGACATAATGTCTCGTGAGCATTATGGGTTTAGACCCAAAACAGTTTTCCAATAATAACATTATTCTTTAAATTTCCAATATTTTATTTTCTATGAGCGCACCCATATGTATTCCTTATTTTGTGATGGTACATTCCTACGAGTACACCCGTAGGTTTTATACGAGACGCACCCGTATAACTACTTCCTCAATAGCATGAAACGGATTCATCTATCAAGGTAAGACAACTACTTCGCGACGGGAGGTACCATCCCAGTAGTGTATTTGACCACCCCTACCGCAGCAGGCCGTGATCTTTATCCGGATACTAAACAACTTATCATCATGGGCCAATCACATTATTAGTTCACTGTATTTTCTGATTCTCTTTCTTTACACGTGATAAGCATATTTTTCATAAAATATTTTTAAAGCCATAAAACCACTTTGACTCCAAAACATTTTTGAATAAAATTCATTTTGCTATGTACTTCAAAAGTCCACATAATACTCACCTCGAGTCACTTAGGAGTTATCTAGCTTCACGAACTCCTTTTTCTTTCTCTTGAACAATCTTGTTTAAACCACCACCTATTATATACAAATTATACATTTATACTTGGTTTATATAGTCAATAACTGACTCTATAGCACAAGAGTGCCATATTGCATCATTACATGTCATAATCAAGTTACTACTTTACATAAATTGACTTTCTAAAATTTGTAAACTTTTCCAAAATATATGTATTCTACTACAGTACTCTCGGGAGGTGGTATTTTCATTCCAACAATTTTCCCCCTGT
The DNA here is from genome assembly GCA_023525715.1 of Cichorium intybus. NCBI lineage: Eukaryota > Viridiplantae > Streptophyta > Magnoliopsida > Asterales > Asteraceae > Cichorium > Cichorium intybus. The sequence continues at coordinate 872,545 of CM042011.1, read as the reverse complement.
TTTTAACCCATTTTAGGCTTATGGTATAAATTATAGGCCAAACGGACATGCCTAGCACCATTTTCCACGAAATTTCGGACGTTTTAGACATCATGGGATATGCACGAGTCGTGCATATTGTGTGCATGAAAGAGCACGAATCGTGCTCTTTGTAGGATGCTATTTCTGGCTTAAATAGTGGAGCACGACCCGTGCTCATGCTAGGTAAAAAGAGCACGACTCGTGTCTGTGCTGCAGATACGGGTTTTTGCCCGATTTTTTGTGCTGTAACCCACTGTTTTGGTCCATTAAGTCCTTAATACTTAACCTAATCAATTTATAATCATTCCATGACAAAAACCTTCAGTTTACATCAGGTTTTAACCCATGGAATCACTAATTCCTACTTCAATTCCATAGAATCCCGTTTTTAGCATTTTACACCCAAAAACACCAATTTTCGAAATTAATCACTTGGGGATGTCTTAATACATCCTAAGTGATTCCTAAGACTTAATGAAAACACTGGAATCAGCTTTGAATCTCATGAACCCATGGGTAGGGTTCATAAGCTCAAAACCCCAATTTTTTTGACAATTCCACAACACCCTTGAGATTTGTGTGTTTGTTGAGTGATTTGAACTTGTTTAGATGGAAAGAATCATAGGAACAACTTGGATCATGGCTATAACCTCATATTCCAACTTGTCCCATGAAGAACACATAGGAAATTAGGTTAGAAAGCTTGATTACTAACCTTTTTATTGAAGAATTCTTTCTCAAGCTTCAAAACTTGGCTTCTAATCCCGTGAACCTTCAAAACTCTGCCCAACTCTCGCTCACTCTCGCTCTCTCTCGATGCTTCTGCAACTTCTGGATAGTTGGGGAGATTTTTTCTCCTATTTATAGCTCCCAATTTTTATTTCTAACCCTCTAGTTTCTTTTCTTCCAATTTGGCACCATACTTTAATTTTATTACACCATACTTTAATTTCTTACATTAATACCCATAATTACAAAATATTTTACATTAAAGTTCAAAATATGGCAAAAGACCAATTTGCCCTCTTCATAACTTTATTATTGCACATACTTATTTAATATTTTATTACAAAGTTTCACGGGTTCTTACAATCGATCCTGCTCCTTCTCCAGATTTTCGATCACCGAACCGGCTCCGTTTAATTTTCTTTTTTGTTTTCAGATTCTCGAGCTGAACATTAGGTACAAATAAATATTGTTTCTAATTTTTTTGGTTGTTGTCCTAAGTTTAGTTTTGAATATGATGTACCATTATTGTTTCAATCTGATTATTTGGTAAAAATAAAATTTTGTTTTTGATTATTTTGGTTATTGTTTTAGTTTTAGTTTTGGATCTGATTATGAAGTACAATTAAATTAGATCTGGTTAGAGACTTGAATCATAAAACACGATTGAATCCTAAATCTATAGGTTCTAATTTTCGTTTTTCGTCTTGTTTTATAATTGCACGGTCTGTTTTGTTATTTTTAAAGCTTAACACCCTTACCTCTGGTATAAGGATCTACATTTATGCTTGATGAAGTGTAGAGTGATTCGAATACTTGCAATTTGTTTGAATCCCAATTTATTTCTTTTAATCGGTCTAAACAATAAACATTGGTATTATTTGAAGAAATATACGATATATATTCTTTAATAATGAAATAATGTAACAAAAGTATGGTGATGATATTATTTAAGAATGAAAGCCTCATACTGATTATTCTCTAAGAATAGAGGTTGAAAAAGTAGAGTTCTAATGGAGCAAGAGGTTGAACTAAGGTAATTCTCGATTCTTCATATATTGTTCTGTTTACAATTTATGTGACCACCCATTTCTACTGTTTGCAAATACTATGGTTTTTTCGTATAAATGCATGAATACAAAAATACGGTTTATCAAAAACCGATAATTTTAATGCTTAAAACAGTGGGTGTACAAATTCATATCAAGCTAACCATAGTAAGCAAGAAAGGATTTAACATTGAGTCCAATATAGGAGTTAACTTAAGCTTCACTCCAGCTAAACTTCATCCCATTGATAGCAACTTATATTGACCTGGAATACATGGCAAAACATAGAATACGTAAGACAAAAATTGTCTCGTGAGTTACATGAGTTTTAGACTCAAACCTTTAACTTCTTTTCCAATCTTTATATAAACCTTATGACATAAACATCTTTCAAAGTTTTAAAATATTATCATACCATAATTCTTTATTCTTTTCAAAATCATTACATATCATACATTTCATAATTATCTTCTTTCAAAACTTTATAATAGCAACATAATATAACTCTTTACTTCTCAAAAATCATTCTATGACATACTTTACGAAAATAACATCGTTCTTACTTTCTTTGACTGGTTTTATAAGCTTGCTGGATTTTTTATACTTAGGGCTTTAATCACTATAAGTGATACCCCAAGTCTCTATGGCTAGAAAGAACGGATCAATCCTCACCATAGAAGTGCTGAGGCGATCTACTTCGCGATTGGGCTTTTTCCCCAGTAGACCCCTTACCTAACCCGGGTAGGTTGGAACATAGTTCCCTTACTAACGCTGCTTGCTACAATTACCAGTCATACAAAAAAAAACTTGCTGCTTACTTGAACATTTCTCATAAACATATAACTTGTGGCTAGATGCCAAACTATATCTTTTTATGTCTTTATGGCTAGAATGCCAAATACATAACTTTCGTTTCACATAAATCATATGTTCAAAACATGTCTTTATAACATTTTAGGCCTAATGTCAAATCATACTTTCCAAACATCTTGTGGCTATACGCCCTTTCATACTTGAAAACATATACAATTTGTAACCAAAACATACTTCTTAAACATATTTTTGGCTATATGCCTATCCATACTTTCAAACATATATAACTTGTATTAAAAATATACTTTCACATATTTGGTTCATAGACCAAAACATACTTTCATATAATTGGCTCATAGACCAAAACATAACTTCAAATATAACATTATACTTTCACAAACGAGTTAGAGATAATACTCTTGCATATAATTTCACATATAGAAATTTTATAAGAAATCTTGAAAATACTTACTTGCCATGTACCCCAGAATGGGTAAAAATACTGCATGTACTCACCTCATGTATTGCTAGTGGATTGACTACACGTTCCTTGTATTTATACTCTTTTGATCCAATAATCATTTGACATGAACCTATAATTAACATGTTATACATTAATAGTCATGTTAACTGACTCTATAACTCATTAGAGTCCTTCTCATACTCATAGGGGTCAAAACAAGTGTATATCTTTTAAATATTTAACTTTAGATGAGTCGTATTCAATACGTACACTGCAATAGTACCCTCGAGGGGTCGTATTCCATAATAAAAATTTATTCCACCACTTTTAAACCATTATGGACATGTACTTAAAGTTTGGGATCATTTGGACATGTCTAGCAAGTTTCGGAGTCCAAAACCCCCTGTTTTAAACACACGACCCGTGCAAAAGTCATGCCCAAAAGAGCACGACCCGTGTTTGCCTTAAATAACAACATTTTTGAAGTTCAGGGGGAGCACGAGTCGTGCATAATGAGCACGACCCGTGCTCTTTCTGGGCAGATTCATTTCAGTCCGATTTTGCACTGTAGCAGTCCGATTTTTACCCTATCACTTGCTGTTTTGACTTATTAAGAACTTGATACTTGACTTAATACTTATGAAATCATTTCATGACCAAAACCTTGAGTTTATAACAAGTTTTAATCCATGAAATCAGTGTTTCCAATTCCAATTTCACCAAAAACCCGTTTTTGATATTTTTGGTCCAAAAACTGAATTTCTTGAAATTGTCTCTTACAACTGATTTATTACTTCTTTTATGACACTTTAGACTTATTAAAACATTAGGAATCATCTTCAAACTCATATACCCAATTTCTAGGGTTCTTGAGCAAGAATTCATCATTTTCATAAATTCAACAACACTTCTCAATTGAAGAGTGTTTACTGGACATTTTTAGTGTACTTAGATGGAATTAATTCTCTGGAATAATTTTATAAACTTCTTAAATCAAATGTCCAGATTCCATCCCGAGAAGACGATGAATAGTATGTGTTCAAGCTTTGCTTCCTTACCTCAAATGTTTGGAAACCTTAAATTCCAGCTCCAATCCCTCGTATCCTTCCAGATATTCACGACCTCCAGCTCTCTCCCGAAGCCTCCAGTACTCTCTGATATCTTCTGAGAATTTAGGAGATATTTTCTTATATTTATACTCCCAATATTTACAGTTTCCACCCCTGAAGTTCCAAGTCTTTCATTTTGGCACTAAAAATCAAATTCTATTACATAAGGTTCCATTCTTTACATTTTTTGTCCAACCTAGAATTATACTTTCATAATAACTCATGCATATGGTCAAATGACCAAATTATCCTTTTTATGGCAAAATGACCAAATTACCCTTATGGTCACAATTTCTCACTTATATATATATATTTTCAACTTTTATTACACCAAGTTCTATTTCTCACACTTTTACTCACAAACACAAATATATATATATATATATTTTATACCATGGTTCAAAACATGGCAAAAGACCAACTTGCCCTTCTTCACCAATTTTCTCCAAACTCCTGGAATTTTACTACATTTCCTGCTATATTATTTTAAAACTTCCAAAATTGTTGGTCTTTACCTTAAACATTATCTCAAATATAAATTCAAGATTTTTTGGTCGTTACAACTACCTCCCCCTTATTGGGATTCCGTCCTCGGAATCATCACTCAACTGTTTATCTAAGGAAACGCTTCTCCCTTCTCATTTTCAAAGGCCCTCAGCCTACATTTGGTTTTTAGTGAATACTTCCTTTTATCAACACATACTCATATTCTTTATTCTTTTATCCTTTTAATATGTTCATCTTTAGTTGTTTATGGTTCTTTAATCAACCTTCGAAGATTTCTACTTTCCACTCTTTATGAGGAATTTACATAGTCTCTTCCTCCTGAATATTTCTTTCAATTTCACATAAGGTTTTTCATATTTCTGCTTCATTTCTTCAAAAATTCATTCATCTCATGTTCTTATTACATCTCTTTTTACCTTATTTCTTTCATAAATAAATCTTTCAGTAAGGCTTATTTTACAAGGTGGTTTCATACTTCCATACTTTTATCACAAATAGCAGTCTGCTTTGTGATTCTTCTCATATCTTTACCCAAAACTTCATGAGATTATGTTAATCATATTCTTTACTTATAAGACTTTTTCCCAAATACAATTTGGTGAAATTTTGTATTTATATAAATACATAAATACACGATATCTTCCTTTTAAAACAGTATTTTATCCTTTAATGGATATTTCACTTAAACACAACTTCATAACTTTTTTTTTTATCTTTCTCTTTTCTTATCTCTTTGCTCATACATTATTTCATAATTAGTTTACTTTTATTCTTTCTTTATCTCTACTGACAACTCTCAGTTGTCTACCATTTTTAAAGAATGCATTTTCTTCCTTTCGTTTCACTTTACATCCTTACTTTTCTGTTTGAGACAGAATCTGTTGAATCAGCATATCTTTCACGAGAATTTGCATATTTCGTTCTGAAAGTGTTGAAACTACGTACCGCTTTTTATTTTAACAATTAGACATCATTAGCTTTCTTTCTATGTATATTATATAATATTTGACTTTATAAACTTGTACTGTTTCACTATTGAAGTTGATCTATTATTTCAGTCAACTTCCTTCTTTGCTACTCTTGTCATTTATATGACTAATTTTATACCCTTTTTACTCCCCATTAGCTTATATACGTTCACCATTCATTACTATATGTTCCACTTTGTAATTTACATGTATTATTTTCTTTAAATACATATCTGGTATAAATCCATACTTATATCACTGTCACATCATAAACATTGTTAATGACTCCATATTACTTCCATTTTAAATTCATAGTTTATGAAATCTCACTTTAACATGTTTCCTTCTCACGTCCTGTACATTAAATATATTTCTTCCGTTAATACATGTATTATATCATCTTTATTTATAGCACCCTCACAATTTGACATATTAGAAATTTAAATGTTTCCTTAATCTTCACTTGTCATTTACGAGATTTTGGTCTCAACTACTTATCATACTTAATGGAATCATTTCTATTACATTTGTCATCTTCTTATGTACTCCATGTATCATTCTCATATTATCATTTATGTTTTTAGTACTTCTTTGTAAATTCTTATTTCTCACATTAGTGCTTAGTTCAGCACCTAATCTCCTGCTTACTCTTTCCTCACGGTATTTAGATGGTTTACCATGATTGTTTCGAAATTTGTTTTTCTTCAATTCACTTCTGGAACTTCATACATGTTGTATATGATAATTCATATTTCCATACTTATCACACTTTTCCTATTATTACCATCTCTTCCATGTGTTATAGACTACACGTTTAACATATTACATTACTCTTTCATTTAAACTCCATTTCTTTACACTATATATTTCTTTACAACATTATATATTTCATATTTCATATAAAACTTAGTTCTTATGTATCTTTAGGTGATACACATCTGTCATTCATTTTCTCATCATCTTTCGTTCTTTTATATTTATAGGCACGTATAAACATATATACATTTCTTTGTATTTCATGGTTACTGGCCACGTACTAACCATTTCTCAAATTCTTTGGATACTTTTATCCACCATTCCCATTCGGAAGTCGTAATTTCCTGTCTATTTATTATAATTTTTATCTTGTCTTTGATTCTTTGTCTAATACTTATTTAGACATTTACTATTGCTCTTTACTTCGTAGTGATTATGACCTTTAATCGTCTTACTTACATGCTTTTGGTTTTCTCCAGTTAACATACGTCATTATACCATTTTATTACCGGTATTTCTTCTTATACTTCTTTCATTTGGTTGCGGAATTTAATTCCTGATAACCAATATCTTAACATTATATTTGTCTAGGGACAACTTTTAACATTCTTCTTTTAAGAGATAAATTAACAATTTACAACTCGAACTGTTTTCTATTTTTGTCGGGTAAGCATGTTCTACCTTCAACCTTCAGGCTTGTTAACTCCCAACTTTGATTAAATTCCAACTTCTGTCATGAAAAGTTTCTTGAAGACAACCAAGAATTTTCATAATCGCCTTACACGTTGCGACACCTGTCATAACTTACAAGCGGTTACAGTCTGCTACTACTTTACATTAAGTAATATTCTTTGCAGACATCGATTTCACATTTACTTATAGTGACGTTACTTCTGTTCGGGTACATCATGGTGCGTGCGTCTTCATTTGTATGCTGCTTCTTTTACAGGCCAATCCATAACAACGACTTCCAAATCTATAAATAGATATAGCATTCAGCCTACCACCTTTATTTACTTCTCACTTAATTTGCTGCTTATCATTTTACTTGTCTCACCATTATTCTTATGACTTAATCAATTGTCGAATCTTTGGACACATTTATTCATCTTTTAGAAACAATTTTTAGATTCAATGGCCATGCCCAAAGCATACCACTTACTTACATTAAACTCTTCTTTACCATTTTTTTATAGAAATTTATATATTATTAATACATCCTGCTGGTAATTTTCATTCTTTATGTAAGAGTCTTACAACTCTCGTATGGGTAATCAATACCCATATTTCTTCTCCATATCGCTCTTATTCTTACCTCCTCTCGCCTCTACAGGCACATACTTTAATGTCTTTCAATCTGTCTAAAGGGTATTAACTATCTTATTTATTCTTTTACTTTACCATACTAAGTGGTATATATTCATTGCACCATCTTTAAATACTTATAATCTTACTTGTTCTTATTACATCGGCATATAATTCCTATGTTATACTTATTACTCTCTTCAAAACCCTACCCACCAGAATACCATAATTCCTTTGCGATTCCACCAGCCTCAATACATATCCTGTGATTATGATAATACGGGCCCATATTACCATAACCACCTATACATATTGATTCTGTTGTTACCACAATGTTTTATGGGACCCTGGTTCCTTTAACATATAACACCATTATAAAAACATGGTGATCAATACTGAAAATCTTTCTACTTTATAACATAGCCTTTAGTAAATATGGACAGTTACGGAAAATATCTTATAATTTTCCTAACAGTCAAATTTTTGCTCACTCTAAACGTTAGCTTAACACTTCTTAGTGTTATATATCTACATATTTTACATAATGCATAATGTCTTAATCATTTAAGACATCATATAACATACTTTCATAAACTAACATTTTTTTATAGCATGAGTTTAAGCCTAGGAGTGGAACAAGCCAATCCTAATTCGCTTAAACTATGGCTTTGATACCAACTTGTGACACCCCATTTCTACTGTTTGCAAATACTATGGTTTTTTCGTATAAATGCATGAATACAAAAATACGGTTTATCAAAAACCGATAATTTTAATGCTTAAAACAGTGGGTGTACAAATTCATATCAAGCTAACCATAGTAAGCAAGAAAGGATTTAACCTTGAGTCCAATATAGGAGCTAACTTAAGCTCCACTCCAGCTAAACTTCATCCCATTGATAGCAACTTATATTGACCTGGAATACATGGCAAAACATAGAATACGTAAGACAAAAATTGTCTCGTGAGTTACATGAGTTTTAGACTCAAACCTTTAACTTCTTTTCCAATCTTTATATAAACCTTATGACATAAACATCTTTCAAAGTTTTAAAATATTATCATACCATAGTTCTTTATTCTTTTCAAAATCATTACATATCATACCTTGCATAATTATCTTCTTTCAAAACTTTATAATAGCAACATAATATAACTCTTTACTTCTCAAAAATCATTCTATGACATACTTTACGAAAATAACATCGTTCTTACTTTCTTTGACTGGTTTTATAAGCTTGCTGGATTTTTTATACTTAGGGCTTTAATCACTATAAGTGATACCCCAAGTCTCTATGGCTAGAAAGAACGGATCAATCCTCACCATAGAAGTGCTGAGGCGATCTACTTCGCGATGGGGCTTTTTCCCCAGTAGACCCTTACCTAACCCGGGTAGGTTGGAACATAGTTCCCTTACTAACGCTGCTTGCTACAATTACCAGTCATACAAAAAAAAACTTGCTGCTTACTTGAACATTTCTCATAAACATATAACTTGTGGCTAGATGCCAAACTATATCTTTTTATGTCTTTATGGCTAGAATGCCAAATACATAACTTTCGTTTCACATAAATCATATGTTCAAAACATGTCTTTATAACATTTTAGGCCTAATGCCAAATCATACTTTCCAAACATCTTGTGGCTATACGCCCTTTCATACTTGAAAACATATACAATTTGTAACCAAAACATACTCCTTAAACATTTTTTTGGCTATATGCCTATCCATACTTTCAAACATATATAACTTGTATTAAAAATATACTTTCACATATTTGGTTCATAGACCAAAACATACTTTCATATAATTGGCTCATAGACCAAAACATAACTTCAAATATAACATTATACTTTCACAAACGAGTTAGAGATAATACTCTTGCATATAATTTCACATATAGAAATTTTATAAGAAATCTTGAAAATACTTACTTGCCATGTACCCCAGAATGGGTAAAAATACTGCATGTACTCACCTCATGTATTGCTAGTGGATTGACTACACGTTCCTTGTATTTATACTCTTTTGATCCAATAATCATTTGACATGAACCTATAATTAACATGTTATACATTAATAGTCATGTTAACTGACTCTATAACTCATTAGAGTCCTTCTCATACTCATAGGGGTCAAAACAAGTGTATATCTTTTAAATATTTAACTTTAGATGAGTCGTATTCAATACGTACACTGCAATAGTACCCTCGAGGGGTCGTATTCCATAATAAAAATTTATTCCACCACTTTTAAACCATTATGGACATGTACTTAAAGTTTGGGATCATTTGGACATGTCTAGCAAGTTTCGGAGTCCAAAACCCCCTGTTTTAAACACACGACCCGTGCAAAAGTCATGCCCAAAAGAGCACGACCCGTGTTTGCCTTAAATAACAACATTTTTGAAGTTCAGGGGGAGCACGAGTCGTGCATAATGAGCACGACCCGTGCTCTTTCTGGGCAGATTCATTTCAGTCCGATTTTGCACTGTAGCAGTCCGATTTTTACCCTATCACTTGCTGTTTTGACTTATTAAGAACTTGATACTTGACTTAATACTTATGAAATCATTTTATGACCAAAACCTTGAGTTTATAACAAGTTTTAATCCATGAAATCAGTGTTTCCAATTCCAATTTCACCAAAAACCCGTTTTTGATATTTTTGGTCCAAAAACTGAATTTCTTGAAATTGTCTCTTACAACTGATTTATTACTTCTTTTATGACACTTTAGACTTATTAAAACATTAGGAATCATCTTCAAACTCATATACCCAATTTCTAGGGTTCTTGAGCAAGAATTCATCATTTTCATAAATTCAACAACACTTCTCAATTGAAGAGTGTTTACTGGACAATTTTAGTGTACTTAGATGGAATTAATTCTCTGGAATAATTTTATAAATTTCTTAAATCAAATGTCCAGATTCCATCCCAAGAAGACGATGAATAGTATGTGTTCAAGCTTTGCTTCCTTACCTCAAATGTTTGGAAACCTTAAATTCCAGCTCCAATCCCTCGTATCCTTCCAGATATTCACGACCTCCAGCTCTCTCCCGAAGCCTCCAGTACTCTATGATATCTTCTGAGAATTTAGGAGATATTTTCTTATATTTATACTCCCAATATTTACAGTTTCCATCCCTCAAGTTCCAAGTCTTTCATTTTGGCACTAAAAATCAAATTCTATTACATAAGGTTCCATTCTTTACATTTTTAGTCAAACCTAGAATTATACTTTCATAATAACTCATGCATATGGTCAAATGACCAAATTACCCTTTTTATGGCAAAATGACCAAATTACCCTTATGGTCACAATTTCTCACTTATATATATACATTTTCAACTTTTATTACACCAAGTTCTATTTCTCACACTTTTACTCACAAACACAAATATATATATATATATATATATATATATATATATATATTTATTTATTTATACCATGGTTCAAAACATGGCAAAAGACCAACTTGCCCTTCTTCACCAATTTTCTCCAAACTCCTGGAATTTTACTACATTTCCTGCTATATTATTTTAAAACTTCCAAAATTGTTGGTCTTTACCTTAAACATTATCTCAAATATAAATTCAAGATTTTTGGGTCGTTACAATTTATATATATCAAAATTAATAGACATTTATATCTTTTCAAGATATTCTTTGAGAATTGTAGTATTTCTAATTCTTTGTTTTTGACAGAACACACGAACCAGAAAGAGATTGACAGTTTAATAGAAGAAGTGTTTTCAAGTGGGCTTAATTTTTCAAGAATGCTTCCATTCTCAAGAATTCTTTAGTTGCAATCGATTATGGAAGAACACTTGTAATTTAGTATACAATGAATGTAATTTGAATTTATTTTTTTAAGAGTGTCTATTATTGCATTTGTAATAAGAATTATTATTCTTTTGATGCAAATTGTTTTTCTTAAAAACATGTATTCATATTCTTTAAAAATATTAATTCTAAAAAAGTATATTGAATTAGTCGTATTCTTTAAGAATGAAAGAAAAATATGATAACAAACCGCAAAAAATGATTTGACGTGTTGATTCGAATTCTTATTGTTAATAAATCTGATTTAGTTAGAATATATAAAATAAAATCCGATAATTGACTTAATTGATATTAATTAACTTGTTTTAGTTGCCTAAAATGTAGGAGATATGTATTTTCTCTCTTAATAAAATGTCCTATTTACCCTTATAATTAATAAGGTCAATTTATATTATATATGTCATCCCATGATAATAATATGCACACTCAAATCACATCCTCTCATTCTTTCAATCTAATGACTACAAATTAGTCCTACATTCACACAATGGATGCAATTCACATTTGATCCTATCTCTCTCTCTCTCTCTCTCTCTATATATATATATATATATATATATATATATATATATATATATATATATATATATATATATATATATATATATATATATATATATATATATATATATATATATATATATATATATATATCAGTGTTGTAAAAGTCGGCCTAGGCGGCCGCCTAGGCGGCGCCTACGCGCTAGGCGGGCGGGTTCCGCCTACGATTAGTGGTAGGCGGTCAAGTTAGGCGGATTTGGTCAACGGCGGTTAAAATCGGGTTTAGGCAGGCCTAGGCGGGTCTGGGCGGGTCTAGGCGGCAAAATTTTCAATTATTCAAAATTCAAAATTTTCAATTTTTCAAAATTTTCAAAAAATTTCAAATTTCTAGAATTTTCAAAAATTATCAAATTTTCAAAAAAAATCAAAATTTTAGATTTTTAAAATTTAATTTTAGAAAATGTCATTAATTATGATAATCGGTGGTTAAGTTACGATTATTGATGATTAAAATTGTCAAAAATATCATTAATTAGTCTAAACATTCTGATGTTTGATGACTTACAAATTTAAACACTTAGATTTATCAAATTTTTATGCTTATTTATTTATTTTGTAGGGATATAGGTAATATCTAAATTTTAAAAAATAAATTTTGTTACAATTAATACTCCCCGCCTAGGCGTCGACTAGTCCTCGCCTAGACCGACTAGTCCTAGGCCCCAGTCCATTGCCCGCCTACCGCCTAGCGACTTTTACAACCATGATATATATATATATATATATATATATATATATATATATATATATATATATATATATATATATATATATATATATATATATATATATATATATATATATATATATATTCATAGTTTTTGGAAATGCTTCGACTGGTCGAACCATCGAATTGGTAAGGAGACCGGTTCGATATCCGGTCCGGTTTTCAAAACCTTGATTATTTTATACTTGATGACATTGACTTAGTTATTTTTAACAACATACATTTACCTATATTTTAACTATATAATTTTATTTATGCAAACCTTTTACTAGTATATTATAATAAGTCATATTTCTTACACCATATTTATTTGAAACTACCTAAATTTTAATAAATTCATTTAGCAATATTTTAAATTGATTCATTAATATAATATAATTGAAAAGAAAAGAAAATTTCTATCTAGAATTTTGTCTTCTGTAAATTTTTATTTAGAAAATGTTTTTCAAAAGTTATAAAATTTTAATAAAAATAATTGGTTTTAAAATTAACTAAAAATAATAATAACTAATAATAACATAATATTATTATAGATAATGTTTCTTTTATAAAATTTAAGCATTTTAATCAAAATTTAGAATAAAACTTTAAAAAAAAAACGATTTTTGAAAGAACTGGATAGACAGGATTGTACTCATGACAGAGTGATAAAAAGAGAGAATGATGTTTCCGTTTTTAACGTTTTCTGCCCCTGCAATGTGAATCTGGAACCCACTTCGCAATTCACCAAGCTTTTGCTCTCTTCTGACTAATATACCAACCCACGGAACCACCTACCGCCTCCTTTCATTCAATGAACGGCGCTTGTCGGTCGTCTATCTGTTGGTAGTTTTCTGCAGATTCCAACGGCGTCGTTATCTGAAGTTTGAGATTGACTCCTTGATGGAAACTAGCGAGCGTAGTTTCTCCGGCGGCGTTAGATCTTATTCCGGCGTATGCTGTACTTGTTTAGTGTTACAGAGCTTCAGTTAAAGTTTCGTGTTAATTTGCTGGATGAATTAGAATCCTTTACTCGTTCAGTCAACTTTGTGTTGAATATACGGACGATGATGTCAGGTACCTTTCGAATACCTCTTAGTTAATTGATTTTTTTCGTTTGTCGAATATTGTTTGTATCTATATGCTTCATTTAGGTTTCATCCTGGCGATTTGTATGCGGGGCGAAATTGTATATAGTACGTATATTGTTAATCTCATATAATTAGAAAACTTACGCTGGTACTTTGATATTGTACGAATGAATTAACCATCTGCCAAAAAAATTCTCGAGAGTTTAGCAATGACCGCTGCAATTAGCATCATGATCGGGTTGGGCTTAATTACATTTTTTTTGAAATTTGGGGCAATAAGTTGTTCATATCAGCTAAACAACTAATCTAGCGAGCAAGGTTAGGCTGTGTTTGATAGTTGCTGACTGAGTTAGATCTGATTGAGTCAGAGGCCTGACTCAGTCAGAAGCTCGGACTGAGTCAACCTCTGACCGAAATCATGCTGATTGATTATGCATCTGACTGAATTTGCTGAATGATAGAAAATGACAATGTTACCCTTCTATTCTATATTTTGGTGGATAAAATTGTTATATATCTCATATTACAACTGAAACATTGATTGATATCTAAAAAGCATATAACTTGTTTTTATAGCTAAATAAAAAATATACTATATATGAGATATGTATGATTTGTTGTTATTTCCACCATTGTTCACTGGAACTATGTAGGGTATGCATAATCAAATGAAATATATACAATATACATCACGAAATAAGAGAAAAAGATTATCTTGCCCCTATGAAGACGACCAATTTGTCCCTCTATGTGAATAACATAAGCATCACAAACTGTAGCAAACAAAAGAAATAAGTAAAAGTTTATCACCAAAGTCATTAACAGTAGATACAAATGTGACATCGCAACCGCCTTAGGTTCTGATGTTGCTATGGAGGGGTTTGTAGGATCAAAAAAGTAATAGCGAAGGGGAGACAAAGTCCAACAACCAACATTTATGAATAAGAAATTATCGAATATGTAGTTGTGATTTCAAAGTTTCAGCAATCTGATTTCAAAACACAAACTACAAACAACGAATTTTAGCAAAATCTGAAATCAACAGAAGAAAATCCATACCTATCGCAGCAGCGGAAACTGAGAACGGCGATGATGCTTTGGACGGTGGCGGTGGCAGATCCCTTCTACAGATCTACCGGCGACGACTCATAGAGGAGAAACGTTGAGTTGGCGGATGCGACTGGTTTAATGGAGGAAGCAGAGGAGAGATGAGCCGTAAAAGCGATGGAGGCGGGGAAAGGGCAAAAAAGGATACGTGTGTTTTATTTCTCAGTCAGCGACTTTGTATCGCTTACCGAGTAAGATGTATTCGACTGGCCAGTAAGATGTATTGGACCGAGTAAGATGTTTTTTTTGGGCCTATCAAACGGTCTGACTCGGATCGAGTCAGACATTACCTCTTACTGGACCAGTAAGAGGTAAATCAAACACAACCTTAGTCTTTGTGATATTATGAGATAACCATTCCTGGACTGGTGTGATATTGCAAATCCTTGTAAAGTATGTAAGAGATCTTTTTGCAATTTAAAATAGTGTTTTATCTTGATAAGATTTTAAGATATAAATGAGTTTCATACGGAAGTTGACGCATGTACTTGATTTTATGCGTACTTGGTACTTTGTCACATGAGCAGTATACTAGTATTAATACTCCATTATTGGTCATAGTTTGTGGAAACCATGACAAATTCACCACCAAATTGCCTTTTTATTCTATGAATTCTCAGGGTATAACCTCAAGGATCTAATTCAAGAAGCACAACACCGGTGGTTGAGGCCGGGAGAGGTGTTTTTTATACTGCAAAATTACGAGGAAAACCAGCTTAGCCATGAGCCCCCTCAAAAGCCTTCCAGTAATTTTCTGCTATTGTTATTTATGTGTTCATTTTATATATATATATATATATATATATATATATATATATATATATATATATATATATATATATTACAATGCATTTTCTGATATTTCTGTTATCTTGTTGATTTAATTCTTCCACAGGTGGGTCTTTGTTTCTTTTCAACAAAAGGGTCCTTCGTTTTTTCCGTAAAGATGGTCATAGTTGGCGGAGAAAAAAGGACGGAAAAAATGTTGGTGAAGCACATGAACGTCTAAAGGTTTTTCTATTTGCTGTTTTGGTTGTGATCTTTTTGTGGTGTTCTTTAACTGCCAATACACTTCCATGTTTTACCAATGTTGCAATCCTTTTTGTATAGGTTGGAAATGTTGAAGCTTTAAGTTGTTACTATGCACACGGTGAACAGAATCCAAATTTCCAGAGGCGTTCTTATTGGATGTTGGATTCGTAAGTAAAAAAGTTCATCTCTTCGTTATATATATATATATATATATATATATATATATATATATATATATATATATATATATATATATATATATATATATATATATGCTTTTTTTCTTACTCTAATGCTGGGTGGCGTTTTATACTTGTATTTTAACTGACAAACATACTTATCCATCCACAATTTCTGTAGACTTACTATTATTAATTTTCTGGTGACAGGGCAATGGAGCATATTGTACTTGTTCATTACAGAGATATAACCATAGTAAGGGGTTGTTTCTTCTTTTTTCTCTCATAAATTGTTTGTTATATGGGTAACGTGTTAAATGGATAAATGATGTGCGTGGATTTTTGGACTGAATGAACAGTCTAAATATGAAAAATGACCATTTTACCCTTCTTGATAAAAGTCCATTAAGTCAAAAATAAAATAACACACAAATGTGTTGAGCTTATTTTGAGTTTCAAGCTTCTATAAAGATGGCAATATATAGCATTGATAATATTGCAGGGTAAGCATAGTGCGGGGCCCATGTCGACATTGATGTTGGGATCTTCAAACATCGTTCAGGGTTCCAACTCCTACACCACTCGGCTTACTTCCTCCACTTCTGTTGCTAGTGAAGATTATGAAGCTTACAACACCACATCTGGTCAAGGTTCTTTAGAAGTCAGTCCAAATGTTGTTATCACATCCAATGGGGCAAGTCACTTGAATCTAACTCAAATATTTGAAGATATTGATGGTTCACCTGATTTCGAAATTAATCAGGCGTTGAGAAAGCTTGAGGAGCAGTTGAGTTTGGACCACTTAAAAGATAATGGCACGTTCTATAGCGAGAATGAGTTAGGTTTTACAGTTAACGAGCCAGATTTTAGTGGATCTCAAGGGTTGCAATATGGTTCAGACAATTATGTGTCTCTACAATATCCAGGTTTGTCTCCTTTTTCTTGTTCCTCATAATCATCAAAACATCAAATATAATAGTTTTAAAAAGATATTCACTCCTCGTCTTTACTGGATCTTAACTATGACTGTTCTAGATAAAACTCAAGAGCATCTAAGCACATCATTAAATTATGCCACGGATTATGGGACACTACATCAGTACCAGCAACTACCCAGTGATGACTCAGCTATTCCAAGTCAACAAACTTTAATTTGGAAGGACATGCAAAGATACAATGGGAGTACGGCATCTGATGGTTCCCTAGAGTATTACGTACACCCATCAGATAAAAATGTAAGCTTATTTTGATCATCAAATTTGATAACTAGTCTTGATTATTATGCTTGTTTCCTGTTCTTTTTCATGTCAAAGTGCACTTGTTTTAAAAATGCTCAAAACCTCTCTCTATTATGTTATTGACTAAAGAATCCCCATGATATTATGTTCAAACCTCTCTCTCTCTCTCTCTATAATTTTTCCTGCTCACTCCCCCCTTGCACCATTCATATGGGACTTGATTGTTGTTATTGTAATGTTTTTTACAGTTGTTCGAATTCCTGTTGTATGAATATGTTTCAATGTTATGTTCTTCAAACAGGAAATGCTTTTGCCTCAAGCAAGAACAAATCCTGTGGTAGAGCAAAGGAAGTATCATTCGGGAGATACTGATGCAAGTAATGACTGTAAGTCTAGTGTTTTTTTATAATGTTAGAACACCGAAACCTCTGACAAATATTGTATTTCCAGCATACATATTGCCATCTCAACAACTTGAAGATTCAACATTTTCCACATATAACCCTGCAAGAAATATCTATCAAAGTGACGCAGACTTATACTCAACATTGTTTGACCAAGGGCAAATTGGAACGCCACTCGCATCAGATTCAAGTTTAACCATTGCACAAGACCAGAAATTTAGTATTCGTGAAATATCCCCAGACTGGGGTTATGCAACTGAGCCAACAAAGGTAAATTCTATTTGTTAATAGTATAAAAGAATTAATTTGTTTCTCTAATATTCCTTGTTGCAGGTACTCATAGTTGGAAGTTTTACATGTGATCCATCAGATTCTGAATGGATTTGTATGTTTGGTGACATTGAAGTTCCTGTTGAGATTATTCAGGAAGGAGTCATCTGTTGCCAGGCTCCACCTCATTTACCTGGAAAAGTTACAATTTGTATCACTTCTGGTAACCGAGAGGCTTGTAGTGAGGTCAGGGAGTTTGATTATCGTGATAAACCTAAACCAACCATGTATGTGCACACAAACTCAACAGAGGATGAATCAATTAGGAGCTCTGAGGAATTGTTATTACTTGTACAATTTGTTCAAATGCTACTACTATCTGATAAAGTCGAGCAAAATGGTAAAAATACCATAACTGACCTTCCGGAAGGTTCAATGGCTGGTGAAGATTCATGGGCTCAAGTTATCGAGGCTGTTTCAGATGGTAGTCTAGCACCATTTAAAACAACAGATTGGCTTCTGGAAGAACTTCTAAAAGACAAGTTTCAAAGGTGGATTTCCTCTAAATTTCAGGAGGAAAACGGGTTTTCTACTTTGTCTAAAAAAGAACAAGGGATGATACACATGGTCTCTGGATTGGGTTTTGCATGGGCCTTGACACCTATACTTAAATCTGGAGTTGGTATCAATTTTCGCGACGTCAATGGTTGGACTGCCCTTCATTGGGCTGCACGTTATGGAAGGTAATCTTATATCTTCCATAGTAAATTATAAATTATTTTTATCTCTATAAATTTCAATAACATTAATGTTTTTATAGAATTTCAGTATTTCACTTCAATTATTTTTTGTTATTCTCCAAAAATAACTAAATTTTATTTGTATAGAGTTCTATTTTAGGATTTCATGGTATTAAAATTTTTATGGGTTATTCATTAATGTCATAAAAGCCCTAACGTTTGTAAGAAATTAAATTTATTTTGGTTCATTAAAACCCTTAAGTTTGACGGTATCTATAACAGTATACAAGGGTAAAACCGAACATTCCCGCCAAACTGAAGGGTTTTAATGAAACATACATAAATTTAAGGGCTATTATGAACAAAAAATACATAAAAGGGTAAACCCGAACATTTCTTACAAACGTAAGGACTTTTATGACATAAACCCTTTTTTTATAGTGAGTTTTTCTTGACTATTTGAATTATGTTGAGAAATTGACTAAATTTAAAGAAGTGAGCGTCCCACCTTGATGGCAAGAGAAAAGCTGGAGCGCGTTCTTTCATATAAAA
Source organism: Cichorium intybus (assembly GCA_023525715.1). Classification (NCBI taxonomy): domain Eukaryota; kingdom Viridiplantae; phylum Streptophyta; class Magnoliopsida; order Asterales; family Asteraceae; genus Cichorium; species Cichorium intybus. The sequence goes on along the minus strand of CM042011.1, from coordinate 853,096 downwards.
TGATTCCAAAGCTTTGGTGTCAAAGTGCCCCAATCAAAAACACTTTGAGGATTCAATAATTTTCTTTTCCTCTCTTGTGTTTGAGTGTAAAAAAGTGTGAGTTTGATCCATGGAGAGTGTGAGTGTAATTTGGGGTAGCTTAAGAGATTAATCTTATCTGAATTTTAGTAATTTATTATATAGTTTTCTCTTTAAAAGCCTATGGTTTTTATCCGGTTTGAGCTTCCCACATATACTTGACCATTGATTTTTCACTGGGCGGGCTTTGGGATTCTTGGAGACGGTTGTTCCAACAAATTAAATATACAAATATTTCAATAGATATGAATTATGTTTATATGTGGCGATGTATCTTCATTTGGTTAAAGTTTAATCTTCAAAAATAACTTTTTTTTTTCTTTATTTATCCCATATAATTTCATCTAGTTTTCTAATTGTACATAACAAACATGTTGGAGTGGGTCATTCCGTTCACCAAACATGACAATGGAATGCAAAGATCCTAGCTACTACCTTGCTTATTCCATTATGTTGTTAATTCCATTATTTTGTTCATTCCATTCCACCATACCAAATAGATGTTTAAATACTATAATGCAACAGGGAGAAGATGGTAGCTGAACTCTTAGCTTCTGATGCAAACCCTGGAGCAGTAACACATCCATGTCAGCAAGATCCAACTGGAAAAACCCCTGCATCAATAGCAGCCACATACGGGCACAAAGGGCTTGCAGGTTATCTCTCAGAAATGGCACTCACTAGCCATCTTTCATCCCTTACGCTTAAAGAAAGTGAACTATCTAAAGGCTCTGCTGACTTGGAAGCCGAAAGAACAGTAAACAGCATTTCAGACCTGGAAAGCAAGGATCAGGTGTCTCTCAAGTACACGTTAGCTGCTGTGAGGAACGCAGCTCAAGCTGCTGCACGTATACAAGCTGCTTTCAGGGCACATTCTTTTAAGAAGAGGAAACAGAAGGAAGCTGCTGAAGCATCTGCTGCTGAAGATGAGTATAGTCTTGTTCCAAGTGAGATTCAAGGACTTTCAGCAGCTTCAAAGTCCATGTTTGGAAATGCACGCGATCACAATGCAGCCTTATCTATCCAGAAGAAATATCGCGGTTGGAAAGGTCGTAAAGATTTCCTTGAACTTCGACAGAAAGTTGTCAAGATACAGGTTCTCTCTCTCTCTCTCTCTCTCAAAAATTCTTTCTCTCTCTCAAATATGAAATATTGTGTATGGTTTGACAGGCTCATGTGAGAGGTTATCAGGCAAGGAAGAGTTATGAAACAATCTGTTGGGCGGTTGGTATAGTGGAGAAAATTGTGTTGAGGTGGTACAGGAAAGGAGTTGGGTTACGGGGATTTCATTTGGATTTGATAAGTGAAGATGGAGATGAAGACATTAAGAAGGTATTTCGAAAGCAAAAAGTGGATGCTGCTTTAAGTGAAGCCGTTTCCAGGGTGCTCTCTATGGTCAAGTCTCAACCAGCAAGACAACAATACCAGCGTATGCTTCATAAATATAGGCTCGCAAAGGTCGGTAACCTTCATTTGTTTCACACCAATTTTTGACATTTCTCTAACTTCTTTTAGAGATAATTAGTCTTAATATGATGATAAAAAAGTGTATTATTACTTTTAACAATCTAATATTCTGAATGTATTTTTGAGCAACTTTTGCAGGCACAACGAGGAGGTTTGGAAAGTGAAGGAGCTTCAACGTCTCAAGGTGACACACCCACACCAGGTATGCAGGGTGATGTCTTGTACGGATATATGTAAAGGAGTAAATGGTTAATTAGTTGATAGTATTGAGTGTATAAATGATAAGGTGGTTGGTTAAGTTTGTATGTATAGTTAAATATGTGGCATGATGTGGATATGATATTCAGTTTGGCTGTAACCCTTTGTATGTACGAGGGCCATTTTCTAAGTTTGGAAAGAGTTCTCCTTGATTTATGCTTTAAGGCTTTGAGGGATTTCACCCTTTGCCTTTTGGGATGAGAGGAGAGCATTGAGCAGTACTACATTGTCTGTGTAAATGTGACAATTTCATTCTGATGCAACCAAAGTTGATGCTTTATACTCGTGACAAGAATTTAAATTACATTAAGATTTTGTCTACGCCAAATCAGAAGCTGTTCATTTTAATTGTTTTTATTCACAAGTTCTTGTATGCCAAAGATTTTCATATTTAACTCATAATGACACAAATTTCTAAATGTTTAATGTTATCGTTATGTATTATACTATATGCTTTTGCTGAATATCATGAGTTATTGAACTTGAAAAAAATGATCCTATTTGTAAGATTGTTTTTTCAGTCGACAAAATAACTAAAGAAATTTGATTTAGAAAAAAAAAAAAAAACAATTATCATCAGTGTAATATTCATCACTGATGGCCTAGTGGATAAGGCTTAGGACTCTTTCTCTTCTCCCATAAAGAGGTTCCAAGTTCTAATCCCACTCCCTCCCTTTCCCCATAGGGAGTGTTAGGTTTCAATCAGGGGATGACCACTGGCCACCTCTCTACCCCGTAGGTGATTGACCCGGACCACCCTGCTGCCAGGTGTGCGTGGGCCTCGAGGTTGCTTCATAAGGGTCATCCAAAGGATGGGTTGGGTGGGGTCCTCGGTTACCAAAAAAAAAAAAAAAAAAAAATATTCATCACAATAGCCATAAGCTTAAAAAACAACAGATAAGTAATCTAGGCTATTGCGTCTATGTACTTTACATCGAGTAGTGCCATTGTTGCAAATTAACTATAGAAATCACTGTTCTATATTCCAATGTTACAAGTAGGTAGATTTTTCAGCATACGATATAGTAATAGAAGAAAAGAAAAGTAAGATATATAATAAACAAATCAACAAAAATGTTGTTACCATTTCTTGCAATTAACTCTATAAAGTACACACTCCATAGTTTGTATTAAAATTTATCATGCCAAATTATTTCCTAACTTCCAACTCTTTTAAGTTGTATGCGTGAAAAAGTTGGTTATTGATTAGTTGATTACATTTTCATGTATTCATTGTTATAATTTATTCACATTTATAACTTATAACTTTAATAATTGTAGATTTATTTGATATGTTTAGAAGTGTTTTTTTTTATCATGAACAAAGCAATTTTAGTGACTCGGCGAGTGACTTCATCCACTAAGCTTCCTTTTTCTTTTTCTTCTCTACCAAGTTTCCCTCTCACTTATTGCATGTATAAATCCTCGCCATCACACACTCTCATCTCCATCACCAGAAACCACCAGCCTATAATTGTGTTTGAGATGGCAGATTGGGGCCCTGTTTTTGTGTCGGTTTTACTGTTTGCATTATTATCACCAGGGTTGTTGTTTCAGTTGCCGGGACGCGGTCGTTGTGTTGAATTTTGCTGTTTTCAGACGAGCGGCGTTGCCATACTGGTTCATACAATGCTTTACTTTGGTATCATTTGTCTATTCACCTTCGCCATCAGAGTCCATCTATATATTGGCTAAATTCAGCTTTTTTCTACCTTATTTTCTAATTTTATGGTGTATGTGGACACGCTTGTGCCTTTGTGGTACATTTTTTAGGTTGAGTGGAATTGTACTTGATTACTTTAAGTAGTTGTATAAAATAGATGTTTTCATGTCTTGAAATCAATATAATTAATGTTTCATATGATACACGTATTTAAAGTTAGAGGCCAAATAACCTCGGTTTTGGCTTTAAAAATTGGTAATTGTATTCTGTGCCGAGACTTACAACACTTCTCTCTTTAAGATATAACTTTTTAAAATGTTAATATTAGATCGATTATTGTTAGTAAAATAACCACTTCGCAAGAAAAACCCCTAACCATTTAATGACATTATAATGAATAAACATATATTCAAATTGTAACTTCGATCTGTTCTAAAAAAAAAGGAAACGATTCATTTTCTTGAAACAATCAAAATAAAAATTATGATGTGTGTTGGAGAAATCGGCCAGAAGAAGAAAGAGGAAGGTAAGGTGATAATCAATCATGGATATCGACATGAGTAGTGTAAGTCCCCAAGTAATATTTCGATCATATTTTGCCTGGTATCACGAAATTCAGTCGGGGATAATCCAATCAAAATGACAACTTCTAGTTTAGGCAAGAAAATGGAAGTGTTGCTTGCTCGATTATTAATCAAAGATACCGAAATAGTGGTATACCTCGTTAGGTATACAAGGTGTTTCATCAATATAGATGAATATCATAAATCGCAGTTACTTAGCGGTGGATGGCAGTTTTGTATAGTTACCATTTCAGCAGCAGCCATTTAATAACAAAATGCCGTTGAATCACATGAGACAACTTCAGGTGGCAATATACGAGGATTATTTATATGGTTTTTCTAAAATTTTAAAGTTGGTGTCTCTATCTCTTTGCTAAATCACATATGATTCTATTAACCGTGCTCCAGTAGATCGATTTTTGCAATTATGAAATGCTTAAAGTATACACTCAATAGTTTTTCTTCATCAATGTTCTTTAGGCAGTTATGAATATATCAGGTTTTTACAATCAAATGTTTATGGATTGGCAACCCGTAAATGCCTATGTGATATTTGCTGCTTCGAATGATCTTCTCAAGGACTTTATGTATAAAATCGAATATGCATTATTTCTTTACGAGGGCAAACTTTACTCGTAATCATTTCGTCATATTATGAATTATTGCTTGCTTTTCTAGATGAATCACTTCCCATTATGAGTGTATTTCGTGGATGTGAATGCTTATGGCATGAGATAGAAACCACTTTATTTTAATCTTCCTGTTTTGATGTTAAAATAGTTAAACTGCACCTTTATTTAAGACAGTTTAAAATTTCGATGGGAAATTAAAGAAGTTTCTTAAGTTTACCATGTGCATGTTGTTACACGATGCAATCCAAAGAAAAACAAGAAAATACGATTCATGATTCGGCCAAAAGAGATTTGACCTACGTCCACGGACAGTTACCGGATATATCTTCTATTCTTCAACAATTTCAAGTGATACATTAGGTTCCCTAGCTACGGATATATATAACCAAAAAAAACCCTAGCGATTGTTGGGCCAAACTCATATACAAGTAAATTTGAATTAACAAAACAGGTCGAGCCACTCGAATAATTGTGGCTCTGATGCTACTTGTTATATGATGCAATCACACATAAACAAGAAACTCAAATACTTATCTCGTCAATTTCATAATTCAAGGTTTTTCCGGTCACTTCGTTTCGGTTGGGTCATAAATTCATCCGGATGCCAAATTCCAAATCACACTCTAACAGTTCTCCAACTTACCTTAATATGTGCTTAACCTTTAAGGATTTTTAAGAGTCATATGCTTCCTGTCAGGATGCACTGACAAACTTGCCTCCTAGAAACATTCACCAAGTCCAAGCTATGCTTGAACTTCTCTGTTAAAAGTGCCTTTGTAAACATATCTGCCAGATTCTCTTCAGTAGCTATATTCTGAAAAGAAAACATATCTTCCTCCAAAACATCACGGATAAAACATATTGTTAAACTCTTTTCAAAGATTCAAAAACATATTGTTAAACTCTTTTCAAATGAGATAATCAAGTTTATTTGCAATGAAATTGGTAATAATGTGTTTGCTATATTAGTTAGACAAGTCTAGTGATGCATCAAAAAACAAATGGCTATAGTTTGTGATATGTTGATAGCCTTGGAATTGTGAATGAAATATTTATTAGAGTTATTCACGTGAAGGATACATCATCTTTGACTCTTAAAGATGCCACCAGTTTTGTATTTACCAAAATTAAATTGAGTATGGCTCGGATAAGAAATCATCAATTCCTTATTTTACTTATTATGTATTTGAATATTTACTTGGTTTATATCTTATATCTTATTTACTTATTATACATGGTGCATTCAACGACAAAATCTTTGATATTAAGAGATAATAATTCAGCACATTATGCATATTGCTTTGCAAACCAACTTTAGTTAGTGGTTGTGGCTGTAGCAAATAACCATGATGGTGCTCATGAATTCTTTAAGCAACTAGCTTTGATGGTTACTGTGGTTTGTGCTTCTGTAAAAGAAAATATATCTCATGGGGAGGTACAGAGAAAGAGTGCAAACTGAAATTGATAATGGTGAAATTGGAACTAGAATAGGATTGAATCAAAAGATGTCTCTTATTCGAGCAGGAGATACGAGATAGGGTTTGCATTAAAAAACAATCATAAGTTTGATGAATTTTTTTTTCAGAGGTTATTGAGGTTCTTACTTATGTTAAATTGAAGGGATCTAGTTTATCTAACTATAATCAAGCATATGGTATTTTGTTATATTCCATGCACATGGTTTATGTTTTATTTACACTTGATATTGGAAATAGTAGGCCATATAGGATACCTTGTCAAAACATCTTCAAAGATTCCAATAAGGGATCAATATATTTTGGAAGTGTCTTCTATTGAAAGCTTTAAGAAATAATGGGTTTCATTCAGTTTTGGAGAAGGAATTCTTTTTGTAATAAGCATAATATTGGAATTGTGGAAAGTTAACTTTGGTTTTGCTCGTCACAATCACAATCACAACAGTTGAAAGATGTTTTTCCGCATCGAAATTCTTGAAAACCGACTTACATAATAAAATGGGTGATGAATTTGTGAACGATGCATTGATTTGTATTTTAGAAAAGAAAAAACTTATGGATGTTAAGATTGAAATACAATTGATTGCTTTTAAAAAATGAGTAAACATGGAGTAAACTTAAAAATATAATATCTACACTAGTTTGTTATATCTAATCGTAAACTTTTAATTCTTTTATAAATAATTTTTCATTGGGAATTTTTATGTTCAATACATTTTATGGATCCACCTCTGTCTCCATATTAATGATATGCTTCCTCTGCCACAGACCTTCAATGTAATCAACAAACAATAAGAAGCGTGAAAAGAGTGTGCGATCGCGAAAAATTAATTTATCGCAAGCAGTTAATGTTTCGTCCTAGAAAAGATTACGATCGGGAGACACGAGCTCATTCACTAATTAATTTTCACGGACACTGTTGTAAAATTTTCAAGTTTCAGAAAAGAGAGATCTTGAAACACAAGCGTACTCTTCATGATATTTTAAGCACAACTCATTTTTTATGTCTCTTAACGATCATCTGATTATTAACGTTAAAGAGGTAAATCAAATTGCATTTTTATGTAACTTACGATTATAATGTAAAAAAGTAAAATCTTTACAGTCAAACTGATTTTCTTTACGACTGCTATAAAAAATTAGGTTTAATAGTTAAAACAATAAATTTTGCCTATTTTGAGCTATGCGAATATCGGATAGCGACAAGAAGGATAAAGAGGGCGGCAAATGCATGAGGTAAGATACTGCCACGTCTCTGCTTTTCCTTTAACATCATTCATCACACACACAATCGTTTATACTTTGCTTCTTCTAAACACTCACGATTTCCATTAATTTAATTCATCATCAATCGCTATATAAACATATACATATATACAAATCCTAAGTCGTGTCATATTCCTGCAAGATCTCGTTTTCCGTTTTCTGGTTTCAGAGAGAGAGAGAGAGAGAGAGTCATAAATGGCGGATTGGGGGCCGGTGGTGATAGCGGTGGTGCTGTTTGTGCTGTTATCGCCGGGACTTTTGTTGCAGATACCGGGAAGGAACAGAGTGGTGGAGTTCGGTAATATGCAGACAAGTGGACTGTCGATACTTGTTCATACCGTGATCTATTTCGGTCTTGTTACAATATTCCTTATCGCCATCGGTGTTCACATCTACACGGGTTAGCTAGCTAGTTATCTACCTGCAAACACATAGTTTCATGCTCGAATTGGTTGTTCGTTTGGTTGATTTGTTTTTTGTTTTTTAATTTGTATGAATTATGTTGAATTGTTTGTTTGATTTAAGTTTTTTTTTTTTTATTTTAGAACGGCGTTTGATTTAAGTAAGATTAAGATCGTGCAAGGAGACGGGGTGTTTGTTAGGTGAATACGGGAAATGTGAATCACTTCGGGTTTTCGTTATTAAAAGGGCTTCACCACGCATTGATGGATTGATTTAATTGGACTTGCGTAAACTCATAAATATGTTTGTTAAGTTTTACGCTAGATTTAATTAAAAGACAGGACTAATTATAAAAAAAGTATTATATTTCATTATTATTTTTAGTTTAATTATCAAATTTTTATTTGTTTCAATAAAATCATATAAAAACATTTTAAAAGGATCTTTATGATATGAGGAAAACCAGTTAATAATGGGTTCGATCGATAGGAATGGCAAAAATACCCGAACCCAATGGGAAAAACCGAACCCGAAATATTTAGGAAGGGTTTTGAACCGGGTAAATGGTTATGGGACCGGATATGAGATTTGTTTTAAAAAAATTCGCGAGTATGAGATGGTTTTGGTATTGAGGTGATACCCGCCCGATTACCCGATCTCATACCCTATCCCATATACTCGACCCCGAACCATATATTTTTATATACTTATATTTTTATTGTTTATATATGAGATTGCTAATCCATATTTTGATATTATATACGATTTATTATTATGTGATTATCATTTACCATTTCTACCGTTATCTAATTATCATTTATCGTCACTTTCATTCTTCTTATTAAGCATTGATTTCCTTCTTATTAAAATGCACGTTTGATAGATATTAAACTTGTTGACGTTCTTAGAAATTAGAATTATTAAAAAATACAAATAATTTTTGGATGTGATTGTGATTGAGTTTTATAATGAAAATTACAAATGGTAGATTTCAACATATTATTATCATTGACTGGGATACCATATAACCGTGGGTATAACCACAAACCCGATGATTATTTACTAACCGGGTACCCGACGGGACGGAACCGGGTTTGGGATGCAGTTTTATAATAGGGTATGGGACTGGGATCACCAATACCCGTCCCATTGCCATACTTCAATGATTTTTTTTATTACAAACATGATGCTTTTTTCTAACTTATGACTTGCAAAACCGACCATTATGACATGCAAAACCGACTATTCTAGACTAAAATGACCTCGATGGAACTTTTCTAAAAAAATTATGGTTTTTTCCGAATCTTTTAAATATTTGTTGTTAAATCGAAATTTTAACAAAATATAGTGTTTTTTTCGTAATAAGTCTTAAAAATATATATAAAAACTTTTACGTAGATTTTTCTGTTTAACGATTAAACATACATCTTTTAGCTATTAAGGGGGTGTTTGGGATTGCTTATGAAAGTAACTTATTGCCTTATCGATTTTTCAAAAAATCAATAAGTCAAAAATAGTATTCGGCAAAACAACAAGGACTTTTGAAAACTACCTTTTAGCAAAAGCAAATAAGTCATTTTTGAGAAGTCATGACCCCCTTACTTATGAAAACATCTTATGACTTGTTCAAAAGAAAAAGAGCAAACTATCCTATAATCTATCTAAACTCTATAACTTATCAACTTATAACATTTTTCTATCAAATAAGTTAATCAAAATATCTTTTGTTTTTCTAAAAACTACTTTTTATCATATAAATCAATAAGCAATTTTATCAACAAAAGAAATGCTTATTGTGGTGTTAAATAAGAAACCTCAAACACCATCTAAAAATGTTAAATAAAATTCATTTGCTAATTTATCGGCCTTTTAGTATAACCAATACTAATATTGGTCCCATTTGATCTAACTTATACTCAGTTTACAAATGGATGACGAGGAACTGTCTTGAAGCATAGAGATGTGAAATCTTAACGAGGAACTGCCTCGATGAATAGAGATGTGAAATCATTATAAGGAGTCGCCTCAAAGGATAAATACATGTGGAAATGTAACAAGGAACTGCCTCGCTGGAGAGGGATGTGGAATCCTTAAGATGGACTGCCTCGGTGGATAGATGGCAATGTGTTGGGCCATGATTTGGGAATAACGGATTCCACTTGGTACGGAAAGGGAGAATCAAAATTGTTCGGAGAAATATTTACTCCACCATTGTTTGAATACTAATAGTAGAATCAATTTGAGGAATGTGCACCTCATATCTATATAATACGTACAAATGGTAAGATAATGGAAAATGTTTTTATAAATACAAAAGTATTGATGTGTGGCTAATGTAAGGAATGTGCTTCCCGTAGTACTAGTATACTGACGTTGTGTTATGTACTCACCAGACTTATATCTGACATTCCGTTTGTGTGAATTGTTTGTGACTTGTATCCAGGTACTGTAGACCAGGTGTAAGGGAGGTAAGGATTGAACTAGAAGACCTTCAATGTACTTGAAGGTACGCTTGCCATGACTATTGCATATCTGTTGTAACACTCAATTGTACAACAAATTATGTATATGCTTTAGAAAAAAAGGACAACATTCGGTTTGTAACACCCCTTTTTCTCAAACCATATTTAAAATACAAATACAGTTTTCAAACATAATTTACAACTCATGACTATAAAATAGCCACTTAAATTTTTTTTTTATTTTACAAACTTAAAACTTGAGGGGTATTACAGACTCAATACAGATAACCATAATTTAAACTTACAGTGTACAATAACGGTCCCAACTGCAACTCTCGCTCCCTTCACCTAAGTACATAGCATTTCAAAAAATAGTATACGTGAGACATAAAGTCTCGTGAGTAATATGGGTTTAGACCCAAAACTTTTCTATTCAAAACTTGAAATATCAAAAGTACATTGCTAAAAACTGATTTATTTCATAAATGTCAAAATAACTTTTCCTTCTTTACTTTCAAACTTTAAAAGACTTTCTTTTATAAAACTGCTTTCTTTCTCATTTCTCGTGACCAACTGAAACTTATGAATTAAGTTAATTAATTCATTCAACTAGCTCCCCTCGCGGGACAGAACAGATCTGCCCACTCGGTTTGCTCATTCTGTCTCCCCTTTGTGACTTGGAACGAATTCAAGCACAAGGGTATACTAAGCTAGGCAACTACTTCGCGACGGGAGGTACCATCCCAGTAGTGTCTTCTGATCTCCCGATTATGTGGGTGATCCTAGTCCGGACAACTGGCTCATCCTTCTTTAATTCTTACTTCATTTCATCTCAAATTGGTCAAAGTGGGACACAATTTGTAAACTATTCTTACTCAAACATTTTATGACCCTTTACTAAAAATACTTTCAAAAACTGCTTTCAACATCTTAGTTCCCATACGGAACTTCTTACAAAAATACTTGCAAAACATACTTTAAAAATCTGTTTAAAATACTAAGCCCTTGTATAGAGCTTCATTCAAAACTATTTTCCAAACTTTAGTATTTATAAACATTGGAAAATCATACTTTTCTGAAAATAACATTTTGCTATGTACTATAGAAATCCTCATAAAACTCACCTTGATTCTATTTCGGTTTACTAAGCTTCTCGTACGGCTTTTCCCTTCCCGTGCTCAACAACGTTTGAAGCACCACTGTTGTGCACAAAACAACTAACTTGTAGTTATTATGATTTTAAAGTCTTAATCCAATTATTTACCTAATTATATGACTATTAGACTTACGAGCAAGTATTACTCGATCATTTAATAGTATAGTTTTGGTAAGTAAAGGTATCGAATTTCCACAGGGAGCTAATAACTAACTTAAAGTTTTCAATTATCAATCAAACAGTTTAGAGGCGAGTTTTAGTAAAAACTCGTAAAACTACGTTTTGGATGCTTGTAAAATAGACGAAATAATAAATAACAATTATCGTAACAACACAACAATTTAGAGATAATATGATCAAATAATAACAAGGGAAGCTTTCGCCTAGGATTTGTTGATTCATATAAATCTAGGTTGACTAGTTTTGATTATGTGCAATGAGTTAAAATAGGTAGCATTAAGTGGTAGGATCATATGGTCAAGTCACCTATTCTATAATTTCTTAAGTAAATATAGCACAATAGTCATGTAACTAAATAACTTATAATTATGAATAATTAATATAATCTAGCATGCAAACATAGGCCATACCCTAATGGTCATAGTGATATGATCATACAATCAATGGTCATGAGTTGTAACTAAATATGATATAAGTTTTATTTCACTAATCAAGTTTATAACTAAAATAACTTCACTAGTTAAATGGTCAATAACTAGTCCAATGATATATAGGTGTCAATTACACATCAAAATGGTTCATATGATCGATACAGTTAAATGGTCAATAAACTATAATCATATGACGAAGGCTATCAAGATTATAAACTTTAATCAAATTCAATATGTATAGCATGCAAATTATATATTCTAACCGATATTTAACTCGAATCAAGAACTAGATCAACACAAATTTATATTAACGAATCAACATCACCTAGGCAAAAGCTACAGGGAATCTAGCCTAGCATGGTATCAAGTATACAATAACAATATGAAGAATACATGATAAAAGATACCAACCGGTTAAATTCGATGAATCCTTGCAACAAAATGAAGATCCTAGCTCCTTCTTGTAATGTAAATAACTCTCAAATACATTTATCACACATGAAATGTTGAAATACACGAAATATAATAGTTCTAAAATGTCAAGTGACTGATTTCTCTCTTGGATTTTAACAATGGTTCTCCAAATGGTCGTCCAATGCGTTCTATTTATACCAGGCGGAGTCTCAGGGCGCGGTGCGCCTGTGTCAGGGCGTGGTGCGCCTTAGTGGATCAGATCTGGCAGTCTTTATCGCTGGAAAGGCCACGTGATGGTTCGCTTTTCAGATTGGATCTGGGGCGCGGTGCGCCCAAAGGTGAGGCGTGGTGCGCCCTTGCACATGTTAGGCAACCAGGTTGAATCATTGGATGCACCCACGCTTCATTATTTTAATCTTAAGTGGACCAGCATGTCGAACACTGGCATCATCTCAGGCGCAGTGCGCCCTTGGTCTGGGCGGGGTGCGCCCCGGCTGAAATCAGATTTGCATTTTGTTTCGTTTAACGCTCAAATCTCTTGTAAAATCCGATCTTTCGCTCCATATGTGTCTTTTAGCTACAAAATGTATTTTTAGCATATTAGATATCTTTAGTTCATAAAATGTATGAAACTAAACTAAAATGACACTGATATCGCCCGGAAAATATGTATAATTTACGCGATATCAAAATACCCCATACTTGAACTTTGCTTGTCCTCAAGCAATTCTTAGAATAATTTTTAGGTTAAAAATTCAATCCAAATAAACAAATACAGACACCATAGAAAAAGGTCAATGTCAGTCAACATGGTCAGAATCAGTTTTGTAAGGATACTAAATATTGAACAAACGTTACCCACTTTTAGCTTTGTGAACCACTTTCTTTGGCTACTCGAAGGACGAATAGATTCGTCAAGATTTGGTGATTAGGAGTGTGTATCAGACAAATGAAACAAAGGATGTACCCAGTGGGGGTACTTTTCATCTACCTTTTATGAGGCTTTTATCCTATTGAAATTGGGATTTTAAATTTCCTCTGGGCAAACACCCGGTTTTGAAAGTTTCACCCTTGTACTGTCCTTTACTGTTTACCGTCTCAAACCTTTCATTTCCTTTTTCTCATCACCAATCATAAAACTTCAATCTTCGATCTCGACAGGCCAATGTATTCTATATCTTCAATTTTTAGCTCGGGTTAAGTCTCTAATTTTTGTAGACTTCTTGATGTTTTCGTCTTTTTGCTCTTCATTTTCTTTGAAGTCTTTAATTAATCGTTGGATCTCTTTGACTTTTTCTATTTTCTCAAGAATTTGGCTTCTAAGAATTTTCTCAGATGCGTGGAAGTAGATTGTGATCAAGCTGGTATTATCGATCAATTTTATGACTTGATCCCAATGATGTATAATAGGGGATCGTCTTCAAGTTTCATCAGGAATCCATGCGATGAATCAAAAATAGTGATGAGAAGGTGGCAATGTAAGGTTGTTTGAGACTTGGGAGTACAAAGGGTTAATCCTTTCAGAAGCCAAGATGCGAATTTTCTGATAAATAATATGCAAGGCTTATTATTTGTGTGTACACATCATCCCAATCAACCTCCTCTAAACGTATCTTAATTCATTGAGCACCTGCATCTGTCTTCCAAACAAGTAGTTTCAAAGTGGTCGGTTAGGCTAAAAGTGTGGTTCATTTGTTTAGTATAAAGAATTTCAAACAAAACTCTGGACCAATCTTATGATTCAATTTTTATGACTTGGAACTATGGTATCTGATTTATAAATTTTTCAAAATTTTACCCAAAATTAACCTATAAATGCTCAAAGACAAATAAAATACAAGTTACTGCAACCCCTACCCCATACTTGAACAATACAACGTCCCCGTTGTATAAATATTTATAAAAGAAGCTTATGAAAAAGGAGTATTGGAACCGACTCCCCTGAGGTATTGTACAGGTGATTGCAGATGCTGAACTTGGAGCTCTCGGAATGGATCGTGAGATGTCATCGTTTCAGTGCGATCTTATTATATTTTTATTTTTATTTATTAAAAGGACTGAAACAAAAGTCAGTCTTTCTGCACAATTATCAAATAAAACACGCAAAATCTCAAACATTACGGTTAGATAAACACACAAATAATAAAACACACCACAAATAAAAACACACTAAAAAATCAAAATAAAAATTCAAATCATAGTTTTTTTTTTGTTTTTGTTTTAGAAATCACCCAAAATAAAAATATATGACAAACAATACCATAAATGTCAATCCAAATCCTCAGTATCATCAAATCCATGCCCATGCGGCTGATAGTCTCCTCCTGATGGATCGCCATGAGCCCCACTAGACTGTCCTGCTCCTCCCATCCTTTGATCCCATGTCGGATAAGGATACTGCGGGGGCAGCTGCCATCCTGCCTGCTGATACATGTGTCCCATGAACTGCTGTGTATCATCCAGGTAGTGTCCTAGGGCATTCGCCTCTTGCTGGCGACGCAAATCCATCTGGACCATTTGGTTATAGAGGAAATTTAAGTTTACCTCTTGTTGTGGTCCTTGCTGCTCGTGCTCGTGCTGGCGGCGTCGGCTCTGTCTGGAAGCAGAGGGCTGTGCTGCTTCTGTCCCAAATCCCGGTGGCGGAGTGGTGGTAGTAATACCGATGAAATCGTACGTGTTCGGCGCCACCCTCCGAATCATAGATTTAAAATGTGATTCGGAGAGGATTTTCGGGTGCTCTGTTTTGACCGTGAGCATGTTGATGGAGGAAAAATCGCCCAATTTCTTTGCGATCCGTGTAATCATATTGCCACCGCAAATCGGGCTAAGCGTGTTTTGCCCTTTTGCTCGCTCCCTAAAAAAAACTGCAATCGCGTGTAGGAGATGGAATTTCACTTCGGGGTTAATTGCTCCCCAAAGTACCGGCAAATCTAGGTACGGGCATTTGTCAAACCCGTATGATTGGTTCACGGTGAACACTAGAAAACGGTGGAGCATTCTGTGGATAGGATTTTGGATTTGGGAAGCTTTATTATCTCGTGGTATTGTATTGTTGACGTTTGCTATTTCTTGAAAGAACACACTGCATCTCCCTTCGCTGAATTCGCCCCTGTCGTAAGTTGAAAGATAAGCCGGGAAGTGTGGGTGAAATGCCAGCTCCTCGGGGTAAAGGTCCAGGAGATACGCGAATCGGGCAAGGGACACATCATGCCAAGTTCCCATCAATCGGAAACGAATATCTTCATCAGTTTCTTTCTCATATTTGAAAGTAGAAAGAAACTCTAGCGTTAGCTCCATATGCACATTTTCGTTTATCCGGAAGATGTTGTTCCAAGCCTCGTCCGTCACTACCCCAAATAATGGATCTTCGAATTGGCGGATGAGGTAAGGTGCCAGTTTATCTGATATTCCAATTGCATCCAGCTTGTCCCAATCCACAGCTGGAGCAACATTCATATCCTTCTTTATCAAACTAGCCAAGACATATTTTGCATCCCGATCTTCATCTGAATTTCCAAATCTCAAATATGGGTGATTTGTCTTAGAGGTTTTGAATTTAGTTCCTGAAATAACAATACAAACAATGAGCTAAACAAGCAAGAAAATCAAGCAAATTGTCAAGGCAGGAGGCAGGCGCGATGCGCCCATGGGACAGGCGCAGTGCGCCCTGCGGCTGCTCGGGTTCTGCCTGTTCAAGTCGTTTTCAAACCAAGTTTTTGCTTACAACCAGCCAATATTCGTGTATGCATTATGATAATTGATACAATAGACCACAAATATCACAAAACAAACATCAATTACATCGAAAATCAACAATCTAATTTCTAGGGTTTGTTCTTCCCCAATTTGTCAAATTTGTGTGAAATTTGATGTTTTTGTTGTGCAATTGAAGTTTGTAATGTAATTTATTAGTCCTATGTATCAATAATCTTATCAAAACAACACCAAAATTGGACTATAATCAAGGAACACGAATTTGCAAGTCAAGAACTCATTTTGGAAGAATTTCAAACAATTTGAAGCTAAAAACAATGTAATCTAGCAAGAAATCTTAGTATATAATGCAAAGAAAAGAAGGGAACAAAGAAACATACCCATAGGTGAAGATTAAACAAGAAACTTGAAGCAAAAATGGAGTTTTTTCGGTGTTTTGGTCGGTCTCCTGTCGGCGGATCGCGCTAGAGGGGAAGAAGGGTTGGTAAAAGTGAATTTTTAACAGCTTACCTGTGTTTTGTAGCTGCGAACCGGCGCGGTGCGCCTCAACATGGGCGGGGTGCGCCCTGCGCCTGCTTTCCCTCTTTGAAGCTTATAATTTTGCCCTCTAATTTCATTTCTTGTTTTATTTATCTATTTTATTTTTACCACACAATTTTATTTTGTTTATATGTTATAATTTTCTATTTTCTTTATTTTTATTTTTATTTTTTATTATTTTTTATTATTTTATTTTTTATTTTTTTTATTTTTTTTTATATATAAAAAAATCAAATAAAACCAAAGGAAAATAAAACCAAAGGAAAAATAACAAATAACACATACCAATCAAAAACTCGGGTTGCCTCCCGGAAGCGCTTCTTTTTCATAGATTTGGAGTCTTTTTAGCTGGACTCCATTCCACTCTAAGGTTCTACTGTTTGGAGTGGGATGTCTTCGCGTTCGTTCTTGATGTGAACGCCTTCCTCATATCGCTTAAGTCTGTGTCCGTTCACTTTAAAGCTCTCTCCTCCTTCCTTAAAAAGATCCACAGCCCCGTGTGGATACACTTCTTTGATTGTGAACGGACCTTACCATCTTGTCTTCAGTTTTCCAGGGAAAAGTCTTAAGCGTGAATTGTAAAGTAAGACTTTTTCCCCTGGTTGGAAATCTTTGTTTCCTTTTAACCTTGAGTCGTGCCACCTTTTGATTTTATCTTTGTATATCGCTGGATTTTCGTATGCGTCAGTTCGCAGCTCATTCAGTTCATTTAATTGACACAAACGGTTAGTACTAACAAGATTAAAATCCAAGTTACACGATTTTAAGGCCCAGAATGCCTTGTGTTCAACCTCAACTGGGAGGTGACAAGCTTTTCCATACACCAATTTGTAGGGGGGTAGTGCCAGTAGGTGTTTTAAAAGCGGTTCGAAAAGCCCAAAGTGCATCATCAAGCTTTTCAGACCAATCTTTTCGACTAGTTCCAACGGATCTTTCCAAAATTCGTTTTAAAGCCCTGTTTGTGATCTCCGTTTGACCACTTGATTGCGGGTGATAAGGTGTGGATATTCGATGGGTCACCCCATACTTATTTAAAGCGTTTTCCATTTGTTTGTTGCAAAAATGAGTACCCCTATCGCTTATAAGAGCTTTAGGAACACCGAAACGTGCAAAAATGGTTTTTAAAAATTTAACCACACCTCGAGCATCATTTGTGGGTAAAGCTTTTGCTTCAGCCCACTTTGATACGTAGTTAACCGCAACCAATATATATTTTTTTCCTTGGGAATTAGGAAAAGGTCCCATAAAGTCAATACCCCATACATCGAAAATTTCACATACCTGTATAGAATGCAATGGCATTTCATTTTTGGAGGAGATATTACCCGCTCGCTGACACGGATCGCATGTCTTGACGAAAGTTGTTGCGTCCTTGAAGATTGTGGGCCAATAAAAGCCTGCTTCAAACACTTTTCGCGCGGTGTAATTTGCTCCGTGATGTCCACCTGTAGGTCCTTGATGGCATTGCTTAAGTATGTCTTGAATTTCCTTCCCGTGTACACATCTCCTTATGATGTTATCCGGACATGATCGGAAAAGGTATGGCTCATCCCATAGGTAGTACTTGATGTCGGCAAAGAACTTTTTCTTCTGTTGATGGGTAAGTCCTCCGATCAGCACTTTGGCTGCAAGGTAGTTCACAATGTCCGCATACCAAGGGGTTTCCATTTTAACATGAATTGACATTACATGTTCTTCAGGGAAGGAGTCGTTTACTTCCTTTTCTTTTCTCGCCTTCTGCTCCGCATTCTCCAGTCTTGACAAATGATCTGCTGCCAAATTCTCGGATCCTTTCTTGTCTTGAATTTCAATATCAAACTCTTGTAACAGCAAGACCCAACGAATTAAGCGGGGTTTGGCATCTTGCTTGTTGAACAGGTACTTGATTGCTGAGTGATCTGTATAGACAATGGTTTTTGATAAAATTAGATAAGGCAGGAATTTATCAAAAGCATACACTACTGCCAGGAGTTCTTTTTCAGTGGTAGTGTAGTTTTCTTGGGCAGGATTCAGAGTTTTGCTGATGTAGTAGATTGGCTTGAACTTCTTTTCGATTCTTTGGCCCAGGACGGCTCCCAACGCGATATCACTTGCGTCTGTCATTAGTTCAAAAGGTAGATTCCAGTCTGGGCCGATCATGATTGGAGCAGTGGTTAATTGAAGCTTCAAAAATTCAAAAGCATTAACACATTCATCATTAAAATCAAATTTTACATCATTTTGTAAAAGTTGTGTTAAAGGTTTTGTTATTTTAGAAAAATCTTTTATAAACCTCCGGTAAAAACCGGCATGTCCCAAGAAGCTTCTGACTCCTTTTACGTTGGTCGGTGGTGGAAGTTTAGCAATGACTTCAACTTTTGCTATGTCGACTTCAATCCCTCGACCCGACACTTTGTGGCCCAAGACTATTCCCTCTTTAACCATGAAGTGGCATTTCTCCCAATTAAGCACTAGATTGGTTTCTTCACATCGTTTAAGCATTTTGTCTAGATTAGACAAACAGTTTGTAAATGAGTCACCAAATAGCGAGAAGTCATCCATGAAAACCTCCATTGAGTTTTCCATCATATCATGGAAGATTGCCGAGACGCATCTTTGAAAAGTGGCTGGAGCGTTGCATAGACCAAATGGCATTCTTCGGTATGCGAAGATTCCTTGAGGGCAGGTGAACGTGGTCTTTTCTTGATCTTCTGGGTCAATGGGAATTTGAAAATAACCTGAAAAACCATCCAAAAAACAGTAATATGCTTTTCCTGATAAACGTTCCAGCATTTGATCAATGAAGGGAAGAGGAAAATGGTCTTTTCGTGTTGCATCGTTTAATTTGCGATAATCGATGCACACCCGCCATCCAGTCACTGTTCTGGTAGGTATAACTTCATTCTTCTCGTTGGTAATGACGGTTATTCCTCCCTTCTTTGGAACGACATGGATTGGGCTGACCCATTTGCTGTCAGAAATCGGGTAAATGATACCCGCATCAAGTAACTTCATGATCTCTTTATCCACCACCTCTTGCATTTTTGGGTTAAGCCTTCTCTGGTGCTGGGCTGATGGCTTTGAGTCTTCTTCCATCAGTATCTTGTGAGAGCATATGGTAGGGCTTATTCCCTTGATGTCTGAGATGCTTCATGCAATGGCATTCTTCCTTTTTTTGAGAACTTTCATAAGCTCTTCTTTCTCTTCTTGGCTCAATTCAGCTGAAATGACAACTGGGTACTCTTTGGTATCAGTCAAAAATGCATACTCCAAATTGTTTGGAAGTATTTTCAATTCTGGGATGCTCTGGTTCCTTGGAGATTTTTGCTTTGGAAGTATCGTTTCATCTTGGTCAGCGAACTGAGGTTCATCTTTCAACAGTTCTTCTAGTTCCTTCAGATCCTTTTCTGGATCGAAAGATTTCTCAGCAAGTTGCATTTCATGACTGTGGTTTTCTTCTTGTATGGCTCTGGCTTCTTCTTCCAATAGCAAGTCGAAAGTGTCGATATGGAAGACTGTGTCATCACTCATCGTCGAGTGTTTGATCGTGTGGTCCATGCCAAAGGTGATGGCGTCAGTGCCAACCCTAATGGTTAGTTTTGTGTCATGGACGTCTATTAAAGCTCTTGCTGTGGCCAAAAAAGGTCTTCCGAGAAGAATGGGAACTTCATCATCTTCCTCCATATCCAGTATGACAAAATCTACAGGAAAAACAAATTTGTCAACTTTAACAAGAAGATCTTCTACAATACCTCTAGGATAAGTTACCGCTTTATTAGCAAGATTAATTGCCATTCGAACTGGTTTCGGTTCTGGTAGATTTAGCTTCTTGTAGAATGAATATGGCATTAAATTTATGCTAGCGCCTAAGTCTGCTAAACCATAGCTACTAGCATGGTTTCCAAATGTGCAAGGAAGATGTAAACCGCCGGGGTCTCCCACTTTCTCTGGTAAGTTCTTCATCATCGTAGCGTAGCATTTTTTACTTAATGTGACCAATGACACTTCTTCCATTTTCTTGCGGTTAGTGAGAAGGTCTTTGAGGAATTTGGCATATTTTGGCATTTGTGTGATTGCATCAACGAAAGGAATGTTGATGCTTAGCTGCTTTAGGTGTTCAAGGAATTTCTTGAATTCTTTGTCTTCTTTCTCTTTCTTCAACCGTTGAGGAAATGGAATGGTTGGTTGGTGCGGCTCTGTTGAAAATGTCTCTTTTGTTCCTTCGCCTTTTGTATGCTCATTATCTTTCTCCGCTTTGCCTATTTGTGATTCAAGAGTTGAATCGATGGTATTTTCCACGACTGCTGGTGGGATGATTTTACCACTTCTGGTAGTTATTGCTTTGGCTTGGGCTCGTGGGTTCGGCTCGGTGTTGGTGGGAAGCGTCCCTGGTAATCTATCTTGCAAAACTTTGGATATTTGACCAATTTGGTTCTCGATGTTTTGAATGGAGGCTGCTTGATTTCTCAGTTGAACTTCGGTTGCTGAGTGTCTCTTTTCTGATCCTTCCATAAATTTGCCCAAAATGTCTTCTAAACTTGGCTTCTTTTCTTGGGTATGTTGTGGGTTAAATCCTGGTGGTGGCTGTTTATGTTGATTATAGGGTTGTTGTTGGCGTTCGAATGGTGGTTGTTGCCTCTGTTGTTGGTTGTAAAAATCATTTCCTCCCCGCCAGTTATTTCTTCGTATCGGGTAGTCGAATCTATCTCCGGATGAGTAACAAGCATCTGCTTTCTTGTTACCGTCTTCATCCTAAGGACAGTCTTTTTGTAGGTGAGGACCGCTGCAGTTGTCACATCCTACCGCGATGGCATGGATGCTTTGATTCATTTTCTTGAGGTCTCTCCCAAATTGGTCCAGTCGGTTATGTATGGCTGACATTCCTTCCACTGCTTCTTCCTTTAGCTTCCTTCGACATGACGGATCTCTTGAGGAATGGTAGTGGTGGGAATGTTTTGCAAGTTCCTCAATTCTTTCGTAAGCATCTGTGGCGGTTAGGTTTATGAGTGGTCCTCGCCCGTCGAGTAATTGTCTGGTTTGTGTATTGATGCAATCATAGAACTTCTGTACTTTCTGATGTTTGTCCATATCGTGTTGTGGACAATCTTGAATCAGTTCTTTGAATCGACTCCATGCTTGGTACAAAGTTTCATCTTCATCTTGAAGGAAGTTTTGAATTTTTGCTTTCATTTTATTGATTTTGGAAGGTGGAGTGTATTCTTCAATGAAATCATATTTTAATCCGTCCCAGGTAGTGATGGAACCTGGAGGTAGTCTCTTTAACCATTTCTTTGCACCTTCGCGTAGTGTCATTGGGAAAATTCGTAACATGATTGCATCTGAGGAAATTCCTGGAATGTTGAAACAAGCAGTTATTTCCGTGACTTGCTCGATGTGTTCGACTGGATCTTCGTCTTCTGTCCCTTTGAAAGTAATCCCTTTTAGTGCGGAAAGGTAATGGCCTTTAAGCTCAAAATTTGCATTTTCAGGAATTTTTGGGCGTATGAGGCTTGGTCCTGTTCCGTCTCGTGCTCGGTTGTAGTATGCTTTCAAGGTTGGTTCTGGTTCGTTAACTGGGGCTGCCATTTCTTCTATTGGTTCTTCTTTCGGGAATATACTTCTTCTTGTTTTTCTCCTGATGTTAAATTCACGTTCTGGTTCGTTCAATGGAGGTATGATGTTCGGTTGTGAACTTCGGGTCATAAACTGCACATTAGAAACTGTTTGCAAGTTGGGTGCGTTTCTCTTTTTTTTTTTTTTAAATTTTAAATATTTTTTTTAAAAGAATTAAATAATTTTAAAATTGAATGTTTTTTTTTAAATTAATATTTTATAAAAATAACAAATGGAAAAAAAATTAAAATCCTTTAAAACCTTTATGTAATCAATTAGTTATAACAACCGAATATCTTATCAAATCCACTATAATGCGTTGACTATCAAATAAAGAACGGCCAGGCAGGACAGTAGGGAGGCAGGACTCTTTCGGTCAATGACCTTTCGAAAATCCAACAACCAAACCGGATCTGTCTATTCTGACACCGTTCTCGTAAGTAGAATTACTAGCATGATAGTTGGATTGATAATCAATTTAGTTTGAAACAACTAAATAAATTGCAAGTGGGTCTTAAAATTATTTAGTAAACAAATATAGAGAAATACATGCAAGTTTTGAAACAAACTAGAAAAATTAACTTCCGACGGTAGAAACCGTAAAAAGGATCAATTGACTAACAATTGTAAACAATAGAATTAATTAAATAACTCCCCGGCAACGGCGCCAAAAACTTGTTGTGCACAAAACAACTAACTTGTAGTTATTATGATTTTAAAGTCTTAATCCAATTATTTACCTAATTATATGACTATTAGACTTACGAGCAAGTATTACTCGATCATTTAATAGTATAGTTTTGGTAAGTAAAGGTATCGAATTTCCACAGGGAGCTAATAACTAACTTAAAGTTTTCAATTATCAATCAAACAGTTTAGAGGCGAGTTTTAGTAAAAACTCGTAAAACTAAGTTTTGGATGCTTGTAAAATAGACGAAATAATAAATAACAATTATCGTAACAACACAACAATTTAGAGATAATATGATCAAATAATAACAAGGGAAGCTTTCGCCTAGGATTTGTTGATTCATATAAATCTAGGTTGACTAGTTTTGATTATGTGCAATGAGTTAAAATAGGTAGCATTAAGTTGTAGGATCATATGGTCAAGTCACCTATTCTATAATTTCTTAAGTAAATATAGCACAATGGTCATGTAACTAAATAACTTATAATTATGAATAATTAATATAATCTAGCATGCAAACATAGGCCATACCCTAATGGTCATAGTGATATGATCATACAATCAATGGTCATGAGTTGTAACTAAATATGATATAAGTTTTATTTCACTAATCAAGTTTATAACTAAAATAACTTCACTAGTTAAATGGTCACTAACTAGTCCAATGATATATAGGTGTCAATTACACATCAAAATGGTTCATATGATCGATACGGTTAAATGGTCAATAAACTATAATCATATGACGAAGGCTATCAAGATTATAAACTTTAATCAAATTCAATATGTATAGCATGCAAATTATATATTCTAACCGATATTTAACTCGAATCAAGAACTAGATCAACACAAATTTATATTAACGAATCAACATCACCTAGGCAAAAGCTACAGGGAATCTAGCCTAGCATGGTATCAAGTATACAATAACAATATGAAGAATACATGATAAAAGATACCAACCGGTTAAATTCGATGAATCCTTGCAACAAAATGAAGATCCTAGCTCCTTCTTGTAATGTAAATAACTCTCAAATACATTTATCACACATGAAATGTTGAAATACACGAAATATAATAGTTCTAAAATGTCAAATGACTGATTTCTCTCTTGGATTCTAACAATGGTTCTCCAAATGGTCGTCCAATGCGTTCTATTTATACCAGGCGGAGTCTCAGGGAGCGGTGCGCCTGTGTCAGGGCGCGGTGCGCCTTAGTGGATCAGATCTGGCAGTCTTTATCGCTGGAAAGGCCACGTGATGGTTCGCTTTTCAGATTGGATCTGGGGCGCGGTGCGCCCAAAGGTGAGGCGTGGTGCGCCCTTGCACATGTTAGGCAACCAGGTTGAATCATTGGATGCACCCACGCTTCATTATTTTAATCTTAAGTGGACCAGCATGTCGAACACTGGCATCATCTCAGGCGCAGTGCGCCCTTGGTCTGGGCGGGGTGCGCCCCTGCTGAAATCAGATTTGCATTTTGTTTCGTTTAACGCTTAAATGTCTTGTAAAATCCGATCTTTCGCTCCATATGTGTCTTTTAGCTACAAAATGTATTTTTAGCATATTAGGTATCTTTAGTTCATAAAATGTATGAAACTAAACTAAAATGACACTGATATCGCCCGGAAAATATGTATAATTTACGCGATATCAACCACCTATACAAGTAGTATATATAAATACTCAATATAATTAACTCTATAGTGCTAAGTTCTCATATAACATAACTCTAGGTTATAATAAATGTATAACCATAAATACACTCGTTTTATCATTTTCCCCGAGATACGCGTATACTGCTACAGTAACCCCGAGGGGTCGTATTTCAGTTCCGACTCTTTTCCATGAAATCTTAGGCCATATTAGACTTGTGTTTCAAATTTGAAGTCAATTGGACAAGTCTAGCTCAATTTCCAAAAATCAAGTTTTAACAATAAACTTGAAATTAGCCACTGCCGCTACAGTGACTTTTCCGCAAGGTCGGATTACGGATTTGACCATTCCCAACATGTTCTTATATCATTTCAAGGTTATGGCTAAAATTTCAGGTCAATCTGACATGTCTAGCTATGGTTTCTAGCATTTGAATTTTTAACATTTTTGGTCCCTGCCTGGCCCCTGACTGAAGGCGCACTGCGCCAGGTATGGGGCGCACTGCGCCTGGGCGCACCCCGCCCTGGTACTGGGCGCACTGCGCCTGGCGCCTGGGCAGGCTCCTGATCAGTCGCGATTTGGCACTGTAGCATGCAGCTTTAAGGCTTTAAGCTCTTATTCCAGGTCTTAATCACCTGGGGTTTGTTCTAGGACTAAAACCCTTGACTAATAACACATTTTAAGCCATTAAAAACACTTTAATAGATCAATTGCAGAAATTAAAGTTCTTGGCTAAACTTGAAAATTGTCAATTATAGCATTCTACTTCCATGCTTTTGGGTTAAGTTCTTAACTAATGGCTTATTGGAAGCATTAATTACTTAACCCACATGATTTATAACTGCAATTGCAGTTCCAATTCCATCCAAAGACCAAATGAAGAACATACCCAAAAAAAACTAGGTTAAAACAAAGGAATTTCTTACCTCTTCAACTATGGAATCACCAATTCCAATTCCTCTCTTGATTTTCCTTGACAAATTCCTTGAACTTCTTCTTCTTCCTTTCGTTCTCTCTAGCTCTCTCTCGTAAGTTCTATAATGTTCTGCTGAATTCTAGATTAGGAGAGGATAACTCTCATATATATTAGATATTTAGTTTTTTAAAAACTTTACATTTTAGTCCTAAATTTTCAATTTCTTTACATAAATGGTCCTAAGACCCAAATTCTTGCAACAATGTCCCATTAACTTCCAACTTGACATTTTCTTAACATTTTTGGTCATTTTTATGTTAAATGACCATTTTGCCCTTTTTCGGCTAAATTCACTATTCACGCGATAAAACTCCAAATTTCACATAATCTCTTATTTCTTATTATATTATTGTACAATTACATATTATTACACATAATAGTCGTACAATATGACAAAAGATGGTTTTACCCTTTTTAACTTTTCGCGGGTTCTTACAGTCACCCCTCCTTAAGCGGATTCCGTCCTCGGAATCTTTTCGTAATCCGTGAAATTCGGATATCTTCTCTTCATTTCTTCTAGTGTCTCCCAAGTTAGGTTCGACCCTAACGGATGCTTCCACTTGACTAGTACAAGATCAATCTCTTTGTTCCTTAGCTTCTTTGTCTGCATCTCTAAAATCGCTTCGGGTTCTTCAATCATTTTACTAGGCGTTTCTACTCTCAAATCCGTGTACGGTATTACTAGCTCTTCTTTACGAAAGTACTTCTTTAAGTAGCATACATGAAAGGTATCATGTATTCCACTAAGTTCGGGCGGTAACTCTAGCTTGAATGCTTGTAATCCAATTCTTTTCAGAATTCTAAAAGGTCCAATGTACCTTGGACTCAGCTTTCCTCTCTTGCCAAATCTGACCACTCCTTTCCATGGCGACACTTTAATCATCACCAAATCTCCTTCTTGTAAGTCATACGGTCTCTTCTTTAGATTCGAGTAACTCCTTTGCCTATCTTGTGCTGCTTTCATGTTGGCTTGAATTACTCCGATCTTCTCATTAGTCACCCTAACAATCTCTGGCCCTGTAAGCTTAGTCTCACCATCCTCTGTCCAGCATAAAGGAGTTCTACACTTTCTACCATACAATGCCTCAAAAGGTGGCATTTTAATGCTAGAATGATAGCTATTGTTGTATGCAAACTCCACTAATGGCAGATGCTCGTCCCAACTTCCTCCAAAATCCATCACGCATGACCGTAGCATGTCTTCCAATGTTTGGATCGTTCGTTCACTCTGACCATCTGTTTGTGGATGATACGATGTACTTAGTTGAATTCTTGTCTCCATTTTATCTTGTAAAGCTCTCCAGAAGTTAGAGGTAAATCTAGGGTCTCTGTCTGACACAATAGACAACGGTGCACCATATCTTCTAAATACTTCATCTACATACAACTGGGCTAACTGCTCCAATGGAGTAGTTTCTTTTATGGCTAGAAACAGTGCACTCTTGGTCAACCGGTCCACTATGACCCATATACTATCATGACCCCTTCTTGTTCTCGGTAACCCGACAACCAAATCCATGGTTACATCTTCCCATTTTACGGCTGGAATATGCAATGACTGAGCATCTCCATGCGGGACCTGATGTTCCGCCTTGACTTGTGCACAAATAACACACTTGGAGATGTACTTAGCTATCCTCTTCTTCATTCCAGGCCACCAATACTGTCTTTTCAAATCTTGATAAGTCTTGGTACTCCCAGGATCAATGGAATACTTTGACTTATGCGACTCGTCTAGAATTAGCTTTCTCAAACCTCCTGCTTTCGGTACCCAAATGCGGTTTCTGTAGATCTTTAATCCTTGGCTATTAGTCTCAAACTGAATGTCTTTTCCTAGCTTTTCATCTTTTAAGTCTCCACTTTCTTCAACTTTCTGCTGAGCTACTTTAATTTGTTCGATAATGCTGGATGCCAATTCTATGCGCATTGACCTTGCCTTGATTCTTTTCTCAGGAGCTTTTCTACTTAATGCATCTGCTACAACATTTGCTTTACCCGGATGGTATATAATGTCGCAATCATAGTCACTGATCAGCTCTAGCCATCTGCTCTGTCTCATGTTCAACTCTTTTTGAGTGAACACATACTGCAAACTCTTGTGATCGGTGAATAGCTTGCACTTTGTACCATACAAGTAATGTCTCCAAATCTTCAAGGCAAATACAATCGCTGCAAGTTCTAGATCGTGGGTTGTGTACTTTTTCTCTGGATCTTTCAACTGTCTAGAAGCGTATGCTATAACCTTCCCTCTTTGCATCAATACACAGCCAAGCCCCTGATGCGAGGCATCGCTGTACACTTCAAAGTCTTCTGTCCCATCTGGTAATGTAAGGACAGGCGCGTTACATAGCTTCTCTTTCAATGTAGCGAAGGCTCTTTCTTGTTCCTCTTGCCATCTGAATTTCTCTTCTTTTCGGGTTAATCGTGTAAGTGGCACAGCTATACGAGAGAAATCTTGAATAAATCTCCGGTAGTACCCGGCAAGACCGAGAAAACTTCTAACTTCTGTTGGCGTCTTAGGTGGCTCCCATTTCATCACTGCTTCAACTTTTGCTGGATCAACTTTTATACCTTGGATCGAAACTACATGCCCAAGGAACTGCACTTCACGCATCCAAAACTCACACTTGGAGAACTTTGCATATAGCTGTTCTCGCTTCAACGTCTCGAGTACTAACCGCAGATGACTCGCATGCTCTTCTTTATTCTTTGAGTAGATCAGAATGTCATCTATGAACACTATCACAAACCGGTCTAGAAATGGTTTACAGACTCGATTCATCAAGTCCATAAAGATCGCTGGTGCATTCGTAAGACCAAATGACATTACTAGGAACTCGTAATGCCCGTATCGTGTACGAAACGCCGTCTTCTCTACATCACTTTCCTTTACCCTGACTTGATGATACCTAGATCTCAAATCAATTTTTGAGAAATAATCTGCCCCTTGCAACTGATCGAACAAATCGTCTATTCTGGGCAACGGGTAACGGTTCTTTATGGTAATCTTGTTCAATTCTCTATAATCAATGCACATCCGCATTGATCCATTCTTCTTCTTCACAAACAGAACTGGAGCACCCCATGGAGAAGTACTAGGCCTGATGAAGCCTTTATCTAGTAACTCCTGTAACTGGGACATTAATTCCCTCATCTTTGTTGGTGTTAGCCGGTACGGTGCTCGTGCTATTGGAGAAGCTCCTGGAACAAGATCTATTCTGAATTCAACCTGCCTTTCTGGTGGCAAGCCTGGTAATTCATCTGGAAAAACTTCTGGGAACTCTTTTACCACTTCTATGTCTTTGTATGTCTGTTTCACTTTGTCTTCAGTCATTACATAGGCCAGGAAAGATACACATCCTTTCCTGATACATCTTCGAGCTTTAGCTACACTGATGATACTTGGCACGTGCGTTCTTCTTTCCCCATATACGTACACCTTTGCTCCAAGGGTTTTAACAGACACCCTCTTCTGTCCACAAGCTATCTACGCATCATTTACACCGAGCCAATCCATCCCAATTATTACATCAAAGGACTTAATTCCAATAGGAAGGAGATTAAGTCGAAACTTCTTGCCGTTGATGTCAAGTTCGCAATCCCGATACATATGCTGAACTTCAACAAATTTCCCGTCCGCCACTTCTACTTCAAAAACTAGGTCTAACAATTCTAATGGGACATTTAATCTAGCTCCAAACCCATGGGACACAAATGAATATGTAGACCCGGAATCAAACAAGACATATGTAGGTGTCGAGTTGATTAGTAGAATACCTGAGACCACATCGTGAGTCTCCTTCGCTTCTTCCCTGGTAATCTGAAAAGCTCTGGTCTTCACTTTCTGAGGTTCGGTCTTCTTCTGGGCTGTTGACACCATAGTTTCTCCTCCCTTATTTGGGCAGTTGAAACTGTAGTGTCCCATCTGATGGCATGAGAAGCACTCCACTTCGCTGGCTTTCTTGGCTTTACAATCTTTCGCTTTGTGACCGAATCCGCCACAATTAAAGCAGGCATTTGATCCCGCTCGACACTCGCCAATGTGTTCTTTTCCGCATTTCTCACACTTCTTCACACTTCCCTGTCGGCTCTGACTTGAACTCATCTTCCCTTTCTTATTTATGTTCCCGCTGATACTACTAATTGTCTTCCTTTTGTCACCAAAACCAGGTCCCTCCTCTTTCCTTCTTTTTCCAACATCTTCCACAGTTCGGGCAGCATTGATCGCCCCATCTAGTGTTTCGACTTTCTTCACTTCTAACTCGTAGTTCCATGGCAAACCCCGGACATAGCGGTTGATCCGGGACCGCTCACTGGGGTAAGACTCCCCCACAAAAGGTAACATGTCGCAAAACTTCTTCGTATACTCATCCACTGTCAAATCTCCTTTCTTTATTGTTAAGAAATCTTCATTCAATTTCTCCAAATCTCGCGTGGGACAGAATTTATCTTTGAGACACGTGAGAAACTCTGCCCATGACTAACCATATACCACATCCTTTCCCAAACTTTCATATTTGGTGTTCCACCACACCAAAGCAAAAGCTTGTATCACTTGTTCAATCTCTCGTACCCATCGCATTGTCACTTTTGGCTCAAAACTGCCATGGTATTCGGGCGGTTTGCAAGCCATAAAGGACTTAAAAGAGCAGCCCTTTTCTTCCTTCTTGTTACCTCCACTAGTTGCTTCCTCAATCGTCTTCTTGGAGACCTCTTGTGAAGATTGGGCACTAGGTTCACCCATTCTGCTGTCGATTATGTTGTTCACATCTTGTCTCAACTCAGTTCGTAAGTTATCGATTAGAAGCTGAATTGCCTCCATATTGACAGGTTGTGGTGGTGGTGGGTTTGGCTCAGCCTCATCGTTTCGCAGAATATGTGGTTCACTTCCTCTTGAGGAAGTATGACTGCCCTCACCCCTGTCAGCTTGTCTTCTGCCTTCCATTACTATATAGATGAACAAATTATCTGTTTAATACGCAATTCTATATAGTATTTCGTAAGCGGTAGCATGTTATCTCCTTATCTTGACAGCACTTTTTTTTATAACGGTCATACTCAATCTATGCCTTCTATATTACTAAGGCGACCTACTACTACTCTTGCTAGTTTAAGCCTAGGATGGTATTCCAACCTAATTCGCTTAAACTATGGCTCTGATACCAAAACTGTAACACCCCTTTTTCTCAAACCATATTTAAAATACAAATACAGTTTTCAAACATAATTTACAACTCATGACTATAAAATAGCCACTTAAATTTTTTTTTATTTTACAAACTTAAAACTTGAGGGGTATTACAGACTCAATACAGATAACCATAATTTAAACTTACAGTGTACAATAACGGTCCCAACTGCAACTCTCGCTCCCTTCACCTAAGTACATAGCATTTCAAAAACATAGTATACGTGAGACATAAAGTCTCGTGAGTAATATGGGTTTAGACCCAAAACTTTTCTATTCAAAACTTGAAATATCAAAAGTACATTGCTAAAAACTGATTTATTTCATAAATGTCAAAATAACTTTTCCTTCTTTACTTTCAAACTTTAAAAGACTTTCTTTTATAAAACTGCTTTCTTTCTCATTTCTCGTGACCAACTGAAACTTATGAATTAAGTTAATTAATTCATTCAACTAGCTCCCCTCGCGGGACAGAACAGATCTGCCCACTCGGTTTGCTCATTCTGTCTCCCCTTTGTGACTTGGAACGAATTCAAGCACAAGGGTATACTAAGCTAGACAACTACTTCGCGACGGGAGGTACCATCCCAGTAGTGTCTTCTGATCTCCCGATTATGTGGGTGATCCTAGTCCGGACAACTGGCTCATACTTCTTTAATTCTTACTTCATTTCATCTCAAATTGGTCAAAGTGGGACACAATTTGTAAACTATTCTTACTCAAACATTTTATGACCCTTTACTAAAAATACTTTCAAAAACTGCTTTCAACATCTTAGTTCCCATACGGAACTTCTTACAAAAATATTTGCAAAACATACTTTAAAAATCTGTTTAAAATACTAAGCCCTTGTATAGAGCTTCATTCAAAACTATTTTCCAAACTTTAGTATTTATAAACATTGGAAAATCATACTTTTCTGAAAATAACATTTTGCTATGTACTATAGAAATCCTCATAAAACTCACCTTGATTCTATTTCGGTTTACTAAGCTTCTCGTACGGCTTTTCCCTTCCCGTGCTCAACAACGTTTGAAGCACCACCTATACAAGTAGTATATATAAATACTCAATATAATTAACTCTATAGTGCTAAGATCTCATATAACATAACTCTAGGTTATAATAAATGTATAACCATAAATACACTCGTTTTATCGTTTTCCCCGAGATACGCGTATACTGCTACAGTAACCCCGAGGGGTCGTATTTCAGTTCCGACTCTTTTCCATGAAATCTTAGGCCATATTAGACTTGTGTTTCAAATTTGAAGTCAATTGGACAAGTCTAGCTCAATTTCCAAAAATCAAGTTTTAACAATAAACTTGAAATTAGCCACTGCCGCTACAGTGACTTTTCCGCAAGGTCGGATTATGGATTTGACCATTCCCAACATGTTCTTATATCATTTCAAGGTTATGGCTAAAATTTCAGGTCAATCGGACATGTCTAACTATGGTTTCTAGCATTTGAATTTTTAACATTTTTGGTCCCTACCTGGCCCCTGACTGAAGGCGCACTGCACCTGGGCGCACCCCGCCCTGGTCCTGGGCGCACTGTGCCTGGCGCCTGGGCAGGCTCCTGATCAGTCGCGATTTGGCACTGTAGCATGCAGTTTTAAGGCTTTAAGCTCTTATTCCAGGTCTTAATCACCTGGGGTTTGTTCTAGGACTAAAACCCTTGACTAATAACACATTTTAAGCCATTAAAAACACTTTAATAGATCAATTGCAGAAATTAAAGTTCTTGGCTAAACTTGAAAATTCTCAATTATAGCATTCTACTTCCATGCTTTTGGGTTAAGTTCTTAACTAATGGCTTATTGGAAGCATTAATTACTTAACCCACATGATTTATAACTGCAATTACAGTTCCAATTCCATCCAAAGACCAAATGAAGAACATACCCAAAAAAAACTAGGTTAAAACAAAGGAATTTCTTACCTCTTCAACTATGGAATCACCAATTCCAATTCCTCTCTTGATTTTCCTTGACAAATTCCTTGAACTTCTTCTTCTTCCTCTCATTCTCTCTAGCTCTCTCTCGTAAGTTCTATAATGTTCTGCTGAATTCTAGATTAGGAGAGGATAACTCTCATATATATTAGATATTTAGTTTTTTAAAAACTTTACATTTTAGTCCTAAATTTTCAATTTCTTTACATAAATGGTCCTAAAACCCAAATTCTTGCAACAATGTCCCATTAACTTCCAACTTGACATTTTCTTAACATTTTTGGTCATTTTTATGTTAAATGACCATTTTGCCCTTTTTCGGCTAAATTCACTATTCACGCGATAAAACTCCAAATTTCACATAATCTCTTATTTCTTATTATATTATTGTACAATTACATATTATTACACATAATAGTCGTACAATATGACAAAAGACGGTTTTACCCTTTTTAACTTTTCGCGGGTTCTTACACGGTTGATCTCGCATTTTCTATGTTTTCTATGTAAATGAACTGTGTAAGATTCTGGTCGTTACAGCCCCCGTGATACCATTCCCGCCACCATCCTTGCATTTCTTGAATCTAAGCTTCAATATATATATATATATATATATATATATATATATATATATATATATATATATATATATATATATATATATATATATATATATATATATATATATATATATATATATATATATATTGAATTTGTACTCTGGGTAGGAAATAGATGGACCATCATTGACACTCCTAATTACGGAAATTGTCTGATTTATCCTCCTTCCATCGTCGCTGCGTTACGCCATCCTAGACTGTTAGCCAAACTCACCAACCGCCTTCAACCTCTCAGATCTGAAGCCAAAGACGCCACTGTCGCTACCTACGGCCGTCTTCGCCTCCTTCTACCACCACTGCTCTACCACCGTCTCAGACGGTCGGTCAAATCACGACTACCAACTTCAGCTTCTCAGATTTGAAGCCAATGACGATGAGACTCTTGGATATGGTGTCTACTGACAGTCAATACTTTATCATCGATGAAAACCGTCGGGGCTCACAAATTTGAAGCCGAAGACGAAGACGAATAGACTCTTGGATCTGGTCATATCTAATCTTTATGGTGCTTACTGCTTTAATGTATATAATGCATACAAAATGTTTGATAAAATAGTGAAATAAAGGTAAGTTTTAAGCTATAAATGTATTAAGCCATGAATGTATATTTTTTATATATTAAGATGTGAATATTTTCGAATGTTTTGTAGTGATTTCTTGTGAATATATATTTTCTTGTGTTGTATAAATATGTGTATATGTATTAACTTTCATAATTTTTTTATCATTAAACTCCGTGGATAATGTAGGAATTTAGTATATTAAATTATGTATTAGAGTATATTAAAGGCAAAATGTCACTATAGCCCAACCAACTTTTATCTATTGGTCTAAAATGTCCCTAAAGTTTTTTTTGGCCTTTTAGTGGAATAAATTCCATTTTTATGTGTTCATTAAGTCCTCTCAGCATGTTTCCATGTTAAAAGTTAGGAAAATGACATTGAAGCCTTATCAACTTTCATTTTCTATTCTAAATAGTCCCTAAACTTTTTTTTTTTAGTTTACAATGGCGAAGATGAAGGTTGATGACTGTCGAGGGGTGCTCAAAGTTCATGTCGATAACGATGGTTTAGTCCTCTGGAAAGACGTCATGTTTGACCAAACAAACAACATTCGTTATACTCATGGCAGTAGTTTCTACATCGGTTTACGTACATGGCCTAACTGTCAGAAGTACTATTTCAAACTGGCTCTAGCTTTACTAGCTGTAATTGTAGCCCCTAATTATCGTTGAACCCTTGAGAGCTGTCTTCCATTAGCGGTGGAGGACGGGTTAACTTTCGTGAAGTGGCTCCAATCCCAGGGGGTGGCAGCTACGTTTAACCCATGGCCTTGTTCACTGGATCGCTATGTAGAGCCGTCACTGTAAACTATGAGCACCCATCGACAGTTATCAACCTCCATCTTCGCCATTGTAAATAAAAAAAATAAGTTTATGGAATATTTAGAACAAAAGATGAAAGTTGACAGGACTACAATGTCATTTTCCTAACTTTTAACCTGGAAACCTGCTGAAGGAACTTACTGAACAGGTAAAAGTAGACTTTATTTCCCTAAAAGGTCAAAAAAAAAAAAAAAAACTTTACGGACCTTTTAGACCAACAACGAATAGTTGGTTGGGCTACAGTGAAATTTTACCTATATTAAACTGTGAAAATATACGAATGGATATAATCAAAATGTGAAAGTAATTATTTTGCTTGTTCTCACCAAAAAAAAAAATAAAAAACAAAAGAAAGACACGATTTTGAGCAATTTAATCATAACGGTCAAATTCTTGGTTCCTAGAATGTTGAACCTTTAGAAGTTTAGAAGTTCAAATTCGAACCATATCTGAATTTTAAATATGAGAACAAACCTCCCAATCAAATTGCAAATGAATGTTAGTGTATATGTATTACTTGTCAAAGTCCATATATAGCCCTTGATCATATAGCATATTGTTGTACTTGTATTTGTATTTTTTTCTAATTAATTAGAAGATATTTACGGGAAAACCATTATTCAACTATAATACTGTTCCGGAACAAAAAAGATATGGAATATAACAATGTTACTTTACCTACAAATTTCTCATTGCACCTGCTTTATTCAATAGAAATGCAGAAATCACAAATAGAAAATGAATCTAACGAATTACACATATTCATACGCATCCAACATATCCCAGAAAAAAAAAAAAGAATGTTTTCCAGGACACCTCTAAATTCTTTCAACAAACAGAAATCTTCCACGTGTTCTACCAAATCCTACTTGAAACGTTTAAACAGAGTAAAGTTCGTATCCATTTATGCACAGTTTGCAGTAATATCTATATAAGTAAATAACCCCTTCCGGCAGCGTCTCCTGGTATAATTCCATGGTCTCTAGCTTTTGTTCACAACAGTTTCCAGGCTGCAACGTGAAAAATATAAAGCATCAGTCGACAATTACACAGCTTTTAGGGATATTTTAGATTAAGTAAAGCATAGAATAAAAGGCAATATGCATAACAAAACAGTCCCAAATTGGAAATCAGATGACCAAATAACAACAAAATCAAACCAATGTAAGATGCTCGGGAATAAAAGAACCACCGGAAACAAAAAGGTCTAGCTTACGTCATCAGCGCAAAAGCAAACAGTAGGGGGAGTTCAAGCTTTTAGACTAAAGTTTTCAACTTTCCATTGAACTTGTGAATCGATGTATCCATAATTTATAGATACCATGTTTAGATAACAACAATAAAAGGAGTGTTATTCGTTTGTAAGGTAGCCCACTTTCCAAAACTCACTAAATTTTATAAAACTTTGGATTAATGTTCGACATGAACTATACAGAATTAGGTCACTTGAAAATTCAAGAGCTCCAATGAGCGTATGATAATCCATTCTATACAGAGCTTCATACATCATTGTAGGTCAATTTAATGATTTTAGCACATGAAAATTTTGAGATTCTAAAGTTGAATGTGAAAGGCAATTATGTCATACCAGGAACGCCTTTTTTAGGAGACAGAGTATAGAAAAAAATGGCGCGACCGAGCATCGCTAGAGTCGAAACAATCCCAACAACGTAGAACAACATAACCAAGCCAAGCACCCAAGGCATCAATAAGAACCCTATGAAGAACGTTATCGATCCACACAGCATCAAGGACAATGATATCCCTAATAGCAACGACGCGAACCCCGCCGGCGTTAGTTGCGTTAACGGGGGATGTTGAGGCTGCCTTCGGGAAGACGTAGACACCTCATCAGAGAACTGGATCGACGTAGGAGGATACCGGAGTAGGTTTAGAATCAAAGCCGATAACTCGTAGAAAACCCTAGATTGTTGATCTTGCCGATGCTCCCTCCTCGTCATATCGTTTAGATCCAAAACCATAATATTCGTTATCCAAAACGAGTAAGAAGAAGCAAAAAATGATAAATACGCCTAAAAACAAAAACAAAATTCTGTATTTTGCTACGATCGAGGTAATCGGATAAAATCTAACAAGGTTTTGTTGAATTTTCCTTTTTTCCCCTCAAAATTTCGACATCCAAATCATTTCAACAGCGATGGCTAACTTCCCTGGTCCAATCAGCGATCAAAACGCAGAAGATACAAACGTCAGAAGCTTTTGCATTTGTTATTCCGATTTTGACCAAAATTCATGTGAAATCCTTAACAATTTATGACACGGATAATCAGATCGCTCCAAAACGATACGCCTAAGCATTTATGACTCAATAAAAAGATGAACAACAAATAAAAGATAAGAAATTAATAAATGCGTGTGTGTACGCGCATGAGGGCGCGTCGGAGCTATGTCAGCTTGGGCATGTCTGACGTGGAACCTTATCTGCCTTTGGGAGATGACGACGACGCATTTGGTCATAGCGCGTGCGATTGAGCAAAAAAGTGTAGGCTGAACGCTGTAGAATTACAAAATTGGCCTCCATGAGCTCTTGATTAGTAGTTTAACGGGGACCTAAAGACTAAAAGTTGATCAAATATTGAAAGTGACGAGCTCACAAGGACATGATGATATTTGAATATAACAATATCGGTGTGGTGGTCAAACATGACGGTAATGTGTCGCTGTAATTCCGTCAGTAATCCTATTGATTTGTCTAGGAGATGGCATGTAAAAGAAGGCTTTATCGTTTAAAGGCAGGGGCTTTATCGTCTAAAGGCAGGGGTGAGCTTTCCCAGTATACCTCGCTCTTCTTTTATCTCGTCTGCTTTCTTATCCCTATTTCGTTAATTTCGTACGTAGACAGTTAGTTGCTCTGACTAGTTTTTTAGTGCAAAAAAGGACCAACGACGATCCTATCCTAAAGGAGAAGGAGGAAGAGCAGAGCGGATAATCTTTTTTTATTCCAGCCGAGAAGACTAGTAAAAGGAAGGATCAAGAATGTTATATATTTCAGGAGCTAGATCAGTTGCCGATGAACAAGTCAGAATTGCCAAAAAAATAGATGGAATTGGGCCTAAAAAAGTCATTCTGGTTCGTTATCGATTACGTATCAGTGGGAACATAAAGATAAAAGAATTAACTAAGTACCAGATCGAACAAATTAAACAAATGATAGGTCAAGATCATGTTGTTCAATGGGAATTGAAGAGGGGAGAATGAGCAGACATCGAACGATTAATTTCTATTTCTCGTTATTGTGGAATTCGTCATCAAGATGGATCACCCTTACGCGGTCAACAAACTCATACTAATGCTAGGACTTGTCGCAAGCAATTTCGGAAATGAAAGAAGTCGATTATGTCGGTAATCCATCGGTACCAATTACCCACGCTCTTTTTTTCTGATGCCTGTGATTCCTTTAGTATTCCATTGGTAATCTCAATAAGCGACAAATTACCGACAAATATATCCATCGGAAATAAGTTTCTTTTCTTGTAGGGAAAGTTAGTTTCTTTACTTGATAGTAAATTAAAAAAATGTTGTTTACATATTGAGTCCTAATTTGATATTAACGGAAAAAATTTATTTATAGAGTTACAAGTTTTGCAGAAAATGTTGCCAGATAAAACATACAAAAGTGAAAGCCCTTGGATATTAATTCCAATTATGTAGTCTGCAAAGAGAAAGAATATGTTTCCTGATGTGTTTGTTGCATATCTAATTTTGTTGACTGCACCATTTACACTTGATTGTTTCTGTGAAACAAAGTTTTTTAAAATTGAAGCTTTTGAAATTGTAAGTATCATGACTTAAGAAAGATTGGATTAACAATTTTGAATATTGATAATTAGTTTTTATAAAATTTTGATTATTGTAATAAAATTGATGTTTTCGCTTAAAAACAATATACGAAAACATCATTTTAGATGATATCTGTAGGTTTGGTTTGTATTTATATTGATTTTATTAAATTATAAAATTGTATTTTTATTTTTATAATTACACATCTCGTCTATTTCACATGACAAATATAATACATAATTTTATAATTTTATTTTATCGTCCTTATATTAAATCCTAATAAACTAGCTCTTGAGTCTTGACATGATGTTAACACCCGTCTTTTAACAACAAAAACACCCAATTTTTTTTCACTTTTTAAACATAGTTTTTATCATACAAAACCAGATAGAAGGGGTGTATAAGTTATTACAAACAGGTACAAGTGTATCAAGGAGTATACAATAACAGTAAACTCCTTCCAAGTCGGGCTGCTACTGACAGCATCTACGAGTCTCATATCCTTAGTCACGGACTTTATCCTTACCCTTAGCAGGGTCATGCTCACCTGCAGGGACATTTCAAACAAACAATGTGAGCTATAAAGCCCAATGAGTAATCATTTCAACAATTAACATGTATAAGAAAGACAAGTCAAGTACAAATCTAAATACAAGTTAATTCTACATCTGCTCTTCATTTGGATACAAAATCCAATCTCCTAGCCACAAATGCCGTTTATATTTGGATATCAAATCCAATCTCCTAGCCACGAAAGCCGTTTAAATTTGGATATCAAATCCAATCCCCTAGCCACGAAGACCGTTTATAACCACAAAGGTTTCTACTAAGTAATTCGGGTAATCAACCCAACTTCCAAGCTACCAAAAACTTAACTCCAAAACTGCTTCAAGTTACAAGAGTTCAACCAACACATATCACATTTGATATAAGTGAGATTACTCACCTTGATACTTGCTAAGGATGTATCTAGTTATTCTTTGTCTCCTCGCTCGTGATCCACAATCCACTTGACTGGTACCTATATATACATATTTATATCATGGTAATGTGTCAACAACTATTACAATCGACCCTACTACAGAAGAGTCCGATATAATACAACTACTGATCATAACTAGATAATAATCCTTACTAAAACAACTTTCTACGAATTGTAAACCTTCACAAAGTACGCATATTTTTCTACAGTGTTCTCGGGAAGTCGTATTCTCATTTTAACAATTTTCCATGATGAGTCACACTATAATGGACTTGTGGTTAAAATTTGAGGTCAAACGGACAAGCGTAACCCCGAGTTTTAAAACCGCAAATGAGAGGGCAGAATGTTACACGTCTCATGTAACTTTTGCCTTGAACATTACATGGCCGTGTAATGTTCCTGCACCTCTTTCGGTTCCGATTTTTGTGCTGCAGCTTCCTGTTTTCGCGTATTAAGCCCTTAATTCACTACTTAATCGATTTGGTATCATTGTATGACAAAAACCTTCCATTTACATGAGTTTTTAACCCATGGAATCAGTGATTCCAACCATTTTTCCAACGATTCCCGTTTTTCACATTTTTGCACAAAAACTGAAATTGCTCAAAACTAACCACTTCTACTGATTCCTTTCAACAATACAACATATGGAACTCATTAGAACCCACTAACATCAACTAAATCATATGAACTTGTGATTTAGGGTTCTTGAGCTAAAAACCCCAAATTCCACATATTCATCAAAACCCTTTGATTTAATTGTATGTTCTTAAAACATAAACATGTTTGATGCTTAAGAATCATTTAAACCTTTTGGATCATAACTGGAAATTCAATTTCCAATTCATCCCGTGAAGAACACACCCAAGAACTTAGGTTAGAAGCTTAATTACTAACCTTTTTGCTTGAGAATCTTCAATTCCAAGGAATTGCTCCAAATTCCCGCTTCAACCTTCATGAACTATCAGGAATCGCATCTTCAAGAAATCTTCCCGAACCCTCTCAATTGTTTAGTGAACAATGGATATATATTTCTCCTATTTATAGTTCCAATGTTTCAGTTTAACCCCTCAAGTTCCTTTTATTGAACTTTTGGCATTTTTGTGTAAAATTCTACCAAAAAGGTATTCTAACGATACCAATACTTATAACACCATATTAAATCATAATCATACTATGATTAAATTATAACTTAACAAAAGCACATGGTGTTACATGATGTCGTTCATGTCTTCATAAAAACACTTTTGACTCGATATACCTACAATGTCAGGACACAGAGGGTTTGTATTATCTCTGCAATGATAATAAATAGAGTAAATTACAATTTTGGTCATTGTGGTTTACACCAAATTACAGTTTTTTTCCTAGTTTTCAAAATCTTGCACTGATGGTTCATGGTTTTCAAAATCTTTCTCTTTTGGTCCCTATGGTTTCTAAATCTTTCATTTTTGGTCCTTCCGTCTGTTATCGTTTGTGTAAACAATAGAGACCAAAATTGAAAGATTTAGAAAGCACTAGGACCAAAAGTGAAAGATTTGAAAATCATAGGGACCACAAATAAACTTTTAAAAATAGGACCAAAACTGTAATTTATTGTAAACCACAGGGACCAACACTGTAATTTTCTTTAAAGTTATTTACACTACGTCATACACGTAAAGCCTCCATATAGCCAGGGCAAAGCTCTCCAATGCTGGCACGTTGACCATGACCACCGTTACAATTGGAACACCACAGGATAACCCATACCTCCTTGCAACGCTTCATAATAATTGCGACCTTTTTTCCTTCAACATATGACCTTGTAAGATGGTGGAGCCA
Source organism: Cichorium intybus (assembly GCA_023525715.1). Lineage (NCBI taxonomy): Eukaryota > Viridiplantae > Streptophyta > Magnoliopsida > Asterales > Asteraceae > Cichorium > Cichorium intybus. Next base: position 811,726 of record CM042011.1, on the reverse strand, counting down.
TATAAAGTTATAACTTTTGCCTATAAACAACACCTAGAGAAAATCATTATTATAATACGTAACTTACATGCATCTTCACATTATTAAAGTATTAGTGTAATGCAAACGAGACAAATTAATACTTGAACCACTAGTGAATTTGATCGTAAACGCTGTATATTTCAAGAATGTGTTGGTAGTTGTGAGTACTGAAAATCTGTATTGTTTGATAACCCAAGACAGGTGACAATCGAGGCGCCTCACGTTAGGGGAAAACAAGATTCTTATAATAATAAAGTTTTACTTGTTCTCGATTAAGTGAAAACCCATTCCCCAACACAGTAGAGAGGTTTCTTCAAGGGTAAGCTCTCGTTCAACAGACCAGGATAAGCTTTTTTGGTGAAAAAAAAAGAATACACGGTGATGAATCAATTACATACGCAAAGTCTCGTTTACTATATGCTTAGATTTCTCATTCCGAGAAGTTCATTGACTTGAGGGATTGAACAACAACTAGTCCTTGAAGAGGGGGAGTGTTTGAAGTTGCTGGGTTGGATTTGTCTGGTAATCAAGGATAGTTGTAAAACCACCACCATTGTCTACATTATCTTTCTGCGCCTTTGCTGATGCCACCTGTAACTGTAAGTCAATATCTCATTACTTGAAACTTTCTTCACATAACGTCCTCCAGTTGATAAAGTTTCAATTAAGAAAATTACCTGCTGCTTCAGTTCTTCTTTTTTCCTCTGTTAACTTCCTTTCCTACACCACCAATATAAATTTTGGACATTATGCACACATACATATGTATAATTATACGCTCATATATACAAGTAACAGGAGAGGAAAAACTTCCTTCAATTTAACCACAACCATTACCTTCACGTACGGATATAAAACAGAAGCCCAACTCCACCAATATGCAATACAATGATACCAGGGTGCCATTATCTCAGTCTATATTCATTTTGTTAATACTTCTCTTAATAGATAGAATTAGATTAAGATCTAGTATTTTTAGTACGGTAGGAATATCATACTTACATGTGCTCTAGTCAAGAGTAGAACTCCTGATCTTCGCCCTATATGGGTATATAACCCAGGTGTCTCAAACCAGTTAGGTTGGAAGTCATTGACACATAAAATTTGGTAAATGTTATTTGTTCTAATTTCTAAATTTACAATTTGTTTAAAATTATATTATTTTTAAAAGAGGATCTCTTGATGACGTGCTAAGAGAAATTAAAGATATTGGTTAACAAAAGGAACAAAATACTCCCGTAAAAGGTCAGAGTCGGCCACTCCGAGTAGGTTAGAACCGAACGTACGATCCGTCATACCAACAGTCATCAAGACTCTCTCCATTTACAATTTTTTCCTTTCAAGATACATAATTAGAACGAACATGCGATTTTCATCGACGAGGTGCCCTTCTGTTAAACTTAGGCCTGAGGTTCCAAAAGAATACGATGGGCGGAGGAAGTTGGAGATGAAGCGAATCGAAGAAACTTAGAAAGAATAGCTGGCAAGTGACGTTTTCGAAGCTAGAGCAGTATTGAATACGAAAGCACGACAGCTTTCCGTTCTCTACGATGTCGACGTCGCTGTCGTCGTTTTCTCCTCCAGTGGCGAGCTCTATGAATACTGCAGTGCGGGTATCGACAGGTCAGTCATCGTTTGGTATTTCTACTCGATACGATATTTTACGCTTTGTACGATATATATATGTATGCGTATATGCTGCTATGTACGGAGCAATAACCTTTAGGCTTAAAATTGTTCGATATATCTGCAATCCGAATGGATATTTCTAGGGCACAATAAGCGATTTCTCGTGGAAGGTTCATCATATGTTGCCGCAATATACTTGACGGCCTCATGATTTTCTGTCTTACATAATCTGTAGCTAGTTCAGATTATTGACATGTCTATGTAGGTTTCAGTCATCTGAGTCGTAGTCAGCGATTTTGGCATGGGGATTGGTGAACTGAAATTCTTCTATTTGCGTGAAATTAATGTATTCGTGATGTTTACTCGAAGTTGGTAAGTATTTAATAGTTAATATGAACTTTGATAAAGGAATTTTATCATGCAAGTTAATATCAAATGGTGTTTATAGTTAGGAGCGTAGGAATATAAATTAAAAGAATTAGAACTAGTTAGATGGACCTGAAGTGGGATTCTGCTTTTGTCTTGATATAAGTCTTACAATTTGTCCCTCATGGATGGCCTAGTGGTGGAGGTACATAATTCCACATAGAAGTTCTAGTGTTCAAACTCTGGAATGTCCAAAATATTATTAGGTCTCTGCAATTTAGCCCCCATTTGAAGTGCATTGGGACGGGTCACTGATGGTATGGTTTACCATTTTTTAAGTCTTACATTCGTTTTGACCTACATGCATGCTTTCTTTTTTTCTTTTATGGCACATAATTCGGTGTACATGCGTGTCAAGAAAGTAAAAAAATGCAATTGATGTATTCTGTAAGATTTCTATGATCTAGAGTTTGGAAATATTTAGGTATGGTCTCTAAAGTGATCCTATTATGAGACTCTCAAGTGCTTGCACTGTTCAATCTTAAAGATTTTTTCACCCCCAAAATGTGCAAAGACTCAAACATATAACAAATCACAAAATAGACGATACTTGAGTTTTCGTGGAAAGTTATTATATTATTGTTGGCAAGTGGGCAATAATCAAAGGGTTTATATATAATTGTTGATGAGATGATGGCGCTGCATATATCGACATTTGAACAAAAACACTATCTTTTCCCAAAAACATAAGATGGACCAAAATCAAGATCATCTTTTTCATCTTCTTAGTTCTTTAAACAAAAACAAATCTCAAAAACTAAACCTTACAAGTTGTATTTTAGCCTTTTGACATAGCTTTGGGGTTCAATTAGGGTTCTCTTGGAAGAAGATGAAGAGGACAAGAACAAAATGTTCATTATTTGAAATAGTGACCTAGGGATAAGGAAGGCAAAATGATTGCTTTTTTAATTATATTCGAAAAAGTTGGCATCCAAATGAATGGAGATATGAAAGGGACTCAAAGAGTAAGAATGGCAACGGAAAACCCGAACATGGAAACTATAAAACTTTATAAAAACTGAAAATACTAAACAATTAAAAATTAAAACCTTCATAGGCTCACAACACCAAATAAATCATTTAACCAACCATTATAAACAAATAGAAATTACTAATAATCGTTTAATATTGTAGCATAACCAACCAAGTACCAAATATCAAAAACTAAATCCATTACAATAATACATTACGTTTAACTCAAACAAACTAATCATCCAAAAGTGTAATTTTGGCGGAGACCATGATTAATTTTAGTCTACTCAACAATGCTTTTCACGGATCGTGTTGAATAGGCCATACCTATTAATGCTACTGCCTTGTAAGAGGATATGCGATGTCTTACGCGGTTGCTATCTACGACATAACATAGACTATTTAGCCACATTATAACTAGTTGCTACAATGGCTAGATTGTTAAAAGTACCATGCTATAGTACTAAACCAAAATGTATGAAGTTGTTTTAAGAAAAAAATGGATGTATATGCTACAAAAAGAAAAATGGTAAAGTAGTTGGGAGTGAATGTCTTGGTTGTAAATTGTGATCAACTTGGAATCTGTGTACAAGCTTGCTCATGTCCCTTATTCAACTTGCGAAGTCACATACCTCATCTAGTAGTAGGTGGCTTTGACCTACCGGCTTCTTTTAAATGTATAAATGGCAATGAGGCGGGCTATGGAGTATATGGGACGTAGCCCATATCCTTGAATCCACACTCCATATTTAGTTTAGTGGAGATATAAATACATCTCCATCCTTGTACCCAACATTTAAAGCTCCAATATGGAATCAACATTTTACCATGTTACAAAATTACGTCTTTTTGTATTACAATGACATAATCAAACCTCGAATCACAAAATTACATTTTATAAAAATTTTAATCGTTCGAATTTAATGATGAACATTTTAGAAATAAGATGATAGTATCTAAAAGCCAAAATAAAAGTCCATTGTCTTCAAGTTTATAGCATCTTTTGGATATGCATAAATAACCGAAAGTAAAACCTTTCCTAAGTTTCACAACCTGGAAAATTGTGTAGCCTACCAACATAAGGCTACGGGGAGTGGTGGCCGTCTTGCCACCCTGCCACCTAAGCTTTTTGGTAACCACGTCACCCCCACCTCACTTTGGCTACACAACTTCATTTTGGCCATCTTAGTGGGGTGGTTCAAGATGCATTTTTTAATTTCTTTTAATTTATAAGTGGTATATATCTTGAAAAGTGATTGGCTGCATCCCCCTCTCTCTCTTTGCCATGGTACTTCTCTCTCCTCTATCTCTCTTTCTCTCACTTCGTCAAGCCATTGACGAGTGTCTTTGGCGACCATGGCGGCATTGTGTGTAGCCATTGCCACATAGACATGGCGAGGGGGTGGTGAGTGCCACTCCCTACAGCCTAAGGAAAGCATTATATGCTACATGGTAGCAATTATAATTCATTTGATTGTAATCGCAAAAAGTTGGTTCCATAATTATCTTAATATAGAAATGGTTGCATGATTATCTCATGTAAATGTACCTTCATTTGGTACAAAGAGACTAGATGTATTATTTTAAAACATATATAAATAATAATCAATTTAATCAATTATTTGAGATCTATGAATATATATAATGCTTCAAATTAATAATGTTGATATTTTTAATATAGTATATATTTTCTTTATACACACAAACACACACACACACAAAAACATATATATATATATATATATATATATATATATATATATATATATATATATATATATATATATATATATATATATATATATATACGTACGTACGTACGTACGTTGTTGACTTATAAAGGCCATGACCGGCGTTATAAAGACCAAGAAATGGGATCTTGCTTCCCAACAAGCCGACGAGGTTCAAGGTGCAACGTCTCTTTATTTTGTCTTTTTATATAGATTTTGTGTAACTTGTAAACCATTTTACAATATCAATGGAAATCTCTTTAGTTCGGTTATGGACGTAGCACAATTACCTAAATTGTGTGAACCATTCCAGTGTTATTCTTTTTCCCTTGAATCTTGATTTTTGTGTGTGTGTGTCGATTGTACAACTTTGGGGATGTTGACTGGGATGGTGGTTTGGATGACGTTCAATCTGCCAGTGGAGTTGGTTAACACGGTGTACTATTTCTCCACCTTATGTGAACTTTTATTTGCCATTAAATTTTGCTACTTTGTTTAGTTTAGTGATTGATATGTTAGAGAAGCTGATAAAGTAAAGACAAACACTTTCCAAAGGAATGATGACTGGGAATGGCTTTGGTCAGGTCAACGGATAACCTTATGGTCAACTTGCTTGAATCGAAATATAAGAGCCCACTTTCATATTGAATTCAGTCTTAAACATTATTTCAATATGTTATATGATACGTTAAACTGCTATAAATGATAAGAACAGTGATTGCTTTGTGTGGTTATTGGTCCTTTGTAGAGATACGTACATGGAATATATATACTTTAAGCTTAATAAGGAGTTACGGTTTCATGAATAAAAAGTTATCATGTAACATATGGATTTGGTGCATGAATAATAAATCAAAATGTGTTTCCTCATCATCATTTATAACTTCTTTCATGCATAAAAATAACCTTTTGAGATCTTAGTGTAATATGCAAGTATGTCATGCTTAATGTCATTTAGCCAATATATGTTTGTAAATTCTTCTCCATAAATAAGACATCTATATGTATCCTAGTAAGTCAGATAACGTACTCCCTTTGCTCACTAAACTTTGGATTCACTTTTGATGGTGTTACGATAACTGTATTGGCTTCTTTCCTATCGTATGATCATTGAATTATCTACAATATCAATCTTAACATATTTGAAGACTTCTTTTAACACACTTATGATTGGTTATAACTCTGACCATTAACCATACAAAGTTTTTACAAAACACAGATGGAGAAATACTCAGCAAAACAATTGGCAACTTAAGCTCCTAGCTTATGGGACTTGTTTTCTGTATTGATTAAATTTCTTTAACTTGGACATATCCATAACAAATTCAATTCAGTCTTACATAAGTCCCAACTTAATTAAAACACCTCTATGTGCTTGACTAGACACGGTTAGACTAAACACATAACGCAAAATGAAGAACATACAAAGTCCAATTTCTTAAATAACAACATTGTTGTCAATTTTGTAAAAAGATTTTCATTTTTTCACATCATTAGGTTCCCATGACATATGTTTGTAAACCTATTATAAACCAGCTCATTTTGGATACTCAGAACTTGCTTCCTTTCGGCTTTGCTTTTTTGCAGTTCTTGTTGCTTTGTAGCTTATGCGTTTGCACATGAGATTTGGGAGTGTTTCCAAGTCTAGAATGGTGAAATAATCATTCAAATTTCATGCCACTTATAAGATATAAGATACTTGATTAATTACTTGGTTTTTTTTGCTTACTTAATTGTACTTTCATGCCGTTTCCAAAAAAAAAAAATTGTACTTTCATGCTTATATGTTAGTCATCCAGAATTAATATTGTCATCTCGATGACATGTGATGAGCTATCTTGTCACAACAACCAGTGTTGTTATTATCTGCATATCCAAAAGAGGAGTATACATATTGTTGTCATTAATCAACGTCATTCTCTCGCAAGAACCGCTCACCCAAAATATTTAAGAATTGAAACTTGGTTGTCTAAAATGAAAAATATTCAAAGTTCTTGATCTTAAATAGGAAGCTTTGGAACACAACCTAATTTGGATACCCTTTTAGTTTTATGCAGTATCCCCCTTTTCTATGTTGCAATCTGATCATTGGATTTGAATGTTATCTAACTGGCTATTAATATTCAATGTGGGGCTTACCCTTGTTGGAACTCAAATGTTCTTTTATTCAATACTCAAACTGAAATACAAGAAAAGAACAACTCTTGCTAACTATCTAAACACTCTCTTCTATGTTTTTGTGGTACATTACAATGGATGTTAGAACATCTATTTATAGTGATGGTAGTGTCCCTAATTTCTACAATAGCTGCAACCTAAAAATGAGTTCATATGAGAAATTCAACAAAGTTAGATGTGGTTGGTGGTGTAGGTGTGGTTGGTGGTGGCTGCAAGTTTGTGTTTACATTCTCATATGTGTTCACATTCACATTCTCCCCCTTAAACCAAACTTGGCTCGAGATTCGTTACGCCGATCATGTTGCGCATTCCATGCCATCCCCGGCTACAGAATAATCGGCAAGTGCTTTGTCTTTATCTTTCTCGAGTTTCAATTTTGCATCCTTGGAACAAGTTGTTGGAATGCAATCTCTCATATTAAACTCCCCCAAAATCCTTTTAGCATAAGCCGTTTTCTTTAGAGACACGTCCTCCATCTTCTGCATCACCTTACTAAAATCAATACCTCGATTTTTGGGACTACGTCGGAGAAAACTGGCAGCTGCTTTTTCGGTCCAAGTCCATCTTTTCCGTTTACCAAAGAACCCTTCTCGTCTTATCCGTGGCTTCATTTTCTGTGCGTCGAAAAACTGGTGTCCTTTTTCACATTTTTCAACTTCAACATAAAATTCTTCCTCACTCGGATCATCTAATTTCTTTAGATGTGAACCTAGAATTTTATCATGCTCCAAATAACCATTAACTTTCATGGTATAATAATTGGCATATGGACGTCGTTGATGCCACAACCAACCTGGATCATCTTGGGATGATAAAGGACATTTTTCGTCTCGTCTTTAAAAATGTCTTATAGAGTCGGTTACGGGTTCTTCTGAAAATTACTTGTTGGAACTCTGAACGATCTCCGGTCATATGATTGCTAGCACCGTTGTCAACGTACCAGTCCTCGGAATCAACTTGACTTTCTTCAGATGCAGGGATATCAAAGTCGTTCTTCTCTTTTAGCGGCACCATACCTGGTGTATCTTCTTGCGAGATCGCCATCATTAAAATGGGCTCTTCATCTTCAATGGTTTGGGTGAGGTTCACCTCCTCACCTCGTTTCTTGTTTGGACACTCTGATGCATAATGACCATATTCCTCGCAAGTAAAACATTTTATTTTACTTTTGTCCTTTCGAGGACGATTGTAGTCATTCCGGTTTGCATCATACTCATGACCATCTCCTCGGCCATGCCCACGACCTCGACCGCGTCCTTGGCCTTGGTTTACACTTTCCCTTGAAGTGTTTGACGAGTCTCCCTCGTCGGTTTGCTTAGATTGAGATGCCCACTTGGCATGTGTAAGCAATAGAGAAGGTTATTCTTCCCGTTCTTCATACCCTCGAAGTCGCTCTTCGTGGGTCTTGAGACGGCCTACAACTTCTTCAACCGTCATGTTTTTCATGTCTCCAAATTGCTCGATAGATGTTACGATTTGTATAAATCGCATTGGGACGGCTCGAAGAAACTTCTTCACCACCGTATTCTCCTCAATCTTTTCACTGAGAGATCGAATACCGGTCACAATAGTGTTCAATCTCATGGCGAAATCATCTATCGACTCACCATTGTTCATTCGGATCGCCTCGAATTCACTTCTCAATGTTTGTACTTTAGCCTCCTTTAACCGATCAGCTCCCATATGCATCATCTTAAGCGTTTCCCAAGCTTCTTTAGCCGTGTCCTTCTCGGCCAACATAAGAAGTACGTCCTCTGGAATCGCTTGGTAAATGGCCGCAAGCGCCATCCTATCTGTTCGTTCATCTACTCTTGCATTTTGAATTGCATCCCACACTCCTTGTGCTTGCAAATTCACTCGCATTTTTATAGCCCACACCGCGTAGTTTGTTTTCGTAAGCAACGGATAGTGTAACGTAACAATACTATCCCTCCCGGTCCTTTGAACACTTTCAATTTCGGGTTGAGAAAACGACGAGCTTGGTGTAGTCATTCTTGGCATATATTATCTTGAGATTTTTCAAAAATAATGGGGAGCTACGAGTAATTTATGAAAATTACAAGGGCAAAATGTAATTTTCAGAATTTTAGGGGCTGGTTCGAAACTTTTAGAAGTATAGGGGCTGGTTTGAAGTTTTTCTGAAAAATTGGGACCAACCTGCAATTTTTCGAAAATACAGGGACCAAAACGTAACTTTTCGAAACTTCAGGGACCAAATTATAGTTTTCTGAAACCTGCTACAGTGCTGCTACAGTGTCGCTACAGTGAACTGCTACGATTCCGGCGAGATCTCCGGCGAACTGGTTTTTCCGGCAACGATTCCGGCGAACTTTGACCGGCCGTTTGAGGATGATCCGGGTGTCGAAAAATTCCGAAAAATATATATTCGGAATCTTGAGAACGAGACCTTTCCAATGGTGTTCTCGAAAAACGATTTTGAGACAGAAAATTTTTGACCAAAAAACCCGAGGGTGTTTAGAAAGTTGCCCCGGGAGCTTAACCAAGCTCTGATACCACTTGTTGGAACTCAAATGTTCTTTTATTCAATACTCAAACTGAAATACAAGAAAAAAACAACTCTCGCTAACTATCTAAACACTCTCTTCTATGTTTTTGTGGTACATTACAATGGATGTTAGAACATCTATTTATAGTGATGGTAGTGTCCCTAATTTCTACAATAGCTGCAACCTAAAAATGAGTTCATATGAGAAATTCAACAAAGTTAGATGTGGTTGGTGGTGTAGGTGTGGTTGGTGGTGGCTGCAAGTTTGTGTTTACATTCTCATATGTGTTCACATTCACAACCCTTTCCAGGTATCAGAAAAGCTACCTTCAGGCGGAAAACATATGGTAAGTATTGACTTTTTGAAGAACTGGTACAAGTCTCTATTTGATGTATGGAACCAAAAGAGGTCTCTATAACGGACATGAAAGAGTACACTTTAAAAAGGTGTTAGTTTTTTGCAACTGTAATAGATTTCATCTTTAAACAACAAGATAGATTAGTCTGCTCTCTTATTAAGTCTATAAATTCACAATACTCTTTGTTTGCTCAGACAGAATTGATATCGACCTTTCATGAACAGTTATGCATTTACTCTACTTTCCGTAGGAACCCTGAAGTCTGTTATGTATAGTTACTAATTTAACTGGATTTTTTTCACCTCCAACATTGAATTTTGCTTATGATATTGATTATTCGTACCTGTGTTAGAAATCAAATAGCTATTATCCGTAGCCTAATTGTTTGATGTAGCATCACACTGAATGGAATGGAATTACTGGCACATGTGGAACAAAGGGTTTTTGTCTTAATTTAGCAACACTATTTCGTATCTTTTGATTTAGTCATTTTAATGTGTGAGAGGGTAATTAACCAACTCCTAATACTGTTCATTATGACTCTGTGTTTTCCGGTTTTACGGGTTGATACTTTGTCCCTGTCACGGTCCACGTGGCAGTTTACTCATTTATAGTCTTTATTATTATTTATCTGTAATATTCTTTATATACTATTTAAATCAAATAAATTAAAAAAAAAACTTTTATATAGTTTTAGTATCTGTTATTTATCATTTATAATATTTACAATATAATAATTAATCTTTCATCCTTCAAATTTGAAATTGACATCCAAATGGAAACAATTAAACACCACCATTTAAATCTGTCAATTCAAAATCTTCTTCATACATCAAATTCACAAAATTCATTGAAAATCACAGCTATCACTTGCTTTATGTTAGAAAAAACAAAAAAAAAAATAATATCTGCAGAAATTGATATATATATATATATATATATATATATATATATATATATATATATATATATATATATATATATATATATATATATATATATATATGTCAGTTCGATGTTTTTACGTCTCTTAATTATAATGCAAACCAGTATGAATCTAACATTTATACTCGTATGCAGGAATGGAAATTAACCACTGAAAACGAAGAAGTTAAACAGCAGATAAATTTCTTATTTCTTAAATTGAAACTCTATTAAATGACTTGTGTTTGGTGTAAATGTCTAGTTTTGATTGGAGGTTATGTTAAAAAAAAAAACAAGTGGAACTAGTGATGAGATGTTGACTTACAGGTGGCATCAGCAAAGTAAGAAAATGATGTTTACGGTGGTGGCGACATTGCAACAAACCTTAATTACGGGACCAGTCCACCGTAACAACTTCTAACGTTCCATTTGTTCAAGGACTAGTTCCTACCAGTCTCTAGTACCCTTCAAATCAATATTCATATAGTAAATATATAATTGATTCATCACCAGACACTTTTGATGTTGTACCATTCGAAGCTAATCTTTTTCTTCATCCGAAAAGCTTATCTTGGTTTGTTGAAAGTTCCTACCTTGTCTTCTAGAAAGCTACGACAATTATGATGCCTTTCCCGAGAGCTTATCCATAAAAAAGACCTCTACTTTGTTTTGTTCATTGTGGTTGTCCCTCATTATAGAAAGTGTATTGGGGAATGGATTTTCACTTGACCGATAACAAATAAACTTATTTTAAGAATCTTATTTTCCATAACATGGAGGCCTTGTCATCAGCCACCGTTATCAAACAATGCATATATTCAATATCCACAACTTGGTTACCAACACATCCACGTATAGTCCATATCTTCAACGACCATAGCTTGGATTGGCAGCGTTGCTAGGGCTCCGAGTATTAATGTTTTGTCGATATTTTAACACTTCATTAGTTTAATAATGTGAGGTTATGTAGGTTTCATATTCTGATATGGTTTTCTTTATACTGGTGTTGCTTCTTAAAAATTATGTGGCCCAGAGGCCCAGACATATAAACAATGGAAGGAAAAAAGAAGAGAGGTGATGAGGCAGTACGTGGCGAACCGACTGTATTACCCCGTGCTTTTGCAGTACATGATCGCAAGCGGTGTGTACTGTGTAGGGTGTGGTTATGCTGAGGTGTTCAAATATTAGTGGAAGCCATGGTCAGCTACCATGTGGGAGCTTCACCCTGAATTTACGAATTTATTTTATCTGACACAATATTTTATTGTAAAGGAATTGTCGTTAAATTTCTTTCTATCTATACTTATGAGATACTGGATACAGAGGTAGGTGATATTTTTTTCTATCTTATCGTAAAATAATTATTTCAATCGTTTAAAGTAGCTCATGAATTTACGAATTTATTTTATCTGACACAAAATATTCTATTATAAAGAAATTCTCGTTAAATTTAACCTTGAATTAAAAAAACATTTAAATTTACGAATATATTGAGAGGGTTTTATAAAATTCGCGAATAGAAACAATAAAATTACATATGTTCATAAATGAACATGAATTTGGAGGAACTTTCAAAAAATATCTAAGTTTTGGAAAATCACTATATGGGTCATCAGGGATTGATTTTACTTTCAAAAGGAGTTCAAGCTTGTTACCGTCTACTATTTTCGTTAGATACAGCCATGTGCATCACATGTGAGGGTAATATGGTCTTTCTTGGTGAAGGATGCATACGAACACAATCAGCATGTTGGCGCCTTTAATTAATGGCGGCTCGTAAACATCAAACTGATTAATAGATCTCGATTTAACAAATTGAAGTAACATTAATCATTACTGAGTATTAAAGATTATTAGATTTACCACATGTTCATACTAATCGGTACCATAATATTTTCTATGATCACTTCTGATAATAACAGACTTAATTAATAACTAATTAAATGAAAAAAACATTGGAAAATGACATTACCTCGACCATCTTCAGAAATTTCGAAACTCTCTAGTGATTTATTGTCCGACCCTTCACCATCATCGTTGAAATTGAAATTCGAATCCATAATATATGAAGAAATCGGAACTTTGATTGCTTTTGATTCAACTCGTAATGTAAAATTGATCTTTATTGGAACACAATCCTGTATACGTAAAACCGATTTCTTCAACATGTATCGATTTTACGTGAACAACTTTGTAAACTATCCTCCCTATTTCTTCAGATATGTAAATTTTCATTCAATTGATTTTACCTGTAAAGAAGGAAAGTCCACATCATATCCCTTGATTATAGGTAATCACATTATCTAATTTTTGTTTAATAGATAATTAAATTACTGATTTACTAATATGCCCTCAACAAATGACTGGCCTACAATTGGCCTCGCGATCCCGAACTTTTAACAGGTCTCGGATGATCCTCTCTCTCTCTCTCTCTCTATATATATATATATATATATATATATATATATATATATATATATATATATATAAGGTCGAGTTATAGAGGGAATCTAAATTTTTTTTTTCTTACAATATTTTTCAAAAAAAAATCAATTTTTTATATTTATATGTATATGCAAATGTATATTCAGATGCCTATGCATATATGCATAAAAGCTTTTTTTCGAAACAAAATATTTTTAAATATCATAATGACTGCGATTTACAGATTTAAAAAAAAAATCATAAAAAAGCATATACGATACAACTAGATGAATTTGTATAACTATGATCGAAAAATAACAATGTTTGAAAAAACATGTGATATGATACCATATTCAGCCTGATACCCACACCCTAATGCTCTAGTATTTTGTATTTGTAATTTTAGTAACTGATAATGACCTAATACAAAAAATAAAATCAAGCAACAAATGGAACTAGCAAAAATATGTTGACCGATAACAAAAGCACATAAAAAAATTTATATTATTTGATTTATTTCATTGCCGACACTAAGGTAGCGTTTGGCAGATGGACTAGATGGAACGGGACGGGACGGGACTGGACAGGACAGGACAGAACTGGACTGGACTGGACAGGACAAATGATTTGTATAGTGTTTGGTAAGACTGGAACAGAACAGAACAAGATGATAAAATGACCATATTGCCCTTTTTCAAAAATAATAGAAAAACTTCATATAACAAACGTAACTACAAAATTAACAATTGTAAAATAAATTAATTAAAATGCATATATTAAAAGTAGTCATAATACCAAATAATAGCCTTCGCAAAAAATGGTTTGCTAGCTGTGTCCAAGCTATTCCACATCGGTAACAAATTCGCGTTTTTGGCGAACTTTAAATAAACCTGCATGATTTCTAAAGAAGAAAAATCCATGGTCTTCAATTCCTCATGTATGGCTTTTAACTCTGTTAGGTCGTTCGTAGAAGACGTTATAACAGCCTTAGTCATTTTCTGGATATCCTCAGATACAGTAGTGAATCCCTTTTCAATTATCTTTGTTACTTCTTCAGATGCGGTGAGTTTTCTCTTTTTCTTTTTTGTCGAGTCTCTAGGATTTGGATTGCAGGAAGCTGTGGAGTTTGGAGGATTAGAGTTTGGCGATGGAAAACATTCTCCTTCTTCTTCATTCACATCAGCCTCAGATTCAGCCATACTTCCTGTAGCTCGATCCTTACCAAACACATTTGCTAGACGCTCATACGCAAGGAATGGTTTATTCGCGACATAGTTTTTGGTTGGATGTTTCTAGCGAAACAAACATAATTGTTATACATAATAAGATATAACTAATAGTTAGATATGAAAAAAATAATATATAACCACTGACCTTTAAATATTCCTCTAAAATCTCAGGAGAATCAACTATTACACATTTGCGAGCATCATCCCAACCAAATCCACTTATATTCTGCATATCATATGCAGCAGAAAATTTATCCTTTAAACGTTTGATTTTGTTTTGCACGTGCTTGGCCGTTATATTAATCCCGATAATTTTTTCCCGCAACTTTAGAACAACTTGGTCATAGGTTCCAGGCCGAAAACTTCCGTTATCACCTCTATCACCGATCACGACAATGTCTTGAAGAATGGTAATCAATGCATCCTCTTCTTCTTGAGTCCATTGACGTCTATCTGCCATGATTTGTTATCTGCATTTGACATATTATCCATAACAAATGTAAATAGATAAAAACTGGAAAACTTTATAACAATACATCCACCAAGTTCGTTACAATTAATAATAAGATACACAATATTCAAAGTGCCTAACATCCATAACAATTAAACATAACAAACGTAAAAATAGAAGTTCTAAAATTCGAAAAACATTAACTAAGCTCTAGTTGACTTCCAAGATTCAAACATTTCTTGGGCTAAATCATCCATCCATTGAGTCCATTCGTTGCTAGATTCAACAACATCCACCCCTTCGGCCTGATTTGGTTGATCTTCCTCGAGAGGCATATCCTTAGGAGTGATTGGCATGCTTTCCGCTGGATCCATATCCATGTGCGTCCTAATAAAATTATGTAGCAACGCACATGCTATGATAATTCGCCCTTGAATTCTTATAGGATAAAATGAAGGACTTCTTAATATAGCCCAACGTCTCTTAAGTAGACCAAAACACCTCTCAATAACATTCCTCGGTTGTGAGTGTTTCATGTTAAAATATTCCTCCTTATTTGTAGGTGCACGTGTACCGTCTTCCCATTCCCGTAAATGATACCTACTACCTCTATATGGTGCTAAAAAACCTTCACCGTTGATATAACCTCCATCAGCCAAATAATAGTTACCTATAAGAATTAAGGTATTAGGTATGAATATGCAACTATGTGTACATTCAGTGTTTAGTAATTAATGTTTTAGCTTACCAAATGGGACGATTAATCCGTTAGGTCTAGTAATTGCATCCCGCAAAACCCTAGAATCAGTAGCTGAACCTTCCCAACCAGCTAAGACGTAGACAAAGTTCATGTCGTGATTACAAACACCTAACACATTGGTTGCTATATTACATTTTCTTGTTCGGTACCTTGGTTTATCTGACTCAAGTACATTAACTTGAATATAAGTTCCATCAATTGCTCCTAGACAACCCTATAAATTAAAAATTAATTCATTGTTAATTAAAAACCTATGTTATTTTGTAATATATAATACTAATGTTATAATACTTACCTTGAACCATTTCCATCGGGTGTCCGTACTATCATTTGGAACAGGCGTTGGTTTCACAAACAATATTTCTTGCAAATGCATTAGAGCACCCAATACTCGATGAACATAACGACTTATTGTTTCCCCTGACCGGTAGAATCTAACTTGAATACTTCTGTTTTTTGTGTGGTGAGCTAATATGTTTAAAAATATAGCTACCTGCTCCTCAATGGACACAAAACCATCGTCTAGTAATCCACCACGAGTTTGTAGTAACTCACACAAAACTGCAAATGCATTTCTATCCATACGTAACTCCTTTATACAGTTAATATCAGATGCACGTGTGATACGTTGTATTACTGTAGACCTTATCGAATGTGATTCTAATGTACTTTGGCCCAGTTGTCTCATTTGAGCTTCTTTTTCCTCACATTCAAGTAACCAAACTCTAATTGTAGCTAGACACATTAACAACTTAATGTAGATGTCCAATACTTTAACATACATGAGCAAAAGATTACGATCCATATCTACAAGTTTATAAAAAAAACATGTAAACAAATTAGAAACATATCTAACACACTTGTAAATTTTTTTAACAGCAATGATATATACGATTCGTTTTATATTTTCAGTTTCACGGTGGCCCAATAAGTTCATGATTCATGTATTATAGCAGGAATACTACTCTAATGACTAATTTACCCAGGTATTGCTACAGTGATATGCAATGGCAGCAATAAAGCTTTATTATTTCTTTATTGTTTTGTCATTTTACATGGTCACTTTATTAAACAAAAAAAAAAGATCATAACTTTATAAATCTTAGCGGAAATTTAGATTGAGATTAGGAATTTAGGAAAATATATTTTATAAACTAATATTTTTTCTGTTTCTTGAAAAGAAACGGAAGTACATTGCTATTAGGACTGCAAAAAATATGCAAGTACAATGCTGTAAAAAAAGAAAGTAAAGTAGAATGCTATCTAACATAATGAAATGAAAGTACATTGCATACCTTAGAAAACTAATTAGGGAAAAATACATAGATTACATGACAAATTTTAATAATGAATTTAAAGAGAGAATCAAAGCCTAATTATGTACGAATTGGTTATTGAATAAGCATAATAATCACCAAATTTTGAATGTAAACACCTGGTAAATATAAAGAAGCATCTAAATTTCAATGTTTTGACAAGAAACCATATTGTTTAAACATTTGACATGGTAGGTCGTAATCTCAATATGCTTGCTAGAATATCTATAGTGTCAAGATCAAAAGTATACTTTTTGGGTGTTAAATTGATCTTTCACGATATATAAATATTTGATCAATATTAAATGTTTATAACGCTTTTACGGCTAAATCAAATTCACTGTTCATTCTAATTTATAGATATCGTATTTAAAAAATAATCTATTGTTGAGACTATCTTTATGGTTTAATTTTGTATTAATTTTGGTCTCCACTAATACAAAATGGTTATCTTAATCCTATATTCACATTAAGCCCATCAGTGAAAAAGAAAAAGAAACAGAACTCTACAACAATAAATGAACTTCTTGGAAATCAAATTTTGATTTAAGCAAGTTCATAGAAACCAAATACCCACCAGTCTACTGATTTTACGCTTTATTGGTGATGATATTTAAGAAAATCTTACTTTCCAGCAACGTTTCAACAGCCATGGCTGTTTTAAAAATAAAGCTATTTAATACCATTTCTCTCATTCAGGGCAATGGGACCAAAAACACCCACAAAGGCGGGACACGGATGCTCTCTCCATCTCCCTATCTTGCAAAAAGACGTCATATTATCCTATACTTTTTCATATGATAATTAGATGTTTATAAAGAAAATCCAGAACCTATACAAAACACGCCAAAACTGGGAGAAGTACCGCCAAGGGTATAATTGACCAGGTATGTAAAAAAAAGGTTCTAATCTGTCAAAGGACCAGGTATGTAAAAAAAATTCATGTTATTTCTTGTAATTTGATAAAAATACCAGGTCTGTCAAATAATATTCCAAATTTTTTCCAAAGTAGCTTGGTAAATTGGCCCTTATTTACAAAGTAGGTTGTTATAAATACCAAATTTCGCATAGTAGGTTGCTATAATTATCAATATTTACATACTAGTTTGCTAGAAAACTTGCATAAATGTTACTCATTTTCTGGAAAATAACATATTTAGCTCTACAAAGTAACCTTTGCAGAGTCTGCAGGTAATTAAAGTTAAGAACCCACCAAGGTTTAATCAGGCTCTGCGACGTCGAAGTCGCCGTTATCGTATTCTCCGCCCGCGACAAGCTGTATGAATTCTGCAGCGGCGGTACTAACAGGTGCCTTTCTTTGGTTTGTATATTACTCTATACAACTCGGCACTTGGGTTTTCTCTTTGAAAATTTGTTCGTATGTGTTCTCGTATTCCTGATCCATGTTTCGAAAGGAGTATCACCTTTAGTTATAAACCTTATGTTATGTCTGCAATACAACATGAGATTTCTAGGGCATTGACAAATGATTTTATATATGACTAACACACATATCACATAACAGCGATGTGGTCGGTCGATGGCTCAATAATTTTATGTTATATTGTTATAATTAGATAGGTATTTAGCATTGTATTAGGTTATAGTTTTTTGAAGGCATATAGGGAGTTTAGAAGTTGTTTGTGGTGAAAAATAATTTTATCTAGTGGAACTGTACATGTTGATTGGTTTTTGTCGTGTGTTCTTCTTTATATATAAGCCGTGTTAGCTTCGTACCTGTTTCTATTTCTGTCATGATAGAAACGACATTGCTATTTTGGGCCACATTTATAAATTTAATGGATCTTCACTTTTTCAGATTTATTTGTTTATGAATGTAAAAATAAAAAAAAATTGTTTAAATATTGGTCTTACTTTTTGTTTTGAGCATAATCATCCCCAATATATAAGTGGATACTCATACAATAACCCTATATATATCTAAAAAAACAAGATATTAATAAGTGTAACTGCTTTTAGATCTTCAAATGAACCATGATCACCTAGACTCATGCATGGGCCTTTGCCCAATTTAATATTCAGATCATAATAATAAAGAAAGGGATCATTTCTCATTTATAGGAAATAGCTAAATTAGTAGGGAGGCACAAAAAATATTTATCAAGTATTCAAGTCTACTATTAGTTTTCTAGGGGTTTTGGGAGATAGAACCCTAAAATTGGCCAACCATTTGTTCTTTTGTTGTATGATCGTTAATTTCAATTGATTCAAAAAGTGTATATCTCCTATCAACTAATATTGTAGCATTCCGGGCTTGGACCAATATAAGCAAAGAAAGTTGTGTTTTGTTTAATTAATCACCATTTTTATTTAAAAGAGAATCAAATCAGAATTGTGTTGTAGCATCTGTTTCTTGGACCAAAGTCTTACTTTCTTCTATCATGTCGCAGGTTATAAAAAAAAACTATTATACTTAAACAAGATTCTAGATCCACCCTCATAATCAATAGATGCAAGCATCTACAACTCATTGTATTTGACATGCATTTTAATTCTTGATTTTAGGTCACGGAATGTAATCATCTTACTTCCCACATGTTTGCTTTTGCTTGTGTATATTAATTAACTAATTACTTATGCATATATATATATATATATATATATATATATATATATATATATATATATATATATATATATATATATATATATATATATATATATATATATATATATATATATATATATATATATATATATATATATATATATATATATATATATATATATATATATAGAGTTAGTATTAAATGAAATCGTTAAATATAGTGTGATTGTAGGACTGAACGTGGACCATTAGATCAACAAAATCAATGGCTGGAAAGAAAGGGCATTATTGTAATTAAAATCAAAGAATTCGCGTGTTTTTAAATGAAAAACCCGGTCAAGGGTAAAACAGTAAAAACCCCCCCAAAACCCATAAGAACGGAATGTACGATTCGCATGCTAAAATCACGGACACGATATGATCCGTTTCAATTAACACAATCAACAATCAAATTATACAGATGTATTCTAGGAGAAATAAAGTTGCATTCTCGGAAAAAAAAAGTTGCGTAAGAGTTTTAGAAGCAATTCTCAGAGATTGGGTAGTAGATTGTCAAAACCATTCTCTGAGAATGGTCAAAACCAAAATAGTGCAGGAAACCATAACGTACAGAAAATCCATTAAGAAAGTAGAATGCCATTCTTCAAGAATGAATTTTACATGTGGCAAAACTCCTAACCCAGAAAACCATTCTTCAAGAATGAATTTTACACGTTCATTCTCCGAGAATGCAAACGCTAAGATACAGGAACTAAAACACAAAAACGGGAAAAAGGAGAAAAGGGAATACGACCTTCACATTCTCTGAGAATGCCCCATTCTCTGAGAATGCCCCATTCTCTGAGAATGCCCCATTCGCAAAAAAGCTGTTATACACATGCTCCATTCTCTGAGAATGCCTTGCCTTTGGAAAATGTGATACGCATGCCCTGTAACTGTTATACGTATTCCTCATTCTCTGAGAATGCCTTTGAGCGGAGATCAATTTTTTTTACGAAAGGTTGACGACGGTGTTCCTTTGAGCGGAGATCAGTTCTTCATTACATTCTTCAAGAATCAACTTCGACCACCACACCTTCTGTCCAATCGGTGTTCATTTTAAGAAGATCATCGTTCACAGAACCGCGTAAGTCCGTCGTCGATCCAGGGTCGGTGGATTTGTCAAACGTCGGGCCATAAAAAACACGATCAACACCACCTTTTACTTCCGGTTCCTCGCGAATTTCGTCCATCCCGTCGGCTGATTCTGCAAATCTTCGATCGATAGCCGTCCGAGATCCAGATCAATTTCGTCGACCTTGCTTTATCGCTTCGATTCCGACGACCTCCTCTGTCGCTTCAATCTTGCTGATTTCCCAGATGTGAGTAGAAATTTTTGACTTTTGCTGATTTAGGGCACGCTCGTTACCTATTGTGTGATTCTCAAATTGCCCCTATCAAATGATTGGTCCAGAATCAGTCCTACAATCACACAATATTTAAAAAATGTATTTGAACCTACATCTATATATATATATATATATATATATATATATATATATATATATATATATATATATATATATATATATATATATATATATATATATATATATATATATGTTTCAGTATGAAGCATCTTCTTGCCAGGTATGAAGCAGAAGGCAAGGCCATTGAAGGAGATGGCCATGATTCGGTAACTTCTTTATGAGCTTTCGAACCTTCTTTGTGTTAACAACATATACACTCGGTTTAAGTGATTATATATATATATATATATATATATATATATATATATATATATATATATATATATATATATGTATATATATATATAATGCATTTGTGACTTAATGAGATTGCACTACACAGGAACTTGCGTTACAGTGCACAAAATTCCAAACATGTAAAGAGCTTCTACAGACGGTGGACAGGTACACAACACACACACACACTCACTCACTTAAAACAATGTCAACCAAATAATGGAAGAGAGATCATAATGGTGACCAATCAGCAAGTATCAACATCCAACTCTCTCTTTCCACAGTCTTGTTGAAGAGAATAATAATACTTGTGTGACCAACATGACACAACTAGAAGAAGAACTTAATGCTGCTCTTATGCAAACACGGTCAATTAAGGTGATTCATCTGCTTCCTCCCGATTTGTTCAATTCACCTACCTAGTCTCTGGTAGTTTTAAATTATCTTACACGTTTTACATTAGTCATTGGTTAATTAGTAGAATCTTTATATATAGTTACACCGGATGAATTTTCAAGTCCAACGAATAAGAAAAACATCCCCAATGTGCAACTACTGTGGCGGGTTAATTCGAAACTTATATACAACATATTTTGTTTAAAATTCATCATAGAACATAAAAAGTCAGAGAAACACTGTGTATTAATTGACAGTTGGTATTTGTGGTTGATGCAGACACGGTTGAGGATGCAGTACATATCCACTCTCCAAAAACAGGTATATTATATATGCTTGTACTTTGGTTTTTCCATCACATATAATATATATAGGTTTATACATAATTTATAGCATTGCTGGATGGTCAGATAGATAAACAAAACAATTATGTTTTAAGAGTAATATTTACATGTTTATATGTAACAACAAGTTAAACGACTCTATAATTTGCCAAATTTACAGCTTTAGGTGATTACTGGAATTGCTAATGAACTCCAGCCAGCCAGTGTTTTTATTATTTGTATGTAGAAGGCTAATTCATCTGGTTAATTGCAATGTTGTTACATCCTTTGTGTCCATTTTTGGACCATGTTTCCCTATCATATCATAACAACCTGAATAAATTTAATCAACATTTATTTTAATTTGTGAGCAGGAAAAGAAGTCAATCCAAGAAAATATTTGCAAATTGCAAATAACTTTTGTTTTGCGATTTCTATTATAAATATCATTTCAATGAAATAGGAAAAAATCGATTAAATCTTTGACTTACAGATTGCATTAGCCAAGCATATGTACGCAGCAGGGGATGATGTTGGTGACTCTTCCTCTTTTTAATGCCTAAACCTCTTCCAGCAACAATTATATTTCAACAAATTGATCCCTGCAAATCTCATGTTTATGATATTGTTAAGCTATCTAATGATCGACCCAACACATCAATTTGTCATTTCAAGCTGATTTTATGGTTGGGAATTGGACTCCGAAAGGCTTATCAAGCTCGGATTTTGTGAGTTTGTGGAGACTCTATCCTGTCTCTGTGTTGGTTTGTTTTCTTCAAAATGGGATAGTTTATACAGACTAGATTCGTAGCTTCTAAAATCGTAAACAGGTGCTTGTGAGAAGCAAGCAGTATTTCGGTTTACTTTGCTTGTTTTGTCGATTTTTATGTTATCTAAAAGTTTGTTCAACCAAAATCCAAGCCTCCAACTTTCAAACGATTCAGCCATTGGATTCATATTTTTCTGGTCTTTTTGGTTGTTGAGTTATAGTTTCACTTTCCATTTTTTCACATCCCTTAACAATATCTAATAAAATTTAATTTAACAAACAATAATGATAATTGGTACTTTTTCATAATTGGAGATTGCATTAGAATTAGGAATAAATACAAACCAAAAGGCCTTCGCCCGATACATACATGCAAACAAATGGGCTAGATCTAAAATATATGTACAACACAAATATATAAATACAAATGTATGTCGACTAACGCCCCTCCATCCTATTTTGTGTTTGAATTAACTAAATAATTAACTAATAACTAACAAAAGTAAAAAATTCAAAATTTAACATCTATGGACAAACAAACTATCCATCCTATTTTGTGTTTGAATTGTCGATGATGCATCATAGATTATGTATATATATGCTATAGTAACAAAACAATATAATTGATAAATATATTAAAAAAACAAGACGTACTAGAAAAAATTTGTTGCAGGCTTTTTACTTTAAGGCTATACGGAGTGTGGAAGGATCTTACCGGCGGCAGCATATGTGGCAAGAGATGCCGGCGGCAAACACCGCCCCCCAACCGCGGCAAGGACCAAGCGGCAAGGGTGAACGGCATTCTCTTGCCGTTTTCTCTCTCTTCGCTTTTTGTGGGTTCCGATGCTTGGACCGTTGACAACGGTCAAATGTTAATTTTTTTTTTTTCAAAATTACTATATATATATATATATATATATATATATATATATATATATATATATATATATATATATATATACACACACACACACACACACACACACACACACACACACACACACACACACACATTTGAACACATATTGAGCTGATGTTTACCTAATAACTCTTTACTCTTTTTTCATCAAAAATGGCTTTAAACAACCCTTAAATATTCCGACGACAGTGTTCTTAATTTAGGGTTTGTTGTTTCTCAATATTAAGTTAGTAATTAGAATAGGTTTTGGTTTTTACGAAGTTTTAGTTTCCAAAATCAATTGGTATCCTAATTTTATTAGGATTTGTTTTGATTTAATCAGTAATTTTTGGGCTTTCTGTTGATAACTAATATACTTTCCTAATTCATTAGTTTTCTGATTAATTAGTTATATTGATTTTCATGTTTTGCTTGGGGTAAATTAGTCACTAAAATAGCTTTTCTTGAATATATTCCGCACCCCGCACTCTGCACTAGAGCAGGAGACGACCCTTTGGCGTTTTGAAAACCAAGAAATGAGTTTGCCTCCGAGAAATACACAATAGTTGGAAGTAGAGCAACAAGAAATATAGGCTAGCCACCTTTACCAACATCAAAATATGCAACCAGGTTTGAAGAAGGGGACACGTGTAACTGCAGACTGTGAGCAAGTGTCCCTTTAATGTACCATATGATACACTTTAAAGCATGTAGATGGGGGCACTCGGGGATCGTGCAGGTAAAGATATATTTGCTGAACAACAAAGGCAATGTTTGGACACGTGAATGTGAAATATTGAAGTGCTCCTGCAAGGCTACAGTAAAGATTAGGGTCGGAGATGGGAGTGCCAGTGGAAACGAGCTTGTGGGTAATCTTGGCAGGAGTACAGGCTTAAGAACTCAAACATATGAGCCCATTCTAAAATCTTTGTCACCTATTTCCTCCGAGCGATAAAAAAACCTTATGAGCTGCGAATCGTTGAGATGCCAAAGAAATAGTTTAGGGCCCCGAGACCTGTTATCGGGAACTCTCTTCTAAGTTGGGATATGATCGATCGGAGAATAGTTACGGAGAAGGCGGTGAGCATAAAGTCATCCACATATTACAGGAGGTAGGTCGTACCCTGACCGTGATGGTATGTAAAATAGGCTGAATTCATCCAACTATGTTGGAACCCAATGTAAGTGCATGTTAGACAAACTGCTGGTACCATGCCTGAGGGGTCTCTGTGAGAGCGTATACAGACATCTGAAGGAGGCAAACATGGTACGAATGACGAGGATCCATAAAACCCATTGGCTGGTGCATGTATACACTCTCCTGAAGGTTAGGGTGAAGAAAAGCATTCTTTATGCCAAACTGGTGAATAGGCTAGTGTCTCAAAACCAAGGCTAATGGCAGTACGAATGGTAGCCGGTTTGATCATCGGACTGAAGGTCTCGTCACAGTCAATACCGGGTTGTTGGCTCCACCTATTAGCCACTAATCACGCATTATAGCACGAGATGGAGCCGTCTGCATTAAAACTTTACTTGAACAACCACATCAGTTTCACCACATTAGCCTCGGGTGGGCGAGGCACAAGGACCTAAGCTCTATTTGTACTAAGAGAATTATACTCTTTATTCATGTCTCTTTACAAAGCCTGTAAATATGACCTTGGGACAGGGGAAGTGTAACACCCAGCATTCAAACCAAGTACACCCAATGTTTTTTTTCATAAAATGTTTACACGCAAAACTCATAAGATAATATATGAGGTGTACCAGGTTCAAAGCATAGTGAGGAAGCTGTTTCAAAAGGAACATAAATACAAACAAGGTTCCCAAGCCATGTATTACTATAGATCCGGTTTAGAAAATACAAAAGCATATATCTAGCATCCTACTAACCAGCAACCCGCTTCCCTCTATCGTGATCCCTGTGTCATGTAAGGATAGTAACACCCCGAATGAG
This sequence comes from Cichorium intybus, assembly GCA_023525715.1. Lineage (NCBI taxonomy): Eukaryota > Viridiplantae > Streptophyta > Magnoliopsida > Asterales > Asteraceae > Cichorium > Cichorium intybus. The sequence continues at coordinate 786,144 of CM042011.1, read as the reverse complement.
CTACAAAAGCTCAATGAATAACTAAAATCAACACAAGCATATGAGGGAAAAGATAACCACAAGCAATGCAATTAACCACGTTAATAAAATAACCATATAAATAATCCACATCCACCATCCTTTGTTACCACCTCAACTACAGCCACTAGTCTCTGTCCCCTCCTCAACCCGCTGTGGTCTCGAGTAATACAACTGACCACCCCCCCCCCCCCCCCAAACAATATAGAAATGTCAGAATCACGAAGGCTAAGTAACCACAAGCCACAAAGGCTTCAATACCACAAACAAACTACTACATAAGAATCAGCAGTGAGGAAATAGTTACTCACCTTATAGTATACCGTAGTAGCTATAGGTAAATGTGAGTACTTCAAAAACCGCAAGTTTTAATGAATATATGCCAATTTGACACTCACATTAGTCTCAATTATCATTAAGAATAATACCCTAGCTTTTCAAGTCCATCCGACCCCTCTAAGAGGTCTATAAAAAGTTTCTGCCATATTATTCGTGGCGCTATCTTTAGGTGTGAGCGTCGCTAAGGTCTTGGCTGCGAGAGTCCATTGTGATGAGTTGCCACATAACGTCGCTATCTTCAAGGTTTAGCGCCGCTAAGTATGAACACTTGTTCTTTCTTATCTAAGGCCTGTGTTTGCCTGTCCAGGTCTCAATTAAGGTATTTCATAGAGAATTAAATGATTATATACCACAGGGACGGTGTTTACACGCCTTATAACATTAGGGTTTCAACATTTACACACTAAATTCCACATATTTCTAAAAAGTTTCTCCTCAACATCCTTTTTAGGGGAGGAGGTCCAGAGATTTATTTCTAACTAACACTTCATCAGCAAAATCATAACAAAGAAATACAAGGGAGAAGGAGGCTCTTACCTTATGAAGTTAAAAATCACTTCCTTGTCACAATTTCCCCAATCAAACCTTCATTCAACTAGTTTCTATGCCCTAGTTCGTAAATCCCTGTTTTAGTTGCTGACAAAAATTTGATCAGAGACAATATTTACCCTTTTCAAAAATGATAGGGATTAGTTTTTCCAGAAAAAAGTATCAAAACTTAAAAGCCTTCTAAAAACATAAAACCCAATAACTAATTATTAGATTGAATGTTTGCTTTTGTAAAAAAATTATCTTAAAATATTACATTTTTAACGACAAGAGATTTTATAAATACGAGTAGCTAGGCTCTAAAAAACAAATATTACTGTTACAAAAGGAAAATCATAAATAAGATAAACACATCATAATAACCTGTCTAAACTATGCTTGAAAACAATATGTAACATCCATAGTTTGTACAGTTGCTCTGGATATCTTATAAAAAATGAAAAATCCCTATCCGGAGGGAGATGCTAAAAAAATCAATGTTGATTAAAAATTAAGTATTAGAATTTTTTAATTTAAGAATGTTGTTATTAATTACAAAATGCTTAATTGGTTAAACAAAAGAACATGTTAACCGATATATTTTTTGATTTAATTTTAGATCAAAAGAATATTGGACCAATAATTTTGATAAACTTATCAAGACACAATTTCCGTTAAATAACTATCGACAAACAATAATAATAGAGAACCAAACAAGAATATTGTTTCCCCTGCCTTTTTGTGAAAGGGAATGGGTCTATTATGACCCCGTCCAGAAAGGAAACACTATTAGAAATTTATATTTCATTTTAATTACAAAATTCGTTGAAATTTTTAATGTTGCACCTCGATTTTATTTTAGCAGAAGATTCCTTTCTACTTTTAAAAACTCACTGGTTAAATCTAAAATTAATTGTTCTACATCTTCAAAATAATTTTTGAAACTCAGCATCATCGTGAATATTCTAATAATATTAAGAGAAATTTCATAAAAAATACTAAGTTTTAAGAAAATTCGATTTTGACACCATATTATTTTTTTATTTAAGTCATTAAGTTTTCAATTTTTCTCAGTTAAGTCACTATGTTTTTAATTTTGTTCAAATGTTGACCATTTTACCGGTCAACCTGGTTGTCATGTTGATGTAGCATGGTGACGTGTCGGTCTTTGATGATGTGCCGCTAACATGGCACCTGACGGGGCATCTAGGTGACGTCAGAATTGAAACAAAATTGAAAACATAGTTACTTAATTGAAATAAATTGAAAAACTAGTGACTTAATTGAAAAATAAATAATAAAGTTTTTCCAATTAAGTCACAATGTTTTCATTTATATTTTTATTTTGACACCTAGGTGCCGCATGTCACGTCATCAAAGATTGAAACCTCATCATGTCATGTCAACTTACAACTGGGTTGACCGGTCAAATGATCAACATTGAAACAAAATTGAAAACATAGCGAGTTAACGGGGAAATTTGAAAACTTAGAAAGTTAATTGATAAAAAAATAACATAGTGTCAAAATTGAATTTTTTTTTAAAATTTAGTGTTTTTTGGAATTTTCCATATTATTAAGGAACTCGTTTGAATATACATGCATTACACATTTCTTTTACCTTTTAAGAAAAAAACTCAAAAAAAAAAAAAGTAAAAACTTTGTTCAACAGTGGTAGCTTTTAGCTATTATTTTAAACAAAAAGCTCCTGACCAATAGCTACTTCAAATAGCTTTTCGGAGCTTTTAACTTTTCATTTTTATATTATTTTATACTTTTAAAAACTAACAAGTATATTTTTCGAACACTTTTCCACAAATAAAAGCTACAACTAACAACTAGTTTTGTCAAACACGCTCGTTTCTTTTTTTCCCTCATTAAGTTCTTAATGAATAAGTTGATTGAATGATTTATATGTTGCTTAGACCTCATTTTCATTCTTGGAGGAATCGCATACCTACATCCTTCAAGCGCACAAAGCAATTCACATGTCTTTTTATACTTTTCCATCTTTTCCCTTTTACTTTTCATTAATATCTTCAAAGAACAACATAAATGAACGAGGTGTATTTGAAAAAAATGTCAAACTCAAGCACAACGAGGCTAGCCGAAAAGCCAAGCACCCAACAAAATAAATAATTAGATAATGTAAAAAATTATAATTCACAAAAAACAAAATTTCCGAAAAAATAACTCGATGGTTCATTTCTTTACTGAAGCAACTTTTGATTCACATATTTAGTGAAACATCAAAAAAAAAATGAATCATCGAGACGTTTATTCAGATTTTTTTTTTTTTGTGAATCTTGTTTTTTTTAATCATATAATGATTCATTTTGTAGTTCGTCAAAAAAGATACAAATAAAACACTACTTATATATATATATATATATATATATATATATATATATATATATATATATATATATATATATATATATATATATATATATATATATATATATATATATATAATCAGTTATTAAAGAGGTTAATTATAAGTTAATTATAACAATTAGGAGAGAAACTAAAATGATTTAATTCCAAAATCGTCAACCATTATTATAGCTTAAATTCGAGCGATTTGGAAGTTTTTTGGCCTCCTAGGAGCCGATGGTTCCGACTAGTGTTGCGAGCCAACTAATCCCCAGGCGACTATCCGCTTCGCGAGTAGCCTGTAATCATTTTCGCCTCCGTAGCCACAAAAGGGTTTATAATTCTCCTTGGATTTGAACATGCGACAACCTGGTCATTTTGACCATACTTTGAGTATGCTCTAACCAACAAGGCACCATATAGAGCTCGAAAAATCTTTCGTAAACCTCACAGGAATTGCAAGAAATCCTTGAGAATCAAAAGAGAAATAAGGTTTAGAGGTTTTTGTAGCTTTTCGGAGTTGTTCTACCAATTGAAGGTTGCGAGTAACGTGATAAGGTTCCAGTTAGAACCTAGCACCTACGATGTGAGTTTTCGTGTGAATTTTGTGGTTGCATCCATGAAAATATTTATCATGAAAATTGAAATGTGGTATTATTTCAATTGTTTATTTAAATACGTTTTGTGATAAATGTTGCATGAAAGCTTTTAGACTTGTTTACCTTTTATATGTTTGTTTTTGATGACATATTTAGTGAGGACAGATGTGTTAATAGTTTGGAACATAACAAATGTATTATGGGCGGCAAGAGATAGAGTTTCAACATTTACTCACTTTTTTGGATATATAAACGATCGAGCACATGGATGGCTTGTCCCAAGAGGGAAGGGAAGTGAACCATCGGTTCATCCTCTGAATAAATAAAATGATCTCCTACATTGTCTCATCGGGTGACACGTGCTCTTGGATGCATTGATTATTAATTTATGATAAAATTGTTTGAATAAAATTGGTAGACGTTACTTGCATGAAAACCACGAACTCATTAGACCCTAGGCTTACCCAGTTAGAACTTTTAAATGTGCGCAATTCAGAGAATCTTATTGCGAACGATAACGGAAAAGGAAACGATAAGGTTTGAACATGAAGACAGCGTGGGAGTTCCAAAGAGACGTAACACTCCTATGATTTACTTTAATTTATTGTTTCTGTTATTGTTAGAGACGATGTTTAGATTTATTTATTTTTGTTATATTTTATACTAGGTTAGAAACCCGTGTAATACACGGGATAATTAAAAAATATATAAAATAATATGAAAAATATCAATATTACAGATGATAAAATTGTCATTTGTGAATTTTATTTATTTTGACATTTTATATGATATGGTAAATTAGAAAAATGGTCCCTATTTATTTTTTAACAATGTACTTTTCTTGCATGTTAACCGTAAAATAACAATGTACTTTGATTGCTATAAATGGAATGCAAAATCCAAGTAGAATGCTATAATCAATTACTCTACAATTTAGGTTAAAGATTAAATTATACATGAAAAAAACTCATTAATCTGAAAGTTTAAGAGAATCCAAATGTGATAATTGGTAAAATGTGATAATTGGTAAAAAAAACAAATAATTGATATTATATTTTAAATTTAAGTATATTACCTAAATGGATATAATAGGAAAAGTAGGTTGCTAATTCTCACAACTTGCAATATGATGTTTACCTTAACCAGGGTTAGCCATAGTATTTCTTCAATGTCTTTGTGTAGGCTTTAATACAAACTTGTAACATATAATGCCCAACTATAGTTACTAACTTAACACCAATTTTTGATATTTGATAGCCTGTGATTATACCTCTGAAGTACCAAAAAAAAAAGATAACTTGATAATAACATTCAAATTAAAGATGAAAACTTTATCACGTATGAAGTTAAATTATTAAAAAGGATGGAATTATTATATGATTCTAAGGGATGAACCTTGTTTTACATCGTCTTCTTCCTTCTCGATACTCAATTTTTTTTCAAAACCATAATCAAACTTAAAAAACTTACAAATCTCAAGAAAAAACAAAAAAATGTGAACAATGATCTTACATCATCGGACTCCTCTTTCTCTTCAACTTTCTCCTCTTTCTTTGGTTCAGCAGAAGCTGCAGCATCATGTGCACAACCACCGCTGGCGGCAGCAGCAACAACAACAACAACACCACCACCACCACCACCAGCAGATGGAACTGAAGCCACTTTTTCTCTTCCAGATGCAATGAATTCGGTAATATCTTTACCCTTGACTCCAGACAAGAGCAATTCAATTCTAACTTCGTCGGCATCAGTTGCAACTGCACATTGTGATGCTAGTAGCTCGGATCATGAGCAAGTTTACTCGGTAGTTGTAAATGAGATCTCGAAGATAGAAAATCTACAAACTTTGAAACTAATAGGGATACCTGAATCGAGGATTTTCTTCAAATCTTCACCGGATTGGCTGGTGTTACCTCCTAAGAGAGCCAACAAATACGCTACGACGACCTTTGTTCTGGCAAATGAAACATCAAAAAATCAGTAAAAAATCGCATTCCGTTAATCACCATTACCCCCAAATACTAGACAAGCTCGCATTTTCTTCGGATCAAAACAAACAACAAAGACATTATGGAGAGTAATGAAAACGAATTTCTAAGCAAAGATCGGAAACTTAGAGAAATCATTGAAATTAGTTTTCTCAAAATTCTTATGGTAAGATGTTTCGCCTATATCGAACATATTACACGTATACTTGTTACAGCCACTGTGAATCGATATTGAGAAAGGACCGTCCGAGATTTAGGGATGCATTTTGAGGTTGGCGAACATAGATACGATATTGAAATCGGACGTATGTGGACTTGCAGACTCGATTAGTGGAGACTGGAGAGGGTGGATGGGGAGAGGTTAGGGGCGAGATTGGTGGGTAGCATTAAGGAAATCATCTTTCAAACAATTGATTTTGAATTTGAATTAATGCCTAAACCGATCATTAAGGAGATGGAGCAATGATCACGGGATTGAGAATTTCAACGGAAATCGGAGATTTTTCCGATCATCAAGGAGTCTTAGAGAAACCGACGAAAATATTTTATTTTTTTTTTGAAAAAATCCAAAAATCTATAAAAATGACAAGTGTACAAAAGGCATTAAAAATGACACGTGTCAAAAGTTATTTTTATTTATTAGGTATAGTAGATAGTAGATTCGAAAATTTGAGGTGTTATAAAAACTAAAGTACAGTTTCTCATCTAATCTTGACGAAGAATGTACGGTAAAATATCTTAAAATCAACAAACATACACTAAATTATCCTTGGAGGATCGAAAATTATGTTTATGCATATTAGGTTATTTATTACGTAAAACATATGCTTAGGCGATCTTACCTAAACGGATTCTAATCGAACTAAATCAAGCTTTATTTCATAATTAAAGCTTAGAACGAATCAATGGAACCCAATAAGGAGTGGATGGGCGGTTAGCCCGTAATTGGGGTCTATAAGAAAAGAGATTGATTCCCAATAAATGAAAAAATGGCATATTCCTTTTTACTTAAATACCAAATTATTCATCTTGCTTTGGATATGGATCAGTTCAAGAAGGATAAACATTGTTGTGTACAAAATTACAAATCACTCCTTTAAGAACATGTTTACCGAAACAATTCAACATTTTCTCGAAGAAAACGCTTTTTACTCGTTTAAGAACATGTTTACCGAAACAATTCAACATTTTCTCGAAGAAAACTCTTTCCACGGAATTTAGGGAGCGGCATTCCGTGTCAAAGTCCAAACCCTTAAATACTCGAAAATTAGCTGTCTCAGGAGTCAGGACTCTTTAACAAAAATAATTTATGATTTATTGTTACATGGTTGAACGGAATGATAAGAACAAAAAAAACATAACAAAACATTATTATATAGAATGGATACAACTTTCCTTAGCAAATGAAACATCCCTAATCATGCGATTAGGGATGTTTCATTTGCTAAGGAAAGTTGTATCCATTCTATATAGTAATCGGGAAGAATAAAATGTGTCCACCAATATTTTGAAGTGGTGCTTTGTGTCAGAAAATTAAGGTAAAAATACGAATTCACATCCATTGTCTAGACTCTAGAGAGATAAGCGATGTTTTATGATATTCTCTATAAAATAACTAAATAAGTTGTAGAGTGATATGAAGAGCAAAATATGGTCACTTAATTTAGTGAATAAAATTCTATATTGAAAGTATCTTCTATGTATTAATTGTCTTATGACTCTTATCATTAACGTGTCACAACAAGAGATGTAAATATTCTCATTGCTTTGAGCGATGAGCTTTTGAAGTTATAACGATACAACAACATGACCAGAAATTATTAATTTACTGTATATCTAGATCTGGAAATTTTGATTAATCTGGATAAGTATATATGATATCATTCAAACGATTATAGTTATAAATACCGAGTTACCGCCTTAATTATAATATTCTTATAAGAAAACATGTTATGTATAAGTTCTTTTCAAAGTTATATAATTGAAATATAAATACCGAGTTACCGCCTTAATTATCTGTTATCAGATAAAAATAGTTACGGCATTTGCTAACATATTTTCGAGCACACAATCATCATTAACTCACATAATTTTACATATATATTTCTTTTCGTTCATTCAATATATAAAACATGACCAATCATATCGTTTCAAGATAAGGTCCATTACTCGAACTTCACACTAATTAATTAGTAGTTCTTTTACTTGGAATATAGCAAGTAATTAGAACACACCAACACACAAGATAAACCAACAAAACACTTTATTTGGGTAGTGTTAGATCGTTTAATTTCTTCTAAACATCTCAACTCTTTCACTAGTGGCGTTGCGCTCTTCGAGAATAAGCCGCTCTTTGAAAGATGATATATAATTGGAAGCTCTTATATCAACCTTAGCATCGCCACCGCCACCACTAGGTCCGTGCACATAGTCATCAGAGCCACCAAAGAAATTTGTGAGCTTCGTTAAGGATGGAACCTTTTTCATGGAGGAAGGTGGGTGGCTGGGCTTGTTGATGATGGTGGCACCACCACCATATGAAACGGTGATTGGCAACGGTGGTGGTGGCTTGGTGGTTTTGTAGAAGGTGCTAACTAGCTTATTCTTGACGAATCCTGCGGCTCTTTGCTTAGAGTTTGTCTCCATTTATTGTGTTCTTGTGGTGCATGTTGCAATATGAAGGTTAGGCAATGATTTATAGGAGTATAAGTTACGTTGACTGCGGAACTTTTAGCTTTGTTCCTTGGTCTCCCAATGCTTTTATTAGATGCCTTTTGGATAATATATTTCTATTATGATGTATTGATAGAATATCTACAAATTTAAAACCTAAGGTTTAATAAAATGGCAGAAAGACAAGGACAACAAATTAAAATGCTACAAAAAGACGGTTCAAACCTAAAGTCTACTAGTTTGTAAAAGTCTGACTTTGTCGGCAGACTAGTCGGCATCTAGTCGCTAGTCATCCTGTTACTGAGTAGGATTAGAGCTCACCGGCCAAGCAAATTCAAATCAGTTAGACCCAGTTGAAATCGGTCAAAAAGTCAAAAAAAAATCAAAATTAAATAAAAAATATAACCCTTATTTTATCTAATATCGTGATTTGAATCTTTTTACCACTTACAATGTATGAATCAACCTAAAAGTCTCTCTCTCTCTCTCTCTCTCTCTCATGACCAATGTCGAAAAAGGCAAAAATCGGATAGAGTTCACAAGAAGAATGCAGAGAAGAGTAGAATACGATGAATACTTATATATATTCGAAATAAGTTTTCCATTTTTTAAGCTTATTAAACGTATTGACTTATAATATGATGGCATGCGGCTTAACTGTTTAAACACTTGAAATGACTAATTTTTATGGTTATGTATCTATGTTGTTAAGATATTTGATAACATTTTTTTAATATAAAATCCATTACAATTTAGGGTACTTGACTGGTCTCCCGTCTAGTGCCTGATTAAGCCGACTAATTCTACCGACTGCCTAGCATCTGACAATTTTTATATTTTTGGATTTTGACTTGGATTTGAATATGGATAAATGATGTCTCTTGTTCCCAATATGCGTATTTTAGCCGTTAATATTACAAACTAGGGTAGGAAAGCCACGTATTGCTGCGGTTATGGGGAAACAATTTGGTCAATCAATATGTTAAAAGAAAAACGATATGTAAAATCGAAAAAATCTAAAAAAAAACATAAAAAACAAATAGATATAAAACCGGAAAATTACAATATTATGTAAAAACTAAACTACATAAAGGATTTAGAAGATAATCATCCAAAAAAAAATAAATTTGTATAAAAACCATTAACACAGTAAGTAAAAAAAATACATGTCTGCAAGTAAGTTTTAAAAAATGGGAAAAAATTGTAAAGCAGTTGAAGAAAATTATGAAAAGAGTTTGCAACACATCAATAAAAAAATAAAATGTAAACAAAAAATATAAAAATTGAAAATTGGATGTGGCAAAGACGCAAAGTATAAAAATTGGCCAAAAGTATAAAAAAAATTTAAGGGGTAGAAATTGTAATAAAGAAAACCTGAATGTGGCAAAAAGTGAAAATATGAAAGTTTTGACCAAATATGTAAACCAATAAACTTGAAGGGACAAAAAGGAAACAATATTGGTGCATGTTAGCATCAAATGTTTATGGTGCATGTTAGCATTTTTTAGAGGCGCATTTTAGCATCGAGTCATTCCAAAATGGCTAGAAATGTATATATACTAAGGTATGTTATAGCGCTTCGCTGGAGATATAAATATGAAATATGTTAATAGAAAAAATGGTAAGATAACTTAACCATAATGTATTCAAGCGGAAACAATTATGAAAATATATATAATATAGGGATGGAAACTAAAATTATCCTAAAAAATCTATAATATAAGGACTAAAAATATAATTATCCTAAACTTCAACAATTGAGAGACTAACACGTTAATTATCCTAAAGGTACATCCTATTATATATATATATATATATATATATATATATATATATATATATATATATATATATATATATATATATATAATATAGGGACGAAAAGTGTAATTATTCTTAACTATATATAATATAATAACTAAAACTGTAATTATTCTAAATTTCAATATTGAGGGACTAAAATTGTAATTACTTCAATTATATATAATATGGCTACTAAAATTATAATTATTCTAAACTTCAATATTATATAACTAAAATTGTAATTACTACAAGTATCTACAATTATAGGGACTAAAATTGTAATTACTTTAAACATCGTTATTAGGGATTATAATTATTTCAATTATATATAATATAGGAATTAAAACTGTAACTATTTTAAACTTTAATAATTGAAATTTAAAATTTCGGGAACCAAAACTATAATTAAAACAAATTAAGATATACAAGGAGTAAAATTGTAATTATCCTTAATTATAAATCATAAGGACCAAAATTATAGTTAATACAAATTAAAAATATATGGATGAAAGCTGTAATTATGCAAATTAAAAATTACAGAGACTGAAACTGCAATTACCTTTTAAATATATATAGGAACCAAAACTGTAATTACCAAATTAGAAAATATAGGGACCAAAACTGTACTTATGTAAATTAAAAAATACAGGGCTTTAACCACTAATTACAATAATATTACAAATTAATAATTATATGGGCCTAAATTATAATTATCCTAAATTAAAAGTTGAAAGGACCAAAATTATAAATATTGTAAACTATAAATTATAGGGAGTGGAAATGTAATTATTGAATATATAAGACTTGAAGGCGTACGTTAGTAATGCTCCGATAGTTCTCAGCTATCTCCCAGAGACAATGAGACTGAAAAAGAAATAAAAAAAGCCTGTTTTATATACTTGTGAACTCTTTTGATAAGAAAACCATAAGACTGTGGGGTTGGTGTATCTAATGGCAACCAATAACCCATCAATGGCTCTAGTTTGGTAGTGACTTTGTGAGTGTAGATAACTTGCGATGGATTAGTTATATGTGCATGGCATCTCATTTATTACGTATTATTGATTCTATACTTAAGGTCATAAATGTCACTTAATTGTGATAACGTTTTAGGAATTGATTTGAGGGTTGGAATTATAATCTTGGTCCAATTATTTGCCCAAGCAAGGTCTCGAATTTATTCACTAAACTTTCCTAGTCTAACTTATAGTATTTTGTTATGTATCAACGGTTGATGACACTGAAACCTAGGAGCTTATGGACATTTAAAAGCCACAAATTGTATGGTTCCCTTTAACTATGTTTTGATATAGGATTCCACACCCTAACTCTAAAATCTATGTTATGGTAACCTTACAATGAGGTCGTATTCCGCATTAAACGTTTTAAAGACTAAACGTCGGCTGCCACGTAGGATGCCTACGAAAATGAACGTGTATACCTATAATGTGGGGTGGATGTCATTCTATGCAAAAAAAAAATTTAATTTTTTAAAATTGTAAGATTAAAATTCAAAACGTTACATTAAAATTAAAATTAAACATTACATTAAATTTAAAAACATTCCATTAAAAAAAGACTAAACGTAAAATAAAAATAAAAACGTCATCAACCCAAAAAATCCTCTGTATCGTCCATCGGAGGCACATTATGTATCGTCCATCGGATGCACATTAAGATCCACATGATTAACTCGGTATAGATGCTCCACCAAATCGACACAAAGCTCGTGATGTTTGCCAACGTCGCGTAGCTCCCGTCTTATTGTGACGTACTCAAGAGAACCAGGTACTATTGGCGGCTCGTTGTTGGATGACGCGATGTGCTCGTTTTCCACATACTTGCATATTGATTTTCCTCGTCCTATAAAATCATGTTGTGTAAAATAATACACGTATACATAATAGATGCGAGTTTGTCTTTATCCCGGGTCGTGTCGGCTTGGCTATTATGTGTCAAAGCTTCTTTAGTGCTCCAAATGCTCTTTCGATATCCTTCATAGCCTTTTCTTGAGCGACTTTATATTTCATGCGTTTTTTATCAACGGGACATGACAAGGTTTCACAAGCACGACATGCTCAGGGTATATACCATCTACTAAGTAATGCTCGTACTTGTATGTGGTTCCATTTACTTGAAACAGACAATTAAGAGCCGATCCGTTGCAAACGTTGTCAAGTAACAGTGACATTTGATAAAAGTTGATATCATTATTAGAACCCGGGGTACCGAAGTACGCATGCCAAAACCAAAGATCCTGTAACGCTGCAGCTTCAAGAATGACGGTCGGGTGACATTTATCACCCCGCGTATATTGCCGGTGCCATGCAGTAGGGCAACTACCCCATTCCCAGTGAAGACAATCCAAACTCCCAAGCATGCCAGTAAAGCCATGAAGATGTGCATGATGAGAATATAAGGTCTGCACGTCGCTGAATGTAGGCCTGCGCAAGTACCGTGGATCATATATATCAACGACGCACCTACAAAACTCCTCGAGGCTTTCGCTTGTAATCCGTTCGAACATTTGGAAATGTTCATCTCATGAGTCTGATACACCACCGTAAGCTAGTTGACGAACGACAACTGCACATTTTTGTATAGCACTAAAACCTTCCGCACCTGCAGTGTCTGTACGTTATTGTATAAACTCGGACATATTTGTCACATCGGTGAGAATACGTATAAATAAATGTCGCTCTATTCGTAACCGCCGGCGAAAATTATACCGTCCGTAAACACAATTCTCGTCGATAACCATTTCCATTGAATGTAGGACCGTCGTGCCCACATTAACGAGCCATCCATTCCTTCTATGAGATGGACCCGACATGATTTTGATTGTGTGAAGTTGAAAGAAATTTGAGTGTTTTTATTGGGGTTGATTTGAATTTATTTGTGGGTTATGTATGTTTTTATAGTTGAAAAAAATATTTTTTTAGGAAACAGCCGTTTGTATTTAATAAATAGATTTTTTGTTTTGTTTTTTTTTGTTTTTTTGAAAAAATGCGGTTGTCAGCTACGTACATTTGCCTATGAGCACATGTCGCTGGACGATGCCGACATCACAGAGAGGTGATACCGGCAGCATGGTCCTTCCATGTTGATGCCGATGAGTTTTTTTCAACCGTACCATATAGTCTAAAAGAGAAATTTTTTATGAAATCATTTGGAATGAAATTTAAGGTTTTTAACAATTACACACTCTAATTTTGGAAGAAATACAAAGGTCTAAAAATTGGTACTCCTTGAATTAGTGGAAGTTTTTATTTAGCAATGCTCTAACACATTGATCGACCCTAGGACGGTTGTCATTCCCAACGAGAAATTATGGTGGTAGGAGATGAGAACTAGTAAGCCCACGGAAGCGACACTAAGACTAAGGGGTGTCGTGACCATTCATTCGTTTGAGTGTCACGTAGACGGTATCTCATTCTTCTTTCACTAACTCCTCATCTCTTAAATTCTAGGAAATGATATCTCATTACTGTAACTCACTTATTTTTAATTAAATAAATAAAAAATGAAACTAAACTAAAAAAATCTAATTTTTATAAATTAAAACATTTCATTAATTAAGAAATAAAATTTACAACCGTAAAATAAAACGAAAACGTAAAATTAAAATTGAAAAACAAACCGACAACCTACGAATTAAAAAAAACAACTAAAACGATAAACGGAAAACATAAAAAAGTAAACGACAACCTACGACCTATATTTTGCCATAATATCCGTTTTTAATTTTAAAATCATCTCTCGTGCTTCCCTCTCTAGACCCTCCTCCGGATTGGACGTTAAAAACTTAATATCTTTTATACATTTTTTTCTTCACGGATCCGTTGTTTTTCTTCACTGACACGTTGACGTTCTTGACGGATTTGTTGACGTTATTCCCCAGCTCGTTGTTTGTCTACCAACGCTTTTTTGTCCTACTAAATCCGTTCGACGAGACTTAAATTGTAACGTTCAAATTCCAACCGCATAAGTGTCATGTCTTCGCTACTTTCCGACCCACCTCCCGCACTCAACGAACTCGCTTTTCCTTTTCTTTTTGCGGCATCTCGCCCCATCGACCGGATGAATTCGGGAAAATCAAGCGGGTCTTCTTCGAGTTCATCTTCGTTCAAATCGATGTTGATACGAGCGTCGGAGGAGGTAGTGTGGTGGCTTGATTCGGAAGTTTTCGAACGCTTTCTTGTCGGAGCCGGTTCGGTTTCGGCGTTTAAATCATGCCATTTTCTGCATTTTTCGACAATCTGCCAAACCTCAACGTATCGGAAAGACGTTCCATTATTGTCGGACTTGTAAAGTTTTAGCGCTTCCTCGAAAACATGTTTCTCCGTTTGGCCGCTCCTCGATGTGTTCGTAAATTGTGGAACAACCCGTTAAACTTCATTACCGCACGATTTATATCGCGGTATTTGTTCTCAACGAGTCTTTGGAACGGTAAGGCTCGCGCCCTAACTCTTGGTAAAAGCGCTCCCGTATCTCATCCAAAGTTGCTCGGCCGCTTGGGCGTTTCCAGCGGCCGCATCCTCGGAAACGTTAATCCACGAATGGGTAAACGCGATATCTTCGGTGGTTGTCCACTGTTGTCTCTGCGCTTTTCCTCTCCTTTGAACCGCGGGTTGGGCTTCCTGCACTTGTTCCGGTGAATCTTATGTGTCGGGAACGAAATCGGGTATTGGGTTTTGGAATTGTTGGTATTGAGTTTTGGAATTGTTGGGTTGGTGTATCAGGAAATAGATGAAAATTTTGGTATAAATTTTGCGGTTGCATTTGCGGGTATCTCGACATTTGATATGGGAAAACGTTGAGTGAGTAAATCGGTTGGTCCATTTGTGGACGGTAAACGTTGGGTGTGTAGTATTGTTCGTAACCGAAAAGTTTTGTCGGTTTCGATTCGATGGTGGGGTTTGATTGTTTAAAGAATCTTGAAAAGACATTTTTTTTGAAATTGTATTCAAGAGAATTAGATGTAAAATAGTATATAGAAGTATGGTTTTATTTGTATAATCAAGAGTATATATAGTGTGGTAAATTAAAAAACAAAATATTTTTTTCTAGCCGTTAAAGAAGGAGCCATTGGGGAGGGGGGAGGGTTTGCAAAACTCTCTAAAAATTGGGGGCCAATGTGCAAGTTTACAAGATGGGGTGTGTATCATTTTATTAATAAATAAAATCAATAAGACCAATGTGTACTATTACCACTCACCGCAAGGGGTTTGAGTGTCACGTAGGCGCCACCTCACTTTCCCTTTACTAACATTCACCCCTTAAATTCTATGAAATTGTATCCCCTCACTACCACTCATTTTTTCAGGGTTGTGGTATAGCAACCCCCCTATTTCATTTTGTACCCCCTAATACCATCAAATCAAAAAAAGCTTTAGTTATATTAGTTTTTTAATCAATACACCCCTCTGATTTGACTAGCTTATTTGTTTTATCTTAAATTCGTTTTTTGTTGTCTTTTTCTATATTATTATTAAATTATATTTATTATTATTAGCTTTTATAAAATTATAACCGTTCGTATTTATTGATAATCTAATGCCCCTTTTTTATTCGTTCGAATTTATGCAGTCATTTATAAATCAAGTGGTTGTATATGGAATTTATTTTTTATAAAATCGTTAGGGTTATACCGTTTGTCAGTAATCGAAATTCATGTTATTATTAGTCGGAAACCGATAATCTTGGTCGGTCGACCGAGTTGTACATCATCTCCGTTTGTCTATGCTTGTACGTGCGTACAGATCAGTACATTCTGCTGAATGGGAAACATTGTATAGTGCTCGACTAAATTTTATGTTCGTTATCCAGATAACGCACTGTGCAATTGTAATGTTGGATCAAACATTGCATTGCTATTATTATTTATATTGTTATTTTTTATACATTCGTTCGAATTTGACATAACCGTTTTGATATAATTTGACATAATTTTATAAAATTATAAACATAGTTCGTTGTGTCGTAATTACTTTAAAAAAACTATTGTTTATTTTACTAAAACGTAAAAAATATAAAAGGTAACTTCATTAATTTGACATTCGTTCATGGGCATTTTCGTAATTATTCAAGCATCACACCGTGCGACGTTCTCATCCCACATCCCGTGGGTCACCGCAGGCACCAACCCAAATGGGACGATGTTCTCATGCAAACTTCGTGCTCCAGCTCAGATATCGCATCCCACTAGGTGACGGTACCTTCAGTCTAATAATTTAAAGTCTCCTTTAAAGTAAGACCACATTAGTAATTTCACATGGATTTAACTGCCTAATCTAAACGGCGGTAACCCCAAGGACCAAGTAGGTGATAAAAATGGTTACGGACTACCAGGGTTACAATTGGAAAAATTGGACTTATTTCAAAGTGTCATATAATCACATGGACCGTTTTTAAAATTTACTCAAAAAGAACTTTAAATTTTAATGAAGTTTGATACGAAAGTCATAATGTGCATTAATCCAATTATTGATATAAAACTTTGCTGTATCAGATCATGTGTGACTCATATTATTCTATGCTCTTTACTTTAAGGGATCGTAAAAGCAACATTCTATACACTTTGCAAATCGTTTTCTCTTTATTCTTTCAGCTTTTGTCGGTTTCAACCGATTATCGTTATCTATTATTAATAATAACAAACCATAAATCGTAAATGGTAGCTTTAATATTTTTCTAATGATTTTAAGTAATATTTATAAATTTGTTTTAACGATTATCAAACAGAAAAAAAAAAAAAAAAAAAGGATAACGAAAAAACTCTTTAGTCCATTTATGTATTAGGCTGCAGGGAGTAAGGGTGGCCAATGGGGTCGCCAAGCCCCTTGGCGAACCAATCTCCATCGCCAACATTACTCCGCCCTCGATCGCCATGTTGCTCGCCAAACACAAACGCCAAGCCGTTGGCGAGATGCCAACGGCCATTTTCCTTTATTTTTATTTTTTTTAATTCAAAAATAATTAATTTCTTACCTATATAAACCAACATATTTACATTTATTTCACACAATATCTTCAACCTTTCAAATTAATCTCTCTCACATATTCTCAATACACTTAAATTTTATACGAAAATGTCGTCATCGGACGACGGTCTCGATGAAGCGATAGATTTAGCCATCAGCATCAGGCAGGGGATAATTGAAAAACTTGATAGCGGGGAATCAAGTAATACCGGTGGTCATACGAGGAGATTTATTGAACGAGAACGTGATGTAGCACAACAACGGCTCTTCAAAGATTATTTTATCGATAATTCAACATATGGCAATTATCAATTTCGTCGTCGTTTTCGAATGCACAAATCGTTGTTTTTGAAGATTGTTGGAGACGTGGAAGCAGCGAACGTTTATTTCAAGCAACGACCGAACGCAACAGGTACCTTAGGCTTTCATCTTATTCAAAAATGTACTGCTGCACTTCGTATGTTAGCATATGGTACCACCGCTGATGCACTAGACGAAAGTATTAGGATGGCCGAACGTACTAGTCGTGAAACCCTTCAGTATTTTTGCGAGACTGTCATTCATTTGTACCAAGGACGCTATATGCGTGCACCTACTCCCAATGACATCCGACAGTTGTATGCCCATCATGGACAAGTGCATGGATTTCCTGGTATGTTGGGAAGTGTAGATTGCATGTACTGGAGATGGGATATGTGTCCAAATGCGTGGCATGGACAATACACAAAGGGTAATTACGGATACCCAACTGTCGTGCTTCAGGCTGCAGCCTCACAGGATCTGTGGTTTTGGCATTCATTTTTGGTGAGCCCGGGTCGAATAACGACATCAATGTTCTCAATAGTTCTGATCTTTACGATGATTTATATAAAGGAACCGCTCCCGACTCTTCATTTATCCTCCGAGGTACATAATGTCGATATGGCTATTATCTTATGGACGGGATCTATCCTGAGCATTCTGTTCTCGTTAAGACGTTGACTTGTCCGAGTGACCCTCAAAGGCAAAGGTTTAAAAGAGCTCAAGAAAGAGCACGGAAGGATATCGTGCGAGCGTTTGGTGTATTGAAGAAACGTTTCCATATAATTTCAAAACCAGCACTCTTTCGTCATAAATCAACTATGCAGAAGGTGATGTATACATGTATGATCTTGCATAATATGATAATTGAACACGAAGGACGCGCGATATGCCAATACGATGAAAATGAGATCATACCCCCGAGACAAACACATGCACCTGGGACTCCAGGATACCGTCAAAGGGTTCAAATAGTGAACGATTCCACAATTCATGGGGATCTTCGTCGCCATTTAATCGATCATCTTTGGACGCTAAATCATCTTGATCTGAATGTGCCACCGCCCGTCGTAGACGACGATGAATTTTCTGATGAGGATCATATCTAGTTATTTTATTTGGTGTTTTAGTAATTTTTAGTTATTTTAAGTGGTTTGTTTAAGTCTTTTTAAGTTTTAATTAAGTTAATTATTAGTTTATTTGTCGTATCTAGTAACGTTTCTATTTAAATAAAATTTATGATTAATTTTGATTTAATTTTTTTTAAGTTAATTAAAAAAAATCTCGTTGGCCATTGGCCACCACTGCCTACAAAATGGCCAACGCCTGCCAATCATAGTCTGGCCCACAAAAACCCATTGGTCATACATTGGCCATTGGCCACCACTCTCTGCAGCCTTAAGAAAGACGGGTTCAAATCTCTCTCCATGGAATTATTTTATATATTTTTGTCCAAAATGTAGTTTTTTTCGGTTTTGGTTTAAATTATTTTTATATTTTATACATTTTTTTTATAATTTTGTTTCTTTTCCTAAAATTTAGTTTTTTAGATTGTTTTTTTAAACCGTTCCTTAAAGTTTTATCTTTTAGGAATTGGTTTTAAAAAAAAATCTTTTACAATTTTTTATAGTTTCATTTTTATGCATTTAAGTTCCGAAATCGATTCAACCCTGTTAGGAAAATATAAACTGAAAAATTGCCAACAAACAAGGAAAAATGAAATTTGTGCTGAGGCCCGTGTTTGATTAAAGTCCGTTTTATGAAAAGGAAAAATATTTGCAGAAAGATCATTAAACTTTGGTTGTCGATCGGTGGTGCATTCGTACCCTCTCTCGCACACAAGTTCAGTGAACCCAACCCAATTTGGTTTGCATTTGCATCCCCCTGCGCGTGCAAAGGAGAGTTTTGGAGCTTAAATCTTAAAAAGCATGAAAGCCTTTAGACGTATAAACCCACTTTATTTTCATTCATCCACCAATGTGAGATGAGTTAAAACTCATTAACTCATTTTTCAACTTCTTCCAATTTTCTTACTCTAAGATATAATTTCTCATTCATATTAAATTCGTTTTAGACGTGTGAACTACCAAAACGAATGTAACACGGAGGAGAACACAAACATATAACAATTTAATAATTTTAAATTGTTTTATGAAACCGTATTTTGTGTTCAAAAATAGAAAAACCCCAATTTATAAAATTAGTTAAAACCAATTTTTCAACGAACCCATAATTGTTATAAATTTGTGTTGGGATGTGATATCTCCACTTAATATATTGATTTATCCATATGAAATATATGTTTTATTGACTTGTACAATAGTTGCAATAATTTTATACCTTATGTGGATGAATCAATTTCTTAAATGGAAATATCATTTCTCATTTGTTTTAGACAAAACTTTATAAATAATTCTATGGTTTTCCAGATTCACAAATTTAGTTTCTAACTATTTTTTGTCTCATGGAAAATCACTGTGGTTTCATTTTTATCGTGGTTGGTTCTTAAGTTAATTATATAAAAAGACTTTTATCCCCTTTTTATCTTATTTTACCTTTTTCTTTCTAGTTAATTTAAAACTTATATTAACTTTATATTATTATTAAATCAGAAGATGCTTTCAACATTACCACCACCATTGCCACCAACATCCACCACCACCCCCACTATCAACCACCTAACTTTAATTTAAAAAAAAAAATACTAAAATTGTTTTTGTGTACATTCTAAGAAAAATCCACATCTCCTCCTTTGCCTTTACCCCCACCAATGCAACCTAGAAAAACCCATAGTAATCACCTCCTCCTTCCATTCTCATCAGAACCTATAGTGGTGGTGGGTACGAAAAAGGGGGCTAGTTTAATTGTACATAGAGAACCAAAATCAATTATAAGAACGAAAATCAAACAACATTCCAATTAATACTTAACGAAATCAAGTATAAGAAACAAAATCATTTTTTAAATAGCTAAAAGATTATATATTAGCGAAAAACTATCAAGATGCTAGAGAAAAAAATAACTTACAAAGTCATAGCCATAATAAGATTATTCATCCATCATACCCACGTAATTCTACATTTTGAAAATGTAAAGGCGAACCAACTAAACGAATAAGAAATGATGTTATCATACAACGTTACTAATGTAAGGTGTTTATATTAAACCCGCAACAACAAACATGTCATCATATCAGTTCCGATTTTGGAACCTCCCGTTACTAATCAGTTTCTTATCCAGGTATCGAGAAAGAAACTCTTAAATGCCCTCACCCTCGATGGATTTCCCACATGGCACTATACGCGCCGCTGCTATTCACCGCTCGTAGCATCGTGGTGGTACACTACTAGTACTATTATAAAGTATATTGCCTGATTCTTGAAATTTAAAAGATACTACTTATAAAACAGCTTGTACAAACCTAATATGCAAGAAGAAAACCGTGCGCACATTGTTCACGGTCTACAGCCCTATTAATCGTGGCGTTTCCAATTTCGAGATCCCGCCCAAATCTCCTTTGACCCTTAACCCTTAGATCCGCCTCTTCTCTTCTTCAACCCCACTCTCTCTTTCTCTCTCTCAAATATTGAGATCCCTCCGCCAACTCTATCCCTAAATGGAACTGACCAGTCAGGCAGTCACCACCACGATCACCTGACACCACTCACAGCCGGCAGTCACTTACATCGCACCAATCTTCGTCTCCTCCACCAGCCATCGTTGGAACTCTCGAAACCATCTCCTTTATCAGTCGTCCACCATAGCACCAGCACCAACTAATCAACGCCGATGTGAGATTTTCACCATGACTCTGAATCCACCACACACCGTTCGCAGCTCACAGCATAGAACCATCACCGCTCGATGCCGCTGTCACTAACCATTCAACATCGCCGAACCACTCATCACAACCATCTGAATCCACCACACACCACTACACCGCTCACCGCACCACTTCATCATCTCTCTGACTGGACGCAAATAGCACCACCGGACCACCTCTTCCTGTTTATATCTTAAAGCCACCACCGTTCTTGTTTTTTTCTAAAAAACCCTAGACTGATCAGATCTATGCAGACACACACAATTCAGGTATGTTTGTTATTAGTATTTTTTGAAATATTGTATCTATATGTGTGTCTATGGCTATTTCTATGTACTTATTGTGTATCTGTTAGTGTATTCATGTGGATTTGTGTGTATTTACGTATATTTATGTGTATTTGTGTGAATTATATTTGTGCCTATCTGTATGTAACTAATTGAAATATTTTATCTATGGGTGTGTCTATCGGTATTTCTATGTATCTATATGTCTTTATAGGTATTTTTATGTACTTAATTAATGTGTATCTGTTAATGTATTTATGTGGATTTGTGTGTATTTACGTGTATTTGTGTGTATTTGTGCCTGTATCTGTATGTAACTAATTGAAATATTGGATCTATGTATGTGTCTATGGGTATTTCTATGTATCTACGTGTCTCAATGGGTATTTCTATTTACCTAATGTGTATTTTTTAATGTATTTATGTGGATTTGTGTGTATTTTTTCTGTATTTCTATTTAATTGATAGAGGTCACAACGGGATTTGCAGCTCGATTGTCTACCCGTTCTAGGTAAACACAAATAAATTTTCAATAACAATGTTCTTTTAATTGCAGTTTATGATATTTGTGAAGATTTTTTGACAGCTTTAAGGCTGTGGGTTCTCGAGATTACTTTTTCATATTCTACCATTCTCTAATTTGTTCAAGTTGGCTCTGGTTATCAAAAATCTAATTTTGTTACTTTTTTATACGTCATTGCAAGAGATCAGTTTCATGTCCCTGTTGGTAAGATGTTCCATATTATTGGAAGGTGATGATTTAAACTTGAATTTTGACAAAAATAACTGAACAAATTGTCATTTTTATGTTTTCTCAAGTAATCTTTGATGTCCGTTTGAAAGAGGTATAATAACAAAAGTTTTAGTAATCTTTCATGTCCCTGTTGGTAAGATGTTCTATATTACTTGGTTTGGTATTTTTTTTTTTTTTTAAATATTATGCTTTCCTCCTGGTTTAGTAATATATCCTAACATTTGTAGCAAAGGAATGGTTATTACCGTCCATCCTTTCCAAAATCTCAAACACCTTGCTGAAATGTTTTCATCCCAAAGAACTTTGCACACAAACAATCAAAACCTCCAATAGCTGTAAAAACTCATTCTTTTAACTTAAAGAGTAATGACCATATGTACTGCCAAGAAGACTTAAAACTGCATCTACATTGCAACAGTGTTAAAAATTTTAACAATAGAACAAGTTTGGGTGAAATCGCGTCGGTATCTTTTTGAAATTCCGGAAAGCTGCGGGATTGAAGTCGTAAATTTTAAACCGTGTGTCTTGCCGTCAGCATTTTGACAATTATTAGATAAAGTTCTTTTATGATGTGAAATTTAAACACACATACATACACGGTTTAGTGAACATTTAAATTGTCTTTGTAAAAGTGTTCATTTCCACATTAAACAAACAAACATTCTTATATAACGCATCTGTGAAAAAACGGTCATATAAAGTATAAACTATATAGTCATATCAAGTGAAACCAACATCTAAATGTTGGATATTTAACTAATTAATATACTCATAAAATGACTAGGAGCACATCCATTTAATATTTTGAAGATACAAGAGTTCAAGCGACTCCATATTACATGAGAAATCCTAGCTACTACAAGCCTGACACACATTTTTCCTTGAAAGACCTACTAATCCCACCTAAACGACAGCGTTTGATGTTTAATCCCACTTGAAGACGAGTCACCAATGGGATCATCGTTAAACATTCCTTGAAACTGAAGAGTTGTAGCACTGGATTCTGAAAGCATTGTTTCATCTTGCATATCTTGTGCAAAGCCATAGTGACTGATACCACTAGAAATCGGTGGCATGATTGCCGAAGTTTGATGGGCTGGCGGTGATGATGACAGAAGAGAGAGAGCACGAGAGTTGCCAGCTTGATTAAGCTGATTTGAAGAAATTGCTAGCGCCGGTAAACGGTGTTGGAGGAAGTTGAAGTGGTTGTCGCCACCGTTCTGGGGAGATGGAGTTTGTGGTGATGAGAATTGGTGTCTGGTAAGGTAGTTTAAGGGCGGATGGTTGTTAAATGGTCCGATTGGGTCATCCCGTTTGAATCCTGTGGTCCTGCCGGAGCCCACCAGAGCGCTTAGGTGTATTTGTGTGCTATTAAATGACAGAATTCTAGCAACGCCTACAATACGTACGAAACAGATGAAAACCAAGTTAGTTTCGGTTGTAAACTTAAACAACTCGCATCTTGGGCTATGTAAATGGGCCGGTAACGTTGTAGAAGTCTTTTGTACCGGACCATTGAAAGATTATACTGTCGGAAAGAATCTGGTTCGATTATACCCAGACAGAAGATTATTGTTGTACTATGTCTATGTGACAAAATTTGTTGTGCAGTGCACCACTTGGATTTGGTTATTACTAGTTATTAGTATAATGTTCTAACATGAATTATACATTAAATGATCATTTTCACACAATTATTTTGTAATTCTTGTTCGCAGTGGCTGGTGACTTATCTTGACGGACAACATAAATTCTATTTCTTTGGTTTTCGGTAATTTTAAGAGAAACCATCTTAAATGACAATGGACCGTCGTTATCCATGAGACATGAATAAAGTCAAGGAGGATAAGAAGAAACCTTGTTGGCTTGAAAGGAAAGTGGCCGTTGTTTTAGATATGGAGTCTGATTGAGGCTTCCTACGTCGCCTGTTGTGACCATCTAGACGTTTCCGGCAGCTTCGTTTTCCTTCGTCAAACTCTCCCAGCGAGTGAAACCTGCCCATAGGCAAGGATACGATACATGTCAGATTATTATGTAACATTATAACATTTTATAAGCCATAAAGTTCCATTTACTTACGAATGAGGTGGTTAAGAGAACTTATAATTGATCACACATTTTGTTTTAAAGTTATATCTCGGAAAAGATCAACATGGCTATACTTGAATTCAACGCATTCTTTAAGTACTTGTACCTGCTGCATTGCTGACAAAACCGCTGTTCTCGCCCCGCAATTGTGACCTTCGGTGTCTTAGAGTGAAGTTCACATACTTTGTGTCGGCGGTGATACTCCCGGCATTGACCAAGGTCAGCGTCGCACCCGTCTACTAAACACGAAACACTAACACTCATGTTATTGCTGGCGGCCGGAGTTTTGGCTCTTTTTGATGATGACGAAAACTCCATCATTGTTGAAGTAAACCTTCAAGTTTTGCACCCTTACCCCTGAAGTTTTATAATTCTGAAAAATGTAATTAAAGGTTTAAAAATTTTCCTATTGTTAAGCATACACTCACAATATTAATTTCTTGGCTGGGTATAAATATTACCATAATGTCCATCACTTTTGATCTATTTATATATATAACGTCTTTTGTCACAAATATTTTTTATATGTAAATGAGTATCTGAAGTAAAAATAATGTGGATATAATCAATTTTCTCCTATGCATGCTTGTGATTGACGTATTATGATCACGAAGTTTTAAATAATAGTTTTCAAGAAACTTACTAAAGATAGACATTTGTTTCAGTGCTCACTTGTGCAAGTAGTACCGATAATACTACTCGAAACAAAAACCTTCTATACTATTAAGTCATTGCAGTCTCTAAATAGTTTTTCTTTTCAGTTAATTTATAGAGGCGAAGTCCACAAACCAAAAAGGATAGTGCAAATTATTACCCTCATCACGTGTGTCTAATTATGGTTATAAATACTTACAGTTTCTGCTTTTATGGAAATTTTGTTTAGAGTTTAACTGAAAAGAAAGTGTACCTGATATGAATGGTTGAGCTGAAATATTTGCTGAAGAGAATCCAAGAGAGATGCAGAGAAGAGGGAAGAGATAGTTGAATGATGAACAGATTGCTTCCCCACAAACTTATATTAGAACACTGATTTTTTTAATAATAAAATATCTATATAAAATTAAATATCATTTTTTTCCGATTTAAGATGAAAAAGGAAAATTTTTTCATAGTTTACGGTTGTTATAAATAAATCAACGTTTGTGATTTCAGCATTAATTACAGGTTTTTTTTGTTAGGGGTGTTTGGGATTGCTTATTTAAAACAACTTATGCTTATTTTTAAAAGTGCTTATTAACTTATGCGGTGTGAAAACGGAGTTCTGAAAAAAAATGTTTGTTTTAGCTTATCCGGTACCAAAACGTAATAAGTCAATAAGTTGTTTTTTAGTGTTTGACAAACGTTGTTTATGTGTGTAATAAAGAAATGACTTATCAAAAACTGCTTAAATAAGTCAATAAGTAAGGACGCAGTAACTTATTAGAAACTGCTTATTTAAGCAGATAAGTGCTTATAAAATATGTTTATCCAAACACTTAAAACTGCTTATTACCGGTGTCAAACCTCAATATGTCAATAAGCATATCAAATAAGCAATCCCAAACACCCCTTTAGTCTTTAACAGAACGATGTGGTAAATCAAGATCAACGTGCAATTTTTCTTGTATTATTTGAGAGTATAGTATTTTTAGTTTTCAAATAACCATACGAGTAATTAAATACATATTAATAACATATTCTGTCAAATAGAAAAAGAAAAAGAAAATACAAAGGAAATGAAGAGTAAACGACAAAAAAAAGTAGAAGAAGATGGATGGGGTTCTCAACCATTCATTCTCTGACAAAGACTCCATTATGGAGATGGACAAAGACCAAACTGACACAACGCTTTTTATTCAATTCTATTCAGAAAAAAACTCCGTCACTTATACACCTACCAGCTACCTCCTGATTCGTACTTTTTTCAATAATATTTTAAAAGTTGTTTTTGACTTATTTACATCATCCTTTAATTAACTGAAAACCATTGAATAAAATTTTGTTAGTAAAATACCAACCATAGGGAGCCATGACCATTTTGAGTGTCACGTAGTCATGATCTTACTTTTCTTTGGTTAACTCCTCGTCCCTTCAATTCTAGGAAATAGTAACCTTTCACTAATCATAATTTTTTAATTAAATAAATAAATAATACACTAAACTAAAAAATCTAATTTTTTTAAATAAAACATTTCATTAATTAAAAATTAGAACCATAAATTAAAACGACAAACGTAAAATTGAAAACGAAGAACAAACCATCTCCTGTGGTTCCCCCTCAAGACCCGTGGAACGATATTTTGCCATAATATCCGTTTTTAATTTTAAAACCATTTCACGTGGTTCCCCCTCGAGACCCTCCTCCGGATTAGACGTCAAAAACTTAATATCTTTTATACGTTGTTTTTCTTCACGGACACTTTCCGACCTACCTCCCGCACTCGACGAACTCACTTTTCCTTTTCTTTTTGCGGCATCTCGTCCCATCGCCCGTCGAAATTCGGAAAAATCGAGGGAGTCTTCTTCGAGGTCATCGTTTAAATCGACGTTGATACGAGCGTCGGAGGAGGTAGTGTTGTGGCTTGATTCAGAAATTTTGAACGCTTTCTTTTCCGTGCCGGAACGTCTTTTTCGGCGTTTGAATCATATCATTTTTTGTATTTTTCAACAATCCGCCAAAACTCAACGTATCGGAAAGACGTTCCATTATGGTCGAACTTGTAAATTTTGAGCACTTCCTAGAAAACATGTTGCTCTGTTTGGCCGCTCTTCCGATGCGTTCGTAAATTGTGGAACAATCTGTTAAACTTCACTACCACACGATTTATATTGCGGTATTTTGTTTTCAACGAGTCTTTGGAACGGTAAGGCTCGCGGCATAACTCTTGGTGAAAGCGCTCCCGTATCTGCATCCAAAAGTGCTTAGACGCTTGGGCGTTTCCGGCGGCCGCATCCTCGGAAACGTCAATCCACGAATGGACTAACGCGACTTCTTCTTCGGTTGTACATTATTGTCTTTGCGCTTTTGCTCTCTTTTGAACCACGGGTTGGGCTTTCGGTTGGGTTTCCGACACTACTTCCGGTAAACCTTGTGTGTCGGGAACGGAATCGGGTAATGGGTTTTGGAATTGTTGGGTTGGTGTGTCCGGAAAGGGTTGAAAATTATGGTATAAATTTTGCGGTTGCCTATGCGAGTAACTCGACATTTGATATGGGAAAACGTTGGGAGAGTAAATATGGTTGGTCCATTTGTGGACGGTAAACGTTGGGTATGTATAATTGATCGAAACCGAAAACGTTTTGTCGGTTTCGATTCGATGGTGGGGTTTGCTTGTTTGGAGAATCTTGAGAAGACATGTTTCTTGAAATTGTTTGTAAGAAAGTTGGATGTAAAAGAGTATATAGAAGTGTGGTTTTATATGTTTAAATAAAGAGTATCTATAGTTTGGTAAAAATTTAAAACAATTTTTTTACCGTTAACGTTAAGGACTGTTGGGGGGGGGGGGGGGGGTTCTAAATCTCACCAAAGTCTAGGGGCAAAACTGCAACAATGGGATTGAATCATCGCACGGGGTTTGAAGCCCTTTCACCCGCATTCACCGTGGTGTACCACCCAACTGGGGCGGTGTTACCGTACGAGGTTTGAGGGACACGTCGGATACCGCACCCCATGTTGTCACCACTCCGCTTGGTCTAAGTTGCTAGGGTGATTGGTGTGGGCTTTCATTCCCTTTTATTTTTTTCGATCATATTAGTGTTAAGTCAGCATTTTTCAATTTTATCATTATCGTTGGAAATTGTCAATCCTCATTACCTCTCACTTTGTTTAATTTTAAAATTATTAATTTTAAAAACAAACAATTTAAATTTAAATTTAAATTTTCATTAACACTAATATTTTTAAAAAATAAAAAAACATACAAACAACGTGATAATCAAAAGTAAAAATAAACTAAACATAAAAACGAACTTAAAATTAAAATTAAAAAACTAAAAACTAATATTCGTATTTTTTAATAATATCTTCTTTGAGTTTAAACACCATCTCCAAAACCAGTCCGTCCATTGCATCAAAAGATCCATGTCAACCGCACATTTTTTGTCCTTGCGGTCTTCCTCCTTATTCAATGCTCGTTCTTCTTGAAATTTCACATCAGCCGACGTAGTTGTATAAATTTTAGCAAATTTTCCGTATTTCATCCATGCGCTCATCATTAACCGACCTTGAAGACATCACTTTTCCTTTGGCCTTCGCTCGATCGCGTCTCATCGACCTTTCAAACTCGTTCGTTTCTTGATTGAGGTCGAAAACGACATGTGCATCGGAAGACGTGGTGTAATAGGTCCTCCGATGTTTTGGATCATTTTGATCCATGTGTCGGTTCCGGGACCCCCTTCCACTTTGGTTACGCTCGAGCGACTTCCCAAAACCCCATGATTTAAACGGTTATCGGAGTATATCATGGTCGCTTTCTCTACTTTCTTATAGATCCTTTGAATTTTTGTATAACCTATTGAATTTCAATGCCGCTTTGTTGACGTCTCGAAATTTTGTTGTTAGCGTATCCTTCGAACGATACGTTTCACGCCTCAAATTTTTATGGAATAAAGTTCTAATGGTTTCCCAAAAATGTTTTTTGGATTGGGCGTTTCCGGCCTCGGCATCATCGGAACAACGATCCACCCCCATGCGAATATTACTCTACTTCGAGGGTCGAAGGTAAATGAGGGATGTGACCGGTTTTCTTCCCCGACTTTTTTGAATTTTTGCATCAGAGTGGGGCATCATGGAGTCGGATTCGATTTGTGTCTCTCGCACGACCTGGGTACTTGAATCGAAATCGGATTTCTCGACGAATTCGGGTTGTGGTTCGGTAAAAACGGGTTAAACAGAGATTGAGTGTAACACCTCGTCTTTCATACACCTTAAATGGTGTAATTATTTATAAAAATACTATGAAGTAAAAATTATGTTCTTTCAAAAACTTTTCTCATGACATTAAGTCATGACCTTTAAATCTTTAGTCCCAATAAAACAAAAAAGTTTAATAATATTTAAAAAACATTGGGGGTTACAAAACTCATATCAATACAACCATAGTAAATCAACATGACATCTCAAGCCAATGTCCCGTAATTACCCAACAATTCTACCGAAAATTCGGCATGACCTTTGGGCTAAACGGATTAAATCCATACTGACTCGACTCAAAATCAAAATAGCCCAGAAGCATTACAGAACATAACAAGACTTTACGATACAATTACAAGGGTTATTCTAACCATAAAGATAACATCTCTCAATTACACGTCATAACTATACCGTATTAAAAGAAACTTTATCTTCTGATCCTTTTTTCTATCTATCTCGACATGAGAGCTTCTAAGTCCTTTCATTCTATCCTATGATGGCAATCATCCTGTTTCTGAGTACATAGCATTTAAAACAAACATACGTGAGATAATAAGCCCCGTGAGTTACATGCGTTTTAGACTCAAAGCATTTGAAAACATTACAAACATCATTTACAAAACCTTTGTAATCAAATAATGTATTGATACTTTCTGTTAAATAGTTCATAATCGAATCATGTCTTAATACTTGTTGTCGAAACCTTTATGATTGAAACATATTGTCATTTTCATTGTAAAGCCTTTCCATAACACATTAAATAAAAATCTTGCCAACATAAGACATTCATTACTTAAACTTGACTGTTATTCAATCATAATTGGATTTTTATACTTAGAGCGTTGATCACCTTAGGTGATACCCCAAGTCCACACTAGGATGGAAAGAACAAAATCAGTCCACTCTAGCCTCTTATATTTTAGGACATCTACTTTGTGAAGGGGATGTACCACCCTAGTAGACTCCTCTATATTCCCTTGCAGGAACCTCATAGCACGGGCAATAACATTTCCATTGCTCACATAGATTGACATTTCTTGTCTCAAATACTAGTCATTTATAAACACATTAAGGCACTATGCCAAAACATCTTTTCATAAACATTGTGACACCCCATTTCTACTGTTTGCAAATACTATGGTTTTTCATGTAAATACATGATTACAAAAAAATACGGTTTATCAAAAACCGATTATTTACATATTTTTTTTTAAAACTGTGGGTGTACAAACTCATATCAATCTAACCATAGTAAGCAAGAAAGGATTTCACCTTGAGTCCAATATAGGAGCTATGTGAGCTCCACTCCAGCTAAACTTTATACAATTATAGCATAGCATTTAACCTGGAATACATGACATAAAAATAGAATACGTAAGACAATAATGTCTCGTGAGTTACATGAGTTTTAGACTCAAATCATTAACTTATTTCTTCCAACTTTTTATAAAATTTATAACTTAAAACTTCTGTCAAAACTTTATAGTAATAACATACTATAACTTTTTATTTCTCGAAATCATTTCATAACAAGCTTTACAAATAATACATTTCAAAACATACAGTAGTATCATACTATAACTCTCTTACTTTCCAAATTCCTTTCATAGCATACTTTATAAAAAAATAACTTCTTTCTTACTTTCTTTGACTGGTTTTATAAGCTTGCTGGATTTTTATACTTAGGGTTTTAATCACTATAAGTGATACCCCAAGTCTCTATGGCTAGAAAGAACGGATCAATCCTCACCATAGAATTGCTGAGGCGATCTACTTCGCGATGGGGCTTGCCCCCAGTAGACCCCTTACCTAACCCGGGAAGGTTGGAACATTGTTCCTTTACTAACGCTGCTTGCTACAATTTCCAGTCATACAAAATACTTGCTGCTTGCTTAAATATTTCTCATATACATAACTTATGGCTAGATGCCAAACTTCATTATTCTATGTCTTTATGGCTAGATGCCAAATATAGCTTGCAACACATAATAACCATATGTTTAAAAACATATTTTTCTAACATGCTAAGCTTTACACCAAAACATACTTTTCAGCATCTTATGGCTATATGCCATTCATACTCAAAAACAATTATAGTTTGTAACCAAAACATACTTTTTAAACATCTTGTGGCTATATGCCATTCATACTTGAAACACATATAACTTGTAATCAAAATATACTTTCACATAATTTGGTTCATAGACCAAAACATACTTTTTATATAGTAATATACTTTCACAACAATTTAGAACTAATACTCTTGCATATAATTTCATATATAGAAATTCTATAAGAAATCTTGAAAATACTTACTTGCCATGTACCCCAGAATGGGTAAAAATACTGCATGTACTCACCTTATAGTTCTTGAAAGTTGACTAAGTATTTCTTGGTTCTTTATCCTTCCGTTGTTGTGCAATCACTTGACTTGCACCTATATTTATTATATAATACATTAACATTTATTTCTATTGACTCTATAACTCATTAGAGTCTTTATTATACCAGTATAGGTCATTACAAGTCTATAACTTTTAAATGACCATCTTTAAATAAGTCGTATATTATACGTATTTCACTACAGTACCCCCGAGGGGTCGTATTTTGAATTTAATAATTT
This sequence comes from Cichorium intybus, assembly GCA_023525715.1. Lineage (NCBI taxonomy): Eukaryota > Viridiplantae > Streptophyta > Magnoliopsida > Asterales > Asteraceae > Cichorium > Cichorium intybus. The sequence goes on along the minus strand of CM042011.1, from coordinate 754,072 downwards.
TCCATGTGGTTTCACACCATTTTAAGCTTATGGTATGAATTATAGGTCAAACGGACATGTTTAGAAGCAAGTTCAAATCTCAAAATTGGACAGAAGTGCTGCCCAGCAAGAGCACGACTCGTGCTCTTTTCCTTCTTGTAAGTGCACGACTCGTGCACAAGGTAGGATGTCATTCTTGGCTCAAATAGTGAGCACGACTCGTGCTAATCATAGACCAAAAATGGCACGACTCGTGCTCTTGCTGCAGACTGTATTTTCAGTCCGATTTTTGAGCTGCAGACCTCTATTTTCAACTATTAAGCACTTAATACTTAACTTAATCTTTCTACTATCATTCCATGACTAAAACCCTTAGTTTACATCAGGTTTTAACCCATGGAATCACTGATTTCCACTTCAATTTCTTGAAAACCCGTTTTTGGAAATTTTCACTAAAAATTCATCTTTTTGAAATTAACCACTTAGGAGTGTCTTAATACATCCTAAGTGATCATTTGGACTCAACAAACCCATAAAAACCAGTTTTGATCTTACAATCCCGTGAACTAGGGTTCTTGAGCAAAATCATCATTCTCTTAATTTTTACATATTCTTTAACTAGAACATGTTCTTGTGATGATTTTGATCAAGATGGATTGAATGATTATATTGGAATCATGATTTCTGGAAAATCAAAAATCAAGGTTTGATTCCCGTTCAAGAAATTGAAGCTTAGTGTTTGAGAATCCTACCTCTTGAAGCTTGGAATCACCCATTCCAAAGTTTCTCTTTTGATTCCTTTGAAGAATTTCTCTAGCTTCTTGATCTTCCATGCTCTTCTCTTGCTTTCTCTCTCGATCTCTCTCTAGCCTCTTCTGAAAACTTCTGGAGAATGAGAGTTAAATTACTCTCATTTATATTTAATTTTTATAACATATTTACACTTTAGACCCTCTCTTCTTTCCTTTTGTTCAAAACTAGTCCCAAGGTTCAAATCTTTGCAAACCAAGTTCCATTAACTACCATCTTAACATTTTCTTAACATTTTGGTCATTTCCAAGTCAAATGACCCTTTTGCCCTTTTTGGTCAAATTTCACTATTCACGCGGTAAAATTCCAAATTTCACCTAAACTTTTAATTCTTGTCATATTATTTTACAATCACATATTGTTTTACATAATAGTCTTATAATGGATCAAAAGACCATTTTACCCTTCATATGGTAAAATGACCAAATTACCCTTTTTCACCATTTTTCTCCAAACTCTTGGAAATTTTGCTACAATTCTCAATAAATTATTTTAAGACTTTCAATATATTTTAACCTTTCTCTTATTTATTTTCTCGAATATAAATTCAAGATTTTTGGGTCGTTACAAACATCGTATGGCTATATTCTAAAACTTACTTTCATAACATATTAAGTTTGATGTCAAAACATTCTTTTCAAAATATTCGGCTTAATATCAAATCATACTTTCAAAACATATTTGGCTTAATGTCAAATCATACTTTTAAAACATAACGGTAAACTTTCATAAGCATGACTTGAATTGAAATAACTTTTATGAAATATTGGTAATACATTGGAGTCAAGCAAATGAGCAATAACGTGTTTTCAAGAATTTCTATTTATAGAAAGTTTAATGGTCGAAATTTACTAAAAATGGTATAAAAGAGGAAAATGACTGATGTTTTGACATCTAAGCAATTTGTAGTGTTTTATAAATATGTTAGACTTATAAAGTTATTAAATTACACGTTAAACCCAAGAAATTCATAAATTGTCGAATTTGGGACAAAAGGGGTAAAAGTGTTCAAAATGACTATTATGCTTTAAGAGTTTCACTTAATGTTTTAAATGGGATTAGATGATGTTTAGAAAGAGTTCATGTATAATTCGTAACATTATGTGTTTAGTTGGATAGTATGTACTAACTTCTTAATAAATTAATAGATCTTAAAAGATGTTGGAAGCAAGTAGAGTCAAGAGCTATTTGATTTTAATAGCTAGACATACCTACCTACCGAGGTGAGTACATAAAGATTTTTACTGGGTATATAGCAACAAGTTTTAAATATTGAATGTTTTATGTTAAATGTTATACTAAATATTTTAATTTGATTCATTATGTATTTTTTATTATCAGTTGTAAATGAACGTACTATACTTACTTTATGACAATGACAATTGCCAAAGATAAGGGCAGCAAATAATGGTCTTGAACTTGAAGGTACATTTTGCATGATGTCCAACAAAGCTATAGATACAACACACATTATTGCCATTCAACAGTGTTTTCATTTTTGTTTTTTTATAAATATATAAAAAAAATTACAATGTTGTTTGCTTATGAAAAAAGCAAGTTAGTTTACATGTTTTTATGATTTATATAATAAATCATGATTTTGATTTAATCCTTTATCATATGCAAATTACGAGAAAAAACATTGTTTTTATTCCAGACTTTAATAACTTATACAAACATAAACATATATTTCATTTATATTTGCTTTTATTGTCATAGAACATTCATCGGGTATTTTTTTATTCAAGGGAAATCACAAAAATATCAAATTGGATGTGATGTTTTAATAAATCGTTAAGTTTTTTGGTTTTAAATATAAAACAACCTCCAGCTTTACAATGATCTTTGTTAAATGTGAACTTGTTTTTAGTGTTTTCTTATCACAAATAATAAAGGAAAACCTCTATATTTTACAAAATATAAACGTATTTCGCAATCTATATGTGTCGTGTGTTTAGGAAAATATATTATTGGGACTTTTTGAGGATTTTATTTGGTATGGGCCATTAACAATTCGTAACCGGGTCAATGTAAAATTAATAGTCATTTTATATTAAAAATCTTTTATACATCTATTAAGTATTTTGTTTTGAATAGTAAAAGACTTTGATTTTATAAAAAGAAATCAGAACAATTATACATAGGGGTTTCTTAACCAATTGGTCTAAGAAATAACCAAATTTCTATTTCTAACATTAAACCAATCAAAAAAATTTTGTATAATACGACATAATTTGTCCTGAATTTTTTATCTTTAAACACCACCGTGTTCCTGTAATTCCATAATACCAAAAAGTAGTGAAAATAATGGCGTAAAAATGTTTTTCTTCCCTCAGTAGTATGACAATCCTCAACCATCTTAATTTGAGAAATAACAACCACTCCAACAGGCAACCCAATCGCATGTCCTAGCCACCACCTCACACTTGACAAACAACTAGGACAAGTCTTCAATATCCCCCAAACACATCAGACACGAAACCAAGGATGCACTAAATTATAATAAACAAATTAGTGAAAGTATGTTGCTATCTCTTGCATATAACCCTTTAGGGTTTTTGTTTGGTTTTGTTTTCCCAAGAAATAGCAAGGCATTTTCATCGATCTACCAATTATAGCACGCGAAATGATAGCCAGCTATGAAGTGTATTCTGTCTTTTATTTTTTCATAAAATAGCAAGGTACTTTTCCATTTGTCCCTCTGTAAATTCAGATTTGACGTGTGCGGAATAATAATAACGTGAAGACCGAATCAAAGATCCAAGGTGCCAAATGATTGATTATCAAATATGTGAGATGTACAAAAGATATTGCTCCAATCATTAGGAATAGACATAATACAAACACCTCACATTGTGAGCTCTAACCTAAAATGGAAATAAGCATGACTATATATAGGTAGGCTACAAAATTAGGGCAAAGCCCAATAAGCATAATTTTTGGTGGGTCGACCAAGTTTGCAAACATCAATCAATGTAGGGCCTTTGTACCCCAACAATCTCCCCCTCAAATGGCGGAATGGATGATGTGTCGTAAGATGGATAATGAGCACTAGCAGAACCGAAGATGATGACAACACGTGGTGTAGAAATGAATCCTCGAATCTCCAAACGTCGATAATCTCCAAAACGAGTCGTGGGATAATGGCGTGATAAGAACCATGCTATAGAGGACATCCTCAACCTCAAGCAACAAATAGGAATCCCGAAGATAAACATAAGCGTACACTCGTCAAGTAAACCCACTTCGGAATCAAAATCCGATTGCCTCATATACGTGAAAAACTCCCCCTCAACGTGTCACCCGTCTTCAAAAAATGTGATCGTGAAATAATCCACTAAATATGAGAATGCGCTCAATCGGGAAAATTCAATAAAAACTCCCCCTTGACTTGAGCGTATCCGTCAATGCCCAAAAATTCGGCAATTGCATTGAAAAGATAGTATGAATCATGGAGTTCAAGAAATTTTCATGTTCTTGTTCATCTGCCATCAATCACCGTTCATCCAAAAATTATTTTTCTTGATTTTCGATCATAATCCGAAGTTCAATGAAAAATTTGCAATCCGAAGCTCGTCGGATCCGAATCGAAGTAAACATTGCAGCCTGAAAATAATTTTAAACTCAGATTTATGAATTCAGCAGCATAAAATACTGAACAGCCCAATATCAATCGAGCCCAAGTGATGATGTAGCATTTAAACCAATTCTCAACATGGGCTGGGTCCAATTAGTCCAGTTGGACTAAGATCCGAAGGTGACATAGGTTGGAGTCCGATTTGTGTGATGGGTGGCGTCCGAATGGGGATTAAGTTGACTATGGAGTCAACAATCGTGCTTTCTTTTCGCCCCAAATTTCTTCTCCGATTCACAGCTCTGCGAAGGCAGCCATAGGTGGCTTCCCATCGAAGGCAACATCTCCTCCATCCATCCGATTCTTTTTCACTCCATAAGATCTGAAGGCCTTCGGAATCAACATCAGCGCGTTCCAATTTCACGTTTTCTTTCCTTTTATTCTCCGATTTCTTTTTGTAATCTGGCGAAGGCATCTGAGTACCCTTCATCGTTTCCATTACTTCAACAGTGTCGATGCCATTCCTTTTTGTCGTTCTTCTCTGATTCCGTACCAAAATCAGTACATTCGGATCAACATACCGACCAGAATCAAGGTAGCCTTCGTCATTATCAATTCACTTCTCCACCCGTTGTCTCCATTCAAAACCACAAATCCCAAATTACCTTTTCACCATTATTTTCATCTTGACCGGCGAATCCAAACAGATCACCCAATTTGGATACCAAAGACTATCGGACTCATCACTTCACATTGAAGAGGTAAATCCCAAACACGTTTTAACAGAGCAATAGTCAAATGAATGATCTGAGAAAGTTATCGTAAAAATTTCACCGTCAAGGTCATGAATATCTTTGAACAATCATCAGAGAACCATCATTGATTCCAAATCAGGTGGTGTTCCAGTTTTTATTCTCGAAAATGTTGTATACGTACGATTTTTGATTTCATCTTTGTTTTCTAATCAATACCCAGGTACCGATTGTAATATGGAATCGGTGTACGATGGTAATTTTGTTCTCGATAAACCCCATTTATCGCACACCTGAATCGAGGATACGAACAGATTTAAACACTTATTTTGAGATCTGGGTTCTGATATCAAATGTGAACATAAAGAAGCTTGAATAGATTGAGTGAGCACTTTTTGAATAGACGATTTGAGAAAAGGCGAAGAACAAGATATTAAATTAATTGTTGGATCTGAATAAAACCGGATGTAAGAATCGGACTGAAATTTAGGGCAAAAAAGTGAAATAAGGCTGAAGGGTGTGCAAAACACACATGACAATCCAATACTCTCGTCACGTTATCGTCACGTCATAAAGACTTCCAAGACTTCCACTAGGGGTGTGCAAGACTCTTATGACTACCATTTTAATTTCCACATCACATTTTTATTTTCCATTTTTTTAATTAAGATTAAACATTAAATTAAATTTAAATAAAAACATTATATTAATTAAAACCATAATATTAAAATAAAAAAACATTACATTAAATTAAAAAAGACATAAAAAAATTAAACATCTCCTAAATTAATTTAAAATAAAAAGCATTTCCTAGTCGTCGTCGTCGGTTGCGTCGTCGCGAGTCGCGTACACGTACTCCGTCAAATCGTGTCGGAGATTGGCATTCATTTCCGCATTGTGTATTTCTAGTACACGAGTAAAGTATGCCTCGCTACCGGGAACAAATTGTGTCGGCTCCTGTGTCATATGATGAGGTTGATAGATGCAAATATTCCGACCTTTTTCTTCAATTATCATATTGTGTAATATGATAACACCGTATATTACTTTGCGTATGTTGTCGAGATGCCATGCTCGTGACGGGTTTTGCACTATAGTCCATCTCTTTTTTAGGACACCGAATGCACGTTCCACATCTTTTCGTGCGGACTCTTGACGTTGCGTGAATAGTACCCGTTTCTCGTCAATCGGGTGTTGGTACGCTTTTACAAATGTGGAATAATTTGGATATATACCGTCGGTGAGTAAATACCCACGTGGGTATTTAGAGTCGTTCACTTTAAACGGAACGTCGGCCGATTTGCCTAGTAGGATATCGTTGAATATCGGCGATGAATCTAGAACGTTTAGGTCATTGTTCGCCCCCGGAACCCCGAAGTACGCATGCCAAATCCATAAATCTTGTGACGCCACCGCTTCTAATATTAGGGAAGGTGTGCCGTGATGACCCCCGGTGTATTGTCCTTTCCACGCGTTTGGACAATTTGCCCAATCCTAATGCGTAAATCTATGCTCCCGAGCATACCCGGTAGACCATGTGACTGATGATGTGCCGCATATAGTTCTTCAACATCGTTTTGTGTAGGTTTTCGCAAATAAATAGGACCGTATAACTCATAAATATATTCACAAAAAGCATACATACTTTGCCGAGCGGTTTTTGCCGACATCCGCAAATATTCGTCCACGGCGTCAAAAGTGTATCCATAACCCAAAAGACGAAGAGCCGCTCCACATTTTTAGTGTGGCGTAAAACTCATTTTGCCTCGTCCGTCGTATCGCAATTGGAAAAGTTCGTAGTTGGCTTCCAAATCGTGCACGATCCGTAGAAACATCGATCAGGTCAAACGAAACCGGCTTTTGAAATCCTTGTCGTCATACACGCAATCTTCGAAAAAATAGTCGCGAATAAATTTTTCGTGTCCTTCTTCGCGGTTTCTATTTTTCGCCGCTAATCGCCGCCTTTTTTCCGGAGTTTCTGCTCGGTTCACGTAAATAGACGCGACTTCCATCATTGCCGTGAATACCAAATCATCACCCAAGTCTTCAGAATCCGAATGGAAATCCATAGAAAACTGAAAGGTATATATATATATATATATATATATATATATATATATATATATATATATATATATATATATATATATATATATATATATATATATATATATATATATATAGTGTGTGTGATATGTGTTGTGTGTGATATGTGCTTGAAAGGTATATGTATATATAGTGAAATTTTAAAAAAAAATTGATTTTTTTTTAAATTTTGTCAACGGCTACTAAACGGTCGAATTTTTGAATTTCACACGTCTTCAAATGTTCACAGCACGACGACGAGGGGACGCGGGACGTCGAGGACGCTGGGGGGGGGGAGGCGGTGTTTGCCGCGTCTTTCCTGCTGAGGTGGAGGACGCAGGGGGCGCGTGCGGCGTACCCCTCGGCCTAAGTGAAACTGATTGAATGAACAGTAGCTTTGGGCACACGTTTTGGTGAATGACTTATGAACATTGAAAAGCAGATCTGAACAAAATCTTGAATAAACATGACGAATTTAGATACAAAAATATAAGCTCTAATCTAGAAAACTAATATTAGGGCTTGAAGAATAATTTCTAGATCTAGTCATGATGAACACTAGATGAAGATAAATGATGAACAACAAATGAAGAACATGATGAACAATAACTAAAAGATAAATGAATCCAAAGATTCATGAGAGACTCACCAACAAATCTTTGAAACTTGAATCAATCTTCAAAAGGTTGTCAAATGAAGATTGTTCCCTTGAAATAATCGCTAGATCTTCAAGGTACGGCTCTGATACCAATTGTAAAGTCGGATTTGACGTGTGCGGAATAATAATAACGTGAAGACCGAATCAAAGATCCAAGGTGCCGAATGATTGATTATCAAATATGTGAGATGTACAAAAGATATTGCTCCAATCACTAGGAATGAACATAATACAAACACCTCACATTGAGAGCTCTAACTTAAAATGAAAATAAGCATGACTATATATAGGTAGGTTACAAATTTAGGGCAAAGCCCAATAAGCACAATTTTTGGTGGGCCGACCAAGTTTGCAAACATCAATCCATGTACGGCCCACGTATTCCGATTTATTTTTTTGTTTATATTAAAGTGTTGGTAGCTTCTACCCTCGAGCTGGAAAGTCTCATCTTCGTACCCCAACACCCCCTTAGATTTTACCTAGGGGTTGAATTACTAAAAGAAATTGTCTCTGTTAGGTCATTTGGTCACTGATAACGCTGTTGGGCACAGCGGAAGGGCACCAACGAACACGGTCAAGTACTTCTGTAAGACCATAATCCCGAAAAGTCAAGTTTCGAGTTCTAAATAGTTAAAGTGTAAAGCCTGGAACCAGGTATCGAGGAGATAGTAGAAAACTAGAAGACAAAAATGCGGAAAAGGACAAAAGAGGGATTAGCGCCGCTAATCCCCAAGATTAGCGACGCTAATATGTGAACTCAGCGAAACAGTCGCGACGGTCTGAAAAGATGCTGCATTTTGGAAGGATCTAAAGTTAGCGACCCTAACATGGAAGTTAGCACCGCTAACTGTGTCTGAGCGGGATAAATTTACATTTTCGTGATTTTAAGTCATTTTTCAGTTTACAACCCATTTGGAATCCGTTTTTCTTTAGCTCCAACCCTTAGAAACTCTATCTAGCCTCCATAGAGGTTCTTGCATCATTTCCTTGAAGCTTTGAAGGTTTTTGGAAGAAAAGAAGGAAGCAAAGGTGCTAAGGATGCTTGTGTGAACAACGAGATCTAATTGATTGATGCTTTGGACCATTGTAAGTGTTTAATCTCTGTCTCTTTGAGTATATTTGGGTGAAATTGGAGTTATGATATTTGTAAGAACTTCTTGAGACGATGATGGCTCCATTTTTTTGGAATAAAGTGGGATTTAGGAACTAAGGGATGCGTTCTTCTTCCTTTTGCTTCTGAATCCATGAGAAAAACCTTAGCCTAGTCTTATTATGGTTTTAGATAAAGTTCAAGTTTGTTAATCTTCATTTTGGAACTAGATTTGTCACCTTGAGCTTGTTAGGCAAGGATTGGTGGATGGAATTCATGTTTTTATGAGTTGACGGACTGTTGGGACAACCCCTGGAAGTTATAGCTTCTGTCTTAATGAATTAAGCAATTAATGGAGATTTGGGCTGAACAGGGGAGTTAGCGGCGCTAACTCTAAGAGTTAGCGGCTGTTGACTTTGACCGTTGACCGTTGACTTTTTGACCAGTCTTATAGGATTATTCTGTTCGGGATTTAGAAAGTTCTAAGTGGGGCTTATCTTTATTAGGAAGTGCGTATTGTCGGGATCTAAGGGTATTCGCGTGGGGTGTTTTCTAGCTTAAGGTCGCAAATCAGGTGACTCTTCTCACTATATTATGGGTGATATTATATGCGTAGATAGTCTTTATTACTTTGTGTAATAATGTGATTATTTGTGCTTTACGTGTTTGACTGCGAAAGCCGATGATGATGATTGTCGGCGAAAGCCGATGACGATGTTTGCTGACGAAATCCGATGATGATATTTGCCGGCGAAAGCTGATGACGATGAAATATTCTGCAAAATTTGTTACAAAATTTGGGGAATAAATGAAATATTCTGCAAAAATGCACACTCAACCCTTTTAGATATGTAAAAAAAAGTTAACCCTCTAACTTAAATTACATAAAATGCACATGTTGACTTACATAAAATTCAAACATACCAAGTTTTTCCTCTTCCGATTTCTAGAATCATTTCTTTCAGTCTTTTCAACACTTGATGCATTTGGATCAGAATTTTGAGGTGTTTTGCTATTTACATCCAAAAACCTGGTGAATCTTGTAAAGAAAGAGCAATGGCCTGCATCCATAGGGTTGACCATACGATGAAAATCTTTTGGTCAAATGAGAGCTACAAATTGATGCAATTAATAAAAACTTACCTTCATCAAGGCATCATCATCTTCCGAACTAAAATAGCAACATAATTCAAATTCAGAACTTCCACGGATCTGATTCTACGCATTGAAATGCTATAGCACTGAAATCGTCTATCATCCCCAATTCATTTGAACGAACTGAATCCGAATTTGTAGAAGAGAAAACGAAGAGGGAAACCAATTTTGAAGAAATCGAGTTAGGGCTCAAAACCCATGAACCTCAACCCAAAAACCGATCAACAACTTAAGAAACCAGAACTCAGAAAAAGGTTTAGGCTTACCGATGGAGGCTTCAATTCGTCACGATTAGCCTTAACAGGCTCAACCACATCTTTCCAAACCTTCTGACTGAGTTTTCCACGTGACTGACATTTCCACGGTCGAGCTGAAGGTGCCAATCACCCCATGACTAGCCGGATTTCAATCTTCCAGTTATAAGAGAGAGAAGGGGGTGGGGGGAAGACGGGTCCGTCTAAAAAAGAGGATCGATTGTTTTCTCGATTGTTTGAGTGAGACGATTGGGAAGATGCAGAGCAAAAAGGATAAAGCAGGCACACAGGGTAGAGGTGGCGGACGGGAAAGTATCAGATGAAGCAGGAGGTGGAGAAAGCGTAAATACCAAAGCCAGAACGTGGCAGGCTTAACGGTAGTGGCTAATGTGTTCTACCAAGGAGGTCTTTGGTTTAACTCCCGCTTTGACTATTTGATTAAATTTTGTTTCCCTTTTCTTCATTCTTATATGAACAAATTTTTATTAAAATAAATTGTTCTTCTTTTCTTCTTATTTATAATAACCAATTTTTATTAAAATAAAATAAAATTAATAATCCAAGTCATAAGTTTAATTGTGATGGACTTATTACTAGATTAATAAGGTGTTATAACTTTTTTAAATGTATATTCTTTTCTAGATTTTAAATCATTTATATTTGAATATATTCTCAAAAAAATATTATTATTAATAACATGTGATTATAAATTTTTATTTGTTATCTACAAATAGTTCAACATTACTTTCTAATGATATTTTGTGATATAGGTGTTTGGAAATACTTTTTATATCTATCAATTTATTTAAAAACCTACAAATTTACATAATACAATATTATTTTTTTGCATTGTTCTCTAGCTTCCCTTCCCGTTGCATCGCGCATTTTAAAACATTTTGTATTTATAACTAGGGGTGTGCATGAGTCGATTTTGATCTAAAACCGAACACAAACCGATTAGTTTCTATTTATAAAATTTAAATCACAAACCAAAACCAATGGGTTTGGTTTAAACCCAATCAGAATCGAGTTCAAGGTTTTTTATTCACTCCTTTAGCATTCAGTGACCTGACCTCCCACCTCCACTAGTTAAATATCAAATGCGTTAACCACCAGAGCAAGCTTCTATTTGTGATTGCAATTCAAAGAATACAAATATAACCACACATACTTCTCAGTATATATATATATATATATATATATATATATATATATATATATATATATATATATATATATATATATATATATATATATATATATATATATATATATATATATATATATATATATATATATATATATATATATATATATATATATATATATATATATATATCATAAATTTTGGTTCAGTTCGATTTTTCTCGGTTTTTACATTCCTAAATACTGAAACACAACCCAATATTTCAGTTTTTAAAAATTACAAACCCAAACCATCGGTTTTTTTTTGTTTCGATTTTATCGGTTTTTTTATTTTCGATTTCGGTTTCGATCACCTTTATTTATAACTCATCGCCATCGCGCGTTTTAAAACATGTCATATTTATAACTCATGGCACGATGCATTAAAAGCCATTGTCAAAAGCAAACGTGGCATGCATTCAATGTTTATTTCTATTGCCGTAGATAGTAGATGATACGTGACATTTACTTCGCTAGGGGTCAATATAAGCAGCCTCACCTACGGTGCCCCTCCGCCTCCCTCTTCTCCTTTTTGTGTCCACCTTCAAAAAAAAAAATAATAATGCTTTTTAGATGGGAAATGATATGTACACAGTAATTTGTATCCATATACAATAATTCATGTATTAACAGTATTGTATATTATGCATGAAAAATGTTAAGGGTGTGTTTGGTTGTGGAAAACTGTTTTCAGTTTTCTAAAAAATATTTTCGGAAAATGGAGTGGAGTTTTCATTTTCAGTACAAAACGCGTTTGGTTAAACTAATTGACTTTTCATTTTCCGTTTTAGAACATTAAAAAATACGTTTTAGAAAATTAGAAAACTTTGAAAAATTTTGAGTTTTCCAAGTTCTTTGTAATTTGGGTAAACGAAAATTTTTCATTTTCTACAATAATTTTGAAAATTTGATTAACCAAACGCGTTTTCTAACTTTTCATTTTTTTTAGAAAATTTTCTTGAAAAACTAGAAAATTCCATAACCAAACGCACTCTAAATTATTGTGTATAGAGAAAAATTGTTGTATACAGATCACTTCCATTTTCAAAAAGGAAAAAAGAATAAGACAATTTGATTAATTTAAATGTTTACTTTCCAAAAACAATAATAAAAAATAATCACCACGAAAAAATATTAAATAGTTAGCAAAGAATATTATATTCAAGAAACAGGATATCACCTGATCAATTTAAGGCCATGTTGTTTCTATGGATTAGGTGTAGAAGTTCTAAATGTAATTTAAACCGGACATTGTGGAGCTCGTCTCCATTTCAATGTTTGTAATTCTATACTTTTTATTTGTGCAGTTCGTTTTTATATAATCATTCGTCGGTTCCTAAAAAAGTTAGCAAAGAACATTAAATTGTAAAAAAAATATATTACATATATCAATAATACAAAACACTTTAGTTTTAAAAACATTTTAAACATCTTAAATGGGTAATGTATTTTCCATCACTTTGGAGTTTCTATTGCTCTTCAACTGCTTTAAAAATATTTGTTTCATCATCGTTCACACACGTATTGTCGATGTTGTGATAAATGTTGTTGAATATTTTCACATATGGATATAAATCCATCCACTTTATGTTGAATTGTTGGAGCGTGCAATACTTTCCACGACCCATTTCATAGTAAAACATATGCATCATGTAGGTCAAAAATGATCATTTATGGTAATGTGGGGAGCAACTACATGGATCTTATCCTTTGTAATGTAATCCAAGAATGTACAAAGGCAAGTTCCTTTGTAACGATCCTTTATAGTAACGTGGTAGAGCAACTGCATGGATCTTATCCTTTGTAACGATAATCCAATAATGTACAAATGCAAGTTCATCGTCCGTAGTCCATGGAAGTAGTACATTTGTTGCTATTTTCGTTGAAAAGATAGAACGAGATTTAGGTTAAATAAAAGAGAGTATTGCAGCACGGTAAGATAATAGCATGTGCATCATATCTTTAGTAGTTGTAGATGTTATAGGGTGGCTCGACATACTGAGCAATGTAGGATGGCTCGATGCACTGAGCAATGTGGTACAGAGTGGGGATGCCCAACAAGACGCACTGAGTAGAGACACATGGCTAGACATACAGAGTATACGCAGCTCGGAGTGCTGAGCGGAGAGGCTTGACTCAACGTACATAGTGGAGTAGACTATTGATTTCTGTGATGTACAAAGATCTGATAGAAGGCAGGGCCGGTCAAAACTTTTTTGGGGCCCGGGACGAGAGAAGAAACAAAGGCCACTAAAAAATTTAGCAAAACTAGTTATAAAAAATATATTTTCTAGCATTTTTCATAATAATAGTTTTATAGATATATATAGCTATAACAATTACAAGTAGTCGTTTTTTAATGCCTTGGTGTTTTCCTTCAATATTTGGAACTACTGTCATAACCTTGATCCCTTAAATAATTCATATTAAGATGTAACAATTTCAGTGTATCTAATAATTCATTAAAAATCTTATCCCCGAAGTACTATTTGGTTTAAAAAATTATAAGAACATTCAACAACTTGTATTTGTTAAAAGACTATTACATACATATATATTATATTGGACATACAGTTTTTGGGCCCCCTAAGACGATGGACCCTGGACGGTCGCCCGTGTTGACCACCATCAGGAACGGCCCTGATAGAAGGTTGCCGCTGGTCAGGGATGAAGATGGAGTAGCAAGTGGCATAAAGAAAAGCTTTGGACTTTAGGGGAGGGGTAGTTGGGATGTTTACCTCCTACTGGCTGAATTCGCCTTCATTGGCAGTTGCCATTTATAGCATCGGTATGCCGCTTCACAAGAGGTTGTGTGCGAGAAGGCATGGGAACCCTATTTGCTGGGGTAAGAAGGGAGAATTATAGATCTAAGAGTCGTATGAAAGATTGTGGCATCTTGATCGTGAGGTGTTAGAGTTGAATTTAGGGGATGAAATTCTTATAAGTTGGGGAGAGTTGTAACGCTCTATTTCCCGATGCGTAGTTTTGGCAAATTAGTTAACTTTTTAGCGATAAATAATAATAATAATAATAATAATAATAATAATAATAATAATTTGGAACTTAATTACAAGTATGGGTGGGTTTTGCCAAGATTAGGAACTTAGATTGTTAGAAATAGGGGTGTTATTCGGTCGGTTTTTTCGGTTTTCGGTTTTTTTGGTTCGGTTTTTTCGATTTTTTGACATTTTAAAACTAACCATAACCAAACCAAATAAGGTTCGGTTTAATCGGTTTTGGTTTATTCGGTTACGGTTAATCGGATCGGTTTACCGGTTAAACCATATAAACATTCGTAAGAAAAAATATACATAAACTTAAGAAAACAAAACTCACTGAACTTTTACCAAATGAAAACAAAAAAACCATACATAAGTACATAACATATGAGGAAAAAAGGAACGATAAAAAAAAAGACGATCTCAAATAGTAAAATGGGTATGTCGAGTTTGGACTTTAGACGATTGCATTATTGGACTAATTGAGCTTTATACATATATAGTTCATTGTAACTTATTAAGGAATTATAAAGTTTCCTTTTAACAAATATATATGAATTAAGATATAAAATATTAATTTATAAAAATATATATTAATTAATAATTTATTCGGTTTTTCGGTTTAACCAAAACAATTAAATTTTAACCAAAACCAAACCGAATAAGGTATCATTATTCGGTTAACCAAACCAAATTAACCGAAAACCAAATAACCCGAACCAAACAACCCAAATATCATTCGGTTCGGTTCGGTTATTCGGTTTCGGTTTTTTCTCACACCCCTAGTTAGAAAGTATGACATTTGGGTGAAATAAAAATAATATACAAAATCCTAGGGGCTAAACGTGTTTCACTAAAAATTTTAAATTAACCTAAAATCCGGGACGTTACACATTAAGTCATGTCTTTAAAAATTTTGGTCACAACAAAAACAAATGAGTTTTAAAAATGTTTAAACAGTTTTGGGGGTTACAATAAAAAACAAATGTGCTAATTGGATCAAATCCATACCTACCCGACTCAAATAAAATAGCCCTAATAAAAGTCGGGACATACTAAATGAGACACCCCCATTTCTACTGTTTGCAAATACTATGGTTTTCGTTTAAATACATGAATACAAAAATACGGTTTATCAAAAACCGATAATTTACATTTTTAAAACTGTGGGTGTTACAAATCCATACCAAATCTAACCATAGTAAGCAAGAAGAGGATTAAACCTTGTGTCCAAGTTAGGAGCTAACTCAAGCTCCACTCCTGCTAAACTTCATCCCATTTATAGCAACTTATTTTTAACCTGGAATACATGGCAAAACATAGAATACG
The DNA here is from genome assembly GCA_023525715.1 of Cichorium intybus. Taxonomy (NCBI): domain Eukaryota; kingdom Viridiplantae; phylum Streptophyta; class Magnoliopsida; order Asterales; family Asteraceae; genus Cichorium; species Cichorium intybus. The sequence continues at coordinate 738,202 of CM042011.1, read as the reverse complement.
TAAGACAAAAATTGTCTCGTGAGTTACATGAGTTTTAGACTCAAACCTTTAACTTCTTTTTCAATCTTTATGTAAAAACTTATAACATAAAACATCTTTCAAGTTTTATAATAACACCATGCCATAGCTCTTTACTTTCCAAAATATTACATATCATGCCTTGCAAAAATATCTTCTTTCAAAACTTTATAATAACAATATACTATAACTCTTTACTTCTCAAAAATCATTTTATGATTTACTTTGCAAAAATACATCTTTCTTACTTTCTTTGACTGGTTTTATAAGCTTGCTGGATTTTTATACTTAGGGCTTTAATCACTATAAGTGATACCCCAAGTCTCTATGGCTAGAACGAACGGATCAATCCTCACCATAGAAGTGCTGAGGCGATCTACTTCGCGATGGGGCTTGTCCCCAGTAGACCCCTTACCTAACCCGGGTAGGTTGGAACATAGTTCCCTTACTAACGCTGCTTGCTACATTTACCAGTCATACAAAAACTTGCTGCTTGCTTGAACATTCCTCATAAACATATAACTTGTGGCCAAATGCCAAACTACATCATTTTATGTCTTTATGGCTAGATGCCAAATACATAACTTTCGTTCATATAAACCATATGTTTAGAACATATCTTTATAACATTTTAGGCTTATTGCCAAATCATACTTTCCAAACATCTTGTGGCTATATGCCCTTTCATACTTGGAAAACATATAAAATTTGTACCAAAACATACTTCTTAAACATTTTATGGCTATATGCCTATCCATACTTTCAAACATGTATAACTTGTATTAATAATTTACTTTCACATAAGTAGTTCATAAACCAAAACATACTTTCACATAATTGGCTCATAGACCAAACATAACTTTAAATATAACATTATACTTCCACAAACAAGTTAGAGATAATACTCTTGCATATAATTTCACATATAGAAATTTTATAAGAAATATTGAAAATACTTACTTGCCATGTACCCCAGAATGGGTAAAAATACTGCATGTACTCACCTCAAGTCGGCAATGTAGAAATCCGTGCGGCAACTCCGTAAATCCAACCAAGCTTAAAACCGCACACCTTATACTCCTATAAGGTATATTAAGTTAATTATTACCAAATACACTAATTAACATTACTATAATTAGATACTTATAGCGTTGCATATAGTTTAAATGTTTATAACTTTCGACATGCACCGTGTCTCGACATATACCCCCACCCCTTTTTATTTACTTTTACTCAACAAATAAGTTATTATATGATTCAATTAATTTTAAGTAAACCCAAGCCCACATCATGACATCCAAAACCAAAAACTAAGATGATTAACACAAAAGAGGAAACTGACAGCAAGGCTGATTTCTGGACCCTCAACAAGATTTGCAATATTAGGTCAAGGAAAGATTGAAAATAAAATCCAATAAAAATCATGGGTAAACTAGACCCAAGGGAAAGATTACAGGGCCTGACCTCAGGTCTTTTTCACCTTTCAAGAATAAATGAAAAATCTCCAAAGTTGACTGATGCAATCAGTCCACCTACTGAACCACATCTTAAAGAAATAATACTCGATCAAAATGGGTTAAGAAATGAATTCTAAAATTTGGTGAGGACAAACTAGACTTCAACAGGGAACTAAGGCAACTGACCTTGCCCCCAAACAATTTTTGTACATTTAATTATGAATTTACCAATGCATAATTATCTGTACAGGACAGTCCTGGACCAGTTGGTGCAAATTGCAACTTCCACCCAACTTTCGTATGGAATCAGACCCTAGGAAAAATCATGAGTAAAATAGACTCAACAATAGAGATCTGAGAGTTGGAACCAACTCAAAATACGTTTTCAAAATCAAGATACAAAATTCACAATACAGAACAAATCAGAAACGATAGTGCTGATGAGAAAAACATTGGTCTGTGATATTTCCCAATTACCATAAACTTGGGAATGGAATTAGACATCCATCTTTTCCAGATATCAAATTTACTTAAATACAATGATTCTAGGAGGCGGAATCATGTAAAAAGCTTTCTCCAAACTCCTTTTATAAAATAAACAAAACAGCATGACTAATCTGAACGGAATTAGAGCAGTACGTAAAGATGAGTAATTACCCCGTATCTCTGGTCTTCAAAACGGATAATGGTCTACTGTAGTAAGTTGCTCAACTCAATTTGTGAACCGTGTGCACCGGTACTAACCTTATTTGACCTCTGGAACTCCAGATATGATTTTCTCAAGAAGGAAGACTCAGCAGAGGAATCTGTCAGAAACCCTAAGTCATGTTGCGAAATTCATAACTCCACTTCTAGACATTGAAATCGAAAATCCTTCGATCAGAACCTTAATTTATATCTTGGGAACCTTCAGTTAAAATTTCGTGGCGATCCAACATCTGAATCTACGGGAAATGATCGAACACTGGGGGTGGGTCTTCAAAAACGGGAATAGAGAGGGTTAGGGTTTCCATGAGAGCCAAGAGGCTCTTGATCTTTCTTTTCTCCATCCAAAAACGCAGCAGCCCCCCAAAAGAAAAAGAATTATATGTACTATGGTTAAATTGCAAAAAATGGCCCCTCTATTTTGGTCCTATAATTTTAGTTAACCCAAAACCTCCAAATACAACTTATTAAGTATACAAATATGACATAATCTTCCTCTCAACTTATAAATTAGATTAGAGTTATTATTTCGTCATTATTATTATTATTAGTCGTAATAATCAATGTTTGATTCCACGATTCGCTTCCAATATAAAATCTATTTCCTTTATTTTAAAATACGATACTAAATAATTGGAAATATTTATTATCGCTAACGCCAAAAATGGGGTGTTACACTAAACATCACAACATAACTATAAGGGTAATACTATACCACAAACAAGTATCTCTGAATATATATCATGACTATACCGTCTAAGGAATCAGTCTATCTTTCGGTCATCATTTCTATTGATAAAACCTCAAATAGCTTGTAAGTCCTTCATTTCTTTGATCCAATGTTACTCAACATGTTCCTAAGATACATAGCATTAAAACAATAATACGTAAGACAAATTGCCTTGTGAGATACACGAGTTTTAAACCCAACAATATGTTAAAGTAAATTATCAACTTGAAAAGTATATTTCTTCACTGAAGTTTATGTAAACTGGTACTTGGAAAATCTTATTGAAAGTTCATACTTGCAATCATTTTGAAATCATGTTAAAACTCGTATCACCAATACATGAGTTTTAGACCCAACAAAAAATAAAGATAAAGATATCAATAAAAACCTTTCATTAGTATAAGACAACATCAAAAACTAAAACCATATACCAACGCCCATAAACTAAAAATCAAACTTTAAAGTCCAATAAAAATCCAAAAATTTGGAACATCAAAACAATGATACGGGCGCCCCTGTATAGAACTCCCCTTCATGGAATGGAACAGAACCACTCCACGAGGTTGTGATTGCATAGGTAACCCCCCTTCATAGGATAGGACACACCCACCTATAAGGTTGTGGTTGAGACTACTACTTCGCTACAGGAGGTATGTAACACCCCAACTTTTACACAATTTTTTTTTCCAAACTTATATTACAAATATTTAATCATACAAACCATTTAAGTTTTCACAAACGGGGTATCACAAATTTGCATCAAAACCACAGTTCAAACCTGTTTATTTTACATTTTGTACAGCAGAAACTACGGTCCCACACCCGACTCTTCTAACGCCCTTCCCGCTTACCTGAGTACATAGCATTTTAAAAACAATACGTGAGACATAATGTCTCGTGAGTATTATGGGTTTAGACCCAAAACAATTTTTCAACAATAGTTTCACTCTTTAAATTTTCCAATATTTTATTTCCTATGAGCGCACCCATAGGTATTCCTTATTTTGTGATTGTACATTCCTACGAGCGCACCCGTATGTTTTATACGAGACGCACCCGTATAACTACTTCCCCAATAGTATGAAACGAATTCATCTATCAAGGTAAGACAACTACTTCGCGACGGGAGGTACCATCTCAGTAGTGTCTTATTGCCACCCCTACCGCAGTAGGCAGTGGTCTTTATCCGGATACTAAGCAACTTATCATGGGCCAATCACATTATTAGTTCACTGTATTTCTGATTTTCTTTCTTTACACATTTTAATCATATTTTTCATAAAATACTTTTAAAATCATAAAACCACTTTGACTCCAAAACATTTTAAATAAAATTCATTTTACTATGTACCCAAAAATCCACATAACACTCACCTCGAGTCACCTAGGAGTTATTTAGCTTCTTGAACTCCTTTTCCTTCGCTTGGTTCACCGTATTTGAACCACCACCTATTAGTTACAAGATATACATTTTTATTCAATTCATATATATAACAATTAATTTTACAGCACAGAAGTGCCACACTATGCAACTACTGATTATAATTAGACTACAACTCTCATTATAATAACTTCCTTTCGTTTGTAAATTTTCCCGAAATACGCGTATTTTACTACAGTACCCTCGGGAAGTCGTATTTCGGTTCCGAAAATTTTCTACAAAGTTTTGGGCCATAATAAACCTATGTTTAAAATTTGGGGTCAAACGGACAAGTTTTGGTCAAAATCTAAAAACTCAAAATCTCACTGCATGGTCTGCTGGCGCCGCCTCGCGACTCGACCAAGGGTGTGGTCGCGACTCGAAGACTGCATGCTTTGCGACTCGACCAAGTGTCTGGTCATGACTCGAAGACTGCAACCTTCGCGACTCGACCAAGGTGGTCGTCGCGTCGCGATCGCTGCTGGTACAGACCAGAATGTCCGATTTTTGTGCTATAAACTCTCATTTTTCTCTTGTTAAGCCCTTATTGCATGACTTAATCACTAGGAAATGTTCCAGGACCAAAACCCTTCATTTACATCAGGTTTTAACCCATAGAAACAACTAATTCCTACTTCAATTCCATAAAATCCTGTTTTTAACATTTTACACCCAAAAACACCAATTTTCGAAATTAATCACTTGGGGATGTCTTAATACATCCTAAGTGATTCATAAGACTTAATGAAAACTCTGGAATCAGTTTTAAATCTCATGAACCCGTGGCTAAGGTTCATGAGCTCAAACCCCAAATTTTCAAAATTTCATAACACCCTTGAGATATGTGTGTTTATTGAGTGTTTATACCATATTTAGTTGGAAATAATCACTAGAATCATGATTTGAAGGTCAAAAATCCATGTTCCAAATTCTGTCCCGAGAAGATGATGAATAGTGCATGTCTAAAGATGATTTCTTACCTCTCTTGGTTTAGAAATCTTCAAATCCAAGCTACTCTTCAGTTTGCAACTTCAATTCTTGTTTCAGATTTCGTGAATCATCAGAACTCGTATCCTCCCGCTTCCTCTAGAACTCTCCCAAGTCTTCTGGGAACTTTGAGGAGAGTTCTTTCCTTTTATAGCTCCAATATTTGCAGTTTACTCCCTCAAGTTCCAATTTTCTTATTTTAGCACTTAAATCAAGTTTTTATTACATAATGCTTTACATATTTTACATTATTACCCACATACACGAAATATTTTACATTATGGTCCAAAACATGGCAAATGACGAATTTGCCCTTTTTCTTAACTTTACTATTACACATAGTCATTTTACATTTTATTGCAATTTCTCTCGGGTTCTTACAAGGTATCATCCCAGTAGTGTCTATGTGACCCCCCTTCCGCGGGTAAGATCCTGTCTGGATTAAAACATATGAATGCATTCAGTACTAAAACCAAAACAACATTACATAACCAATAATCCAACTAAAATCAATAATTTAAACTTTAGCTCAAAAGCCTAAAAAACATACTTAAGTCAAATTTAAAAAAGCTTAGTGAGTAATAATCAAATTGAAAAAGACTTAACATGAACATAATAAAGATCAAATGACTTTAGTGAGTGAAACTTCAAAACCCCCAATAATTTCATAAGCAAACGACCCAAACTCAAATAAATCTTTCAACGGACATTGTTAAGATTCAATTTACACAACTAGCATGCCAATTACTTGAAAAATTATAAACTTGTAAACATAATGCTGAACTTGTGTAAAACAAAACATTTCACAATCAAAATCATTTAGTAGTGAAAACCTGGTAGTTAAAGAAATCTTGTTTGCTATGTACCCAATTAAAAGTTTACATGTACTCACCTTAGTAGCTAGATATGTCTAGCTACACTAATCTACATATCTCTAGACATTCATTGCTTCCAAGCATCCTTCAACCTCTATTGATTTAATAAAAGACTAGAACATAATACACAACCAAACATATAATATTTGTCTAATTATTCATGAACTCCTTCTAATCCTTATATAATTCCATTCCAAGGGTTAAGTGTGATTATTAAAGCATAATAATCATTTTGGGCACGTTACCTTTTTTGTCCCACTATGACTAATTATCATGTTTTTGGGTTTCTACAAGGTTATTTTAACATCATTTTAATTGTTACTTCTTTATAGGTTTATATCAATGGCTAGATATCAAAACATCTTTCATTTTACTCATTTATGCCACATTTACACATTTCAACTAATAAAGTTTCTAAAATTAGAAACCGTTGTGAACATATCATTTTTTCATTCACATGATTTCATCACATCCACAACACTTAATAATATCATTATAATTAAATTCTATGTTCTATTTTGTGTTATTTTTGTACATACCAAAATTGTCCCAAAAGGTTGGAATTCACAATTCCATTCCAAAACCAACATACATGATAAATTTCTAAATTACATTTATAAATCCCAACAAATTGTATAATTACAATATTACATTCCAATGGTAGATTTGTTATAATCCCTTTTATCATAAAGCATGAATTCCAAGTAACATCTTCCAAGCATTCTTTTATGTTTACATACCAACATACCAACGTTTCCTAATCATAAAAATCAAGTCTAAATTCCTTTTCTATGGTCAAATTTGATCAAAACAGAAAAGTCAGCCATAATCATCTTCTTTAACTATTTCCAAAAATCATAAATTTCACTTCGGTTTGTATGAATTTCATATGATGTAAACAATACCATGTTGGCTTCCAAACATTTATATTCACCCACTTTATATCACCTCTAACACAACTTAGCTCAAAAACCCAATCGCTGTAATATTTTTCGCCAGTGGTTTCAAATTTCAATCCTAAATACCAATATTTACTCATAATAGAAAAACCAGCGATGAACACAATCAATTCTTTACACTTGGTGTTCACAAGCTTATCACAAAACACATTCAAGTTCTTAAGTACTAATTTCATAATAAATTTAAGATGTCAAATTTCTATAACAAATTTTTAGGGTTCTAAGAAAATAAGACATTGCCTAAGAAAATTCTGCCCAAATGAGAAAGATAAGTGTTTCTAGTTGCATTGCTGAATTTTTCCGACCACTCATGGGTCGTCGTCGGACCTCCTCCTCGTCGCACTAGCACAACTGCTGGCCACCAATAACGCTCCGCTACTGCTATCACTCTGCGTCTCGATCACTCTCATTATCGGATTTTCTCTGTCCCTCTCCCTGATTCGCGCGCACACACACACGTGCAACCAGTGTGTGTGCATGTTGTGTTTGCGATTTGCTTCCATTCCTCTATCCTTTTCTCATTTATTTTCTTTGACGAACAAAGGAAACAAAAAACATGCATATTGGCTTTTCTGATTTTGACTTAGTCAAAAGATGTGGAAAATACCCATATGCTTTCATTCCTTGGAAAAATATTTCAGCACTTTACATAATTTTTACTGATTTTTACATAGTCATAACTTCCACATATATAGTCTGATTTTTACAAACTCTATGTATTTGGAAAGGTGAGAATGAACTTTAAAAGTTCTCTTTACTGACTTATGGCTGACTCTATCTAGATTTCTCGGTACAGTTCCTCAAACATGGATACTTGGCCAATTTTGTCACTTTTAGGCAATTTTAAAATCTTTATAACTTCTTTGTTATAACTCCAAATGACCTAAATATTTTTTCTATATTTTTATCTCAAATATTACAAAAGTCACATTGATGAATTTTTCCTAATTCCTTGTACATTTTGTGATATTAGTTTTTAAAGATTGACAAACATTTTCTTCACTTTTTGTCCCCAATTTCCCATTTTACCCTCATGTCCTTAAAACAAATTTAAAAATTAAGTAACACTTCATTATGACTTAATAAGAGATCTTAAAACATAAATTTCTATATTTTTGCCTTCTTTGACCATTTTGATATCGGTTAAAACACTTAGTTGTTCAAGCATCAAACTTCTTATCATGAAAATATTTGTGTTTAATTCTTACATTATACAAAAAATTTGTTTGTCACATGATATATTTATGAAAGTCCTTAACTCTAAAGGTCGTCGCATTCAGATAACTCCAAACCACGTGTATTGTTACCATGCAAACCGCTTCCAAAACCGATTTGTTGTAAACATACAAATTAGAATTATCTACCACTTAAACACGTCTGATGCATTAAGGAAAGCTAGAAAGACCAAGTCTCCCCATCAACTAACTACTTTCCAAATTTGGGATGCCACCTCACACACCAAATAACATGCTCGGTATCTCTTACATGGGTATCCCTTTTTTTTTGGGGGGGGGGGGGGGTAGAAAACAACGGAATACTCTAATCGATATGCAATGGTTTAAAGTTTGATGAATTAAGGGGCTGTTTGTTTTTTCTCTGCAGATCTTTCTGAACACTTTTGTCTACGCCACGCAGACGGCGCGCAGACATGGACATTCGCAGAGTGTTTGTTTTTTCGAAGACCGCAGACCTAAAAAGGTCTGCGCGTCCTCTTTTTGGGGCAGATGTGGACGAATGTCTTCAAGGGTCTGCAGAGCTCTTCTAATAATAAATTAATACAATTTTAACCTAAAAAAAAGAAATACGCATATCGTTTTCTCCTCCAACCGGTCTCGCTTTTTCTCTTCTTTGCGTCGTCGACCAAACCGCAGCCGCCGGCCACTTTCGATTTAAAAAAAAAAGAAATACGCATATTTGTTTTTAAAAACACTTTGATTTTTTTAACTAATAGTTGTGATTTTTTTATCAACATTACTTTTTCGAAGTAAATAATATTTATTTTTCTATATTTTTAAACAAAGTGAAGATAAATTTGTAAAACTTTTAAAAAAAATGTCACAAACTTAAAAAAAGAAATGTTTTGCTTTGATCCTTAAATTCGTTAATATCATATAATAGACGTTTTTTTATTGTAAATCATACTTATAAACTATTTGAAACATACAAATATATTTTAACATTAGAACTTTGGTTCACAATCTTACGCAAATTTTTAGCTTTACAAACTATTTGTAAATCCAACTTTGTTTACGTAATTTTTATTCTTTATTATTTAAAAAATAAATGTTTGATTTGATCCATAAATTCATTAATATCATAAATTGAACATACTCATATGTTTTACTTAAAAAAACAGTTTATTTAAATTTCAGTTTATTTTCACAACTTGCAGACTTTAAAAAACAAACAGTCTTCTTCTTGCAGTCTGCAGACATTTAGTCCATCTTTTCTCTGTAGATGCTCTGCAAATGTGGTCTGCAGACTGCAGACCTTTTACCTTTTAAAAAACAAACAGCACCTAAGAGGTGTTATGAAAGAATAAGACATTGAACATTTTTAACAAATAAGATAATGGAAGAGCAAATCATTACAATCATAAACAAACAAGTAGTAAATATCTAGATCAACCGAGGATATTTTTTATTTATAATATTAAGATGTTCAAGTATATATGGCAAGTTGTTAGCTTAAAGCTAAAGTGAAAGCTATAAACCGAAACCTGTAGCTTTTATTTTAGTTGTATAGAAACATTTTACAAAAATAGTTTTAAGCTTTTGAAATGTCTAAACTTATATAATAGCTAAAAAAGTTGCTTGATATAGTTTTTGGGTTAATTTTTTTTATTCTAAAACAAAACTTTACGGCCTGTTCTCGAGATTTTTTATGGAGAGAAATGGAAGGAAAGGAAAGGAAAATCAAGTTCTTGAGTTTTTTTTTAAAGAGCGGGAGGGAAGGAAAAAAACAACACGTGTTCTCGAGTTTTTATTAAGGAGGGGAAGGAAAAGAAAGGGAGGGGAAGGGAATGAAAGATTATGCTTGTTTCTTCTTAAAACCAATCCCCCCAAATGTGGGATGATTGAGAGAGAAAAGAAATGAAAGGAAAGAAAATGAAAGAATGGAAATCTTTCTTTGCTTCCCTTTCTTTCCCTTCCATTTCTTCCATTTCCTTTCTGTTCCATTCAAAATTAAACTCGAGAACGGTGCGTTAAGCTCATACTCTCACATAAAAAGTTTTCTTTAATTTGAGTTTTTTATAAAAAAATAAAAGATAAAAGGTTCTAAAAGATTTTAAATGCTACGTAACGTAGCTTTTGGATTAATAATGTTTTATTCTAAATTAAAAACTTCAAGTTCGTACTCTCAGGTAGACCTGGCAATATGGGTCACGACACGAAAGACACGACACGAGCACGACACGAGTTTTCCGTGTATGGGTTTTTGAAATTCGTGTTTCGTGTCTATTCGTGTCTGACACGAATTTAAAATTCGTGTTTCGTGTCTTATGCGTGTCAAACACGAATTTACCTGTTTGGACACGTGTAAGACACGTTTTATATTCGTGTTACACGTGACACGGATATACACGTTTAAACACGTATTAACACGTAATATTATAAGGGTTATTCTTTTCATTAGCTGAAAATATAGGGACCAATTTATAAAACATCAAATAATTTACAATTAAAAAAAATTCCTTTCATGTGATAAGTGATAGAAATGTTGAAGTAAACTGTAAACCTAATTCCTTCCCCCACATCCTTTCTTCCCTTTCTTCTTCGTTGAATCGCCGCACCCCCTGCCCCCATCGGCCCATCGTCGATCTGCACTAGCTCGAAGCCGACATCCAAGGCTCCAACCACTTGCTCCAACCACCGGTCAACCTCCAAGGCTCCAACCACTTGCTCGAAGCCGACATCAAAGACCAGCGGCTCAAAGGCTCCGACCACCTGCTTGACGGCTCAAGCTTAGTTCCTCTTCTTCGTTGAGTCACCAACCGAACCCGACAACATCGTCTTCTTCGTTGAGTCACCACGGAACCCGACAACAACACTCAACGGCTCAAGCTTAGTTATACTTTGAAGCTTCAACATAGCCTCTTCAGATTTCATGGCTTCTAACACTATGGTATGTATGCTTCCCTTTTTCATTTTTGTATTCCTGTCTACCGATTTATGCTTCATTTTTGCACTGTGTACGCTAAGGATTATACGTTGGCAAAATCCAAAATGATAAGAATGTATTTTACATAATAATAATAATAATAATAATAATAATAATAATAATACAAAATAATTGGTTGTTAGGTTAACTTTTTTTTAAATCAGTATCTTTTCATGGGGTCATCAAATGCTGTTCCAAGATTCATGTTGTCCCCTAAAATGTTTGCTAGCCAAAAGTCTTTACTTAAGATTATGACATCCATGATCCACAATCCCACATGTTTGCATCGCACTTTATTTCCCCCTGTTTTTTCTATGTTTATGCAGGTGTTATTAATCGAGTGTTCTTCTGTTATTAATTGGGTGTTCTGTGGATGATGATGATGATTGTGTGGAGGTACATGATGCAGGGCAAGACAAATTGCAAAGTAAAGGAAAACACTACGGAGACAGCTAAATAGTAGTTTACTTGTTTTGAAATATTTTGAAGTTTAGTAGTTTACTTGTTTTGTAATATTTTGAGATTGTTACAGGCAGTTTCCCAGTTTAAAAACTGTTAAAAAACATGTCTGATCTTGTATTTTGGGATGGTAAAATTCGTGTTACAATTCGTGTAAAATCGTGTTTTCGTGTGACACGGAAAAAACGTGTCTGATCGTGTCGTGTCGCGTGTTACACGCATTAATTATGTGTCGTGTTCGTGTTTGATATCCCAGACACGTTTTACAATTCGTGTCGTGTACGTGTTTTACAAATTCGTGTCGTGTAAATTCGTGTCTGACACGAATACACGACACGTAGACACGGATTGCCAGGTCTACTCTCAGGTGAATTAATATTTTCTTTAATTCGAGTTTTTCAGAATTTAAAAGATAGAAGCTCTAAAATAACTAGTTTCAAACACGCCTATAGTCTTGTATTCAACCGGGATAGAATTGTAAAGAAAGGGTATCAATTAGAAGACTCCTAAACAATAATCTTGTAATTCTCAAGCTTGGATCTTAGTTTTCTTTGTGTCTCATAAAAATTACTTTGTATTATACCCGAAAAACAAGAATGGGGTGTTTTCATTTTTAAACACAAATTTTGAACATTATACATTCTCAAAAGGGATAAATGATTGATTTAGATATTTGTGTTTTCGTGATACCTTTGTTTCAATATATTTTAGGACTTTGGTTGAATGAGAAATCAACCACGTGAAAGAATTAGATAGGAGATTAAATGACTTTTAAGCGATCCCACGTACGTGAGGTGTTATTAGTCTTCTAAGAATTATAGCACCAATACTTTCTCTTGAGCAGATGAACGGGGTGGGTGCAAATGCAAACCGAAATTGACTTCGATTAACTTAGCTTTTATGCAAATGTGCATCTTGCAAACACAAAAGCACCATCGACCGACCAGAAAAATTCAAATTCTTTGTACTACGACCTTCAGTTTAAACCGCACTAAACACATATTCAGATTTGTTCTTGTGATTAATTTTTTGTGGGTTACAATTTCTGTGTTCATGTCGGTTACAAAATTTCAGTTGTATACGTAAAACAATTTTTTAGCAAATTAACCCACCGAAAGGCAACTGAACTCTCGTATCCTCTACCTCCACTTCTACATTTTCTTGCTTCTCTCAAGGTAAAGGCAGAGCATATAGCTCAGTTCGGCGGCCTCGAAGAACTGTTGTAGCTGTTGTAACCAGGAAAAGAAACATCCGGTTACATGCAGATTTTTTTTAAGGACACTGTGTGCAAGAATAAATGAAAACAGAATACCTACAAGTAAAATTTAGAGATGAATTGTATAAAATCGATTAAACTTACAAACCGTTATATGTTCAAGCTTAGCGTTTATGTGATCATCACAACCATGCATACATCCCAATCTTCTAAGTTCTAACTATTTATTTTCAAGATTATGTGTTTCTCAAGTTTCCATTTTTATATTCCTAGCAAGAAGAGTAAATTTGCATTTGAGTCAAAATATGCTCAAAGTTATCAGTAGATTTCTCTATTGGATGAGTATGCATTCCTTCATAAGTCGTCACCACGACTCCTTCGTCTTTTGACAGCCTTTGAACTTGCTTTTTTACATTACATCCTTGTTGTGTACATCTATAGTAGCTCCTATATGAAGAAAGCAACACCATGAAATCTAATTCATAGAAGATAATAACGAAACAAGTAATTCTAAATGCAAGCACGAATAAAATTGGCTAAACAAAAAAATAGCAAACCGTAATTAAATATCAATTAATTACTCGATTATTTGTCATTAGTTTGATAGCAATAAACTTTATGAAGTAATGATGTATTGTATAGAGACTCTCCATTCTAAAATATTTACCCCACGAGATAGAATTATTACGAAACAAAAAGAAATCATAAACATTTTACCATATACGACGGTTGGTTATATATGATCACTTTCCAAAACTGATCAATGATCATAATTCCAATATGATGAAGTTGCAACAAAATGATATTTAGATTTATGATTATAAATTTACCTGGGGAATTTGTTGTTCTTGACAGCTTTTTGACCGTACTTCCTCCATCTATATCCATCGTCAAGGATATCAACTTGACTCCTCGTTTGAAATGCAAACTTAGGTTTTCTGATCTTCTTATCACCTTTTCTGACTTTAAGCTTGGCGGAAGCTATTGACGTATTCAAATCGTTGCCGTCACCAGTACTGAAGCTATTAGTAGTCGGAGAAATTCGATCTGCTACCACCGCGTTATCTGAGCTGCCTGTTCGATTTTCTCCTATTAACCGGAGCTCATGGTCATCATCCGATTGCGGGTAGCTGCTGTAGCGATTGTTATAATTGTGATCTGCATGTGAGTAATGATTCGTCATGTTTAGTGATAACTGAGAAGAAACGGCTGCCGACGGTGAAGTTGAAGATGACGCATAGTGAAATATAGCAGCCAGGTTATCCATTCGAAAGAGAGAGAATGTGGGTGCTTTGACGAGAGAAAAACGTGAACAACGGTGGGGTTTATAAAAGTGGCTGTATTAATTTGAGTAAAAGCTCGTTAGGTTTGAAAGCGGGCGCCGATGACGTAAAATCATTAAATTAATTAATTCTTTCCCTCATTTGATGTTTTATATCGGCCAAAATATAAAAAAGCCCCACTATTTATGAGTGCAGAAACAAAAAAGACCTTCTGGTATATTTAAGTTTAAAAAAAAAACCAACCAATTTTTATTTATCTTTCAGATGTAACCCATTTACAGGTTATCTTAACAAATCATCGGTAACAATATTACATGGACTAAAGAAATCATTAATAAACAAACGTGGAACAAGATTACATGGGCTAAAGAAATAATTAATAAGCAAACGTGGAATAAAACTTCATACGTGGACAGTTGATTAATGGCAATTACAATTATGTTAACTAACAAAAGTGATTAGGTTTAATTTAAGTATGTAGCTGGCAAATTCGGTTCAAAGAAATCGTAAACTATTATCTAGCAAACGAATTGAGTCTTTCGACAATCCAATAAACGAAATCAATCGAGTATCAATTGACTGAAGACGTCATTAAGAGTTTGGTATGACTGAAATCGCAGGCCATTATCAAGCAAACAAATTGTTTGTTATTAGGAAAGGTTCGACAATCCAGCACCAGAACCTTTAGTTTATAATCATCAGATGAGTGAATCTTTTAATAAATCTTCGTATTGTAAAATTGATTCTTTAAAAATGTCAGAAGTTATAAATTCATTAACGGGTTGTATTAAGATATTGTGTTATGTGGTAATGTTTTTTATTATAAGGACCAATTTTGTTAATTCTGCATAAAACCATTGTCAGAAAGCATGTCGCTAAACAAACATATATGTTCAAAAGTTGGTTGCTAAAAAACCTATATGTAATACTATTTATTTTTGTTATAATTTTTTTTTTAAAAAAAAAAGAGTTTTTCATTAAGTTTTTGCATCTAGCAAAACTAAGGACCATTTCAGTCATATTTTTAAAGTAAGATTAAATAAGGACAATTTATATCATATTTTTAAACATGGTTTCAGAAAGGGGCAGATACGTATGCTTCTGTAATTAGTAGCTAAAACCTCACCTGAAATAGGTTGCTAAAATTCTAGGAATTAGGTTGTCAAAAAGGTTGTTATTTACAAAGTAGGTTGCTAAAAAGCAGGCTTATTTCTTAGTCATTTCTGGAAATTTAAATTTTTTGGTATACAAAGCAAGTTGCTAAAATTATATTTATTTACAAAGTAGGATGCTAAAAAAACAATAATGTTCAAAACTTAGTTGCTAAAAAAACACTAATGTTCAAAAGTTGGTTGCTAAAAAGGCTGCTTTTTTCATTCTTTTAAGGACCAAACTTGTACATATATTCACAAATTTCGTTTGGTCCAAATTGAAATTTGTTCTAAAAATAGATTACAAAGTAGGTTTCTAATTACAACCTCATGATACAAAGTGGGATGCTATTTGCACAAATATCGACAAAGTTCGTTGCCAAATATCACTTTTTAATACAAACTTAGTTGCTAAAACTACCATTGATTAAAACATTTTAATACAAACTTATAACATCTTTATTCAAATACATAAAGCCAACTATAATAACACTCAATACACAATTGCAAAGCAACATATTACCACTAAAACAAAAACCATTTCATATAAACTACATATCACTTTAACTAAACTCTTAGTCTTCACCTACTCTTCAAACTTTGCCTTCTTTCCCTTCGCCAACACTTATGAAATCCTCTTCCAGGTTTCAAAGGTGTAGTTGACTTCCATATTCTGACTTTCGATTCGCAACTACAATTAATCGTAAATTTCATTTGATTTGCTAAATTTTACCGGTTGGTTGCTCAATTTCAAAGAAGATGAGAATGACGATGCCATGGATCTTGTTGTTGATACTGAGTTTGATCGATTTTTTTGACAACTTCGCAATCCTCTTCAACGAGGTGAACTCGAACATATAATACCTACCTCACACAGCAAGTCGATGTTTATTTCAAAATACTGTTTCTCGATTTTCGATAACGGGGAACACAACGTTATACGTTTCTCCTCAATTTGCCTGTGAATAATATCTCTAAGGGTGGGGGAGTCATTGAAAGATAACAGATGGTTTAAGGTGGTATTGATGGTACCAATGGTTCCACCCCTTCCCCACCTGATAGATCGTGAATGATAGGTATAATGCGGCTTCACCATCTGTTTTGAACCCACAGCCACTAGCTTTCCTAACTTGTACGACATGCTCAATTATTTTTACATTGTGGTGGGTTGGGAAAGATGGATTATTTATGTTGTGAGTTGAGAAAGATGGAAATGAGAGAAGAGATAAAAGTTGGTGTTCCGTCTATGTAGGAAGTGGGTTGGGAAGGTTGGGGAAGATGGACTCCCCCTACCCTAATGAAAAGTTTGGTGTATGAAGCACCCTCGGTTAAGGTTTTTCATAAAAATACCTTTTTAAAACCCATAGTTTATCATCATAGTTCTAAAATCACCCCTTGTGAAACTTTAAATCTCAACATCTTCGAAAAGAGGGAATTTACGTTCAAATACCGTTTTAAAAATACATTGGGTTTTGGTTAAGAAATTGTTTAGAGTTTAAGTTGTGGGAAAATGATTTGGTCCCACTTTAAATAAACATTTTGGTTTATAAAGAGTGAGGTTGTTATAATCTGAATACCATTACACAGCTTAAATGACACCATACAATCCGTGGCCTTCTAAAAATATCTAGATCCTCTAAAGTCATCAACTCCTTAACCTAAGTACACATCAAAATAGGTTAGGCAATGGAATGCCTAGTGAGCTTACCCGAGGCTGACTCATACAAAGTGGGCAAAGTAACTACCACACTCGGAACAGGCCCCCAAAAATAGTTTTCACGCACTCAACAGTTGTATAATTTATCATCTCAAAAGTTGTATAAAACAAATGTATGCGATAAAGGTTAATAAAAAATGGATAGTTATGGTATGCGATGCAATGCATGATGCAACTATCCCAACCCATGTCCCTCTCATAAAATTTCAACTCACCTTGATGGCATCTACCTAAGTTCACAAGTAACATACACAAAGCATGCCACTTGATCCCTTGATAGGCCAAACTAGGACTAGTGGCCATCACACTAGCCCATGAGGGTTAGCAACTCATTCATGTTGTCCCCTATTGGCGGGAACAATCCCAAGACATCTTCGAGGGTGGCTATCTAACCCAAAAGACCCTTTACATGGGAAAAACATCTCAAAGGTCTTCCCTATTAGCAGGTAAGACTATCATAACCTAGATCTCCACTAAACTCAATATTTCGTAAGAGAATACTAATCAAATACACACGATTCATATGTTTCTTGAAACGTTTATAACTACATGACTTACCTTTATGTAAAAGGCTCGACATGGCTGAAAGGAAAGTATAATTGACGGGAAGTAGGGTTTTCTCGGCATAGGACAACAACAAAGTTGCCCATGTCAACAACTTTTGCAGTAGTAGTCAAGCTCATATGTCAGTCGTGAATAGATGCCTTCATAATCATTGCACGACAATGTAGCTTGTGACTCAATTGTATAAAGAAATTGAACCCCACCAAACCCCGATGGTTTAGAGAATGAAGATCCAAAATTATGCCCCTCCCTTTAACATTTTTCACCCTTAAATCATCATTTACTTTCTACTCAATTGCATGTAGCCCCACCTACTCACTTTCTAAATCATCATTTACTTACCTTTATGTAAAAGGCTCGACATGGCTGAAAAGAAAGTATAATTGACGGGAAGTAGGGTTTTCTCGGCATAGGACAACAGCAAAGTTGCCCATGTCAACAACTTTTGCAGTAGTAGTCGAGCCCATATGTCAGTCGTGAATAGATGCCTTCGTAATCATTGCATGGCAATGTAGCTTGTGACTCAATTGTATAAAGAAATTGAACCCCACCAAACCCCGATGGTTTAGAGAATGAAGATAAAAAATTATGCCCCTTCCTTTAACATTTTTCACCCCTAAATCTGTTGGATTAGGTGTTTAAGCCATGACTTTATATTTATATTTATCTTGTTAATTGAAGCAAAGTCCATTTGGGTTGCCCTCATAGCTGGAGGTTAGGATAGAGTTCAGTAGAGTAAAAGGTTGATTCATTAATTGTTTAATAAATCAATGGAATTAATTAAATAGTTTATTAATATATTTAAGTGTTAATATATTAATTAGAAACTATAATAATTAATTAAGATTTAATCTAGAATTAATTGGATTTAATTCAGTGATTAAATTAATTAATTAAAAGTGCAGGGACTGGTTTGTATTTATTTAATAGTTGAATAAATAACTGGCCAGTAGACAGGGGCCAAAAGTGGCGCCACCATGGAAGGATTCTCCATGGTTGGCGAAACCCTATTAGGGTTTAGAAAAGGCTTGGTCCATTAAGTCAGCAGGCTTGCCCATTTGGAGGCTCCTTAAGGTTTCAGCTGTAACCCTTGGAGGCTATAAAAGGAGGCACCTGGCCACCCTAAAACCTGCGCCATTTTCACCAAGAAAACTCTGCTGGACTGTCTTCTCCATTGCTTGGGTGTGACTTCATTTGAGGCAGGATTCTTTTGCTGCTAGCTTCAAGAACAAGATCAAAAGGTTGGTTATTCTTGATTTGATCTTTAGAAATAATTGTTGGCTTTAGGATTTTAGTTTATTATCTTCATAGAAGAAAACATAGATCTTTCTAGGGTTGCATGTGAACCATAAGAAATTATTTGTTCATTGTTTGCTAGAAAAACCTTCAGTGGTATCAGAGCTTGGCTTGTTTTCTTGTGAATTGATATAAACTGCTTGTTTGATCAAAGGGTTTTCGTAAATAAACCCTTGGGAGGCTTAATTTTCGTCCATGGTGGCTAGGGTTTCAAAAACCCTAGCCTCCCTTGCCTTATCTGCGAATTGCATGCTGCCTAGAATAGTTGGTTGTTATTTTTTGCAACTTGATCTTCTGAATAACTTGAACCTTTATTCCTTGCATGATAATTTCGAGATTTAGGGATTAAATTAGGAAAATTAATTTGATTAATTTTGTGATTCCCTTATTTGATTTAATTAGTTTAATTAAATTGTTTAAATAAAAGACCAATTAAGTCACTTAAAGATTTAATTAAAATTTTCGAAAAAAATATATATAAATTCACGAAAATTCTTAGAAAATTAAATCTAAAATATTTTAATAAGATTAAAATATATCTTATATATTTATGATTAAAAGTTAATAATTTATATATAAGAAAATTGGTTAGTCTTACCGCTAATAGGCCTAATTCACAAAACTGTCCTCTAAAGAGGGTATAAGGCGACTGACTATAAAATGTCAATCTAATGGGTATCCACTCTTACCCACCGCTCTCCTGGTCAGTCGAGTGTCGTTAGCCGAACGGGTTTGATAGAACCGTTAATCCTCTTAAAAGTATAATGCTATAATTGAAAGTACTAGAACTTTGAACAAAACCCAATCTAGTTACTTTAGGTTAAAAATGTGATTTGGTGCTAATCCATGGAATTGCACATTGCACTTTGTGGAACGTTGGTGGAGCGTGTGTGGTTTACCGGCACGCCAACTGGGGTCCGCAAAGAGTTGCAATGGGTTTCTCGATTTTGTCATTATTAACGGAGCGTGTGTGGTTAACCGGCACGTTAATTAGAGATGGCAATTGACTTCGAGAGTACCAAGCTAATTTGCATGGTTATTCACACCCGGTTTGTGATCCTCGGCATCCCAGTCACAAACAGTGGGGCACATCCGAGACTAAACATGCCATTGAATAGTTCAATGTGTCTCAACAAATCTAGGAATTTCATAAGATGAAATTGATAAGTGTACTATCTACCTTAATGAACATTATGTTGTGATTACGGCATCCCTCTTCACACCATAGTTGGGGAATTTTGGGTCCTAGCCTTAATAAATAATATATTAGGTAATTATTTAAAAAGGACAAATTAAACTAATAAAATTCTGTTTATTGTAGATGTCTGAAACAAGTGTCTATTCCTTTCCTTATCCTCCTTCACCCATTTTTGAGAACTTCAGAATGCACCTGCTTCATATGGTAAGGCTGACTGGCCTGAACTATATGGTATGGCTTCATAAATAGAGAATAGTCCTCTGTTTTGCTGGCAAGCCATATCTGACTGAGTGTCCGCTGCCCAAAGCATGACATCACACAGTAGCTTGTGATGAGCATGACTCCTTGATTGTTAAGTCAAGGAAAGTTCGTTGCCTAATACTATTGATCATTAACCCCGAGTTCCGCAGGAATTTAGAATTCCTGGGGTCAGATGAGTTAACACAGCTAGTTGTGGAAAAGTTCCATGAACTGGTTGAGAAAGGACGAGCTAAGATCTTCAAAGAGTTTGAAGTGTGCAGGAAGTAGCACCAGTTCACATGTTCTCAATACTGAGAGACACATAGGTGAACTGTATAAATTTGGTCCCCTTTTGATCGGGAGTTAAAGCATTAGCTCGACTCGCTGATCCGTCCATCCTGATGTACAGGAAGGGAAACCAGATAAGACAATCGTGGATATGCATTCAATGTTGACTCTGTATGAGACGTTCATAGAGAAGCATAGTTCCATTGATTCAGCTGCTTAGGGATTGAGTCCAGTAATAGGACACATCAAGAAATGATCCAGATCGTCTGGACAGGTTCCTCGATGTTTCAAAATGGGAATCCACAGGGTGGGACACAGTCACGGAAAGATTGGAAAATGCTCCAAAGCCGAACAGTTTGGCAACTCAGGAATATCTTAAAACTCAGAACCCCTGATCCTTAATTCCTTGATACAAGATGTGTTTTCTTACATTTGCTCTGTATGCATGGACTCTGTAAGATGTGGGATGTTGTTGCATAGGAGCATATCCAGATTGGATCTGAAGCTCATGCAGTTTTAGAGTTTAGTTAGATATTGAAATCATGTTCTTAGCTTATTAGATGCATATGACATTGTCTGTCATATATTACATTGTTCAAGGATTTTGTTTTAACAAAATTGTCAATTTTCTTTTAATACTTGTTGTTTGAAATATCCTTGAAATGTTGTGCGAATGCGTGAATGCATGATAACTTGAACATTGATGCATCCAAAGCGTTTGGATTCAGGAATTGTGTACTTGAACGATTGTTAATGTAATCGTCATAAGAATCAATTCAACCAAAGGTCCAGTTGGACAGGACTTTGGAATCATTTGACTTAGAGTCTCATGATGAATTGAGTTCTTAATGTGTCAAGAAATGAATCAACCAAAGATCCAGTTGGACAGGATTTTGGAATCATTTGACTTAGAGTAAGATGATGATTAAGTTCTTTATAAAGCACAAATGGCAAGAAATGAATCACCCAAAGATCCAGAGGAAAGGATTTTGGAATCAGTTAACTTGGAGTCAACTGAAGATTGCAAGTCTTGACCAGCATTAACAAAGTCATAAGTTTACATAGATATGTAAAGGACGTTGAGATTAGGAGCAACGGACACATCTGTTAATGTGTATTGCTCAAATCTTGAAATAGAACATAATTATTTGTACTCCGCGATATTTGTCAATCGGTATGACGAATATGGCTTCGCTTATCAGAATAAACGATTGAATTGAAACCTTGAACATTCAAGGACTTCAAAGGAAGTACAAGATCCACAGAACCTGAGTAACAACATAAACTGGGAAAATGTTTCACAGTTTATTCTCTTCCAAGAACATTAATAATGTGTCTTAGGGAAGATGATGGAGCATTGGTCGAAACAGTTTGATCCTCGATGTATGAGATACATTGTCAATTAGGTTCCGATAAATTGAACCGGTCAGACCATATTCCGACCACGTCCTAGACTAAGTAGGTTTTGCAGACACTGCCTGATATGTGAAGCTGTGATTGTCCTACTTGCACATAGAAAGTCCAGGGTCTTGTAGTGTTCGTCCGAACCTCATCAGCAATGTCATTTCACTGGCTATCCCTCTATACCTGGAAAAGAAATAGATCTTTTAGAAAGAACTCATGTTCTAAGGAAACAGTGGGAGTTGGGACAGTCCTGAATGAGTTCAGGATTAGCCAAGTGAAATAACCTTTAGTCATCACTAGGCTTAGAGCAGAAATCAGATTTTTGTTTTAATTCTGACATTATCTTCTCTTGACCAGTAGTACTGATCACCATCATAAGTAGTTATGATCAGGGTGACATACCGATTAGTGGTAAAACACTATAGTTGGTACGAATTTTCAATCCGACTACTTGGAAGCATTGGTGAGTCCGGTTGCTGCCAATTAAGAGAACCTTAGGACGAGATACAGTCTATGTGACAGTTTGATTGATTTTACAACTGGTCTTAAAACCAGTGGGAGTAATCATCAAAAGAAACCACACATGGACAGAAACGTACCTTCAGAACATCTGGTTGAGTGAGATGATACTCAGAGTCAAGCAATTGACTCCGAGAGAAGCACTCTCAATAGAAGATGAAATCTGAAAGGATACTGCATAATGTAAGTCATTAGTGGAGCGCGTGTGGATCACCGGCACACAAATGGGGACTCACAAAGAATATGCCAGTATAAAGGTACGTGGGCCTGGGATTACGCCATAGGCATCTCGCAAGAAAGGATATTCAGATTCTCAAAATATGCCAAAGTATTGGATTTTGAGAAAGGGCTGAAAGATTTCCTTTAAAATGCAGAAAGGTTTGGATTCTCAAAATATGCCAAAAGTTCTGGATTTTTTGAATAGTCCATAACCGTGTCAAAGCCAGTGGGAGTGTCACTGTTATCTACTATCTCCATATGTGTGTCACATAATGTTTCTAGGAAACGTCTCTTTTCATTACAAAGTGTAATGACTTGGTGTTAAGAAACAGATCGCTATAAAAGACTTAATAAAGATACGACATGCTCGGTTGTTTATAAACGTCTATTAGATAAATCGAAACTCTGACAAAATGATCTTGATGAGACTCAAGATGCATTGCCCTAGGAAATAGTTTTCTGTCATTGCAAAGTGTAATGATTTGGCATGAGAGATATAAAAGGTGCAACATACTCACATAATCCATTAACACATATCAGATAGATGATGTCATCAGTATAGACCTGGCCATAGTAAGCATGATCTTGATAAGATTCAAGATGCATGGAAAAGAGTCTCCGAAAGGAAATAGTTATTGAAAAATCATGACACAAGGATTACATTATAAGTAATCCTTAGATTCCAAAAGAGTTTGGAATAGGACTGGATCGAATCCAACAAGTTTCTTGGATCGATCAGAAGTGTCATGAACATGTCTTGATGACTTAATGCTCAGAGCATAGTGAGTCAGATTCAGGATATGACCTGGCTGAGAATACTTAATGGATTTTGTACATACGTGAGAAATCATTGGAAAATGATTAGGGGTGAATGTTGATAACAATTTGAAAAGAGTTTTTAAAATAAGGACTTAATGGTTAAAGAATTTCGTTGGCATTCCGATGGAGCGCGTGTGGCTCACCGGCACATCATAACACCTCGAAATAGTCTTAGGGTGCAGTCATGTGGACTAAAGATCTCGAGAACCATGGAAAGTCACAGTACATAGAATGGAGTTGTTAGTGAGAATGACGGTATGACCAAAATTGAAATATCATCGGAAGGATATCCGATCGGATGAAGTGTATTAGTGTATAACATTTGAATACATAGAAAGAGTGAAAGGTCATATAGACATAGATACATAACATGAATTAAAAGTTTAATAGGAATCTAGAAACCGATAATAGTTTATGAAGAATCTGACTTGATAATTACCTCGTGGAGACTTGGTAATTAGCAAGAGTAGCTACCAGTCAGATTTTAAGTTTCGTCTTTGCATGTTTCACTTCCCGAATAATTTGATTATTCAAAAGTCCACAGTCGCTCATACTTTTCGGGAGTAAGTATGAACGAAGACTGTCGTGAATTGGTTTGTAGATTGACTAAGGAGTTAGACATTGCAGTAAGACTGCTACAACATTCACGAGTACTTAGAAATAGAGATTTGAGTATTGGATAAACCCGCACTCAATAGATTGCTTCATGGATTACATCACGAGCAATGTCGAGACGATAATATCGTATGATCTTGAAGCAGAGACATATGAGTTGACATTTACGAGTCGGTTGTGCATTGATAATACGTAAACGCATCGGTAACTTGATGTTATAAAACGCATTGTTGTGTACAATTTGGTAAGTAAAAGACACAAGCATATGAGTCGAAGCTTATTCGTTCCTTGTCCCTGATGGGAAACAGATATCTGTAGGCCGATCGATGATTTTGAAGTTGACTAAAGTGCTGGCCAGCCTGGATTAAATTTATGTGTTCAATTAGAAGTCCGAAAGTCATAAGCAGAATCGGAAATCGGGAAACAGAGTATCGGACAGAGATTGATCTCAATCCATGTCTCGTGTCTGAAAATATCTTGTTGGACGAAGGGTCATATGATCACTTATCTATGGACAGAACTGACTGGGTCAGAGTTCGGCAGCAGTTTCTTGGAAGCTGCAGGTTGTTAATTAATCAGAAGATAAATTAAAGTCATAGACTTATCCAAGTGAGAGACTGTTGGATTAGGTGTCTAAGCCATGACTTTATATTTATATTTATCTTGTTAATTGAAGCAAAGTCCATTTGGGTTGCCCTCATAGCTGGAGGTTAGGATAGAGTTCAGTAGAGTAAAAGGTTGATTTATTAATTGTTTAATAAATCAATGGAATTAATTAAATAGTTTATTAATATATTTAAGTGTTAATATATTAATTAGAAACTATAATAATTAATTAATATTTAATCTAGAATTAATTGGATTTAATTCAGTGATTAAATTAATTAATTAAAAGTGCAGGGACTGGTTTGTATTTATTTAATAGTTGAATAAATAACTGGCCAGTGGACAGGGGCCAAAAGTGGCGCCACCATGGAAGGATTCTCCATGGTTGGCGAAACCCTATTAGGGTTTAGAAAAGGCTTGATCCATTTAGTCAGCAGGCTTGCCCATTTGGAGGCTCCTTAGGGTTTCAGCTGTAACCCTTGGAGGCTATAATAGGAGGCACCTGGCCACCCTAAAACCTGCGTCATTTTCACCAAGAAAACTCTGCTGGACTATCTTCTCCATTGCTTGGGTGTGACTTCATTTGAGGCAGGATTCTTTTGCTGCTAGCTTCAAGAACAAGATCAAAAGGTTGGTTATTCTTGATTTGATCTTTAGAAATAATTGTTGGCTTTAGGATTTTAGTTTATTATCTTCATAGAAGAAAACATAGATTTTTCTAGGGTTGCATATGAATCATAAGAAATTATTTGTTCATTGTTTGCTAGAAAAATCTTCAAAATCATCATTTACTTTCTACTCAATTGCATGTAGCCCCCCCCCCCCCCCCCCCCCCCAAACCAAGTTGTAACGTCCCAAATTCCGTAATAAAATTTTCATTTTTAAAAGCGATTTAAATACATAAAAAGGTTTGCCAACTAAAAACCATTCAAATTAAAAGGGTAAGCACAAAGCTTAGTGAGTTCCCCAAAAATACCACACGATCCATCACATAAACATCGTCATCGACTTTCGTCGGCAAATATCGTCATCGGCTCTCGTTGGCAAACATCGTCATCGGCTTTCGCCGGCAATCATCGTCGTCGGCTTTCACCGACAAACATCGTCATCGGCTTTCGCCGGCAATCATCGTCATCGGCTTTCGCCGGCAATCATCGTCATCGACTTTCGCCGGCAAACATCATCATCGGCTCTCAAGTCGGCACTGTCGGCCCATAGTCCGGCAGTCATCGACTTTCGTCGGCAAACACGTAAAGCACAAATAATCACATTATTACACAAAGTAATAAAGACTATCTATGCATGTAACATCACCCATAGTATAGTAAAAAGACTCACCTGATTCGCGACCTTAAGCTAGACAACACTCCACGCGAGTTCCCCTAGCTCCCGTCAATACGCACTTCCTATAAAGGATAAACCTCACTTAGAACTTTCTAAATCCCGAACGGAATAATCCTAAAAGACCGGCGTCCAAAACCCTCAAGTTTGACCAAAAGTCAAACTGGTCAAAAAGTCAACGGTCAACGGTCAAAGTCAACAAAGTCAACAGACGAAGTTAGCGTCGCTAACTCCCCTGTTCAGCCCAAAATCTCCATTAAGTGCTTAATCCATTAAGACAGAAGCTATAACTTCCAGGGGTTGTCCCCAACCATCCAATAACTCATAAAAAAACGTGACTTAACCCACCAATCATTGCCAAACAAGCTCATGGTGACAAATCTAGTTCCAAAAATAAAGATTAATAACTTAAAACTTCATCCACAACCACATTAAGACTAGGCTTGGATTTTTCTCAAGGATTCAGAGACTAAAAGGAGAAGAACTCATCATTAGTCTCTAAATCACACCCTCATCCAAGATATGGAGCCATCATTGTCTTGAAAAGCTTGGAAACGACTTCATAACTCCTTTAACAACAAATATCTAAGGAAAACAAGGTTTTAAACACTTACAATGGTCCAGTGATAGCAAGAGGCTTGATTCCTTCTAAGCACCACCCTCTTGAGCACCTTGTTTCCTTCTTCTTTCTCTAACAACCTTCACAACTTCATTGCATGAGCCAAGAACACAAGAGAAAGCTTGAGAGTGTGTTCCATGGTGTTTCCAGGGGCTAGGAATGAAAAAAACGGATCTCCAACGAGCTCTACACTTAAAAATGACTTAAAACCCCGAAAATGAGGTTTTATCCCGCCCAAACGACATTAGTGGCGCTAACATTAAAGTTAGCATCGCTAACTGCAGGCCCAGGTAAAGTCACTATCGCGTACAGGCTGAAAATCGCGAGAAACCCTGTGACACCCCTCGCTAGGGTTTAATAATTAAAACATTTGTTTTCTAAAATAACTTCATTAATTCAAAAAGAAATTTCATCATCGCGGAATTTGGTCCCAAAAGCATCAAAACATTGTTTAATAATGTATAGCGAGGAGGTATCATAATTCAAGTATAAAAACAAGGTTTAAATGGCCACACATCCCGTGGTCTTCTAGAATTTCCCGCCTCGCCTTAAACTCCTAGCCTTAACCTGAGTACACATCAAAACAGTTAGGCAATGGAAATGCCTAGTGAGTTACCCGAGATTATCTTGCTATGAGTGAAAGGAAAATCCTTAGCACTCGAGATAATCTCCAAAATACTGATTTTCTTCATATTTAAACTTATTAAAACATTTTGATAGTTTACACAAATGGATAGTTATGGTATGCAGCATGATGCATGGATGCAACTATTCCAACCCATGTCAATCTCTTAGCAGTCCAACTCACCACAGTGGCACCTACCTAAGTTCACGAATAACACGCACGGAGCATGTCACCCGATCCCCGTATAGGCTAAACTAGAACTAGTGGCCACCACACTAGTCCCATGAGGGTTAGCAAATCCCTCATGCGGTTTCCTATTGTCAGAAACGGTTTCCCTAAATCCGGGACAACAACTCATTTGGGTATTAACCCGTGATTTCCCTAAATCCGGGACAATCATTTCATCTTTGTCAAAAGGTTCACACGGTCCACCCCTCCTATATGAAATGCATGGAGGAATGATTCAAACATTTTTCAAAACTATAGTAGTATTTCCTTTGTAAAAACATCTTTGAACTAGCTCTTTGAATGCCATGAACACATAGATTTATGCAACAATTAGCACTTAATGAAATGCATGGAATGAGATAAAACATACAAGAGTTAAATGAGGGATGTATACTCCAGGTAACTCACCTCTCTTACGTCCCAAAGTAGGATATGATTCTTTGCTTTACTTCGATTACTCCTCTCCTACAAGAAATAATATTCAACATTACTAATAGCTCTAGATTAGTTATACTTCACTAATTAAGAGTAAAATCTTAGTTAAACATGTCCTAAGAGTAGGCTTGAACCTTAGAACCCAAGGCCCAAACCATAAAGCTTAAGGTCTAAAAACTGAAAAATTGGTCAAACAGAGCTACACGGGGCGTGTAGCCCTACACGGGTCGTGTAAAAATGCAGGAACCCAACCCGTGGCCTCCAGACCCTCCACACGGGTCGTGTGGCCCTACACGGGTCGTGTAGACCTGCTGCAAATCCCGATTTTTGGTCATTTTCACTCCTTTTCATCCAATTCAAGGTCCAACAATTCTCCAAACTCATAACCATTGAAATAACATTATTCTAACTCAAAATAACACCTCATTACACCCTTTCTAACCATCTAATATCATCTCCATTGAATCAAATCCATGTTATCATTTCAAGTTTACTTCATGAGCTTAGATCCAAAGAGTATCCAATTCAACCCAATCAAATGACAAATCAATAATGAAATCCTTCTTCCAATAACTTGAAATCATAAGGAATCTACTTAAGCTTTTCATAGAACATTTTGAAGATAAGAGTTGATCCAATCATCAAGGTTTTACCATATGATGAGTTTTCCCCAAAAACTAGGGTTTCAAATGGATCAACAAGCATCCCAACTGTTCTCCAAGCATATAACAACCAAATTGTAGAAGAATAGTCACTTGAATTCGTGATTTACATCCTTGGGATCATGGATTCCATCTCCCCCAACATAGAACTCGAATTTAGACTCAATCTACCCCAAAATAGTGGGTTTCCAACATGGAGATGAGATTTCTTACCTTAAATCTTCAATAAACTGATGTAATCCACTTAGATCTTGCTAGAATCAAGCCCTTCCACTTGAAAACCTGAAAATCGCCTCCCTTCCTTGCTCTCCTCTCCCAAAAACGTGAAATGAGAGGAGAAATGGGGTTTTCCCCCACTAAAGCTCCAAGTTTCCCTAAATCGCAATATGGTCCCTCCAGCTCACTATTTTCTTCTTAATTGCAATGAAATCCCTCCCCACTCCATAATAGTTCTAGTTTTACAATTAGGTCCTTCTTCTAGAATTTAAATGTAGTAAATTCCCTTTTTACCCCTATTGAGTTATTAAGGACAAAATACTTCTTAATTAAATTTAATATAGTTCAATTATTATAATTACCTAATTCATTATTTTATTCATTAAATTATTTATCCTAGATTAAGGATGTTACAATTACCTTCCCCTTAAGAAGATTCCGTCCTCGGAATCTCGACTTCTCCAAAAAGCTGTGGATATCTCTTCCGCATTTCCTCTTCCGTCTCCCACGTGAGGTTTGCTCCCGACGAATGTTTCCATTTGACAAGAACCAGCTCGATCATCTTTTTCCTTAGCTTTTTAACTTTTCTATCCAAAATCTCCTCCGGTTCTTCTATAAGTCTTTTGTTCTCATCCACCCGAATTTCCTCTAAAGGTAAGAAGTCGACCTTATCCCCAAGCCACTTCCTAAGATAGCACACGTGGAAAACATTGTGAATTCCATGCAACTCCGGCGGCAACTCAAGTCTATAAGCTTGTTTTCCAATCTTCTCCAACACATTCAACGGTCCAATATACCTTGGATTAAGCTTTCCTCTTTTCCCAAAACGTATAATTCCTCTCCAAGGTGACACCTTAAGTAACACTTGATCTCCCACTTGAAATGTCATGGGTCGATTCTTCAAATTGGCATAACTCTTTTGTCTACTTTGGGCCGCCTTCATCCGTTCCTTAATCACCTCCACCTTTTCCGCGGTTTCTTGAATCAAACTAGGCCCCACCAACACCTTTTCTCCCGCTTGTAACCAACATGAAGGTGATCTACACTTTCTTCCATACAAAGCTTCATATGGAGCCATCTTTATGGATGAATGGTAACTATTGTTGTAAGAAAACTCAATCAAAGGAAGATGTCTATCCCAGCTTCCCCCAAAATCCAACACACAAGCACGTAGCATATCCTCAAGCGTTTGAATCGTCCTCTCACTTTGCCCGTCGGTTTGAGGATGATAAGCCGTACTCAAACATAACTTGGTTCCCAATACCTCTTGCATGCTTTTCCAAAAATGTGATGTAAACCGACTGTCCCGATCCGACACAATTGATAATGGCACTCCGTGCCTCCGAATGACTTCATCCTTATATAATTCCGCAAACTTATCAACAGGCCATGTTTCTCTTGCCGCAAGAAATAATGCACTTTTAGTCAACCGGTCCACAATGACCCAAATCATATCATGACCACCTCTTGTTCGTGGTAATTTGGTAACAAAATCCATAGTGATCTTTTCCCACTTCCATTCCGGGACATCCAACGGCTCAAGATCCCCATAAGGTCTTTGATGCTCGGTTTTCACTAAAGAACACGTTAAACACTTGTTGACATACTTTGCAATATCCACTTTCATGGTCGGCCACCAATACAAAGGCTTCAAATCCATATACATTTTTGTACACCCGGGATGAATGGAATATTTGGTCTTATGGGCCTCATCAAGAATTAGTTCTCTTTTTCCACCATACAATGGCACCCAAACACGACTTTGAAATGTTTTCAACCCGTGAGAATTTTCCTCAAAAATCACCGACTTGCCAAGTCTTTCCTCTTTGATGTTACCCTCTTCTTGAGCTTTTTCTTGAACACTCTTCAACATGTCAACTAGTGTGGATACCACTTCAATTCTTAATGCTTTAACTCTTCTTTTCTCACTAATTTCTTTTCTACTCAAAGCATCCGCCACAATGTTCGCTTTACCCGGATGATAGAGGATTTCACAATCATAATCCTTGAACACTTCAATCCACCGCCTTTGCCTCGCGTTCAAGTCCTTTTGACTAAATAAATATTGCAAACTTTGATGATCCGTGAAGAGTTTGCATTGAGTGCCATAAAGATAATGCCTCCAAATCTTCAATGCATGAATCACGGCCGCCAACTCCTTATCATGAGTGGGATAATTCAACTCGTGCTCTTTTAACTGACGTGACGCATAAGCAATAACCTTTCCTCTTTGGGTGAGAACACATCCAATTCCCAAACCCGACGCGTCACTGTAAACCGCAAAATCCTCAGTGCCCTCCGGAAGGGACAGAATAGGAGCTTCACACAACTTCTTCTTCAACATCTCGAATGCCTCTTCTTGTTTGTCGGTCCATACAAACTTCTCATTCTTCTTGGTCAACGAAGTCAACGGACATGCAATCTTGGAAAACCCTTCTATAAACCGTCTATAATATCCCGCCAATCCAAGAAAGCTTCTTATTTCGGTTGGATTCTTCGGTTTCTCCCAATTCATTACCGCTTCAATCTTTGTCGGGTCCACTTTAATTCCATCTTTATTCACCACGTGCCCAAGAAATTGGACTTCCCCGATCCAAAACTCGCACTTTGAAAACTTTGCATACAACTTCTCCCTTTTTAGAGTCTCGAGTACCATCTTCAAATGTTCTTTATGCTCCGCCTCCGACTTTGAGTAAATGAGGATGTCATCGATAAACACAATCACAAACTTGTCAAGGAACGGTTTACACACCCGATTCATGAGATCCATGAAAGCTGCGGGTGCGTTAGTTAGCCCGAAAGGCATTACAAGAAACTCAAAATGCCCATATCTTGTTCGAAAAGCCGTCTTCTCTACGTCTTCATCTCTAACCTTCAATTGATGATAACCCGATCGAAGATCAATTTTTGAAAAGTAACCCGCACCTTGCAATTGATCGAATAAATCATCAATACGAGGTAGAGGATACCGGTTCTTGATAGTCACTTTGTTGAGATCCCGGTAATCAATGCACATTCTCATGGAGCCATCCTTTTTCTTCACAAATAAGATTGGAGCTCCCCAAGGGGAAGAGCTAGGCCTAATGAAACCTTTATCAAGAAGCTCTTGTAATTGCGTCATCAACTCTTTCAATTCTGCGGGCGCTAAACGATACGGAGCTTTAGCCAATGGCGCGGTTCCGGGTACCAAGTCGATACGAAGTTCCACTTGACGATCCGGTGGCAAACCGGGTAGATCATCGGGGAAAACCTCGGGATAATCTCGTACTACTTCAATATCTTCCAAAGTCTTCTTTTCCTTTACAGTGTCTACCACATATGCTAAATAAGCTTGACAACCCTTCCTCAAACATCTTCTTGCTTTCATCACGTTGATCACACTAGTGGGCACTCTTCTTTTGTCTCCATAAATAAGAATAGGTTCACCTTCGGGTGTCTTCACTCTCACCATCTTCTTTCCACATAAAATTTCAGCATCATACTTTGCAAGCCAATCCATACCGAGTACGACATCAAATCCACCAACATCCAAAAGTATGAGATCAACCCAAAATTCCGCCCCACTACACTCCACCTTCACATGCGATATCTCTTTACTCACAATTTTGCTTGCACCACCCGCTACATCTATCACTAGTTCATACTCAAGTCTATGCAAAGGTAATTGTAGTCTTTTTGCAAAATTAGGGGACACGTGAGAATAAGTAGCCCCCGAATCAAATAACATAGAAGTGGGTAAAGAGTTTACAAGAAATATACCTGACACCACATTCGCCTTTTCTCTAGCCTCTTCCTCAGTCATTTGAAAAGCCCTTCCTCTAGTCCTAGGTACTTCCTTTCTTCCGCCTCCACTGCCCCCTTTCTCTTTTGAAGTACACTCACTTGCCTTGTGACCAACATCTCCACAATTATAACACTTGAAACCCTTGGGACATGCATTAGCAAAGTGACCCTTATCACCACATTTAAAGCACACCACTTCATCCTTGTTCTTGTTTTGTGTTTCTCCACCTTTGCTCCTTCCTTCAAATTTTGGTTTCTTTTGATCCATTGTACTCTTTCCACGCAAGTCGTGACCTTCCTTCCTCTTGTTCGCAAATGGTGGTCTTTCTTTGTCCCGTTCTTCCAATGTCTTCTCAATCTTTCTTGCCTTTCTCATGGCAACTTCAAGAGTAGCAGCCTCGAAGTTAAGTCGAAAATTCCAAGGCAAACCTCCCACATATTGATCCACTTTAGTGGCCTCATCCGGAGCCAACCTTCTAGCAAAGCTCAAAAGTTTTCGGAATTTGGCATTGTACTCCGTGATAGTCATTTTGTCTTTCTTCAAGTCAAGGAACTTTCTTTCAAGATCACGGATCTCTTCCTTGGTACAAAACCTCTCCTTCATCTTTTCCAAAAATACATCCCAAGTTAAGTTCTCCAACACATGCAACTCCATCATTTCTTTAGTCTCCAACCACCACTCAAGAGCCGTTTCCTTGAGAGTAGTGATTGCGAAGTTTACGCGTTGATCATCACCGCATTGACAAGCATAAAAGGCCATTTCGATCTCAATTACCCAATTATGAAGTACGACCGGGTCTAAAGTCCCATTATAAGTAGGTGGCTTGCAAGAGTTGAAGTCCTTGAAGCTACACCTTTTCCTGGGAGTTACCATGTCTTGGGACACAGTGTTACTAGGTGGTCCATGTTGCATACTATCATACGAACTACTTGTATCATGCCCACCCGAAGCGGTGTTATCCCCAAACAAGTTCTTCACTTCGTCTCTCAATCGTACTTCTTGATCCTCCATTAACTCTTTCATCTTACCAATCATCTTTACTTCTTGCTTGGCCATTAAATCAAGCATCATCTTCTCAATGCTTGCAAGGGAAATGGGTTGTGATTGAGCCTCATCACCGGCCCCACTCCCTTGGACTTCACCCGACGGAACCATGCTACGAGTGTTCACCATTCTGAGAAAGATGAACATTAATCTTATAATATACAATTATTTAATTAAAGCAAAACTCTCACTCATGAGCACCTTAAGTTTAAGTCTAAGTACTAATCCTAGTACCTAGTTCACTTAAACCGATGCTCTGATACCAAATTGTGACACCCCTCGCTAGGGTTTAATAATTAAAACATTTGTTTTCTAAAATAACTTCATTAATTCAAAAAGAAATTTCATCATCGCGGAATTTGGTCCCAAAAGCATCAAAACATTGTTTAATAATGTATAGCGAGGAGGTATCATAATTCAAGTATAAAAACAAGGTTTAAATGGCCACACATCCCGTGGTCTTCTAGAATTTCCCGCCTCGCCTTAAACTCCTAGCATTAACCTGAGTACACATCAAAACAGTTAGGCAATGGAAATGCCTAGTGAGTTACCCGAGATTATCTTGCTATGAGTGAAAGGAAAATCCTTAGCACTCGAGATAATCTTCAAAATACTGATTTTCTTCATATTTAAACTTATTAAAATATTTTGATAGTTTACACAAATGGATAGTTATGGTATGCAGCATGATGCATGGATGCAACTATTCCAACCCATGTCAATCTCTTAGCAGTCCAACTCACCACAGTGGCACCTACCTAAGTTCACGAATAACACGCACGGAGCATGTCACCCGATCCCTGTATAGGCTAAACTAGAGCTAGTGGCCACCACACTAGTCCCATGAGGGTTAGCAAATCCCTCATGCAGTTTCCTATTGTCGGAAACGGTTTCCCTAAATCCGGGACAACAACTCATTTGGGTATTAACCCGTGATTTCCCTAAATCCGGGACAATCATTTCATCTTTGTCAAAAGGTTCACACGGTCCACCCCTCCTATATGAAATGCATGGAGGAATGATTCAAACATTTTTCAAAACTATAGTAGTATTTCCTTTGTAAAAACATCTTTGAACTAGCTCTTTGAATGCCATGAACACATAGATTTATGCAACAATTAGCACTTAATGAAATGCATGGAATGAGATAAAACGTACAAGAGTTAAATGAGGGATGTATACTCCAGGTAACTCACCTCTCTTACGTCCCAAAGTAGGATATGATTCTTTGCTTTACTTCGATTACTCCTCTCCTACAAGAAATAATATTCAACATTACTAATAGCTCTAGATTAGTTATACTTCACTAATTAAGAGTAAAATCTTAGTTAAACATGTCCTAAGAGTAGGCTTGAACCTTAGAACCCAAGGCCCAAACCATAAAGCTTAAGGTCTAAAAACTGAAAAATTGGTCAAACAGAGCTACACGGGGCGTGTAGCCCCACACGGGTCGTGTAGAAATGCAGGAACCCAACCCGTGGCCTCCAGACCCTCCACACGGGTCGTATGGCCCTACACGGGTCGTGTAGACCTGCTGCAAATCCCGATTTTTGGTCATTTTCACTCCTTTTCATCCAATTCAAGGTCCAACAATTCTCCAAACTCATAACCATTGAAATAACATTATTCTAACTCAAAATAACACCTCATTACACCCTTTCTAACCATCTAATATCATCTCCATTGAATCAAATCCATGTTATCATTTCAAGTTTACTTCATGAGCTTAGATCCAAAGAGTATCCAATTCAACCCAATCAAATGACAAATCAATAATGAAATCCTTCTTCCAATAACTTGAAATCATAAGGAATCTACTTAAGCTTTTCATAGAACATTTTGAAGATAAGAGTTGATCCAATCATCAAGGTTTTACCATATGATGAGTTTTTCCCCAAAAACTAGGGTTTCAAATGGATCAACAAGCATCCCAACTGTTCTCCAAGCATATAACAACCAAATTGTAGAAGAATTATCACTTGAATTCGTGATTTACATCCTTGGGATCATGGATTCCATCTCCCCCAACATAGAACTCGAATTTAGACTCAATCTACCCCAAAATAGTGGGTTTCCAACATGGAGATGAGATTTCTTACCTTAAATCTTCAATAAACTGATGTAATCCACTTAGATCTTGCTAGAATCAAGCCCTTCCACTTGAAAACCTGAAAATCGCCTCCCTTCCTTGCTCTCCTCTCCCAAAAACGTGAAATGAGAGGAGAAATGGGGTTTTCCCCCACTAAAGCTCCAAGTTTCCCTAAATCGCAATATGGTCCCTCCAGCTCACTATTTTCTTCTTAATTGCAATGAAATCCCTCCCCACTCCATAATAGTTCTAGTTTTACAATTAGGTCCTTCTTCTAGAATTTAAATGTAGTAAATTCCCTTTTTACCCCTATTGAGTTATTAAGGACAAAATACTTCTTAATTAAATTTAATATAGTTCAATTATTATAATTACCTAATTCATTATTTTATTCATTAAATTATTTATGCTAGATTAAGGATGTTACAAACCCGGATCTGACCAGTTAGCGTCGCTAACCATAGGGTTAGCGACGCTAACTTCTTTTTTTTGTCATTTCCTCACTTTTGTCCTCTTATTAAATGATGTCCACATGATACTTGGTTCCGGGATTTATACTTTGACTCCTTAAGACTCAGAACTTGACTTTTCGGGATTAGGGTCTTACACAAATATTTATTAATTTTCTTTGGTCCATCATCCTCTCAGAAGTCACATCTATACTCTTCAGAAAAGTTTGCACAAATTCCTTGTTTCTGTCTTTGCTATGAATTTTGTTACATATTTTGAAACTAAAATTCTTTCCAAGCTTTCAAGTTATGGTTCATGTTTTTTTTCCTGTGCTCCATCTTTATTACGAGTTGTTGACTCGTTCAGTCTTAATGTCTTTATGATAGATTGACCATTATCGAACAGGCCACCATTGATCTCCAAACTTTTACGTCCAAAAGTAAGCTTGGAAGAAGTAGAAGAGAATCCCCCACCCCCCCCCCCCCCCCCCCCCACACACACACACATAGAGGCTAGGCTACCGGTGATATGAAAAGTCAACAACTATTAGGGATCGCCTTATTCAAACGTTATATGGTCTCCTTCTCATAGATCTAGCCGCTAAGTGACTCCAAAAAGAGATATTTCAAGAAACTGTTTGCGAGAATGAGTATATTAAACACTACAATTGATAAAAAAAATGTGTTCGACTTAGTTAGCCGGTTTATTGTTTGTTAAATTTTTTGGGGTTCAAATTTAATTCGTTTAAAATAAGATATAATTCAAATTAATTTTTATGTATAAACGTGGGTCAATACTATAAAATAACATATGTGGAAGTGGCCAAAAATTATTCTAAAGGGATTAGACTTATCTTCTAATCAAGGAGACAAGGACTCCTTCCTTAAAGTTCTTTGATTTTTCGACGAGATCCAAGAAAGATTTTTTCTTAAAGTTTTTGCCTTTTGTTTTATGAAGTGCGTCTTTTGTTAAATAAGCCATTAAGCATGTAGAATATCCGCTAAGAAACAATTATGTTAGGTTCAGTGAATGTTACAAATTCTAGAAAGTGTTTTAATGCCACGTTCATACACTATGTGTACATCCATTTAATTAGATTATAAATGCACATATTTTGATAAAGGGAAAATGACTTATTAGGATAAGCAACTAGTTGATTTGTTTATGTTTAGTCACTTTCTTTTTTTTCGTGCTTTATTTGCCATTGAACTATCTATTTTGTTCATCATACATGCTTACGACCTGTAATAGCAGGTTACAGCCTAATTGACATCTATTTTGTTCACATTTGGTCATTTTCCTTTTTTATTCGTGCTTTATTTGCCATTAATTTAATTTATTTTTCCATTTTTAATTTATTTTTCCATTTTTATTCGTGCAGATCTGAAATGACTATTTTGCCCTTTTTAATTTATTTTTCCATTTTTATTACATTTTAAGGATTTTTTATTAATGACTTTTAATTAAAAATAAATAAGAAAATAATCAACCACCGTCTCTCTCTCTCTCTCTGTCTCTCTCAATTAATAAAACCTGCAACTAAACACACACACACACATTGCAACTAAACACACACACACATACATACGCACTTTGCAACTAAAAACACAGACATCACCACCATCTACAACAAAGATCTAGACAAAAAAGTTTTTTGTAGCATGCTTAATGGCTCGTCTGATTTAATCCAAGAAGTTTTTCGTAGCATGCTTAGTTGGTTGAATCGTTGGCTTGTAACGGTGGAGGTGGATTGTCGGGGCAAAACAACTTTGATGTGTAATTTTGTTTTCAATGTTTTTTTTGCACAGATCGGGAAACTTCTGATTGCAACATTCTGATTCGATAGGTTTGGAGTGCTCTTCCCTTTCATCATCTTTGTCCAGATCTTTGCTGTAGATGGTGGTGATGTCTGTGTTTTTAGTTGCAAAATGCGTATGTGTGTGTGTTTAGTTGCAATGTGTGTGTGTGTGTGTGTTTAGTTGCAGGTTTTATTAATTGAGAGAGACAGAGAGAGAGAGGCGGTGGTGGGTTGTTTTCTTATTTATTTTTAATTAAAAGTCATTAATAAAAAATCCTTAAAATGTAATAAAAATGGAAAAATAAATTAAAAAGGGCAAAATAGTCATTTCAGATCTGCACAAATAAAAATAGAAAAATAAATTAAAATTGGAAAAATAAATTAAATTAATGGCAAATAAAGCACGAATAAAAAAGGAAAGTGACCAAATGTGAACAAAATAGATGTCAATAGGCTGTAACCTGCTATTACAGGTCGTAAGGATGTATCATGAACAAAATAGATAGTTCAATGGCAAATAAAACACGAAAAAAAAGAAAGTGACTAAACGTGAACAAATCAACTAGTTGGTTACCCTAATAAGTCATTTTCCCATTCAAATTTTAGAAGTACTAATAGTTTATACCGGTAGTCAAATTTTATTTTATGTATATACATAGTTATTGATGTTTATTTTGTTTTATTTTGTAAATATATGATTATTGATTTTTTTATATATCTTTAGTCATTTATGTTTCTTTTCTATCCGATTATTAATTTTAATTGTCATATAGATTAAAAAAACGCTTATGTTTCTTTTCTATCCATAGGATTATTAATTTTAAACGAAAACAAAATGTTTAATAGTTATATATGTATATAAAAAAACATAAATCATTAAATTTGTGTATATATATATATATATATATATATATATATATATATATATATATATATATATATATATATATATATATATATATATATATATTCTATAGCTAATAAATGAAAATAAAATATGCCACGTGTCAACTTTTTAAACCACCTTCTCCTTCCTCCACGTGTACTATGCAATTTTCAAAAACATCAGGAAAAATAAACCTAAAAATCAGCAATACATATCACGAAAATTAAAAGTTTAAGTGATAAAAAAAATCCACATTTTTCAGGAATTTGAATATCTAACCCGTATATACATATAATATCATAAAACAACTAACACTAATAATCAGGAAAATAAACCTAAAAATCAGCAAAGCTGATACGTGTAATACTCCAGGATTTTTTCCATTGACTTCAAATATATAGATAAAAATCAGAAAACAAATAATGCTATTAATCAGGAAAAATACCTCAAAATCAGCAAAACAACAAATGTTAATCTTCAGGAAAGATCAAACCTTTATCGCTTGATTTCGAACCTACAAATCACGCATACGACAATTCATTATACTCATCTTCTTCGTCTCCCTTTCCCCATTAGAAGTGCTGCTCATTCATTGATCTGGAACCCTATAACAGGTTAGTATATTTTTTATATCTCTTTGATAATCTAATCATATATGTATCTATGTTATAATCTTCAGTTGTTATGATCTGTAAAACGTAAATGTTTGATAATCTTTCTCAATATTATCTACTCCTCACTATAAGTTTCTGTTTCTGAAACAATCCGGCTTCTATCCAAAATTGAAATCCAAATTCTTTGTTATCTAAATGGAAATTAAAATTTAAAAATCATTCACATCCCATAGAAAGGTTAACTTAACATATTTTCAATTAAAAGTACACAACTCGTAATCATGCACCAATTTTGCAATCCATTTACTCTCACGAGAAATACCAGTTAAGTTTCTTTGTTTATGTCTCTCTGC
This sequence comes from Cichorium intybus, assembly GCA_023525715.1. Taxonomy (NCBI): domain Eukaryota; kingdom Viridiplantae; phylum Streptophyta; class Magnoliopsida; order Asterales; family Asteraceae; genus Cichorium; species Cichorium intybus. Next base: position 698,152 of record CM042011.1, on the reverse strand, counting down.
ATTTTTGTGTCTGTTTGAAACATGTTATTTTCAAAAAAAATTGCATTGGTTTGCTTCTACAAACGTGTTTGAAAGAATAGTAGTTAGCTTACAAATATCTAATGTTGTGCAACTGAGGATAAAACTAAGGATAAAACTCACGATTATTAAAACCATAGCTTTCTGTAACATTTTCTATTTAACCCTTTGGTTTTAAATTTAAATTCCCAACTGAAATTTGCAAATTGGCAATGGGGCTGAGGGAATTGTACATACTTCCAAATTTCCGGGTATGGCATTAGTAAAATTTATAAGGAATAATAAAAATCAGATCATGGCCTCTCCTTATCGATTGTTTCAACTATGGTTTCAATAATCATGAGTTTTATCCTTAGTGTTACAATGACAAAACACAACCCCCTGTTAAGAGCTTGTACCTGATTGTCTATCATTAAAGTCTAGATTTCTTTTTGTAGTGTTGAAAAATACGATTACTGATCTCCACGAGTAAGGTTTTTTAAGCCGTTTACCGTGTGACAGATATGTATTTTATCTATAATATGCGGAATAAATAAGAGTTACGGAATAAAATAAAGCGGTAAATCTAAACTAGACAGTATTTAAATAGACAGAAGGCGGTAAATAAAGTAAATGTTAGAAGTTAGAGGTTATATGTAATAAACGCCATTATCAACGATAACGTGTTTTTACAATAAAATAAAAATGTTAGAAGTTAGAAGTTAGATGTTAGATGTAATAAACGCCATTATCAACGATAACGTGTTTTTACAATAAAATAAAAAGGTTAGAAGTTAGAAGTTAGATGTCTCGGTTAAATACAGTCCACATGTGTTTTCGTTGTCACGGTTCAATTCGGATGTATAGGAAATTTGGTACAGTTGATTTATAACAGTTTAAATAAATCAATAACGACACATATAATTTTAAAAGAACTTATCGATAGCTGCGGAAGATAGCGTTTTTCTTGATATGTCGATTTCTTGTTCTTCACGGTAAGATGAGGTTTTGGTGATTTTTGGTGTCGGGTAGAGGTTGTTTAGAGGTTTGGAGTTTGGTTTCGGGTAAGGGTTGTTTGGAGGTTTGAAGTTTGGTGTCGGGTGGAGGTTTTGTTTCTTGCGGTTTTGCGGTTTGATCCTCGTTGCCAAATGCAGAAATATCAGAATTTTGAGCTGTTTGGTCGTGGATTAGAGTGTATGGACCTTGGATAATATGTGTGTGTTGTATGATTTTCTGCACTAGAATGGCAAGAGGTTTGCATCTTATTTATAGTCACTGAACACAGCGTTCGCGTCGCGACCAGGAGGTCCGTCGCGTCGCGAAGGTGCCTGTGTCGGGGTGCTTTTGGTCGGCCACTGGTTAGTGCATTGGGTTGGTAGTCTCGCGATTAGAAAGTTGGTGGTGTCGCGTTGGAGCCTTCGCGTTGGAGGTCTTCGCGTCGCAACCACCATCTCCGTCGCGTCGCGATCGCTGTGGAGTTTTGGTCTTCTGCTTTGCTTCTTCTTCACGTCGCGACCACTGTGTCTGTCGCGTCGTGATTGCTGTAGCAGTGTGATATTTTGTATTTTGCTCTTTGGTTTGTAGCGTTACTTCCTCAGGTTTGGATGTTTTCTCAAAGTTTCTCGGGTCTTGATTTATTCTTGTCTTTGATCTCTAATTCACGTAATCGGAAATAAACTGATAATATTTGTTAGATAATAACAGTTCATCTTATTTCAGTGATTGTCACATACAAAAATATATTTTTCAACAATTTCCCCCTATGTGATCATTACTGAAATAAGAACAGATTAAAAGGTTAAGGTTGCAAATTCTTGGAGTTGGATAAAACATTTATAAAACCATATCACGTGTTTTGAAAAAGTGTGACTAGATTTTACTTATGTTTTGAAAAATGTTTGTCAAGAATATTTGTTTCTGAATCAAGGTTTCATGTTCAATAATCAAAAAGGGTTTTTGTATATGTACTTTCATAATATTCCTTAAGATTTTATAACATTTATAAAGACGACAAGTGATCTTAATAGGTCGATTCAGATGAACGCTCATAGGTATAGCTCACACTTGACTGAGGTGTTTGTTTGTTCTGGGTGCAGAACTGGTGTATAATCACTAAAGATGAGTGATATCTCTCAGTTTTGAAGGTGTTGATTTATGCTTAATTTGGATTTATACCTATATACTTTAGTCACTTGGTCTTCAAATTAGATAATCAATCAGATAAGACTGGTTTCGGCATTACTCAGAGGGTTTCTTCATTCATGCCATTGATGTTCATTCTCTCTCCTTCGGTAAATACATGTAGAGGGGTTTTGAAATTTTCATAGTGCAGTTTGCAACTAAGAGTATTCAATTATGAAGGCTACAGTATCCCGGTCAATCTTTGGTTTTGACAGCTATATTTGATAAAGCTTTTGAGAAATTCGTCGTTTGAGAGATGTCTGTCTTGATGGATTTTGTTGTTAATCTTTCTTTTCTTTGGTGAGGTGTTCACCTTTGTCTTTATCTTTTCTTGATTTACATTGTATAAAAGATATCTGATGTGGTTACCAATTGTGATTTGTTGACAGCATTTGTTGGATATGACTTTGTCGTTTCATCATTTGTCAGATTCGTTATGCCAGATGATTAAGCTTTTCTTTGAAGTGGTTTGATTGAGGATAGGGATAGGTGATATAATAGACAGTTTGTCTAATATATAAAAAAAATGAAAGTATCGTCCCTGGTCATTTTGATATCTAAGAAAAAATGAGACTAGCATCACGGTATAAGAGTATAAATCCTATAAGTCATAATGAAAACACCTTTGCTCACAGAAATGAATTCCACTTAGCAGTTAAAGACGAGGCACAATTTCTCACATGGGTTTGGTTTTCATCTGAATCTCCTGATCTTATGTCCCTTAATAGATAAAATCGTTATAATTGAAATAAATTCAAAGGGAATAGGAGAATGTACATAACAGAAATGTTTGAAATTTGAACCTTCTCTTTAATTAAGAATCAATATAACTGAGAACATTCATCGAGCATAAGTATCTGAAAATTTAGTCAAGAAGATGTTAATCACATGGTTCTATAAAAGCTTATTATGACAAGTCTTTTATTGTATTTTTGAAGATTTGTTTTTCTGAATGTTTTTGGAAATTTTGGTTATTTGAATGTTTTTTTTGGAGAATTTTGGTTATTTGAATGTTTTTGAAAATTTTCTTTTTGAATGAAAGTAAACACTCTTTTGTACAAACAAAAAGTAAGAGATTAGGGATGGATGTTATCTGGATTCAACATTCCTAGACGGCCTAGGAAGTATTGAAACTTGGTTTCGTCTAGAGCCTTAGTAAAGACATCGGCAATTTGCTCTTCGGTGTTGATGAAGTGCAATTCGATATGACCTTTTTGTATGTTGTCTTTGAGGAAATGATATCGAATGTCGATGTGCTTTGTCATGGAATGGTGCACGGGATTGTGAGAAATGGCAATTGCGCTGGTTGAGTCACAAAATATGGGAATTTGTGATACTTTGTAGCCATAGTCACGTAATTGAGTTTGCATCCACATGACTTGTGAACAGCAGCTTGCGGCGGCTACATATTCAGCTTCTGCGGTTGAAGTGGACACGCATGATTGTTTCTTTGAAGTCCAGCTTACCAGTCTGCCTCCAAGAAATTGGCAAGAACCAGATGTGCTTTTTCTGTCTAGTCTGCATCCTCCATAGTCGGAGTCGGTGAAGGCGTTAAGCTGAAAATCAGAGTTAGCTGGATACCAAAGGCCAAGAGATGGAGTTCCTTTAAGATATTTGAAAATTCTTTTCACAGCTATGGCATGAGATTCCATAGGATTGGCTTGGTATCTGGCACAGACACAGCTATGGCATGAGATTCCATTTGGTAAACTTTGAAGTTCTTGTGTGCTGCATATGCTAGAAAGATACGAATGGCTTCGAGTCTTGCAACTGGAGCATAAGTTTCGTCGTAATCGATTCCTTCTTGTTGAGAATAGCCCTTGACGACAAGTCTTGCTTTGTTTCGACAAACTATGCCTTGATCATCAGTTTTGTTTATGAAAACCCATCTTGAACCTACTACAGTAACATCAGGAGGAGTAGGAACAAGATCCCATACTTGGTTTCTTTCGAATTCAGCTAGTTCTTCTTGCATGGCTTTGACCCAGTCTGGATCTTTGAGAGCTGAATGGATGGTTTTGGGTTCTGTCATGGATAAGAATGCTCCGTATAAGCATTCATTTGAGGTAGCGGCTCTTGTTTGAATACCAGAATTGGGGTCTCCTATAATTTGTTCTGCATGATGATTTCTGGTCCATTTGTTTAGGCGAGTTTTTTCAGGTATTTCGATTGGTGTTTCTATGTCCCATTGTTCTTCTTGGTCATGTGATTCTGTTGGAAATAGATTTTGGTTGTTGTCAGATATGTCTTTTTGGATTATAGGGTGAGAATGAGGTAAAGAAGGTTCCCCCATAGATGATGCACTGGGATCATTTTGGATAGGTGGATTGGGAGTGTTCAAAGAGGAATTTAGTGTTGGTAATTCCCCCTCAACTTGATCTGCATTTTCTTGGTTTGATTGTGAAGTTTCTGCATCGGAGGTTCCTGTAGGAATTGTAGAAGATGTTAGAAATTCAGAACTATAAGCGGTTTTGGGTTGTTCAAAAAGCAAATCAAGATCAATTTCTATGTCCGTAGAAGGCATTTGTTGAATTGGATTTTGAAAAATATTATCGATCATTTTAGAACCAAAATGTTTACGATCCAATTTCCTGACATAAAATTCATCGAAATGAATATCGGTACTTTCTTCAATTACTCTAGTACGTTTATTCAGTACTCGATAAGCAGCTGAGGTAAAGGAGTAACCAAGGAAAATTCCTTCGTCTGATCTTGATTCAAATTTTGAAAGGTGATCTTTGTTATTCTTTATGAAGCATCGACAACCAAAAATATGAAAGAATTTGATGTTTGGTTTTCGGTTGTTAATGACTTCATATGGTGTTTTATGAAGTTGTTTATGGATTAAAGAACGATTTTGAGTATAGCAAGCTGTGGCTATTGCTTCTGCCCAGAAGTATTGTGGCAGATCAGCAAAGATGAGCATTGATCTTGCAGCTTCGCACAGAGTTCGGTTCTTTCTTTCAACAACGCCGTTTTGTTGAGGAGTGTAAGGGGCTGAGAAGTTGTGTTCGATGCCTTTGTTTTTGAGAAATGAATCTAGAGTTATGTTTTTGAACTCTAAACCATTATCACTTCGGATTCTTCGAACTGGTCGTTTGAGCTTTAATTCAATCTGTTTGATGAAGTTGATTATTTCTTCAGGTGCTTCTGACTTTAGCCTTAAAAAGAAAACCCAAGTAAAGCGTGAGTAATCATCAATAATAACAAGGATGTATTTCTTCCCTTTTATGCTTTGGGTTTTTGCAGGGCCGCAAAGATCAATGTGCAGTAATTCTAGTGGTTCGGATACACTAGATTCAGGAATGCTTTTATGAGAGGATTTGGACAGTTTTCCTCCTTCACAAGCTGCACAAAGAGTTTCATTATCAAGTTTCAGAAGTGGCAGTCCGCGAACAAGATCATTTGCAATCAACTTGTTGATGTAGCCGAAGTTGAGATGGGAAAGACGACGATGCCACAACCAACTAATATCAGCAGAAGCTTTGGACAAGAGACAGATGTCTGGTTTTCCATAGATAAGGTCCATATCTAGTGGATACATGTTGCCTAGACGATCAGAATTAACTAGAATGGCTTTGGTCTTGGCATCCGTGATTATGCTTCGTTGTTTGGTGAAAAGAACTTCATGATTGTTGTCACAGAGTTGTGATACGCTGATTAGGTTGTGTTTCAGTCCGTCAACGTAGGCTACTTTCTTGATGGTGAAGTGACCATTTGTTATGTTTCCATAACCTTTGATTCTTGCAGTCATGTTATTTCCAAAAGTCACATCTTGTTTGGATTCTGTGGGTTTGAAGTCTCGTAGAAAGCTTTGGTTTCCTGTCATATGCTTGGAGTAGCCACTATCGATATACCATGTGTCATCCTTGGGCTCTCCAGCACAAAGTGCCTGCAATTAGACAGAAAGTTTAGGTACCCAAACCATGGTGGGTCCTGATTTGTTAATGGTTTTCGGTGATTTGAAATCATTATGGTTTCTGTTAATTTGACGAAGTGGTTGAGGCTTGATTTGACTTATCAGATTTTCCCAATTTAAGATTTGTTTTTGAAAACCTGTCAGTTGAAATGATTTCTGATTTTGTGAAAAGTATCCTATATGTGAAGGTCTGTTTGATAATCTTTCTTTGTATCTGGGGTCTGGATGGTTTTGGAAAACACTTTGATGATTGAATGGATTTTAATGAAATGATGGTTTATGAAAGTTCCTTGAGAGATTGAAGTTTATCTTTTGAAAGTGACTTTGAATCGGTTTTTGAAAAGGTTTTTGTTTTGGATTAAAGGTTTGTTTTTGTGGCACAGCGATTGGTTTCAAAGGTTTTTCTTTGAAAACAATGGGCTTGCTTTGTTCTTTTGGTTTAAAGACAGCTTGAATGGGTTGTTTATTTGTCTGTTGTTTCTTTGAATACTTTTGTCCCAGACTGTTCTTTCCAATAAAGGTTGAGTTTAAAGAGGGAAATACAGTTGGAGCAGAAGTACTACCATTTTGATGATCAGAATTTTCTCCATTTAAGAAATTTTCAAGTTTGATTGTGCCATCATTCTTTGTTAGTTTAGTAGATCTCAATTGATGAGTTACTGAACTAGCAGAGTCTGATTCAGATTTTACAACTCTTTTGAATGATTTGTTGAAAAAGATATCAACTGGGCTGCAGTTGATAACTGTTTCATCATCTGAATCGTCCTCACTAGCAGATAAGAAAAAATCTGGTAGAGGTGATTTAGAGTTTTCACAAATTTTCCCATTTTTCTTTTCAGTCTCTTCATTTTCAAAAGATTCTCTTCCAATTCCCGGTTTATAATTTGTATCAATTTTGCCAGTTCCCAAGTTATTTGCTTTAGTGAAAACATCATCACTTAATTTTCTGGCAATATTGATAGAATCCAGTTTTCCTTGAAATCTTTGATTTTCGGATTCAAGAAATTTGATTTGCTTTGAAGAATCATCTTGTTTTAGAATTAAACTAGTGTTTTTGTCAGTTAAATCTTGAACTTTTTGTTTTAACTGAAGGACTTCCTTTTCTAAGGTATCTTTTATTTCAGATGAAATAACAGATTGATTTTTTATTTCTAAGTCCCTTTTCTGTTTTAGAGCTTCATTTAATTGTTCTAGGATGTGATTATTTTCTTCAGATTTTCGTTCGATGTCTCTTTCAAGTTTGTCTCTAGTCCTTGTGGATTCTCCAAATCAGAGTTGCAAGGTTTGTAATTCAGATTTGTAGATATCAGATTTGACTATTGTGTCATGATACAGTCTGAGATCAGCTTTTAGACTGTTCTCAATCTTAGTCATGTGGGACTCAAATGGTGTTCTTGAAAGACCGAGATCTGAGATCATAGACCATACCTGATCGATGACATATGGAGCTCTTGTGGTTGGTTCATTGTCAGCCATGAAGCAGAAGTTTGACTGAGCTGGTTCAGTATCTGTTTCATCATCAGAAGTTGGCCAGTATTCCACGCTAGGTTCGTGGAATGCCATCAAAGCTTTTTGCTTTGCTTTCTGTTCTTGTTTCTTCAGCTCTTCGGCTTTTTGAGCATAGTAGGCTGAGTCTTTGACCTTGACTTTGGCTCGACAATCTCGGGCATAATGATTTAGTCCTTTGCATTTGTGACAAATGATTACGTCGTCATCATCATCGTTATTGTCAGCCCTTTGGCTCTTAACGGCTGGTCTTTCAGATGTTTGAGTTTGTTTCTGTTGAGATGGTTTTGAATGATTTTGCTGAAATCCAGAACTTTGGTTATTATAAGAGTTGTTATTATTTTGAAAACCGCGATTCTGAAAGTTTTGTCCAAAAGTGGATCTTTGTTGAAAATTTGGTCTGAAGTTTGATTGATTATGATGTGGCAAAAATCTCTCGAGATTAGTGTTTGCTACCAAAGCACATAATTGTTGGTAATCAGCTTCATTATTTGGATCAGACAAGTCACAAGAATTATTTGAAAAAGCTTGGTTTTGATTTAAATCAATTTGACTTTGATCATGAAAATGTGTTTGGTTTTGAGAGGATGTTGACAACAAAGCAAGTGGTCCTCCAAAAGAAGTAGACGTTGGTGGGTCAATCGAGGATTCATACGATTGTAATTCTCCGTACAGATTGTACAAAGATTCAGTATGAATTGCCGGATTTCCCTGAATGATTAGTTTGACCATTTTCCAGCTTTCATAAAGGTTGTTTAAAAATTTGAGGTTTATCTCATGCTGTGACTTTTTGATGCCCAAATTATTCATTTTGATGGTAATGAGATTGAATCTGTCATGAGCATCATGGATGGTCTCATGTGAAAACATTTTGAAGTTGTCAAATTCGTTTAAAACAGATGTTTTCTTGTTTTCAATGATTCTCTCATTTCCTTCAAAACGATTTTTCAAGGTTTGCCAAATTTGGTTTGCAGTTAAAAGGATTATATCATTCATTTGGCTTAGAATACTGTGGGGTATTCCAGACACAAGCTCCTTTTTGGCTTGAAGTTCAAGTTTCTTCCTCTCATTTAGTATATCCAAGTTACTCGTAAGAGAGGTCATGTTATCTGGTAGAGATCCGTCTACACATTTCCACACGTCTTCACTTATAGAGTTGAGATGAAGATTCATACGACCTACCCATGATTTATATTCTTCGGGAATAAGAATGGGTGCTCGAGTACCTGAACCTATACTGTTAGCAATAGATACAGAATTTATGTTTGAGTAGTTTGCGGAAGACATTTTTTTTTGTTAACGAAAATGTGTTGTTAAAATGAAATTTTTAAAGAAAACTTATTGGTGGTTTATAAAAACGCTACACAAAAGTTTTCGACAAAAATTTTCAAAATAAATCACACAAGTAATTTTTAAATGTTTTTTTTTAATATTTTTAATAATATATTTTTTTTTTGATGAACAAGTGATATTAAGATGAAATTTTTAAAGGAAACTTATTGGTGGTTTATAAAAACGCTACACAAAAGTTCACGACAAAAATTTCAGATTAAATCACACGAGCTCTGATACCAATTGTTGAAAAATACGATTACTGATCTCCACGAGTAAGGTTTTTTAAGCCGTTTACCGTGTGACAGATATGTATTTTATCTATAATATGCGGAATAAATAAGAGTTACGGAATAAAATAAAGCGGTAAATCTAAACTAGACAGTATTTAAATAGACAGAAGGCGGTAAATAAAGTAAATGTTAGAAGTTAGAGGTTATATGTAATAAACGCCATTATCAACGATAACGTGTTTTTACAATAAAATAAAAATGTTAGAAGTTAGAAGTTAGATGTTAGATGTAATAAACGCCATTATCAACGATAACGTGTTTTTACAATAAAATAAAAAGGTTAGAAGTTAGAAGTTAGATGTCTCGGTTAAATACAGTCCACATGTGTTTTCGTTGTCACGGTTCAATTCGGATGTATAGGAAATTTGGTACAGTTGATTTATAGCAGTTTAAATAAATCAATAACGACACATATAATTTTAAAAGAACTTATCGATAGCTGCGGAAGATAGCGTTTTTCTTGATATGTCGATTTCTTGTTCTTCACGGTAAGATGAGGTTTTGGTGATTTTTGGTGTCGGGTAGAGGTTGTTTAGAGGTTTGGAGTTTGGTTTCGGGTAAGGGTTGTTTGGAGGTTTGAAGTTTGGTGTCGGGTGGAGGTTTTGTTTCTTGCGGTTTTGCGGTTTGATCCTCGTTGCCAAATGCAGAAATATCAGAATTTTGAGCTGTTTGGTCGTGGATTAGAGTGTATGGACCTTGGATAATATGTGTGTGTTGTATGATTTTCTGCACTAGAATGGCAAGAGGTTTGCATCTTATTTATAGTCACTGAACACAGCGTTCGCGTCGCGACCAGGAGGTCCGTCGCGTCGTGAAGGTGCCTGTGTCGGGGTGCTTTTGGTCGGCCACTGGTTAGTGCGTTGGGTTGGTAGTCTCGCGATTAGAAAGTTGGTGGTGTCGCGTTGGAGCCTTCGCGTTGGAGGTCTTCGCGTCGCAACCACCATCTCCGTCGCGTCGCGATCGCTGTGGAGTTTTGGTCTTCTGCTTTGCTTCTTCTTCACGTCGCGACCACTGTGTCTGTCGCGTCGTGATTGCTGTAGCAGTGTGATATTTTGTATTTTGCTCTTTGGTTTGTAGCGTTACTTCCTCAGGTTTGGATGTTTTCTCAAAGTTTCTCGGGTCTTGATTTATTCTTGTCTTTGATCTCTAATTCACGTAATCTGAAATAAACTGATAATATTTGTTAGATAATAACAGTTCATCTTATTTCAGTGATTGTCACATACAAAAATATATTTTTCAACATGTAGCACATATATAGTGGTTTTCAAAGTGTTTGTCATCATGTTCAAGTTATCAAATACAAAAATATGAGGGCTTTGTCTATCATTAAAGTCTAGATTATTAAAGTCTAGGTCGACTGCTATGTTTTTAATCTCTAACAGAAGTCCGTAAGCATATGTATTTAATCCAAATTCAAACACACAATATTCAGATCTTACTTCAAAACTTTTTAACTCCCATTGTCGATTAAGTCGCTAATGACCTCATTTTGATCTTAGAGAAGTTACTGACAAACAGGGGGTTTTATGGGAGCCCAAAGCAATTGAATCCAATATCCCAATAACAATTTAAATATATAATCCGAATCAGAGTTCAATGGGAGAGAAAGTACCTCTCGTCGGCAACGCCTAAAGGCCTCCAACACCTTCGCATCCCGGTGACTCACTTGTCTATGGCGCCAAGGTTCGGATCGTCACCCATAACTTCCGGTTGTTACATGATTTTCCACGCCTCCCTCACCGGTAATTCACGCCCACTGGCGATACGCCCCACTCGACAGTCTCGATCCGCTGTCCGTCCTCAGCGACGATGATTCAAACCGACCATCCTCCACCTCTGTCGATGGAGTCTGAGCTGGTCATGCTCTCACCAACGCCGATGCACGATCCGCCTCCAGTCTCACTTCTTCCTTCCCCTCATCCTTACTCTCTCACTAACTCTCTTTCACTCCCTTAGGAGTTCCATTCCGACCACCGTATTGTCGGAATCTCTTCCTTCCCCCGAACTCCACTCTTCTTTCGTCCATCGGAAAAGTTAGGCGAGAAAAAACCCTTAGAAAATAAAACGGACTGATATTGCAAAAGAGAAAAGAAAATTGATTTGAAGATACCGATTTAAAGAAAAAGTATACATAGTAATGATCTAATAAATTAAGTTTTATTCTACTTTATTTTTTATACTTTTATTTGTATTTTAAAGTTGAATAAAATAATTTAGAGTTATTTTTTTAATTTCAAATATACCTTTTCTGCCAATTTTATTCTCAAAATACATGTTACAATTTTTTTTCTACGTACAGTTTAATGGAGTCTAAACAAATCACCCACATTAGCGAGCTTCATGTTTTGAAAGACGACTTCACCTTAAAAGTTGCAGTCATCCGTATGTGGAACCAAATGCTATTTGACAACCCGAATGAGAAATATTCTATCGAAATGATTTTAATCGACGAACAGGTATTTGTGTAATTACGTTTATTTTCCTACTTTAATTTTATTATTAGTTATAGTAGATTTGGACTTATTATGTAACAAATAACTAATTTCTTATATGTCATTCTTATTATTTATATTATTTTGATTTTTATTATCAGGGAAATCAAATCCAGGCATGTGTGCCAAGAATATGTATACCGAAATTTGAGAAAATACTTAAAGATAATGTTGCTTTTTACATGGAGAATCCGTTCCTCGGTATGCAAGTTTCACTTAATAAGTTGGTGGAAAATGAAAACAAACTTGAATTGCAATTCAAAATGAAAGTTACAAGTTGTGCTGATTTTCGAGGTTCTTTATATGGCTTTTCATTTGTGGATTACCAAACAATTATGGATAACAAGATTCAGGAGAAAACACCAATTGGTTAGTGCACAAACTTTTTATGAAATTTTAATTATTAATATCTTTATATGTATACTAACAAATTATTTTGTAACTGATATAGATGTTATTGGTTACGTGTTTCGATGTTATGACTTGGAATATTATGTTGGGAAAAATAACAAAGAAATGAAAAAATTGAACTTGGAATATTATACAAAGAAGAATTTCGAGCATTTTGAATTATTATTACGTCTTTTATTTTTAGCATTATTTTTTATTATTTTTGGTACTTATTCTTTATTTTAATCATATTTTATTTGAACATAGCGTTCGTAATTTCTATCTAAAACCAGCAAAATTTATCATATAATATAAAATATCAAAATAAACAAAATTCACAAATGACAAGTTTATCATCTGCAATATTAATATTTTTTATATTATTTTATATATTTTTTAATCAACCCGTGTATTACACGGGTTTCTAACCTAGTATAGTAATAAACAAGGCCTTTTAGTTGCCAAATGGCATGTCTTAGAAGCTAGAATGTCGTATGTCATTTTCTTCATTATTTGGTTTAAGTCATATTTTTCAATTAATCACATTCCAAATTTAAAATTTTGATTCCTATCTATTAGCAACTAAACTTTTTATTTTCGTTACACACCAAACCAATATATGATTTAAATCCATTTTATGCCATCGAGTTCCAAGGATGAAGTTTGGATAAAATTTGGTCTAATAGATTTTTTTTCTTTTCCATGAGTTGTCATGAACGCATTTTGTGCGATTACAACATGTTTCCTTTTTAATAATTAGATATAGTTTAACTTTAAAAAATATATTTAAATCAGATTTATTTTTAATATATCGGTTCAAAATTATAACGTAATCCAAGTATAGGGAATATTTATACGGAACTATAGAAGGCTTACAATCAATTTTTTGTTTTGTTTTTCTAATTGCTTGTATTTCAATTAAAGGATAGACTACCTATATTTTAGGGGCTTTTTTGAATTCTGATTGTGATTTTCTGGATCTATACCTGATTTATTCGGATTTATTTTGAATTTTCATTTAAGTAAATTTAGAATGTCATGTAGCAAATAAAGGCCTTAAAAGGATGGCACACTAATAAACAAGGGCTTTTAGTTGCCAAGTGGCATGTCTTAGAAGCTAGAATGACACATGTCATTTTCTTCATTATTTGGTTTAAATCGTATTTTTCAATTAATCGCATTCCAAATTTAAAATTTTAATTCCTATCTATTAGCAACTAAATTAGCTCATTCTCTCAATAATTTCACTTATACGGAGGTCGCTTATCAGTAAGAATCATTGAACGAAGAAACAAATATATGGTAGTATTTTTGGTGGGACTGGCAGCACCAATTGCGAGGTTTTCTACATATTAACGTTGCGATTTTCTAGGGGGTTTTAGAACCGCGATCCAAAGGAAAACCGTAAATTTGGACAAAATAATGAGTTTTTAGTGATTGGGAAGGAAGGGATGGGCTAAATGGAATGTAACTTCAACCACAAAAGAGTTATCTTCTTCTAATTCTTCCAACCCGAAGGTAAACTTTCTCAATATTGAATGGAAAGGGTTGAATGAGAATCATGTCAAGAATTATCTTTTATGTTTAAAGCTTCTCGCATGTTTGAAAATTTTGAATTCCCCTAAATCTCGCGACTTTCCTTTTCATAAGTTTTCGACCTATGGATCTTAAGGTTAAACAATTGGGTTTGCCTTGGCTTCATAGTCCACCTCCCTTTTCACATCGTCTTTCTCCCTCCATCGAGTGAAATATCATTGTTTCCAATGGCTATATTTATCATCTAACATTGCTTATTGATTTTTGTATCAATTTCCATCCATGGCTGGGGTTCTCTGCATATGCAATTTTGAAAGCTATGAAAGAGAAGTGGATTTTTCAGATGGAAGAAAATATTTTAAGGAGCATGTTAATATCTTAAAAGACTTTCAAGAGGTAATATCAAATTACGTTTCCCCTTCACGTCGATTTAGGTTTTTGTGTGTATATTAATTTGCGATTTTAGTTTTGATTCTCGATTACAAGTTCTTTGTTTCTGAACAACCTCTTGATTTTTTATTATGATTATAAACAGTTTTAAATAGATTTTTGGATTTTGTACATTTGGTTTGTGGAACGATATGGTTTAATCTTTTGATTTTGTGTCAAATTTCAGTGGGAGTTGAAGAATTAGGGTTCGTAGATTGATAATTATGTAGTTTTCATTGCAATCCGATTAGGGTTTTCTCGTATTCTTGGTTATGTAATTGAAAATCGCTAATTTTGGTGCATGGGATAATGAATGGCTGTTGATTTGGCGAATTTTTCGGAAAATTTTCAAATGGGGTGAACTTTATTCCTTAGTTTTCATTTTAATAAGGCAAAATGACACCTAAACCCCATAACGTCTTAGTACTTGGTCTATTTAGTCCCTGAAATGTTTTATTTGCTCTTGAGGGGCATAAAGTGTACATAAACCGGTTAAATTGGGGAAATGACTTACAATTGCCGGTAGCCAAACCCACTTGGTAGTCGTCTGCTTGCGTGTCCAGAAGAAGATGACGTCCGCGAGGCTAGGTAAGGGTGAGGTAATTTTGTACTGTGATCGACTTGGTCCCCAAGGTTTTGAAATCCGGTCCCCATTATAAATACAAGCCCTAATTTGAACAAATTGAAGACATCGTTACCCAATTTCGCTAAAACAGTCCGAAAATCAAACTCTCTTCTTTGTCTTGTTTGTCCATTGTTGCAGGTATTTGACGATCATGGAGGATAACATGGGTTTCTTGTTCAACGAGTTCAATGTCCATGATATCATCGCTAACGAGCAAACCACCGAGGATTACCTGAATGTGGCGCTGCAGCTGGAGATGGCCCTCGTTCGCGAAGAGATCGAGGCTGGTATAAATCGTGTCCAAGGTGAAAATGCGAGACTACGGGTGGAGCTGAACAACGTGAAGAAGGTGATCAAATCCGTGTTCATCGGTGGGCTGGTTTGCTTGGCAGCCATCGGTGTGGGATTTGTCTTGTTCAAGTGACCTTCTTGGGTGGGCAAGTCGTTTATCTAGCTTATTAAGTAGTCTTGGTTTGTTCTGTTTAGGTTAACAAGGGAAGTCCTTCTAGTGAAGGCATTTTGGTGGTCTTTTTGGTCGAATATGATGATGTTAATTTTGGTGGTCGGTTAGGTCTAATATGTTCATGTTTAACTGGTAGTGGTGGTGATTGGACAACGGTTTGCCAATTTGTGTAATGGCTTTAACTAAGTAATGGAAGTATTTTGCATAAATGGTTGTCATGTGGTTGGAAACCCATTTTTAGCAAGGATCTGTTGTATGAAAGCCAAGGATCTGTTGTATGGAAGTATTTTGCATAAATGGTTTTCATGTGGTTGGAAAAATTGGAACTGTGAAAGTAGATTGTCAAAATTGATAAAAAAAGTTAAAATTGATTCAAGTAATGTATGGATCTGTCTAAGTACATTGTCATCATGTTAAGTTAATTCGTTAAACTGGTGTATGGATCTGTTGTTGTGAAAGTACATTCATGGAATTGTTAAAGTACATTGTCAAAATCCTTCTTCACCTCTTCCCTAAGGAGTCTAACACTCATTTTCTGTTTGTGTAATATCTCATTGGTGTAGTGGCTTCCAATCCAAGCATACGTCACAATAGAGCCCAACCTAAAATTCCTTGCACAATTATGTTCTTCTCTAAGGGACTTAATTTGAAATGACTTTTCTTCACTCATCCATGATCCCCATAGTTTAAAACTGCAATCACCTTGACAACATTTAACTAACAACCTTTTACTATCATTCTTTTTGTAACATAAATGATACCCATTTGCCACAGCATAATTACAAAGCATTGTTTTTAGTTGTTTAGGGTTTTCGAACCTCATACCTAATACAGGCACCTGCTTCTTCCATTCTACATCTGGATTGAACCTAGTTGGGCACTCAAATGATTTGTTGGTTAAATCAACCTCCATTTCTTGTTCTTCCTCTTCATCCCCGATGACCATTGCTGCTTCATCGATGTCTTCTTCTTCATGTTCTCTTGTCGGTGAAACCTCTCCTGTGGCAGATATGTTATCATCAGGACTTACCACTTCATCATTTTCTTCATCGATCCAGTCCTGAATGTTAACACCTTCGTGGTCCACGTAAATTGGCAGAAGAACACAGTGGTAGAGTATCTCGATAAATTCGACATACTCCATTTCATCAGAAATTAACTTTAGCCCCTGAGGAATGTCTTGATCTGGCAAACAATAGTAGACGTTCTTGCATTTCTTTTGCGTAAATCTTTCAAGGAAGTCGACACACTCTTTCAAATCCATGGCTGAAAAATCAACATCGTCAACGTTCTGCTTCATGCCATCGATGTATCCAAACGGTTGCCAATTGAATCTGCCTTTGAAGTGTAACTCGACCACCATACCTGATGCCATATTTCGATCCACTGGTACAGACTTTGGGGAAAAGCGATGCAATTGGGTTTTCAGGGTTTTCGTTTGCCCTCTCTTATTTGAATTTTTTGCAATCGAATTTGTATACGTAATGTTCGCTATAGCTGACTGTAAAGGTTGACTACTAAAGTCGTTGCTGAGTCACCATGCTGACTAGGCCGTGTCACCGGCTACCTCTTTCGTTTTGGGTAAAAGGACTTTTTAAATTTTGACATGTAAACTTTATGCCCCTCAGACGCAAATAAAACTTTTTAGGGACCAAATCGATCAACATGTTAGATGTTATGGGGCTACAGTGTCATTTAGCCTTTTAATAAAAATGAAATCCCTAATTGTTTTCTCGATATCCAGTTTTATTTTAATAAAAAAACGAAATTCCTAATTATCAGCACCATTCAGAATATCAAGTTTAATACAAGTATACAACAAAAATAAAACTCCAAAGAAATAGCATTGCTGAAACTCAACAATTAAATAGATATAGTCGGCGCGTTTTTAGCTTTTCATTATTTTTAACAGCTCTTTTGACTTTTTTTTACCTTTATAGCATTCTACAATTCTTAAAGATTTTCACTATTTCTTGACATTTTTTTTGACTTTTATAACGTCATTAGCCAATTGGGTTAAATGTATGAAAATGCAGTGTACTTTAATTTAAACATCCGATTGTGCATCTTATTGGGCTATGCATGAAATGACAATGTACTTTCATTTACATATGTGTTGTAGCATATTACTTTCATTTCTTAACCTTTTTAATTAATTACTTTTTTTCTTATTAAATCATTGTAATTTAATAATAAATTTTAGGTAAAGTTTTCATACATTCTCTATTGTGATTTTAGATAACAGATTCGGTTACGAAGTGGCTGGCTTTATAAT
Source organism: Cichorium intybus (assembly GCA_023525715.1). Classification (NCBI taxonomy): domain Eukaryota; kingdom Viridiplantae; phylum Streptophyta; class Magnoliopsida; order Asterales; family Asteraceae; genus Cichorium; species Cichorium intybus. The sequence goes on along the minus strand of CM042011.1, from coordinate 680,711 downwards.
GGATAAATTATGTGAAATGGATTTTATTTAATGAGAAATAGTCATAATATAACCTTTTAAGTACACAATGGATATTCTTTTCTGCGCACCTGGTTAGAGCCTCTGTTTTCAAATGATGTACTATTGAGTAAATTCCCAACCCAGATTATGCGACATGGCTTGCTGGTGATGAAAGGGCGTTTCTGATCATTCAATCTACTCTCTCTGAGGAGGCTATGGCTGAGACAATTGATCAGAGCCGGTCCATCGATTTTTAATACCCCGGGCGAGATATTAAATTTATGCCCTTTTATAAAAAAAGATCACCAAAAGGTAATAAACTTAAGCAAACAAAATTCATAGAAATACAAACAATAGCTACTAAAAGCAAAATCTTCATTCAATACTCATCACTTGTTATTTTATTGACAAATTGAAACTCATGTTTCTATCATCGAATTTTCAAATTCAATTTTCTTGTATCACAACTTGACACAAGTATCCACAACTTGATTCTTATGTTTAAATTTCATTACATTGAGATTATTTTCACATTATCAACTTCACCAAATATATATAATTGAAATGCCTCCATATCTATTGCATTGCATATCAAAAGCGTATTGAAGGGGGAGGTGTTAATTCTTCCAATGGGTATAATCTTTTCTGAAAAAACAAACAAGTAAGGAAAATTTAGAACCAAATTCTGAAATGATTAATATTAACATTAACAGTGAAATAAAAATCAAGATTAAGCAACCTGCATTTTTGCAATCAACAGGTTGACCGACTTTGATGAGAACTTCAAGGTCAAGAAAAAGACAAAGGGACATTGAACCCAGGGTGAGACCCGACATAAGCCTAGCAAAAGCCACCAAGGCAATAGATTGAGGCTAAATTGGAACCTTCAAGTCTTCAATTCAGAAAAATGACACCTTCAAACCGAAAAACTAAAAACTTCAAGTTAAAACCTTGACGACAGACACACAGAATGAGAGAATAAGAGAAAGTCAGAAAGTTGGAAAGCCAAAAAAACAAACCTTCTACACTCAAATTCAGAACTCGGAGCCTCAAAGCAAGTCTTCAACTTCAAGTCTTCAATCTAGAAATACAGAGATTGAGATAAAGTCAGAAAAATTCGAGTCAAATAGATTGAGATAAACCGGAACCTCACTTTATAAACTTTAGGAAATTTCGAAGAACTGAAGAAGGAACTGAATCAACCGCTTACAGTCAGAAAAATTCGATTCTTTAATCCATAGAGTAATCTTTAGATTATAGAATACAAACTAAGAAAATGAGAGAAAGAATTCAAGGTCAGTTTCTAGAGATAATTGGAATTGTAGAATCAGATATTTCAAATGAATTTACATTATCGAAATAGTTGATTTCAAACGGGATTAGATTACCGAATAGTTGATTAAGAAGTATCGAAACAGACTCCTAGATCGATCATCGATCTTTACCGGCTAACGTCAGCGACTCCTCGATTGTCTATATTTTTCTTTTTCCAATATGACGATTCCAGCTCTCGAAAACATTTACCCAAATCCCGCCTCCCTTTTGCGTCTTCCTCCAGGGCAACGATATCATGAATCTCATATTGGGCTACTTGATTCAATTCTGGAATGGGCTACATTTTTGGGCTGATTTTTTATATCTATAATATATTAAATGGACTAAATATATATGCCCCCCTCCTTAGTGCTGCCCTAGGCCGTAGCCCAGCTCGCCCATGTATTGGGCCGGCCCTGCAATTGATCTCAACATTACACGAGAACTGTGGCAGACCCTCGATAATAAATTCAAAAGTTTTGAAGATGTCTTATGGTACGATTAGTTCTTCAGATCATACAAAAATCCTTGATCTTATGACTTTACAAAAAAATATAAACGAAATAAAGGACAAAATATATTGAAATTTCGGAAATATATGTATAATGAATCCAAATATACATGTAAAGATTTTTTCAGAAGTTCAAAATTATCTGAGAACCCGAATTTTTCTTCACGGTGACTCTTTAATATATATATATATATATATATATATATATATATATATATATATATATATATATATATATATATATATATATATATATATATATATATATATACTAGGTATGTCTAGAGGTCCGTGGCCCACGAAGGGTAATTTGGGTATTTCATCCAACTTTGTCTAGATCTTTGAAGAAATGAAAGTACATGTGTAAAAATCTCGCAATGAACCAGTTGAATTTTCATAAAACAAATAACCTGCTTAAGAATTAAGATCACTTTTGGCTAGGAAAGGGAAGCTGGCCAAAACTTGAGAGATGTCATTTGGAGAATTTGGAGAAAAACTGATTTTTTATAAAAAGGACGACAAGAACAATTCAACAAAAACAAATACACATAAATCTCACTAACTCTTAAGATTCACTAATTATGCACTTTTCTCACAAAGCTTCTCAATAAGATGAGCTGCATCTTGAACAGTAGCAAAGCTCTGTGCACTCTCCTCTTCCAGAGTGATACCAAAAGCCTCCTCAAGCCCCATCACAATATCCACCTGGAAAAAGGGCAAAATCGTAAATTAGGCTACATGTACTAAACAGAACAGGTTGTGGTTGTAGTTTGTACCGTGTCGATTCACCAGAAACTGAAATGTCATCTTTTAGAGCGAGTTGTTTTCTCACAATGTCACATAACTTTTTTCCATGTTTCTGGTTTGGCCTACATGAAAATGTGGGTATTGAGTTTTATTTATGTGTATTTATATGAATGCAAGTGGAAGGGCAAAATAGGAAGAGTTACTTACAGGCGGCAGAATGACAATGGGAGATTGGTTCTTTCGGAATTGGAAAAGGAAACCAATTTCAAACCAGAGATCTTGGTTGGTGCCTATAAAAAATTGTTAAAGGGTAGAAATTGACAAATTGTTAAGTGTATTAATATATCTGAATTGGTAGCATTAGATTTCAGCCATTGCATTGGCTAATGTCCAGACCTGAAAGTGGTAGTGGTTGACCGCTAAGCCCTTGAAACCAAAATAAATATAGATTTAAAAAATATTATTTTTTGCAGCAAATAAAAGATCATGACTTGTAGAAGCATAACAGTTGGTGTACCATAGAGATGCTCATATGCAAATGTTCCTAAGTAGAAAGATCGCTTTCACTTTTTGAATTCTTTTTTTTGTCTGGTTGCAACGAATCAGCCCTTGATCTGCTTCTGTGTTTCTCCTTTGCATGCTATATGCTATTGCTAGCTAGGATATTCAGTAATAGTATCTTTCAAATGACACATGGTCTGGTCTTCATGGAAGCATCTGCAAAACCCAGTTAGAATAATCAAGTTAAATATGTTTCAGTCGAATAAGATTTGAGTTTAAAATTTCACTCCACAAAAACTATATTTCAAAACCCCATTTGTCACGATAGTAAGATGTAATAAGCCCTCTCTTTGAAGACTAAATCCACCAAATACTCAAAATGTAAAATACCATTATTACCTCATTTAAATAAAGTTCCTCGCCTGCAGTAATAGATGTGTTTAGCTCTTGCTCATTCTCTTCCATTTGAGCCCCAACTCTTTTAATATCATGTGAAACTATACAAAATATCTATCTTAGACTGGATCTATCATCATGCAACTTTATGACATTCATTTTTCAAGATGACCCACAAACAAAAATCAATAAATTAGTAATCAGATACACTCCAATAAGTATAAACTTTAGAATCCCATATCTAGGAGAAAGCCAACAAAGCAATCAGTCAGATTAAAAGCCAAAATACGTAAAGAATTAAGATAAAGAGTAATGTTATTTAAACCTTTTACGGCTCGTGTAGCTCCCAATCCTTTTATCTTGTTATCAGTTATCGTGTTGGCACATAAATCCTACAATCAGTAAGATTATTTCAACTTGTTTACATTCTCATTACATGCTTTGACTGCCAATCCAAACAAACATCATTCATAACAAACTTTTTAAATAATGAAACAAGAAAAAGAATCCCTGATGGTTTCCTGAAACCCTGTTCCGGAAGTCTGTCCCCACTCAGCAACCATCTAGTCAAGACGGATAAAGAGCCGGCCATGACATAAAATTTTCCAAGTAGGATCAGATTATGACCACTCACCATTAACAATAAATTTGTACTTCAAATTAATATACAAAAAGCCATTACTTATTTGATATAAGAAATGAAACTAATGCCGATAAAAGATAATTAACCTGATGGTAACCATGTAGTAACCAGGCTGCAAATCATCTCAAGTGCAATAGAGCTTGTTAGTGGTGTCACCAAAAACTATAAACCCAACCCTGAAACTATAACCAAAGTCAGAAAGGATTAGAAATTTCATTTGCTCCACTTTATCTACTTGAAACTTCAACAGAGGAATTTTTTTCATTTCTTGATTTGAACTCGTCTAGATGGAATAATCAAACCTATTATGGCTAAGATAAACAACACAGACAACTCAATATATGAGTAAAAATGAAAAAAGCCTGAAACCTGAAACCTGAAAACAGAAGCGGAAGATGGAAGAGGAAGACAGGCAGAGCTTTTCCGGTTCGTTTCTTCTTCTTCTAGGGAAAGCCCAATATGATGAGAAGCTCATATATCTGTTATCAAATATTGTGGTAGTGGTATACCAGTTGTGTCAAGCATGGTTGAAAGCTATTTGCTGATTATGAGATCTATTTTTGAGCCCTCGCCTGGAACGATATTTGACAATTACAATTCAAGGCAGTGACGTTAAAGCTTTAGATAGAAGAAACTGTAATTGATTGAATTTGTGTATTGGGAAGGGAAAAGTGGAAACCTAGGTGTTTGGTGCTTTGGTGAAGCTGCATTGGAAGAGGGCGGCAGTGGAGATGATTCATGCCAAACCTCCTCGCCATTGACACGAACACGCACCAAAGGAAAAACTCTACGTGAACTTCACACTTAGCACCATTCTGAATCATTGAGGCTGCACCATGTACTTGTGAGCCCTAATTTTTAGAAAGGGGTGAAGGAGGAATGAAATAGAGAGAAGACGCTCCCCAGAAACGTGTATCAGCAAAAGGAGGTAACCGAAGGTCATTTACCTTCGATAATGATTGGAGCGACATAATAGAGAGAAGGCGGTTTGGGAAAAATGGAAAATAGCTTTAGTTATATCCTCCTTCATCATCTTCAAATTCTCTTCTTCCTCAACGACAATCTGCACAACCTTCGTTGTGGGTTTCTTCTTGTTACAGTCGTTGCACGATGGTGTGAGTTAGAGCATGTTTGGCCGTGTGTTTAGAAAGTGCTTATGGGCTTTTTGACTTCTCAAAAACCTAAAAAGCTGAAAATAGTGTTTGGCAATCAAGAAGCACTTTTTAAATCAGCTTTTTATTACATTGCAAAAAGCTATTTTTAAAAAGCATGGGGAACCTGGCTTTTCAAGGAGAGAAGTGCTTTTTAATTACCAATTGACAATATTACCCCCAACTACCATCTACCCTCGTATATAAAAGCTTATCCAAACACTTTTTTTTACCTCCTTATCAACTTTTAGCTTTTCCCACCATATAAGCTTATCCAAACACTTTTTTAAAAATTCCTTTTTGAAAAGCCAAAAGCTCATAAGCACTTTTGCCCAAAAGTGCTTATGAGCTAAATAAGCTTAGCCAAACAGGCTCTTATACGCGTGTCCTAACTGGTGTAAGGAAATAAGTGGTGGAAAAGGAGGTGGTGAACAGTCGGTCATATTTAAAAAAAAATATAAATTCAGAAAATCTCATATTTGCGTGAAGAACACGCTCAAAGCTCAACCTCCCCATTCTTTATATAATGCTTGAGGTGTCAAGCGGATTGAATTCTTTACTTGATTCTGAAAAAGCAACATTTATTTCTTACAAATTCAGCTTGCTTGATTTTTAAAGATACTAGGTTGAACAAGTTGGGGCTAGCCCACTTGGCTAACAAGGTGATTACTAACAAGGAGGTCATGGGTTCAAACCCTGACACTAACATAACAAGGAGTAGTTTAGGAGTAGGAGTAGGATAGATTTGTCGTTCAAAAAAAAAACTAGGTTGAGCCCGTGCTTCGCACGGGTTGGACCAAAACGTAGTAAGTAGGTTAGACGGATTTTAATTCTTTAAAGATTTTGACTGTTCTTTTGTTTTTGAAATATTTGAGGTTGCTTTGTATTCACAATTTTCGTCTACGATTCAAAGGCTATTCGTATTATTTCTTTATAGAATTTGAATCTTCTTTTCTTATATTTTTTTGTAAGTTGTTAAAAGATTTTAAGGTTGCTTAATTAATATTTACAGTTTTTCTCTACCACTCAAAGTGTATCTTTTATGGGACAATTTTCATTTGATTTGAAAGGGGTATCGCGCTATAGAGAGTCTTTATCGAACTGAAAAATATTAATCGTTAGTTCGTAGTTTTTCAACTTCCAATCAAGAGAACATAATCAACAATGTTTCCTGATCAAACAACCACCTTTTTATTAAATATCAAAATATTCTTTTAAGTCACATATTTATCTTGGATTAATACAAAGGTGTTGTTTCTATTTAAGTAAGAAGATTTAATTTGTTAAGCTGGAGTGAATTAGGTCATTCTTATTAATTTAAGGAAATGTATAACTTAATCTAGGTTCTCATTTTAACCTTTCATCATAATTTCTAATTCTTCTATAGCACTATTCAGTTACTTCTTTGCCTTTTCAATATCACCACTATGGTATGCCAGTATGCCAATATACCAAAAGATTGATTCTTTATAGATCAATTTTGTGTTATTATGTAACTATATATTAAAAATTCACATATCTGTTGTAGACTAAAAAATTCCTCTAAATCTTGGCCTTGTTATGAAAAAAAATAAAACTTAATTAGGTTGCAGAATTATTTCGAATATGTATAATAAGGGTATTTTGGTCTTTTAATAAATAGGAAGAACTGAAATGATTTCCGTCCACCCTAACATGTAATTTAAATGATTCTAACGGAACTAAATTTCATCCATCAGGAAACTCATGGAACAGAAATTCCAATTCCAATTCTGTCGGAATCCGTGAATTAAACACTCCCTCCAATTGAAACTCCAGAGAACTTATCCTTTTCACATTCGAGAGCTTGAAGTATCATCTCAACCTGAATGAAAAAAGAACCAAGATCAGGTAATGTTATGAGTTATCAACACACATAAAACAAATAAAAAAACAAAAATAATTTTGGCCTAATCACTTAATAGATACATATTACATATAAAATTATGAATCCATACCTTATCAAAGTCCTTGACAACCTTAGCTTCATTTGTAGAATTTTCTTCATATTCCATCCATAACTCATAAATCTCCTCAGCTGTAATACACTACACCAAGTAAGCAATCACAACATAGCAATGTACTTTCCCTTATTTGTTTATTATCTCATCTTACTTTCATTTCTTTCCACAATAGCATTGTACTTTCAAAGTTTTCTTTATTAAGACATTGTACTTCAAAACATCTACTATAACAATGGAAGGTGCTTTGTATTTGAATGATATTGCAATAATTTGGTAGATTTTTCAAAGAACAGCGATGCAATAGGAGGAAATAAAAATATATAAACGAAAGTACGTTGCTATTTAAATGATATGTACCTCGTGGTCCTCCACCAAGAAGTTTGGACATATGGTCAAGTGCTTCTTTCTCCATTCGACTCTTTTCCAGCTTTGGGATCCCATCTGATGGAGTTATGTCACCAACAATGACTATTTAAACAATAAAATGGTTATAAGTTACTGAAAATAGAATCAGTGAAGAAGATGACATTTTGGAATTTAGACATAATACATAGTACCTTCTACAATATCATGCACAATTGCCATTTTTATACACCTAGAAGATGAAGGAAAAGATATTAAATTTAGCCATAACAATCTCTGCTGTTTTGATACTTTCAAGCAATGCATGATATAAGTTATTCATCTGAGAAGAAAAACCTAACTTGCCTCGGTTGATACCAGGAGTATCTCAGAAGCAATGTACATGTGATCTGCAATAGATTCAGGGCCTGTAATGTCTCTTTTCACCCATCTTGCTCTTTTGGTCGACTGACAAACACAAAATTGCAAATGAAGATACCAATAACCAAATTCAGAAACGTCCATGAAGGGCCGAATCATTCATTAAGGTTTCAAACAATCAGATTTTACCTGGTTGAAGATTCAACCAGGTGAAGCGCCGATTGGATTAGACTGATGGTGAAGGATCTGTAGTAGTGCGACGATGATGGTAACTATCCAATAACTTAATGGCGGTGCAGGTGCTTTGGTTGTAAGCAGAATCGGATTGCGGATGATGATGCATTGGATACTGGAGCTGCAATAATGATTATAACATTAGATAGTTACTTGGAACAGGGACCAAAAACGAATAAGAACCGAAATTGCAAGAGAGAACTTTTCGGGACCAATATTGCAAAAGTCAGATGTACTCAGGGATCAAACATGTACTTCACTCTTAAATCTAACTAATCAGTTGGTAGTCTTATTTTAAATGACCATTTTGCCCCTAGACCAAACTTGAAAAAAACCAGTATACCACAGAAACCAGTTATGTAAGTTGTTATTAAATTTTTTATTGAACTATCTTCTAAATTATAATGTATATTATTTTACATTATCTTAAAAGGTGTAAGATTCTAAAATATTTTACATTTAAAATGACCATACAGTCCCTAGTCCACCACATTTTTTGTTATTTTCTTCAATCTTGTAAATAATGTCTTAAATATGAAAACATTTCAATTTGACAAATTCTAACTTTTCAACGCATTGATTATATAAGACAATTTACTTTAATGCAGATTGTACTCATATTCAATTAGTACTTACGATTACTAAAGAATAATGAACAAAAAATACCAATAGGCCAGGGACAAAATGGTCCTTTTTAAATATGTAGAATAATTAAAAAAACTTATACATTTTGAGATGACTAAAATAAAAACCGCAATAATTTCCAATCAATAGAGAATTACATAGTTGGTCCCTGTGGTATACTGTTTTTTCAGGTTTGGTCCAAGAGCATAATGGTCATTAATAAAACCCCTAACAGCCGAGTAGACAGATATAATGATCCACGGAACAAACTTGTTATGAATCATCAAAATAAGAAACGGATTCCTTTAGAACAAAAACCAAAAAAAATATACTAGCAGGGACCAAAATTGTAATTTACTCAAATAATAATGACAATAATAAAAATCATAATACTAACCTGCACAAGTTTTGCTCCAAGAGTGTGTCATAAAGAGAGGAAAGATGCCTATGAACAATAGGGTCTTCATCTAATTGGGCCTTAAAATCTTGCAGAGCAGTTTCAAACAACTTCAAAGACCTTTTCGAATAAGCATCAGCAACATCTTTCATTGCATCAAGTTCCGGACCCAAAAACTTCAAAGCTTTTGACGAAATTATCCCCACCACTTTCTACTTCGACATGGTGAAGTCATACAACACCCTCAGAAACACTGTTTATATTGTAATTACTTTCACTATCTCCATATACAACTCCACTCTTTCTTGTACCTGTGGATGATTTTAATATCCAAAAAATAAATAACTGTTTATAATATCTATTTTCCAACAAAATGATTAATTCTAATATCCATACAATGAAATACTTGTGCACTTGATTAAATAATCTAACATATGTAACGGTAAAGGTAGACTAAACCCACCTTGCTCCTCTTAAAACAATTAGGCATTCCAAGAGGACCAACCACCGAGAATTCACTTACCTTTTTGCACTCAAATTCTATCTTTTCAACAAAATTGATTTATCCGAATGAAATTACCAGTCTTGGATTGGAACGATTCGATGGATCCCAATTCCTTGTCTTGAATTCCGATTTCCATTCTCTGAACCTGCAAAAAAAGGTCAATTACACTTTTCCACTGAAGTGATCATCTACAGACTTTTTTCCCCAGAGACAGTCTATTTCAAAGTCGATTCCGACGAACCCAAAAGAACCCTCTTCTGTCGAAAACAAAAACACAATCAAATTAGAAAATCATAATAAAAATTCACACGACCTAACAACACTAATTTTGAAAGAGAAATAAACTACCTGAAAATGTAAGGAGTCTTGAGAAGTGTCGAATTTAGCACACAACTACCGTCGCTTAGAAAGAAAACGGGAGAAACAAAGCAACAGAGGAGATGGCCGGAGACTAATTAAGAAAAGCGGGAAACATCGAAGCAATAAAAAAACCACGTAACCAAGACGTGGCAACAACAAAGATCCCAAAATCTGCTTCTATTTCATTATATTTCATTATATAGTAACTAGCGATTATATATATATATATATATATATATATATATATATATATATATATATATATATATAGGGTCGAGATCATGAAAGAACCTAAAAAACCCTAGGAACGTAGGAACTTTTTTTCTGCACAATATTTTTCAAAAAAAATTGCATCCAATTTTTTTATTTAAAGCGTCTAAGAGATTTTTAAACCCTAAACCCTAAACCAAACCCTAAACTCTAAACCCTAAACCCTAAACCCTAAACCCTAAACCCATATAAAAAAATAAAAAAATGATTTTTTTTAATTTTTTTTTGTAATCTTCTAAACCCTAAACCCTAAACCCTAAACCAAATCCTAAACTCTAAACCCTAAACCATAAACCCTAAACCCATTTGAAAAAAAAAATTAAAAAAATGATTTTTTTGAATTTTTTTTTGAAATCTTCTAAACCCTAAACCCTAAACCCTAAACCCTAATGAAAAAAAAAATAAAAAAATGATTTTTTTAAAATTTTTTTTGAAATCTTCTAGACGCATCATAACAAAAATTTTGGTATATATATTTTTTTGAAAAATATTGTGTAGAAAAAAAGTTCAGAAAATGGGTTCTTAGGTTCTTAGGTTTTTTTAGGTTCTCAATTGAACTTTACTCTATATATATATATATATATATATATATATATATATATATATATATATATATATATATATATATATATATATATATATATATATATATATATACATACATACTAGGTTATAAGCCCGTGATAATCATGGGTTGTTAACTCAAAACTGTATGTGTAACAGGGAACTTTAATTTGATTTATTTGGTTTTTATCACCTATAATGTATTTTGGATATTCGGTAAAGTCTAAAGAAATTAAAGTACCTTCGGTAAAGTTTAAAGTGAAAAAGTACCTTCGGATAAATCAAATTAAAGTTCCCTGTTACACATACATACAATTTTGAGTTAAAGTACTTTCGGTAATGTCTAAAGAAAGAATTTTGGATATTCGAATTTGGTATAAATTTGTAAATTTTTAACATAAATCATATGAAAATAGATGGATAACGTCTCCTTGCAATTACACTTATTTAAAAATAATTAAACTCCACAAGTTTGATTTTAAACTTTATATTATATGAAAATAGATGAATTTGCAGCCCGTCCTTAGTCAACATCCGTATGTAGTCAAAGTGATCAACCGCCACCATCAGCCACCCATCTTAATTTGTATCGATAACGTCTCCTTGGATCTTTTCCATGACCTTATATTAACAGCCAGAGTTTTAGTAGTCGTTATCATCCGTGAAAAAGCAAGTGAAAGATCAGTTATCTTCTTATTTAGACATTACACATTGAAAAACCTACTAATTATAACATTGTAATTATAGTTTACAGATTTAAGGATCATATGCTACCACAGTTAGGATTGATCAGACTTCAGCAAGGCATTATAAAAAATATCAAGAACATTTTTTAAAATAGACTTACCAATCTTGCATCAAACGTCCAATCTTCCATATCTATCCAGCCCATTCAAACCATATATGCTATTTTGTTTTTATACATAGGATTCTCGTCCTTTCTATAATTGCATCTTTGGATCTTTAATTTTTGAATGAATCATGAAGTCAAGTGGAGATAGTGAGGGTTGAGTGGAGAAACATCAAGATCCGACAACCAGCAGTTAAATAAAAAGGATAATTAGCAGTTTCAATAAATCAAAGGGTTAAATAAAAGATAATCAACAGTTTCCAAAAAACTTGTAGTTTCATAAAAACGATAAACAAGAAGATCATATATTTATAACCTTCTTTATGTGTTGTGTACGCCTTAACTCAACCATCTTCCTTTTGTTGTAGTAATTACCAACTTCTAACATATCCAAATCCATAAATCCATAAATCTTGAAATAATTGGAATGTAAAATAGTTTTAGCAATGTATTTTGCAAGAACGATTACAAAAACCACAATGGCAGATAAAAGCAACATCATCTTTAAACAAAAAATAAAAATGAAAATATCAATTCACCACCAGATGTGGTGAAAATACAATGTAAAGAATCTCGAACTCCTAGTAAACCGTTATATGAACAATATCCCTCTCCAAGATTTCGTGAAAATACCAACTCACCGCCAGAACTCGGCCTAGTAAAACATCATCCAACACAAAGATATAAAATAGGAAAGAGATAAAAAAAATGAATTATTTATAGTCGATAATGATAAATACGTTGCATAACGTCATACCTTATAATTTTGCATCACCCCACTTGAAGCCATGTGGACATTATTTCCTTAATCTTGTAACACTTATATTTACCATAACATTTTAAAGGATGTCTTCCTCTTGAGATAATATTTATGAAATTGATGACAAACAACAAAAAAATGAATTGCAAATGCGAATGGAGTGGGATTATAAACATTTTCTCTCTTATATGATGCTAAAGTAGAAAAGATCACCATTATCAAATTTTTGTTCCACTGTTATCAGGAACCACATATTCATTTATACATGTATTATGCCATTTTTCTACTTGATAAGTGTTTGCAAGAATGCATACCGATAAGTAAAAATAGACAAATTGATGATGAAAGAAGAAAAACCTGGTGGAATGGATCAGTGGGGATGGGTTCGTTGTAGATCCATAAAGGGGTAGAAGGGCATGGAGACAATACTCTTCCATGAAAAACTTCAATCGGCCCAAAGCAGATAGAAAGAAGGTGGTGGATGGTTCGAAGCACCACTGAATCGAGGTGAATGACGGAAGGAAGGCGGTGACTAAGATTTGAGTGTGATGCGATGTTCTGTTCATTCAGCCCAAAATCATAATTTCTTCCAAATCATTATAACTGTTTAAAATACATTGACATATCGAACCCATTAGTATAAAGGTAAAGGTTTAAAATCGAGAACCTGAAAAGATGTGGTGCATCGTTGCCAGAGTCGAAAATTAACTCGAGTTAACTCTTCAATCATCTGTACACAGCAACAGGCACGTAAACAAAACAAAAGGGAAAAAGAAAAATGGTAATGAAACATTGGTGTGATTCGAGGGTATTTTTATGGATTACTTTTGCCGCATTAAAAAAGCCCTAATGTCGGAGAGGATAAAGATTAATTAAATCAAAATAGTATGTGAGTTAGTAACCCTAACCTGACTTTTAGGAACAACTGAAGCAACCGATTGATGCAACAGTCTTATTCTTAATTAGCCTTCAATCTTTTTCCCTCAACTCTTCAATGTAGTGAAGTGGCTTCTAGCAAAAGAAAAAGGAGATACGGGTGCAAAGCAAAAGGATTGAGAGAGAAACACTAAGAAAGAAATATGGAAATAGGGAAAAAGAAACGAAAGAGGCTATGTGAAGTCCATATGGTAAGAATGGGAATGTCTACTAATATCAATGATATCCATATTCTCCATCGGTGGAATACATCAATATGATGTTTTACCACTGAGTATGAAACCGCTGTTGGTATGCTCTCTTCTGTGGCTCTGTAAACATGATTTAGGGTTCAGATTTGAAGAAAACCGAACAAACAAAGGGATACAGATGTTCCCATCGATAATCAGATGTCATCCCCATAAAAAAGAAAGTAACAAACTCTGAAACTATTCCTACCCCCTTCCGATTTATGTTTGATAAAAGCCGATTGAGAGGGTAAAGCAGAAGCGGTGGTACACAGGTGTTTGTGCGACTGAGAGATCTCAAACCATAAAACATAACGAAAAAAAATAGGGAAATCGAGGAGAGATAATCGGTGGTGCGTAATACCAAGAAAATGGATAAAATCAAGCAACGTGTTTTGCAAGTCTAGAAGATTGGTATTCGCGATGAATATGGTTCAGCATCTTCAATGCTATACGCGTGTTGTAACCGGTGTAAGGAAATAAGGCGACCGGGAGTACCGATCACGGATGAACCGTGATGGCCACGGTGGCACCCATCACGGCGTGCACACCGCCCCGTGCTACCGTGATGGGGCGTGATCGTGGTCTACCGTGTTCGTCTTCACGCTGCATCACGCTCAATCTCTTTTGCCTCCATTTGTTCTCCTCAATCCTCTCTCTTCTCTCTCACATTTTTTTATTTTTTTTAATTTAAAAAGATGATGTGGTGTGATGAAAATGTGATGGGTATAAAGGGGGTAATGTGATGGGGTGTGATGAGATAAAATCCTATGTGGCGATGACGTGGCGCCCATCACTTTTGGGCAAAGTGATGGGTACTCCCATCAGCCTAACTGGTGGAAAAGCCGGTGGTGAACAGTCACTAACATAAAAATCCTACAAAAATCCATAAAATCTCTAGAAAATCTCCTAAACAAGACATGTGTCTTAGTCGGTGTCCTTTAAAACAATTCGAATCCTTATTCAGGCTTAGCACCAGCAGCATGGCTCTCCTAGATCTTCAGCCAGCCATGCCAGGTATATCCTTTCACAATTAAAGGACGATTGTATATAATAATGATATATATCATTACTATATATAAAAACCCGTTTTTTCTCATAATTCAAAATTTTCGACAATAGGGTTTCAAATGCGCCACGTACTTATCTTCGAATCGACGGCTACTACTCCAGTTCATCTTCCACACCGTTCTGACAGGCTTCACGCCCTTTCAACTTTTATCCACACCCTTTCATTATCCTCTCAATCGGCGCCATGTTTTCAAATTGCCTGCTTCTCAATCGACTCCAGGTTTCACATCGTCTCATCTATAAATGTCCCATTTAATAGCACGCGAGTTCATCCCCTTTAACCGCTTCCCCACTTTTCACAAGGATTTTGCCTTTATGCCTCTATGGATGAAGTTCATCGTGTTATCGTCGATTCTCATAGAACCTACAGATATGTTCCTTTGCTTGTCATACATCCAATCAAGTAATCATTCTTGATTTGTTTAATAAGAAAGAGGCATTTGGTCGATCCTTCCCTAAAGACGAAAGCAATTTTCCGGATTTTGTTATGGATAATCCATTATCGGAAGGATGCAATTTAGTTGGATGGTTCCGTCATCCTCTCATCGATCCTTTTCTTTATCCATACACCAGGCCTTCAATCGATTATACTTTGCATTGGATTTTTTTTTTCACAATTCATTCATGGCTCGATCGACAGGTCGGTTATCATTCGCTTTTCTTATTGATCAATTGCGCGTTTTTTCAATCGTCCCAACAGCATCGATGGTTTTTTCTGTGCGTTTTCTAAAACGTCATTAAAATTACAAAGCAGCCCCTATTTAAGTTCCTTCTGGTTTAATTAATGATTGATTTTGGTTCTAATAGAGCATGTTGGAGAAAATATGATTCCATGGTTCATAAACTCTCCCAGGGACTTTTGGGTTTTTTCGCTGGTTCCGAATTTTGCCTTTTGGTGACTCCGAATGCAGCATGAACCTAATTGCTTATTTAATTGCGTTTTTATAGCTATATTATTTTTTTTGGTAATGTCCTATTCAACTCTCGTTAATTGTATTTTTCATTATGTATCCTATTATTTGCAATGGGATGCATATGCAAAGCAATTTAGTGGCCATAATTGCTAGATATTTTAGATTAGAAATGCCATAATAAGAAGAATAACAAGAGAACATTGTTATTATTTTGACAATATCAAAGCCCATATCTTAATAAAAAGTTTAAAATTGAAATTATAGTTTTGAAATAGCAATAAATAGAAGTCAGATGCCCGTAATAAACTAATAAATTAATTTATGTTGCTATTTCATGTGGTTAGCCCAACATAGACCTGATTACCTGTTTGACCTTGAGGATTAACTTTTGTTAATTTATTTTTGGGACCAGGCGATCTAGATTAAAGCGTCCTACATTCATTTTGGTGTGTGATAAATACACTTAATAATCGTTATATTTCATGTCTGAATCTCAAGAATCTGAGAATTGATACATGGAATGTCTATCAAGAGTTTTATATAGAAAAGGTTGCGAGTGGTGACATGAGGTTTTGTGCCCACAACTGGTATTTCTTTAACTTCGGGCTAATAAAGTTTTAAAGATTATAAACGAAATCGACAACCAGTTCTTTCATAAATTTTCCTTTAGATTAACATCGAATGTTAGCAGTTGCTATTGAGGACTTGATGAATCTTAATTCTTAAGGATAATCACAGTGCCAATGTAGTGACTAATCCTAAGCCTATTAACAAACCCATGATCAAGAATTCCTGATCCAATGTTAGTAGTCTTTTCTACATACCCTTTTTGGGCAATCCCATGGAAGTATCCTACAGTCTTTGATGATTTTCGTGATACTGAGAAAAAAGAGCTGACCAGAACAATACCCCTCCTCCAGGTATGACTTTCGTTTACTTTTTCCTTTTTTCCATTTTTAAACGATTTTCGTCATGGGCTTGTTTTGTTTGCATTTATCATTCATAGGTTTCTTGTGATTTCTTTTTGGTTAGATTCTTTATGCTTGAATTTTATCTAATATTGTCGGTTTGTAATGATCAAGTGTTGAAGCCGTGTTTTGGGTAATAAATTTTGAACCTCTGTGTAATTGCTATAATGAAAAAACGAGTTAAAATTACTAATTTTAAGAGTTTACAGTTGGGAGGTTTTGCAAGTTCTTGGCAGAAACAAATCATTCTATTAGTTGCTGGATTAAATTTTCATATTATGACATTTTGGTAATGTAAATATAAATTTGCTGGAAGAATAATTTATATTTAGTTGCACCTGAAGCATATCATCAGCAGTTACCACCGATTGTTTGATAACCAATGTTAGTAACCTGATATGATACTTTTTAAAAGAAAAATTGTGAGTTACTTTCTTATACAATTATTTATATTCCCCAATGTTAAATGAATCCTTAGACCACCCTTGGGCCGTGCTGAGCACGACCCTTAAAATGTACCTAGTATATATATATATATATATATATATATATATATATATATATATATATATATATATATATATATATATATATATATATATATATATATATATATATATATATATATATATATATATATATATATATATAGAGAGAGAGAGAGAGAGTTAGCATCTTTTGAGAACCACAAGTCCCCCGAGAACCCGAGAACTCCCAAACCGATTTTTTTTTCAAAAAACCGACCCCATAGGCCTCTAAAACGCACACTTTTAAGACTTTTCGAAAAAAATTTCCGAAAAAAACGACTTTTTTTTTTAAAACTTTGCACATGTACAAAAAAAAAAAAATTGCACATGTGCAAACTTTTTTATACGTACACTTTTTTTGAAATTTTTTTTACAGAACGCCTTAAATATATGTTAGAAAGACATCCATAAAAAAACTTGAAAAAAAATGTACGTATAAAACACTTTGCACATGTGCAAATTTTTTTCAAAAAAAAAAAAAAGTCTTTTTTTCGGAAATTTTTTTCAGCGCCCCGGCACCTATTTGAGCGTTTTAGAGGCCTATGTGGTCGGTTTTTTGAAAAAAATATCGGTTTGGGAGTTCTCGGGTTCTCGGGGTGAAGTTGGTTCTCAAAAGATCCTAAGTCTATATATATATATATATATATATATATATATATATATATATATATATATATATATATATATATATATATATATATATATATATATATATATATATATGTATATGTGTATATATATATATATATATATATATATATATATATATATATATATATATATATGGTATTCGCGATGAATATGGTTCAGCATCTTCAATGCTATACGCGTGTTGTAACTGGTGTAAGGAAATAACTGGTGGAAAAGCCGGTGGTGAACAGTCACTAACATAAAAATCCTACAAAAATCCCATAAAATCTCTAGAAAATCTCCTAAACAAGGCATGTGTCTTAGTCGAGGTGTCCTTTAAAACAATTCGAATCCTTATTTAGGCTCAGCACCAGCAGCATGGCTCTCCTAGATCTTCAGCCAGCCATGCCAGGTGTATCCTTTCACAATTAAAGGACGATTGTATATAATAATGATATATATATATATATATATATATATATATATATATATATATATATATATATATATATATATATGAAAATTTTCAAATGATTAATTAAGAACCACTAAAAGATTAAAAATCGTGATAACCACTAATTCACAGTTTAATAATGTTATATTTTTTATTTTTAACACTTGTTTTTTAATCAAAATAAAATTACCAAACACATAAAAATATATAGTTATCCTTCCTTTGCTATTAGATATCAATATTGATGTGTTTTAAAGAAAAAAAATTACGTTATAGTATTCATAGTTTAATAACTAGAAATTTTATTATATTGTGAATGTTGTAAAACGTATTAAAAAATAAAGAAATTTATTAAGTTTGATGTATTTTCACATAATAAACAAGTGTTAAAAAAACAAAAGAAAAACAAAAAAAACACGATTCTTAATGTGTGAATATTCGGTTCTTAACATTTTAGTGGTCTTATTTGAACCCATTCATATATATATATATATTTATATATATATATATATATATATATATATATATATATATATATATATATATATATATATATATATATATATATATATATATATATATATATACACACACACACACACACATACAGAACCCTTCAAACTACGTAGTTTTGATTAAATATATTCAAACTAATCGTTTTCCAGTTACTATTCCTAAAACTAAGTGAATATGTCTTATTTTTCTTGAGTGTGATTATGGACTTAAATCATTGAAAGCCATGACCAAATTTAGTAAAACTCAGTGTGTCAATTTTATTTATGAAAAGTAATTGAATAAAAGTAAGAAAAGAAGTCAATGAAGATATCAAACCTAAAATCAATGATCAAATCAAGTCACATAACAAAGCAGTGGAAATGCACATAAGATATGCATTTGAAGGAGGGTTTCATGTTAGCAAGGAGCACCCATAAAGAATGATGATGGTATTTTTTTAGTAAATTACATGGTATGTAATAAACAATGTGAAAGGTTTTGAACATACTAACAATGATCACATAGCGACGGAAGCAAATCATATACTAGTCACATGGTCAAAACAATCCACAATAAGCATAAGTTCATACAATTGTTGCAACTACAAGAAATATGAGAAAATTAAATATTTGTTGATCAAATACTTTCTTGCTTGAGATCTTGTTCTTGCCACATTGATTGATTCAAAGGATCCAAACTAGAATCTAATCTTATGGAATCACACTTAAGAACACCAAAGAGCAAGCTTAACAGCACCTTCTTGAGGGTGGAGGCTAAACACCAAAACCCTAATTAGGATTCGAAGAATTTGCCAAGGGGTGATGGGAGAGGGAGTGGTGGAGGCTAATCACCAAAACCCTAATTTTATCAATTTCTTTTTGTCATTAAATTGCTCAACTGGATCTTAAGGGCTACCCAAAAGGATCATGTTATTATCAGAAATATTACCAATAGTTATGACATTGGACACTATTTCCAACAATCTCCCACTTGGATAAGTCAATAAGTCATGAAATTTATATGGTCTAATACTTTCAAATAATCAGCAAAGAGTATCCATCCAATACAACTGCCAAACTCTAATTAGAATCAAGAGACGGCCAATAGATAAGATGACAAATTAATAAACTAATTTCTCCCGATATCTTTTTGTTATCAAATTGATCAACTAGATCTTAAGGGCAACCCAAAAGGATATTGTTATTATTAGAAATATTACCAATAATTATAACCTTCGACACTATTTCAAACAATCTTCCACTTGGACAAGTCATCATCTTTATATGGTCTAATACTTTCAAATAATCAGCAGAGAGAATGTCATCCAATGCAACAGTCAAACTTAAATTAGAATCAAGAGACGACCCTTAGATAAGTGATCTAATATTCCTTTGTTCTACAACATATCTTTATGAACCTGAGACATGGATAAGGTCAATCTCTGTGTTTAAATTGATGTTTCCCGATAGATATTTATGATGACCGTATCAGACTACTAAATTGAACACATCAATTTAGCCAGGGCTCGGCCAAGCACTTAATGTCAACATTAATTCATCAAGGGGCTTATAAATATCGCTTCTCCTAAGGTAGAAGAAACAAATAAACTTTGACTACATAGTTTCTGTTTACTCATCTTGTCACAAATGGACATACCTTGTATTACTGCCAATTATGGACAATGTTGGAGCAAATCAATGTATAAAAAAATTGTAGAGCAAAAATCTCATGTATCTCTGCTTGAAGAGTAAGATATATTATCATATTAGAATTACTTGTGACTTTATCCATGAAGTAATCTTTAAGTGTGTGTTGCTCCAATACTTAAATCTCCACTAAGTACTCATGAGTGTTAGTCGCATTCTTTATGCTATGTCCGATCACCATGGTCAATCTACTAATACTTCATGACAGTCTTAAATCACTACTTACTTCCAAGAGTATGACCAATTATGGAGGTTTTAGTAAATTAATTCTCGGGAAGTGAGTTACAAACATGCAACACGAAACACAATAATAAACTAATGCAAATCGTAGAAATCAAGCATATTATTAAGTCACCACAAAATAATCACCAGATCATGTACAATTTATACTGTATAAGTTTCAAAAGATCAAACTAACAACTAAAACATTTTTGTCATCTCACTCACAAATCTAACGCCTATAGACCTAGTTTGATCATCATGCTTGGTCCACATCAACACCTTTGTGAAATGATCAGTCGGATTCTCCTCTGATGATACTCTACTCACTATGATGTATCCATCCTCAACTCGGTTCCGAACGTGGTGATACTTCCTGAGTATATGTCTTGACTTCACATGGTCCTTAGGTTCTTTAGTCAAAGCAACTACACCTTTGTTATCACAGAAGATTTCAAGGGATTCATTGCTGCTAGGGTCAACACCAATATATCCTATGAATTTCTTTAACCATGTAGCCTCTTTTGCAGCTTCACTAGCTACTATATACTCGGACTCGCGTGTGGAGTCTGCCACCGATTACTACTTGGAACTTTTCCAAGTTACCGTCCCTTTATATACTATGAACATATATCTTGTTCTTCTCAGATACTTAAGAATGTTCTTTTACTGTTATCTAATGTTATCTAATGACTTTCGTCAGGGTTGTGTTGAAAACGACTCACCATGCTCAAAACAAACGAGACATCAGGTCTAGTACATGTCATGACATACATGATCGATCTTATAGTAGAAGCAAGCATATGAGACTCGATTCATTCTGTCCAGATTTTCACCAGTACTAGGACATTGATCTTTACTTAATTTTATGTCATGTTGCATGCGTAGAAATCTTTTATTGAAGTCATGCATCTTGAATTTCTTCAAAATTTTATCCAAATATGTACTTTACATAAAAAGTATTATCATATGTATACTTTTCAAAAACATTATATTTATGTTTGTTTAAGGTAAAAATCAAGAGTAAATGTATGGAAAAAAACATATTTTCTGTCTATTAAAATCATTGGAAACATACTTCAAAATCAAATTTGAAGGATCTATGTTATAAGTTTATTATTAGAAAAATGTTTTTTTTCTTAAACATAAATTGGTTTATTGATAATTTGTTTCTTTTTCGGTAATCAAATATTTAATTATAGTTTATACGGTAAACATTTAGACGTTAACTTTACATGTAATTATTTTCAAATTCAAAGTCAAAGTTTTAATAATTACAAATGATCTGAAATATGAAAAATATTGTAAACTAATAGCACA
Organism: Cichorium intybus; assembly: GCA_023525715.1. Classification (NCBI taxonomy): domain Eukaryota; kingdom Viridiplantae; phylum Streptophyta; class Magnoliopsida; order Asterales; family Asteraceae; genus Cichorium; species Cichorium intybus. The sequence continues at coordinate 658,712 of CM042011.1, read as the reverse complement.
TTAAAGCTAAATCATAACGGAAAGAATATTATAAAAAAGTTCAACGACAAACACAATATATGCATGTTTTTCATATTATACATTATGTCACTGAAACCACGGGCAGACACAAGATTTATCAATAGTCATGATACTGATTTTTTTAAGCTAATATAATAAGATAAAAAAATTCAAACCAAACATAATAACATAAAAACGTTTGATCATCTAACTGATTAGAGCCGAATCCCACAACTACAACTTCAATTAGCCCAATCCCAAAATTTCAATTAGTTCATAAGGTACATAAACACATATGGTTCGACTTCAAATAATAATTGGGTTTCTATTTGTATATTTTGGATTTTTAAATTGCAGCCTACAGTGACACTTTATTTTTTAAATAATGACACTTTTTTTCCTCGGAATTGCATCCTATTAGAAAAAAATTGCACTACCTGTACGGAATTTAACCGTTTCATGGGCTACCCTAGTACCCCATAGAGAACCGTCCCTGATTGAAACTGTATATGATTATTATAAAATTCATGTTAGGTGTATTGGTATCTTAATCATGAAACATTACGTTTGATAATCATGTATGTACGCTTAAAATAACCTGTTTGTTGAATTACGTGAGGGTGGAGGAGGGCCGTCCACAAGGTATTCAATAAGTGACCATAAAGAGGGCTCATTCTCTTTTACAGGCCCTAAGTTTTTATCCTTACGTACTACTAGCCTATATTTATTTAGGGCCCAATTCCTTTTTAGGTTAATCTAAATCGCAACCCTGCAGCATTTGGCAAGCAGAAACGGAAGACGGTTCATTTCTCAATGTCGAATATCATATGCATGAAAATAACATAAATGATGACAATGATTCACATGGATACTAGGTTACAATATTATCTTCAAACGATGCATAAATTGCAATCCAAAATCTAACAAAAATGTTATTATCTCTTACTCTTCTTGATAATCTCGGATTCTTGGTTCTCGTTCATCCTCTCGCCGGTGTTTCCTGTGTTCATTTTGTCTTGTTTTCGTTTTCGGAAAAACATTGACTGCTGCATAGGTATTCACTTGTATTCACTTGTGTGGGCTCTTGGTGGGGCATGTATGCCCCAAAAATGGTTTTCTACATAAATGTATTTACTAAAATTACCGATTGACTATTTTTTAATCAATCAATACAAAAAGCAAATACATTTACGTAGACATCCATTTTTGGTGCATACATGCCCCCACCAAGAGCCACATACAAGCCAATACCTATGCAATACTCAATATTTTTCTAACTTAAGTATTTCTTTTTTATCGTTTGACAATTCTTCGTCAGCCTATTGACATTTAGGCAATGAACTCGCCCTAACATGTCTACAAAGGAATGTATATGGTTGATATCGCGTTAATTTTGCACATATTCCGGGCGATATCATAGTGTTTTTATGTATAAAATCAAGTTAAAAATGGCTAAAATACTCATTACACTTGGAAAATGACTTTGTACAAGATTTTGGACATTTGGGCGAAAACTGGCTAAAGTTGGAACAAAAAAGGGCTAAAATGACAAAAGGCCAAAATGTTTGAACATTAGCGCCGCTAACATTTATGTTAGCGCCACTAATGCGGATTGGTTGTGAAAAATCCGAGTCGTTGCGATTCACTGGCTAACCAAAGACCAAACCCTCCAGAAATTCAAAGTTAGCGACGCTAACTTTAATGTTAGTGCCGCTAATAGTCCTGAGGCCTATAAATAGTGGAGAGCTTATTAATTCCCACGACCTGGAGAGCTTCCGAGGCTACTTTCCGAAGGTTTAGAATGTCGGATCACGTTTTTCAAGATTCAGTTTACATATATTTGGTTGTAAGCAACATTTTTATTTGCATTTCTGTATTTGTTGATTCCATTATAACCATGTCTGGCTAGAACCCGCACTCTAGTTTTGAGATCGGATATGTTTATTGTTTAGTTTGAAACATTCGGTTTGATATTTGTTTACGAATAATTCTAATGATCATTTTCTTGTTTCAATTTAAGTCTTAAATCTGATTTGTTTTTGACTGATCACCCTAAATATATATTTTTCACGCACTGTTAATCGACTGTGTGAGGCACCTAATAGTTATGCACAGTTGATGTTTGGTAACAAAAACAAGCGTCCTTGTTTAGAATTTGGTCATATGTCAACACACTTCCAAGCGCACGAAAGAATTGAACATTGATTGGTACTTGCACACCTTATGCTGTTTCTGCATTCAGCTTAAGAGCGTACTTTAGGTTGGATAAAACGGAACTAGGTTTAGGTAATAAGTTGACCTTTATCAAAATAATTTAGCAAGTTATTCTCATAAATATTGCATTGTATGATTATCTAAAGCCAACTTAGAATTGCATTCATAAACACATCAAAACGAATTCATTCTAATTCGATAAACATAGAAGACTCGGGACTAGGCCTTTATTTATTGATTTTCTCTTAAGTTTATTATTTGCATGTTTCTTTTGATTATTGTTACTTTTTATTCAAAACCCCCCAATTACGTTACACCAAGGCATAAGCTTTGAACTCCATGTCATTGTGGATCGACCATACTTACCTCGTACTCTAATAAAGTATAGTAGAGCAGTGTTAGGTTGGATTCATTTCCAATCTTATTTGTTAGGGATTGATGCCTTTAACAATGGTGCTACTTTTTCATGTACATTATTGTTTGTATTCCCTTTCAAGTTTTGCTTACGTTAAAATGTTGTGTTTGTAGTTATTATTTTTGTTAGAGTTTGTTGAACATCGATGTGAAATGAAAATTTAGAATTTAAGTTTTGTGTATGTTTAAGTTTTATAAGTTTTAGGGTCTATTTTTACTATACATGATCTTCGAAACCTCGTGTAAGGCGTAGTGGAAGGTGTGGTTCGGGAAGGACAACAAAAAAGGATAGCTTGAAGTGGTACCTAATTGATCACCACTCCCCCCAGCTAGATGCCGCAATATTTGAAGTATGCTCCGATGCCACCACCGATCATCCCTCGCTTTCTCCTCTTTCAAACATCATAGCCAGATTCCTTGACACTAGTGGATAATAATGTGAGCCATAAGAAACATCATATAACCAGATTCTTTGACACCAATAATAAAGCATCTGAACATTGTCTGATTATTCGATAAGACATTCTCCAAAGTTGTAATTTGAAGAGTTGTTGAAATCTTGTGGCATCTCAATAACCAACAACTTCACATAAGTCGAAGGCCATACACTCCCAGTACCAAGGATGTACAATGTTTAGATGAAAAAAAAAATGAAAGATGTTACAATACAAAATCCAGTATAGTAATTGTGTTAATATTTAAAAATGTTCAACCCTTCCGGAAAGTGTTTGGCAAAGTACATTTAGAATCTTATGACATCTTTTGAGTTCTTGAACAAACGTATAGAACCAACGCATGATAAGCACATTTCACATATCATTTTTTTTCTTCAAGGCTGGAATTGAAGCTAAAACATATGCAAATAGACTACTCCATGGATAGTGCTTAGCATGGGCCCAAATATCTACTCATCACTTTCATTTAGTTGTCATTTATAACATCTTACTTCCATTTTTCTCTATTAGTATTGTATTTATAGTTTTGTCCTATCGACACATCATACTTTAAAAATACACTTAGTTATATCACTGTAGCAGTGGCACCATTCTTTTAGTCTAAACATATAAAGCATTTCAAAAAAAATGTCTATTGACCGTGCTTGGTTATCGTCTGTGGAGCAAGCCCCGTTAACTTGCCTAATATATATATATATATATATATATATATATATATATATATATATATATATATATATATATATGTATATATATATATATATATATATATATATATATATATATATATATATATATGTATATACATATATATGTATGTATATATATATATATGTATATACATATATATATATATATATATATATATATATATATATATATATATATATATATATATATATATATAACATATTCATCATTTCTTAAAGAGTAAATTACAGTTTTGGTCCCTATGGTTTACCCCTTATTTCACTTTTAGTCCAACTTTCGAAATTTCACGCTGATGGTCCTTGTGGTGACCAAAATCTTACACTATTGGTCCATTGGCCATTAAAAAGACCAATTTACCCTTTTAATTTCTTTTTCGTTTTTAATGTGTTATTTATTAAATGAATTATAAAAAGAAAAATAAATCCACCCTCACCCAACCCTTCCCCCACTACCCTGTCATCCCCCTTATCCAAACCACGGTCACGATAATCAGAATCCAATGGAGTTAAAAACACATATGATGGAGATAATGCCAAGCTTCGATCACAATAATCAGAATCCAAGGGAGCAACGGTGGATGGTGGAGAGGCAGGCGAGAAAGAGAGGTCCACGAGAGTGCCGAGGTGGTTGCCAACCCTATCCTCACGACTACCGATTTACTATCTAAATCGGTATCCAAATCGATATTGTAATCGAAGCCAAAAGCAAAAAGAGTGAGGAGAGTATGTTTCAAATTCAGAATTGTACTTTGATGTTGATTGATTTTCTTTGGATATGAGAACCGGAATTGGGTGGTCTGAAACTGGTTTGTTGATTGATTTTCTTTGGATTCAACAATGAGCCTAATCGAAGCTTCAATTGTGTCGATCGAGACCTAGATCGTTACCTATTCGCTTTGTTGGATATCCAATCGCATTCTGCTATGATTTATGGTACTCTATTCTAACATTACAAACTTCCACTCATCGAATTACAAAATACGCAATTCAAATCGACGGATAAACGCCGACTGTTAGAATCATGTTCCAATCTCCTCCTCGTTTATGCAAAAATCAATTCCTATGCCTTCTTATTTCACCATATACACTGAATTTCATGTCTTTGTATTTAACGACACCTCTATTCCCATATTGCACACGTGATGGAACGGACCAGAGACATTGCCATGGTCTGATTAGCAGAAAACGAGGTACTCGTTGAAAATACTAAAATATGAATAGATTTGGGGATTAGGGATCTGTTAATAGATTTATTACTTTATGTATTGTTAGTTCGAACAAGTTTGGGAGGTTTATTTATGTTTGGATGAGGATTGATGTTGTAGGTTCACTGTCGGCATCAAAAAAGCTTATATGATTTGGGAGTTTTACAATTTGTTCATCCATAAATCTGTAGCAAAACATAAGGAAAATTTTGGATCTTCATTTTGGTAGAAGGGCTCAAAGCCGTGAAAGCAATATACGGTGAACAACTATAATCAATTCAAATCCATCAGTTTGTGGGGAGTTGGAATTGCAGTAGCTGTGTGGATTCATATATCATGTTTAGAACATTTATGAACACAGACATCATGTTTACTTATCTGGGTCATGTTTAGAATATTTATGAACACATACATCATGTTTACCTATTTGGGTCTTCTTGTTGTCGATCGAGATTAAGAGTAGTGTGGTGGGGGGGGGGGGGGGGGGGGGGGGGTTTGTATATTTCTTTTTTTAGTTACTAAAAGAAATACTTAGTTAAAAGAAAAAGAAAAAATAAATTAGAAATGGCATTTTAGTTTTTTTACATGGACCTGAGACCAATAGTACAAGCTTTTTGCAACCACAAGGACCATCAATAAAAAAATTCAAAACTTGGACTAAAAGTGAAAACAGATGTAAACCACAGGGATCAAAATTGTAATTTACTCTCTTAAATTTAAATTTTTAAGAGGTATCATATTTCAGTCGGTATATACAACCATCATATATTTCATCAAAGAAAAAAGAAACAGATACTACCGCCACTTTCCGTTTCCCTTACCACTCGCCTTAGGCTATGGGATGTGCAAGACTCCAATGACCTTCCAAGACACCCGCAATGTCAGCGTCATGTCATCAGGACTCCAGGACTTTCGCCATGGGGTGTGCAAGACTCCCATGACTTCCGTTTTCTTTTCCACGTCATATTTTTAATTTATGTTTTTTTAATTAAAACCAAACATTAAATTAAATTAAAATAAAAACATTATATTAATTAAAAACCATAATATTAAAATAAAAATAAAGAAGACATTACATTAAATAAAAAACATTAAAAAAATTAAACATTTCCTAAATTAATTTAAAATAAAAACATTTCCTAATTATCGTCGTCGGTTTCGTCGTTGCGATTAGCGTAGACGTACTCGGTCAAATCGTGTCGGAGATTTGCATTCGTTTCCGTACTGTGTATTTGTAGTACGCGCAAATAGTGTTCTTCGCTACCGAGAACAAATTGTGTTGGCACCTGTGTCATATAATACGGTTGATAGATGCAAATATTCCGACCTTTTTCTTCAATTATCATATTGTGTAATATGATACAACCGTACATTACTTTGCGTATGTTCTCGAGGTGCCATGCTCGTGACGGGTTTTGCACTATATGCCATCTATTTTTTAGGACACCGAATGCACGTTCCACATCTTTCCGTGCCGACTCTTGAACTTGCGTGAATACTACCCGTTTCTCGTCAATCGGATGTTGGTACGCCTTTACAAATATGGAATAATTTGGATATATACCGTCGATGAGTAAATACCACGTGAGTATTCGGAGCCGTTCACTTTAAACGGAATGTCGGCCACCTTGCCTAGTAGGATATCATTGAATAACGACGATGAATCTAGAAAGTTTATGTCGTTGTTCGCCCCCGGAACCCCGAAGTATGCATGTCAAATCCATAAATATTGTGAGGCCACCGCTTCTAGTATTAGATAAGGTTTGCCGTGATGACCTCCAGTGTATTGTACTTTCCACGAGAATCCCAATGCGTACAATCTATGCTCCCGAGCATACCCGGTAGACCATGTGACTGGTGATGTGCCGCATATAGTTCTTCAATATCGTTTCGTGTGGGTTTTCGCAAATAAATATGACCGTAAAGCTCATAAATATATTCAAAAAAAAGTACATACTTTCCCGAGCGGTTTTTGCCGACATCCGCAAGTATTCGTCCACGACGTCAAAAGAGTAGCCATAACCCAAAAGACGAAGAGCCGCTCCACATTTTTGGTATGGCGTAAAACCCATTTTGCCTCGTCCGTCGTATCGCAATTGGAAAAGTTCGTAGTTGGCTTCCAAATCGTGCGCGATCCGTAGAAACATTGATCGGCTAATACGAAACCGAGTTTTGAAATCCGTATCGTTATACACGCAATCGTCGGCAAAATAGTCATGAACAAATTTTCCGAACTTTCTGCTTCGTTGGTGAGAATATTTTCGACTTCCATCATTGCCGCAAAGACTATCGAAGCACCACCCGAGTCATCTGAATCCGAATTGAAATCCATATGAATTTATATATGTATATATTGAGAGAAAGTGTAGTGTTGTGTGTGATTTATGTGTGTTTGATATATATATATATATATATATATATATATATATATATATATATATATATATATATATATATATATATATATATATATATATACATATAATAAGGATCAATTGAGGACCAAAAGAAGGCTGAGATCGCGAGGCCAAATCTAAGCCATCTATTTTTATTGATCTACGGATATGATTAATTACTAACTTTATACTCATTAATTCTTTTAAATTTTAAATTTTAAATTAAAGATAACATTAAGGGTATTAAGGTAATTGACAATTACCCTAATTTTACCAAGTCATATAATTACTCCATCTCACCTCTCTAGTTACCCTAATTATTCCACAACCATCGTTCTCTGTTATACCGCCAAAGGATTGCAATCTCCGGCCGTTCAAAGTCGACGGAATCCCCGGTCACCGCCGTTCGTCCTCCCCAATCGCGATGGCAGCAGCCGGCTGCTGCTGATGTTCGGTTGGTATTTTATTTCTTTTGTAGTTCCCGATTTTGGGTTTTTGTACTTCCCAATTTTGGCCAACGGATCAAACCCTTATCAAACAAATGGATCAACCATCTGTTTTCATTAGGTAAAATTCCGATCATTTGATATCTCCTGTTAAACCCTTTGATTTCCACAAATATTTATCAAATTGTTGGACATGGATTCTCACACACACGCCCTATTTTTTATCGTTTACATCTAACTTATTTGTGATCTCTGGTTTGTTTAATATTTTTCAGACTCGAATGATTATTGTGTAGCAAACGTATTTCTTAAAAAGCAACAATTAAGATTTATAAATGACTAACGTGTAACAAATATGGATCACAAGATAAAGAATGCAAACTAAGCATTTTAGATGAATCTTTTAATTATTCTTTTTATAAGTTATTGTCAATTAACTTGCTGCTTTCATAATAACTAGTGGGAGCCCGTGCTCCGCACGGGTTCGGCACTGCTGGAGCACGGGTCCGGATAAATGCTAAAAACAACAGCGTACTTGGTGGATGGCCCATCTCGTTGAGTGGGCCGGGGTGTGTCGGGACGCCTTTTTTTCACGGATCTTGAAACCACTTTCTAGATAATGCAATCCTGTCAAAGATAAAATTATATAAAGCATTGTTAATTAAAATACATTATTGTCTCAACCATAATAGAATTCTATTAGTAAAATAAACTGCAAAAATAGCAACGTACTTTTGTTGTTTCATTTATTATAGTTCCTATTACACATTATAATTTGAAAATCTTCCCGGTTATAGCAATCCCACCAACCAAAATCCAGATAAAAAGCAATGTCAATGCTACAATTGAGTAAACTTTTAAAGGAAAACCGAAAGTACGATGCTATAATTGGGTAGTTTGTCAAAGTAATGTTCTAACAAAAAGAAACAAAAAGTATAATGATATAATTTGATAGTTTTTCAAAGCAGAATACGTTAATAAGAAAATAAAAGTACGATGGTATAATAAGAAAATAAATCTTTACATAATTTCCTCCATTCTCGCGATCAGAAGAAGGCATTATATGTAAAGGGATATCTTGTTGTAAAGAATTTATCAAAGGGTTTCTTGCAGCCATACCGTTAGGAGAATTACAGAGTAATGTTGAAAAGGGTATAAGTGGAAAAGCGCCTCTTCATCAACTTTTGCAGATTCATTTCCAATATACTTCCCCCTGCAACAAAACTTACCAAACGTGGAGACAATAAATTGAGCATTCTACTAAAGTCAGTAAAGTGTTTTAGTTCTAATAATGTTGAAGGATTTATAATCAAGCATAATAGTACATTTTCCATTGTTTTCTTCTTAATGAAGGTGTTTGATTATATGTACATCCGGCAAGCTATTTCAAATCTTTATCTTGTAAATGTTTTGGACTGATAACTACTTTTAGTTTCAATATTTCAATGAGATATAAACTCTTTTTACCAATATAGACAATGCGCTATATTTTTTACCCAAAAATAGCATCAGGAAGTTTAGAGAAGAACTCTCTTCTATCTCTATGTGATACATAGATAAGTTCTATAGAGATGTAACAGACTTATGGGCAATGTCATAAACAGATATAACAATTTCAGCAACTATGAGTAGAATAATGACCCATCCAAGAAAATCTGATTTTCTGTCCTGAAGGATCTGTTGAAGGAAACGAATATTATGCTGCAAAAGATCAGAAAATCAAGTGTCACCATGAAAGTGTGGGAAAATTATAAAAGAAGTTTTGAAGTCAAAATATAATTTACCTCCACAAATTTCAGTTTGAAATCCAAAGTAGTAAATCACTGAGTCAACTCAAATTCATCCCTAAGATACTCCCAAATCTGAGCATATTTAGCATCTTTCTGTGCAATATCGGATCTGATTAAACCAATATTTTTCCATCAGTTAATTAACAAATACAAAATTCATGACTCAATTCATACCTTTCAAAAAGTCCAAGCTTAAGAATGACATCAGCAATTTGAATTTGCCTTCCCTACCAATTGAAATAATTTTTTCCTCTTCATTGTAAAGGTTCCGGTTTTTTCCATACCCGGTTAATATCAGTGAATTCTCTGACCATCCCATCAACCTAAAACAAAAAAAGAAATTAAATGAAATTGTTATTTCTTTGAACAATGGGAAACTTGATTTGGAGTTCAGAATTTAGTAGTCAAGAGCAATACTTTGACCTAAAAATCTACCAATTGTACGGATCCCATCAATATTCAAATACTGCAACATTATATAATCTAATCCACCTTGCATCCATGTTTCCAGTGTTGGTTTCTCTTTGACCTCGTATTCTGGTAGTATAATAAAACTCACAAAGTTTAGATTTTAATATGAAGATCATGAAAGCAAATGGGATAACTAACAAACATGTATATAATTTGCCAGTAAACATCTTTAATGAGACCTCACCATCCTTTATTGTTTCAGGTAGCAATCCTGAAGCATATCTTTCAACAAATTTCAAGTACCCATCGGTTTCATGATCACGAACATTAAACAGGACAATTGAACCATACTGGAAAACTACCATATAACAGCAGTCGCTTCCACTTATATTGGTAGATGAACCCTAAAAATATAATTGATTGATCGTAAATATAACTCACATGTATATGAACATTCAACAAATGCTGGAACACATATTAAAGTTTTGAAATCAAATGACTGGACTTACAATAAGCTCAGGCTTGGTGGTGCTGCCAAATCTCAAGACGACATAGTTAGTCATGCGTAATGTAGTTGGGATGAAATTAGGTTTGTATTGGTCCACTAAACTTCTCAAATCCACACTGCACAAAATCACCACGACAATGAAATGGATATTACACAGTCATTATAGGCCCTTAGCCGATCAAAAATTACTCCCAATTACGCAATTTGATTACGCGCAAACAATATAAAGGTGGAACACTGGAATTTTTGAGACGACTGTGATCATACCTAGTAGAGAAGAAATAAGCTCGGACTGGAATTTAAGGTTTAAGGTCCTCCTCAGTCACACCATCATTATAAGGGTCATCAACCTCAGTGCACGCAATTGGCTCGTGCCATTCCCCTGTATCAGCCACCGACACCGAACATATTAAGTGCAAGATTGAAAAAAATATAAACAACATGTGAATTGTCTTCACAGACTTTTTGAAAAACACAACAAAGCAAAAGACAAAGGCTAGCCACACAGTTGTATGACAGACTGAAAACCGAAAAGAAAAAAATCCATAATAAAAGAAGGATAACCGATGAGCTTACAAGTCCTCCATTGTCGAAACTCAACTGTCGGTAATTCCAATTTGAAAAATTCCTTGTCCGTCTGTTCATGGAAGAAGATAAATTAATTTGGAAAGATGGATCATCTGAAACAATTAAAATCGGAAACCTAATTAGATTTGTGCTAATAGAGAAATCGACATGATTGGATTTTAGACTGATTATTTTGAGGTTTTTGAATACGGAAAAGAACTTATCGACGGGAATTGGAGCCCATAAAGGGTTTTTTGCAAAAGATAGAGCAGGCAATGAAGGCGCTGAGGGTTTCATATGTGTGGATGAGGTCGAATCGGAGAAATCGAAGCGACAATCGGTGGAGAAGACGCAAACAGTGGCGGTATAATACAGAAATCCAAGCGGCAGTCGGTGTAGAAGGCGCAAAATCCAGACAGTGGCGGTGTAATAGACGCAACATCGAGAAACGAAGCGGCGATCGGTGGAGAAGACGCAAAACCCACAGTGGCGGTGTAATAGAGAAATCCAAGCGGCAGTCGGTGGTGAAGACAGTATAACAGACGCAACATCGAGAAACGAAGCGGATCCAAAATACAGCCCATATCCGGATAAAGACAATCCGCGTGACACCAAAGCCAAGCAAAAAAATAAAAACGTTACACAAAGGAAGCAAAATACGGCTTTTAATATATAGATAAATGTGAATATTAAAAAACATTTTAGTGTGTCAACACAGATTATTCTTGTTATTGTAGCCTTAATCATTTGTGATTAAACCCTTTAATCATTTGTGATTAAGTCTTTTCATCATTTACGGTTAAATCGTTTAATCATTTGCGATTAAAATTATACTTAAGCATCTTACGTTTAGTTTGTTATATTTGTGGTGGTATCTAATTTATTGTATTTGTATGAGGTGTGGTGAACGAAAGGGGCAAGTTCCAGAGGGTGTTGTCTCTTGGCACATGTCGAAACATTTTTAGTATTTGATGGTTTCTTTAGAATATATTGATTGCAAAAAATGTCAAGTTGTTATATATCGTCCTAATTTTTGGTATTTTTGTGATTCTTTCTTTTTAAAATTAGAATACTAAGTTGCTAATAAACTTGAGTTTCACAACCAATTTGTGTTTCAAAATAGTTTCTGTGTTTCTTTAATCATCACTGATTAACGAATATAATATAAACATTATTAACAAATGTTAACTTTGTTATAATCATCAATGGTTATCGGATCAAAACAATTTTTGCTTCAATAATCATCAATGATTATTATGAGATCAAAACAAGTTTTCGTATCATTTATCATCAATGATTAACGAATGTAATCATGCACGATTATTAAACATTGCTGTTTTTTGTTTGGTATTAATAATTGCTAATCATGCATGGTTATTAAACATTCATGTCTTACATCATTGCTAATCACTTACGATTCACCTTCTAATCATGCAGATTTCAACAGAAAAAGGAGCACAAGTTCATGTGTCAAAGTTGTCCATTTCAAGTTAAAAGATTCAACGCAAGAATAAATATGAAACATATAGTATATTGTGATGTAATCATTTATGATTAAAACCGCATTGTGTTTTTTTCTCTACATTGTGTTGTAATCATTTATGATTAAAACTGTATTTTATTCTACAAATATATTGCATGGTGTTTTATTTATTTTATATTTACAACTATATTCATAGATGATTACAATTGTATTCAAAGTTTTTTTCGTCTACAAATATATTAAAAACTAATTCAATATAAATATAAAACTACATTGTGTTTTATAATCATTTATGAATGAAATTGTATAAATCAAATAATCCAATGAAAAAAATATTTTGACGAAAAAATGATATTTTGACAGAAAAATAAAAAAAATAAAAAATAAGTAAAATATTTAACGTTATATAATATGAAATTATTAAAAAATAAAAATTAATTTATTTGTTTTTTTGGTAACTAACAATCAGAATCCTAGATTTTAGGAAACTATAATTTTGTTATAATTTAATTGAAATACATAATTACTAATATGCCCTTATAAATTGATTGGTCCAGAACTGGCCTCGCGGTCTCAACCTTTTTGTTGGCCTCAATTGATCCTCCCTATATATATATATATATATATATATATATATATATATATATATATATATATATATATATATATATATATATATATATATATATATATATATATATATATATATATATATATATATATATATATATATATATATATATATATATATAGTGTTTAAATTTAAAAAAAAAACTGATTTGTTTTTATTTTCAACGGTAACTAACGGCTATATATTGGAAATCGTTGACGTCTTCACAGGGACGATGTTTGCCGCGTCCTTCCCGGTAAGGTGGCACCACGCGGGCCAGGTACGTCCTTCCCGGTGAGGTGGCATCACACGCTCTCTAAATTGTCAACTCTCTCCCTTCCCTTCTCTCTAGAAACCCTAATCCGCCGCCGCTACCACCACCACCACCACCCGTCATCGCCAGCGTCGCCAACAATTTTCCACCGTAGAGAACCTTCACAACCAAACGAATCCTAAGCCACCATTACCACTACCGGTCGTCGTCCACTATTCACCATAATAGAAAATTACCACAACAACTACCGTACAAACCATACGCCGCCTCCACCACTACTCAACATCGACGCCGTCACCCACATTCACCACCGTAGATCTCTCGCCTGTTTTGACATCGGCGTCTGCCCTTTTTGTTTCTCTATCTACTACAACAAAAGAGCCAAACAGGTCGGTTATTCTCTGTTGCATACTGCTTTTGATTTTTTACAGCGACAAATCAGTTAGATGAGTCTTAATAGATGTGATTCACGTGAGCCATCACGTGACTCACTTGTTGGAAAAGATTAGATATTAGATTTAGTTAAAGTTTCTTATCCCTTCCCTTGTGTATCTCTGTATTGTTAGCTTTATTGGGTTTATCCCTTTTCTTGTACAGATGTATATATATCAGTAATATACGCCTCTCGTAATGGTGGTGAGTAAAATCTTTTCCTCACATGGTATCAGCCAAATTCGATTCTTAAACCTAATTTCTTCTTTCCCCCTTTTTCTATTACTCTTTAAACAGCCACTCATGGCCACTGAAACCACCACCGTTTCTCTTCCTTTTGCCACTATGATTCACATGATCACCATTCGGCTCAACCCTAATAACTATTTACTTTGGAAGAATCAGATTTCTTTGATTCTCAAAGGTCAAAATCTCTTCGGTTACCTTGATGGCTCCATCAAACCTCCCACTACTCTTATATCAAATGATCAAGGCGCCATGGTTGCAAATCCAAAATACTTGGAATGGTATCAACAAGATCAGCGGCTTCTCAGTCTCCTAAATTCTTCCCTCACAGAAGAAGCAATGGCAGAAGTTCTTGAATGTCGGACAACAAAAGATGCGTGGCTTGCATTGGAATCGGCATATGGTGATGATTCTCCGTCTCGTGAATTGGCCACTCGAGACTTATTGGAAAAACTAAGCAAGGGTCAAAATTCAGTACGTGAATACGGTAAGCAGTTCAAGTCTTATTGCGATCAATTAGCCGCCATGAACAAGCCTTTAGACGAGACACACAAATCTCACTGGATCATCAAAGGTTTGGGGTCCACTTTTACTCCATTTGCAGCAGCTCAGATGGCTTAACGCACGCTGCCCAAATTTCGTGAGCTTCTAATTGCTGCTGAGGGATACGAAATGCTTCTCAAATCCATGGAAGTTGTGGTACCCCCTGCTGCATTTTATTCTAATAAGACTTCTGGTGGACGGGGTCGTGGTTCTTCCGGTAGCGGTTCTGGAAACCGTGGTCGGAATTCTGATTCCAACAATCGTGGTGGTCATCAATCCAATAGTAGTCGTGGACGCGGTCGAAATCGCACATATACACCTAAATGCCAAATTTGTAGAGAATTTGGTCATTTTGCTGATAAGTGTAGCAGTCGATACAATCAACAAAATTCGGCCTACTTAGCCGATTCTTTTACAGCCAAGTGTAATGTTTCTCAGCCCGATAATGCATCAGATTGGTATATGGATACCGGAGCTTCTGCCCATATGACTCCTTCTACCAACACCTTGGAAAATGCACAGTCCTACTCTGGTAATGATCAAGTTATTGTTGGTAATGGTGATTCTTTATCTATTTCTCATATTGGTTCTCGTACTCTATCTGGTTCTGTTAAATTGTTGAAAGTTTTGGTGGTTCCTAGTTTAACCAAAAATCTTGTCTCAGTTAGCAAACTTACTCGTGATTATCCTGTTGATGTGCACTTCACTGATACTTCGTTTGAAATTCAGACTCGGGACACAAGACTTCCACTAGCAACGGGGAGACATGAACGCGGCCTTTATTTATTGGAGCATGGTCAAGCTGCTTTTATTTCTGTTTTAAATTATAAAAAGTTACGGGGTTCTTTTGCATTGTGGCATTCCCGATTAGGTCATGTTAACTTTGACATTATTAAACTATTGAATAAAAGTGGCAAGTTATCTTTAACATCTGTTTTACCAAATCCTTCACTTTGTGTACCGTGTCAAATGGCCAAAAGTAAGAAATTGTCATTTTCTTTAGACCTTAAACGTTGTGCACATGTTTTGGATACAATCCACTGTGATTTATGGGGCCCCTCGCCAGTTACATCCTCATCCGGGTATCGTTACTATGTTATATTTGTTGACGATTTCTCACGGTTTACTTGGTTCTACCCGTTGCATTCCAAATCAGACTTCGTTGATGTTTTTGTGAAATTCAAGAAACTTGTCGAAAACCAATTTAACTGCACTATTAAACATTTTCACAGCGACGGAGGCACAGAGTTTACCAATGCCCGTCTTCGGAATATTCTTCAGTCATCTGGTATTCATCACTCCATGTCTTGCCCATATACTCCAGCACAAAACGGGCGTGCGGAACGTAAACATCGACATATAACTGAAACAGGGCTTGCTATGCTATTTCATTCTCATATGCCTACACATTTTTGGGTCGAGGCCTTTAGCACCGCTGCTTATGTCATCAATCGTTTACCATCAATTTTATTGGATAAAAAGTCACCATATGAACTACTTTTTGGGACATCTCCAAATTATGGCAATTTTCACCCGTTTGGGTGTCGGGTTTTTCCATGTCTGCGAGATTATGCACCGCACAAATTAGCTCCACGGAGCTCTCCTTGCATCTTTCTCGGATATAGTACTCTTCACAAGGGTTTTTGTTGCCTCGATCCACAAAGCTCGCGTATTTATATTACCCGACATGCTCAATTTGATGAGTTATATTTTCCATATGCAGGAGGAGCATCATCCCTCTCTCCTGCGGAGTTAGACTTCTCCAATTTTGACGAACAAAATCCACCACCTTTGCCAGATCAGTCATCACCTTTACCAGACCCGTCTCCACCAGTTCAGTGGTCGTCATCTTCCCCTACTCATATACAAAATTCATGTCGCCTTTGTCCCACAGTATCTCCGGATGTCTCTGCCTCATCAATCCTTCCAATCCAACAGCCCGGTGGGACTTCATTACCTGTTTCTGTTTCTGGTACTAATTTGCAATCGGTACAACTGCCTATTGATTCATCGACTGTTGGTCGCCATCCCATGATCACTCGAGCTCGTGCCGGCATTCATAAACCAAAACACTTTGTGGACTTTGCTGATGTCTCTTCTCCTCTTATTTCCTCACTTTTGACCACTACAGAACCAAAAGGATATAATTCTGCTGCCAAACACCCTAAGTGGGTAGCTGCGATGAATGAGGAAATATCGGCTCTTCGCACCAATCATACTTGGGATCTAGTTCCCCGACCTTCTGGTTCAAACATTGTGGGATCTAAATGGGTTTTTCGAACAAAATACCTTGCAGATGGCTCTATTGATCGTCATAAAGCCCGGTTAGTCGCTCAAGGATTCACTCAACTTCCTGGGTTTGACTATAATCACACGTTTAGTCCCGTCGTAAAAGCATCGACTGTCCGTGTTGTTCTATCTCTAGCCGTTATGAAGAATTGGCCTCTGCACCAACTCGACGTCAAGAACGCTTTTCTCAATGGCAATCTTTCTGAAACCGTCTTTATGGAGCAACCGCCTGGATATGTTGATCCACAGTTTCCTATGCATGTTTGTCGTCTTAAAAAGGCACTTTATGGCTTGAAACAGGCACCTCGAGCCTGGTTTCAACGATTTAGTTCATTTCTCGTTCGTCTTGGTTTTTCATGCAGTCGAGCCGACCCTTCGTTGTTTGTGTTTCACCAAGGATCAATTCTAATCTACTTACTCGTCTATGTTGACGATATTATCCTAACCGGAAGTGATTCACTTATGCTTCGCAAACTTATCAATCGCATTCATGAAGAGTTCTCAATTAAAGATCTTGGAAAACTAAATTATTTTCTTGGGCTGGAGGTTGCATATACCGATCATGGTCTTTTCCTAAGTCAAGTAAAATATGCTCGAGATATTCTGCTTCGCGCTAACCTGTTGGATTCAAAACCTGTATCTACTCCGCTACCCGCTGACTTCTATCTCTGTAGTGACGGTGAACCTTATTCAGACCCCACTCTTTACCGTTCTTTAGTCGGTGCCCTACAATACTTAACAATCACTCGTCCAGACCTTGCGTACGCAGTGAACTCGGTTAGCCAATACCTGCAAGCACCTACGCTTGATCATTTTAATGCTGTAAAGCGCATTCTACGGTATGTTAAAGCAACCGTCTCTTACGGTTTATCCTTCACCCGAGGATCGCTTCCAACCATTCTTGGGTACTCTGATGCGGATTGGGCTCGATGTGTTGAAACGCGTCGCTCAACCTATGGATATTCGGTCTTTCTTGGAAATAACCTTGTTTCGTGGAGTGCCAAAAAGCAACCTACAGTTTCTCGTTCTAGCTGTGAGTCAGAGTATCGTGCTATGGCAAATGCTGCGGCTGAGCTTGTCTGGATTACTTATCTGTTACGAGATCTCAAGGTGCTTTCGCCTCAAGCCCCAATTTTACTATGTGACAACAATAGTGCAATTTTTCTGAGTCAAAACCCGGTGGCCCATAAACGAGCAAAGCACATTGACATTGATTATCATTTCGTTCGGGAATTGGTGTCCTCCCGCAAGCTCTTTACACAATTTGTTCCCTCTCATCTCCAACTAGCCGACATTTTTACGAAAAGCTTACGGCGCCCATTGTTTGAGTTCTTCATAAACAAGCTTCGCGTCGGTCCGAACCCCACGCTTTGCTTGAGAGGGGGTAATAGATGTGATTCACGTGAGCCATCACGTGACTCACGTGTTGGAAAAGATTAGATATTAGATTTAGTTAAAGCTTCTTATCCCTTCCCCTGTGTATCTCTGTATTGTTAGCTTTATTGGGTTTATCCCTTTTCTTGTACAGATGTATATATATCAGTAATATACGCCTCTCGTAATGGTGGTGAGTAAAATCTTTTCCTCACAAGTCTGATCGTTATCTCTCCTAAACAAGATTTACTAGATAAATCTGATGCCGGCGGTGGTAACGGGATGGATCAATGGTGGAAAAAATTACTGGCTCCATAGTAGTAACGGTGTAATCAAGATATATTTTTGTTTCTAGCAAAAAACCTTTTATTCGCATTCCCCTTCAGTAGTCTATGTGTATCCCTCTCTCAAACAAGATGAAGGTAATTATCGATCTAAATCCATCATTTGAAATCCCTTACTAATTCACATTACTAGCTTTATCCGTCTTTTTAATTGTTTCCGTGTTTATGTATCAAAATATCCAACTTTATCAAGTGTTGACACCCAAATTAGCATAGAACTCGGAAATGCCATGCTTGTTTCAGAGTTCTTCCTTAATCTTTATAATTGATCCATATGTTATCCTTATTTTAAATGCTTTAAAACTTATATCTTGATGATTTAAAAATAATTTTTCAACCGAACGATCCAAACCCTATCACCCCTCATTTCCTCAATTTCTTCATCCTCTCTGTATAGGTTTGTGTCCTTCGCCTACTTTTTTTTTTTTTTCTTGCATATGTTCCTAGCTTTTGCTGATGTATAGATTTCGATTCAAATATTTATTTCAAACCCGTGTTTAACCGACCAATGGTATAATGATTATTTGATTATGATGAGCTATGTCTCTACTCCAATTGACCACTTCCACATGTATATCGATGTTCACTTCTCGGGTCTGAAATTTTTGGCTTTTATCTTTGTTTTTAGGCGAACACCAGGTGTTCAATAAATTTCCTCAATCGGATAAAAAAAGGCCTATTATTATTTGTGTTTTGCTTTTAGTAATCTGGTAATTAATTTTTCATAATACCCATCTTTACATAATATTTGGGCCTTTTTATGACTTGTTTAGACACTAACAGAGAAAGATTTGGTTGGGAGCATTGCCTAGAATAGTTGGAACTTGGAAGGAATGGACAACTATATACCTGATGCGTATTATGGTAATCAAAGTAATAGCTTAATAGATAAAACTTGGTGTCATGTGCTGTGATAATGGTTACTTTTTATTTGGGCCATGATCTCTTCCTACCAACAGGTGTGTTGCATCAAATTTAGCTTAATAGGTCCTTTTTTACTTTGATTAGTTTTTGTTTATTTGTTTCGTTTACTAATTTATGCATTTCATATTACTTTTACAAAGTAATGTTGTGGCTCCTCACATCATGACTTCCATTATTAGCTTGGTAAAGCTACAAGTTACGTGCGATTTGAAACTAGAAGTAATAACTAGTCATTATCTAATCACAAATGCATGTTTTTAAACCACGTCATTTTTAATATCTATATTTGATTTTCTGATTTGATTGGTTTTACGTTAGTTGAATAATACCCCTTGCATGTGTCAACAATATTGATACACGACGAAGTTGGTAATGCGGCCATAAAGACACTGAAATTTGATGCAATTGTTGGATGGAGGACCTGTTCTTCTGATGATAAGTACATT
Organism: Cichorium intybus; assembly: GCA_023525715.1. Lineage (NCBI taxonomy): Eukaryota > Viridiplantae > Streptophyta > Magnoliopsida > Asterales > Asteraceae > Cichorium > Cichorium intybus. The sequence continues at coordinate 638,631 of CM042011.1, read as the reverse complement.
TTATAAATTTTAAATGAGATCTTACGTAATAGTTTTTGGCACCTGCATGTGATTGGTTCATATCACATCAATGGGCGTCCTAGAGGGCCCATTGTATATGAAGTTTATAGAGGTACCTAGGATGCTTCAATAGGAAGGGGAATTAGGAGATTGTGGTGCTTTTGTGTGTATGATTTTAAGAGTATCTCTTATCAGATATTCCTATAGCACAAATTGCAACTAGGTTATTTTGTTTTAGGATAAGCTCTATTTTCTATGGATCTGCTAAATGTTGGCTGTAGGAAATATTACAATACTTGTGTGAAAATTTCATTTACTTTTAAGAGTTTTATTGCTAATTCCAGAAGTTTTCCTCTGCATACATACATATGCAAATATTTTATTGAATAAATACATTATTCATTAGACATAAAAGGAGCATACATATTAATAAAAAGTTATAAATATTGAACAATGCCTTTAATCATTATTGTTTAAACCAGGAAAATCATATATTTTTTCAACTTCAACTGATTGGTTCTTGAATGTTGATATAAATATTATTCATTTCAAAATATGGATTTTTTGCATTAAATTTATGTAAAAAATTTTAGTTAGTGAATTAAATATCTTGATTTAAAAAAGCTTTTGAATTGGAATACTTAGGGGCTGTTTGATTTACCTCTTACCGAGTCCAGTAAGAGGTAATGGTAATGTCTGTCTCGGTCCGAATCAGACTGTTTGATACTCAAAAAGTTAACATCTTACTCGGTCCATTGCCTCTTATCTGTCCTCTTACCCGGTCCGTATAAAAAACTCGCTGACTAGAAAATAAACACGTATGACTCTGATTTTGCTCTTCGCTAAACTTGACCAACCCCCTGCCGCCTCCATCGTTCGAAGTCTCTCTGAATCGCCCACGATTTCGGTCTTCCCACCTTTGACCACCGTCAGCTGTCTCTGCTCCATCTAGCGCCGTCGCCGTCAAGTAACAAATCCTCCACCATCGTTGCCGGTGTCCGATTGCTTCATCTCTTATTTCATTCTGGTCTGGTTGCATCATCTTTGATTTCATTAAGGTCCGATTTCATTCCGGTCTGATGATTGCAGGTTGCAGGTTCAATGGGTTGACTTAGATTATTGCTATTTCATATTTGGAAATCACGATTGCATAATGTCGAATTGTTTATCAAAGACCCGGTGGTTAACGGAATCATGATTGGGTTATTTAAATCTATCATCTCAAAATCACGGTATTTCACAATCACAATCGGGTTATATAAGTCTGTTATCAGACTTCAAATTCACCTTCGACCTACAATGTTCCACCTTGAAATCACTTCTCTTAGTTCTTATCTAGGTATCACTATATGTGTTTAGATGTTTCAACTTTTTTATTCTGCATTTATTAGGTTATTCAATTCATAGAGACAATATATATGTGGCCTTTGTAGTTTTGAATATTGTAGGAGAGATTTGTTCATTTGTTATTGTTATTTCTATGTAGGACTCTATTTGGAACTAGGAGAGATTTGTTCATTTGTTATTGTTATTTCTATGATTTGGTTTAATGGTTTTTGTTATTTTCTGTGATTTGGTATTCTCATCTATGATATGTTTTGTACTAACCAAAGTTACCAAGGTAACAAAAACCTAAGATCAGAAAATTGTATTTTTGTATTTTTGTATTTTCAGCTTGTTGATACATCTTCAAAATCAAAAAATTGTATGTATGCTCTATTTTCAAATTGCTATATATGTTATGATCTTTTTTGGAATACTTCTAGATGTTATGTTATGGATTTATAAGTTTGTGTCATTCATTTTACCCTAGTCGTGTCAAACAGATACATTATATCCAACAAAATATAAAATAGAAGGGTAATATGGTTATTTTCATCATTCAGCAAATTCAGTCAAACATCATGGTTTCAGTCAGAGGCTGATTCAATTCGAGCTTCTAACAACTCAGTCAGCAACTATCAAACACAGCCTTAAAAGACAACAACATATTTCTTATACAAAACATTTATGAATTATTATTTAAAAAACGACTATATACTAAAGTTTTAGATAGCACTAATTAATTTAGTTACAAAATAATAATACACTTAATGATGAAACTATATTTTGATAAGGTAGACATATAAGAAAAAGCAGTGATGACCCAAATCCAAAACCAACTAATGCTAAATTATTATAAAGCTTCAGATTGTAATGTACTGGTTTAACTAATTTTACATATTACATATACGATAAAATTAAAAACATTTTCTAAAGTTGGTTTTGGGATTATTCTTAGGGCCAAGCCCAAATGTTTGGTTTATATTATTTTGCAGTTCCTAAAGTTGGGCTTGTGATTTGTTGGGATCCGCCGGAGTTGTTTGGCTGTTGTGGGAGGACTTTTTGCTCGAAGATAATGTTGGGCTTGGAAGGAACGCAAGTGGGCTGGAAAGTTGTTGGATCGCGAGTTTTGTTTACAAGAGTTCCTTTGGACTTTGGAGGCATTTTGATGTCTGAGCCTTCAAAGTGGGATAATAGTTTTATTTTTAGTTTTTATGGTATATGTTTTATGTTTGGTTAACTGGTGCTAAGAGGCATGTCTTTTTGTCGGCTGTTGATTTTTGAACTGTTGTATATCTTTCTCTTTTTAATTTAATAATTTGTCTAGGAGGTCCTTATGACCAAGGTTGTTTAGATCGAGATCCTACATAGGATCGCTTTCGACTTTGCAAGATCGTGATTGTAAAATCGAATCAGGATCGTAAGATTCTACCAAAAACATTATTAAAACATAGAAAATACATTTTCATTAAAAAGTAACCATTTAATTAACATTAAGTAGTTTAAAATATGAAAAATACATCTCAAATATATCATTTGTCAATAAACAATTCAGAAAGGGTTTCTAGGGTTCATATTTGATTCATTTAGTTAGTTCAAGACAAAATATTACAAAATTTAAAATTAAAAATAAATTGAAACGATCCTACTATCTTACGATCGATCCTACTATTTTACGACCCGATCATACGATCCTAGCTCGATCCTACCCAAAAACGACTCATGTATGATCGAGATCGATTTACCTGTGTGGGATCGTAGGATCGTACGATCCTATGATCAGGATCGTGATTTTAACAACTTTGCTTATGACCTTTCCTTTTTCCAAAAAAAATAAAATAATAAAAACATTTTTTATCGCCAACATTTCAACAACTAAAAACTAATATTTAACTAAAATAATCTTAATCATTATAATATCTAACTTATTCATAATATTTACGATTACAAACTAATGATAATGTTTATATTGATTTAATAAGCATATTAAAAGCGTGTTTTACGTACATTTAATTTTAAAAATTATATATACAATAAAATTAAAATAATGTTTCATCTTCAACTTCGAACAATTAAAAACTAAAGTTTATTTAAAATGAATTATCATGATTAATGTGATAATATCATTATAATATCTAACTTTGTCATAATATTTATGATTACAAACTAATAATAATGTTTTTATTGATATTATACACATAATTTAGGTGATTGTAAAATGTACTTACATATTAAAAAAACTCCATTTAAGTATAATTTTTTTATTAGAAATGCAAGAATAAAACTTCATGATAGTCTTTATTAAATATACACATAGTTTAGGTGATTGTAAGATGCACTTACATAATACCAAATATAAAAGTTCATGTGATTGTAAGATGCACTTACATATTACCAAAAATAAAAGTTCATGACAGTCTTACTTATTTTTTTATTATAATTTATAACTTTATCATATTATTTATAATTATAAATTAACATTGATATTATGATTGAAAATAATTTGAAAAGTCATAAGAGTTTTAAATAAATGTGATTGAAGAAAAAATACCTCTATTAATAATTATAATATATAAGTTATTGTAAAATGCACTTATATATTAGCAAACTCAATTTGTTAGAAGATAATTATAATATATGATTTACTAAGTATTTTGTTAAAACTATTCAATTTGATCAAATTTATGTATTGATTATATATAATTTATTAAGTATTTTGTAAAAACCATTTATTTCGATTTGAAGTATTAATTATTTTTATTAGATATGCAACAATAAAACTTTATGATAATCTTTATTAAATATACACATAGTTTACATGATTGTAAAATATGATTATGATAAAACAATTAGTAAGCATTATAAAAAGAAATTTGAAAAGTCATTGGAAATATGAAAATACATGGAATTTTCAAATCAATGTGGTGATTGAAAATATTTAGAGTTAGGATCTAATGTGTATTACAAGTATTGTGTGATCGTATGACAAAATCTGGAGCGTCCAATCGAAATGATCTACGGTTTTAAATTCAGGGGCCTAATTATAAATATATGAAAATTAATTAATCAAGTTTTACAATTAAACCATTGTAAATGGTATTTTAGTCTATCAATTATTATTTTAAAAAAGGCAATACTTGTTTTTTCTCCTAATTTAGTAGAATTTTCATTCAATACTATTTACCCTATTATATAAATTTTAAACACGCATTAAAGAATTCAACTGCATTTATTTTCAATATTTTGAGAATTTCGATATAAATCATATATATCGTCATTCATTCATTTTTTTAAAAAACACGATTTCATTCTTAAAGAATATTGAAATTAATATTCTTAAAGAATACAAGTGCATATAAAATACAAATCAGAATGCAATTCTTGAAGAATATCATGATTTACAAAGTACATAACTGAAATTCTTGAAGAATAATATTAATATTCGTGAAGATAACATGAATAACATCAATTATAAGTGCATGACTGACATTTTTGAAGAAATATTGTTAACATTCTTGGAGAATAAGAAATTGATTACAAGTTGATAACTGAAATTCATGAAAAATAACTTAACATTCTTGAAAGAATAAAAAGACATTCTTAAAGAATAGAGTAAGGCATTTTTGAAGAATAAAAAAACAAGTCCGTTCTTCCGTCATTCTTTTTCGATTCACAACAGATCTCACCAAATGAAGAAATTAGAAAGGTTCACAGTGGTTAATGCATTTTTTTCAACCCCCACACTATACCTTTGTTGGTGCTTTGGGAACATCGTAGCTGCATTCGTGCAGTTATCAAGCTTTATGTTTGCGAGACAAACTCTTGCAAGTTACAATACTTGAGAGTTCCAATAACGCCCATCAATATAATTGCAGCATAGCCCGCCCCAGACAAGTCCGAAAATAAGCCTGGAAACCTGCCTTGGGCTATCACCAATGGCTCCCCACCTAAACATAACCAAAAACCATCATATTTTTATACAACAGAATGACGTTATAATGAGGTTAATTATCATGACATCAAAGGATGTAAAGACATTACTATTCAACGTTAGCCATCATAGGATGTAAAGATATTACTATTCAACGTTAGCTGTCTTGTAGGTTTGTTGTTGCCGGTATGTCCATGTTTGGCGAGAGATAGATGAATCAACAGGAAACCAAAGACTAACTCTCTGAACATATCTTGTTTAATCTTTCATGGAAAAAAAGGCATAACACGTATATCAAGGGATGTCATTTTATGGGTTGGATTCTTTAAAGCATATTTCAAGAAGGATTTTGTATGGTTTTGAATACGTTTTGAAATGAATAAGTCGCAATTGGGGTCAAAAACCTTAAAAACAGAAGGAAATAAAATGAAAATGACCTACTTGATTTATGGGGAATTTGATTTAAAACATGATTGGCGCGATATCGATGGTTAGTTCCCTCTCGATTTCACTATCGATGAACTAATGAAGGATATATGTTGTAAGTGGCTGCCATCTATCGTGAATCCAAATAGAGCCAATTTGGGTCTTGATTTCTCCAATTTCTGATTTTTTTGCGAACAGGCAAACACCAATATATTATTATACGAATAAGAATAAGAAGAAGAAGAAAAAGAAGAGAGAGAGAGAGAGAGAGAGAGAGAGAGAGAGAAAATAGGAATAAATTTGGAATAATTAGTTAATTTCCTAAATTGGTGGATAGAATTAAAATATAATTAAGAGTAAATTACAATTTTGGTCCCTGTGGTTTGCTTTGAATTGCATCCTTGGTCATCCTTTAGGATTTCCACATTGAGGGTCCTCAAACTATCAATTTGGTTGCACTCTTGGTCCCTCTTTTCGTTACCGTCTCTCAAGCCTCCGTTAAACTCTAATCTGTGCACATCACTTGAGGGCATTTTGGTACTTACTCACCTCTGGCTCCCAACTGAATAAGTAAGCGAACAAAACACTCGAGCTACTCTACTGACGAAGGAAAAGGAACTTGCAGCACTTGACGAAAAAATGGTGGTTTGTAACTGCGGCAACGAAGCGAGCATTGCAACATCGTGGACTAACAGGAATCCGGGAAGGCGATTCTGGCGTTGTGCTAGATGTGGGTTCGTGGGGTGGTCAGATCCTCCGATGTGTCGGAGGGCACTGATGATAATTCCCGGTCTTTTGTTAGCTAGAAGAATGATGCTTGAAGACATAGCACGACTGGAAGCGGAGGTAGAAGCTGCGGGTAGGTATAAAGTATGGTTGATCGTATCTTGGATATTCTTCATTGTTCTAACTATGTTCTTGATGTTTGAGTAAGCTAGTCGTAACTCCGATCGGGGTTAGTTTATGGGGTAGAAAGTTAGGGTTTTTTTGGGTATTTGGGTATGGCCGGTTTGTAATATGAAGTTTGGTTAGTATGAAATATGGGTTTCTAAGTTAGTTTTTTAGACTACAAAGTTATGTTTTGTAAATCGGATACTATGTAATGCATATATGTTTATGAAATGTTACGGTTTAATTTTGTGTTACTTTGATTAATTTGTTGTTGGATGTTTGATTCCAAAAGTATTGTTGGTCTCAACATATGCAATATCATGTGTATTTATTGGAATAAAACTAAGTTGCCAAATTAATGAGACATTCCAAAGTATGTTGCTATTTGTTTGTGAACTTTTTGGTATACTTTGACAACATATGTGTACTGTCTTTCTGTTTGTGTTGTATAAAGGTTGAACACTACACCCAGACTTTAGTTGTAATAGTTTGTTGCTATATTACATTAAAATATAATAGTATGTTAGTAAAATTTCAACTGTTTAACTTTCATACATATATTGCTTAATTAACATTCATACATAAACATTAACAATGAAAGTAAAAAAGACATAATCAAAACACAACATAGTATTAGTCCACAACCCTCATAACATATTACAAGGTTTACTTGTGACACACACATTAAGTATCCGATTTCTAATGTTGACTGCATACTACGAGTTGATGTTGACAGTCAACTGCTTAACAAAATTGGTCAACATTTAGAATTTTATCCAACATGTGCTACTAACTATGACACCATAGTATAGTTACACATTATTCACACATGACTCACAAACCTACTCATTGTCCCATTACCATTACAAGACATAAAATAAACTTCTGAACAAACTTCTGCTACTTCACCATCACTTGAACAAACTCCTGCTACACAGCAACTCATCTTTCACTATCAAGCACCTTTAAGACCTCCTGCTAGAACACAATTAACATCTCTTCCATAATCCATGCTGTTTAAGACCACAGGTTGTTCCACTGATGTCGTTGGTGCAACTCTTCTACCATTCACAGGAAAACTCATTCGATCATTATTGTCTTGTGCTTCTGCTGGACCACCTTGTCCCTTACACGACCTTGCATTATGTCCTGGATTGTGGCATTTACCACATGTGATGGTAAGGTACTTTCGTGTCAACTTAGTGCTGCTTTGACTTACATACGCTTGTTGGCTTGATGACTCACCTTCACTCCTTCTTCTTTTCACCTTGGGTCTCCCAACCTGTAAATAATTCCCAAAAGAAATTTATTTATATTATATATAAATAAATAAATCTGACATGTATACAATATATACACACTAATAAGTGGGTACCTGCTTCTTATGTTTAGGGTGCACCAAAGTAGTAGGACAATCAGAAGTTGGCCATAGCTGTGGTCCATTGATTGGTTCAATTGTGCATGAGTACATTTTTGTCCAAGTTGATAAAAAATAACAAGGATGGACAAGTTCCTCAGCTAGTTGAACTTGTTGTCCATTCTCCACCTGGTCCCATAGTGCAGCAATTGCATGTTTACATGGAATACCAGTCAAGTCCCAGTGTCTACAAGAACAAGTCTTCTGTGCCATGTCTACCACATACTGCTCATAATAATCTCCTGTGACTTGGAATTTCCAATTCCCATTGTACAGGCACTTACACTTGGTAGCATCATCCTTGTTTTTGTCAAGGATTGCTTGAGCAGTTGGAGTGAGTGGACCTGGGCTTTTAGCTATCAGTCGTTGGACTGTCACAATCTTCTTCATCAGGTACTCTCTGATGAACTCTAGGGCTGAAATTATTGGCCTGTCTCTGCCATCTACTATCTTTGCATTGAAGACTTCACACATGTTATTCAAAAGCACATCCGAGTGTGCCCTACCTGTTTGACAATAAAGCACAAAGTAACCACATGTTATTAATACATAACAACTTATAATTAAAATAGGAAGATTAAGTTATTAGAATATAACCTGTGAAATGGCTCCTACTCCAATGTTTTGCAGGTATGCATTGCAACCAGTTGTATGCCTGTTGGTTATACTTCTTAAACTCTGCCATTGCTCTGTTGAACTCAGGAATTGTTTCAGATCTCGCACATTTCCAAAGATGTTCCTTAAGAGGCTTCCCTTTCCAATACAATTTTATATTGTCCAATATATGTCTGACACAGAACCTATGCTCAGCTGAGGGGAACACCTTGGCAAGGGCAGGAACCAAACCCTACACACAAATCCAATGTTAATCACTTTTAGTAAATGTTGTATGACATTAAAATTAAACACTACCTTTTGACGATCACTTATGAAAGTAAAATTTGTATTGTTTCCCATATCTAGATCATCACCCAAACATTCCAAAAACCATGTCCAAGAGCTTTTTGTTTCAGCTTCAACAATGGCATATGCTAACGGGTATATACCATTGTTTCCATCTAACCCAACAGCACTCAATACTTGTCCTGGGTATGGACCTTTCATGAATGCACCATCTAAACCTAAAATCTCCCGTTGTCCATACTTGAAACCCTCTTTTAATGGTCCCAAACATATGTAAATTCGTTTAAACACTCGAGTGGGTACACTAAAATTAGGTTCAGATTCCACACCAATTTTAACTGTAGTACCTGGGTTTCTTGCTTGAAGTTCAAGAACATACTCACGCAGCAATGTGTACTGTCTCTCGAAGTCTCCCCTGATATGATTTAGGGCAAGAACCCTTGCCCTAAATACCTTCATGAATGATAGCTGTAGCTTGAACTTTCTTTCCAATTCTTTATGGAGAGCTGCAACGGGTATTTTAGGGTTCGCTTCCAATTGCTGGTGAATCTTCTTCGATAGATATGTTTGGGTGCACTGACCTACTTTGCGTGTTTGAATACAAGTGTGTGTGTCGTTGTATGTTTTAACTAACCAGTCTTCATCTGCCTTCGCTTTCGAAATGAGGAGGACCCATGGATGATCGGGCCATTTTGGTTTGAAGTAAAATGTATTTAACTTGATAAATTAAGCATTGTTTAACCAAGAATGGCCCTACTTTTGATGGAATTGAGTGAATTACATGCAGGGATTGAAAAACGGGAATTTTGGGCGAAAACCACGCATTAAACGGACATCGGAAGCGGGAGAAAAAGCTCAGCGTCCCAGCAGCGTCCCAGGCAGCGTCCCAGACGCTGACCTGGAACTCTGGGCCATTTTGAAGGGAAAAAGCAAGTCAGATGCGCGAGAAAGCCCGTCAGCGTCCTAGGTGGCGTCTGGGACGCTGGCCTAGGACGCCCAGCGTTTTTGGAGCGTCTCGTTCTGGGACGTTGCGCGTCGTAAAAGTCTGAAGAAAACACACAGCGTCCCACCGGCGTCTGGGACGCTGGTCAAGGACGCTGCCGCGTAGAATGCCCTAAATTGCAATATTTAAGCCACTCTTTTTAATGAAACTTGATCCCATCGACCCAAGGCAGCCTCCAGACGATTTTCCTAGGGTTTTGACAGTTTTGCAAGGCCAAAAATACTCCCAAATCATCTCCAAACAATTCCGAATCTCAAATTAAGCCTCTTTTGCATCAAGATCAAGCCACAATTCCTGAAGTTTTGAAGAATCCAGCCATGTTCAACATCTCCAGCACAGTGTTTGCATCAGTTCCAACCATGAGTAGCTAAATCATCCCGTGATCACAACCGGGAGTAGGTTTTGATTTCTTTTCCAGTATTGTATTAGATTTGAACATTTTAGATTCATGAACACAGTATTGGTTTGTTTGTTTTTCAGTCATATGATTAGACTTCCATTACTTGTTCTTAAATTGTTGCTTGATTGAGTGTAAGACAACTCTATTGTGATCTTCCCCACCGTGCCAAATCATCCACAGTGGTGTGTAGGACGGAGGGTGCGGATTTTACATAGTTTGATCCCAGATTTAGTCAGTAACAATACGATTATGTCTATGTAATCTGAATGAACGCAAAATTAGTAAAATCTGATATAATACATTGTTAGGAATCAAAACTGAAACCGGGAGTGATCACATCTTTCTCTGATTGAATTAAACCCTTGCAAGCATTGTTTTTCTGATTTTGTTTACTTTTAAATCTGTTAGAACTAGATTGTTAACCATAAGCTCCTCGTGGATTCGACCCTTACTTGCCCTAGCTATTAGTGCTTTTAAGGTTATTTTTGATTGCATCAACGACTGCGATCAAATTTTGGCGCCGATGCCGGGGAGCTATTGCGCTTAGCAACCTAGTTCCTTTGCTGATTTATTTTTTGTTCCTTTTTACGCGTTTTTGTTCGTGTTTTGTCTCTTCAGGTTCGACGAGTTGTATGCGCACTCGTAGTTCCGCACAGTCATCTCCGTTGATTTTCAACCCAGAAATCGAAAGATCTCTCATTGGGAAACGTTCTCGTGGGAGTTGTTCAAACAATCCAGTCAAAGAGGAAGTTGTTGAAGAAACCGTTGAACCGATGGCACAACGAAGGACCATGGGCGAATTTGCAACAAACTTCGAGATCAAGACGCATGTCATTCAGATGGTGCAAAACAGTGCTCAATTTGACGGGTTACCGGATAGTGATCCCAACACGCACATCACAAGCTTCTTGGATATTTGTGACATGTTCAGAATTGACGGGGTAGAAGAAGATGCAATCCGTCTTCGACTTTTTCCATTTTCCTTACGTGGCCGAGCAAAGAGATGGTTCTCCTCATTACCATCCGAGTCAATCACCACATGGGAGGATCTAGCCAACAAATTTCTAACGAAGTACTTCCCACCCGCCAAAACCAACATGTTGATCAATGACATTATGTCATTCCAAATGGAAGACGGCGAGTCACTTTACGAGGCTTGGGAGAGATATCACGAGTTGCTACAAAGATGCCCCCACCATGAACTTCCACTTTGGAGACAAGTTCAAACCTTCTTCAATGGGTTGGATTTTCAAACTCAACAATCCATTCACGCGGCTGCCGGTGGCTCCATGAGAAACAAGACGCCTCAAGAATCCTACGAGCTCATAAATGAAATGGCCATGAATGGAAATCCCGCACCATCCTCCACTCACAAAGGCAAGAATGTTCGTTTCGTAAACTCCACCCAATCCAATGATGTTATGGCCGAGATGCTTGCACAAATGAAGAAGTTAACAACCGAGGTGAACCAACTCAAGCAAAAGCCTCAAGCCCAAGCCCGGCCCGTTTGCTCACTATGTGATGGCTCACATAGAACTAAAGATTGCAAGAAAGGGAGCATGTTTGCACACACCGATGATGAAGATGAAGATGTTGAAGAAGTGTTCTACTCTTCCGGTGACCATCTTGATTTCAAAGATGATAACCGGAATGCTTATAGACCCCCACCACAAAGAAGCAATTACAACAATCAAAACAACAATGACCGGTGGAGAAACAACAATGCAAATGCAAACTGGAGGAACAACAACATGAATACAAATTCCAATTGGAGGGGCAACAATTCTAACAACACAAATCAAAATCAAAATCGGGGTGCACCATCAACTCAAGGGAATCAAGAAAAGCCAAACGACTCTTCCATCGACAAAAAGCTTGATCAGATGATGGAATTGATGAAGGAGGGTTTCAATCGTACCGAAGTCAACTCAAAATCCATCGCGGCATTAGAGAAACAAGTTGGGCAATTGGCGGAGCAAATGAACCGGCGACCACCGGGGAACTTTCCGGGCACTACACAAGTCAACCCGCAACATGCAAGAGCTTCAACAAGCAACTCGAATCAATCACACGTTAATGAGGTAAAAATTCTTCGTAATGGAAAAACTTTTGATAATAATGTGAATAAGCCTACACCACCCGAGGATGAAGTGGTGGTGGAGGATTATGTATCTTCCGATGATGATGAATCGGAAAATGATAAAAATGTGAAAAAGAGCAAAATTGTTAATGAAAAAGATCCATCAAAAGCCAAACTTAAAGGAAAAATGCATGAATCGGATGAGCCCAAAGTTGGGGAGGGGTCTGTGGAGGCTAATACCACCCCCTACCCAACAGCTTTAGAAAAACCTGAAAAACCTCTTTTTGGAAAAAATGGGCCTCAATCGGATGATATTTGGGAAACTTTTAGTCAAGTGAAAATTAATCTCCCACTTATTGATGCGATTAAGCAAATTCCGGCTTATGCAAAATTCCTTAAGGAATTGTGCACACATAAAAGAAAGCATCGAATCCCCACAAAGGGCAATAGCACCGCACATGTTAGTGCCGCATTTTTGGGGTCTCTTCCTCCCAAGCTCAAAGATCCCGGAGCACCGTTGATCACTTTTGAAATTGGAAATATTAAAATAAAAAGGGGGCTTCTTGATCTTGGAGCTAGTATTAATGTTCTTCCGGGAAGTTTGTATGACAAATACGAGTTTGGTCCTTTACAAACCACTGATTTTTCTGTTGCTATGGCCGATTTGTCACTCAAACTTCCTAGAGGAATTTTGATGGATGTCATTGTTAAAGTGGGAGATTTTTACTATCCCGTTGATTTTGTTGTCATGGATTCGGATACGCAATCCAAGGACAAACAACAAAATGTCATTCTTGGTCATCCCTTTTTGGCCACTGTCAATGCCCAAATCAGTGTGCGAGACGCTGCAATTGATGTGACTTTTAGCAACCGCAAGTTGAGACTTCAAGCCTTTGGACCAAACGCTAACCCCCCAAATCATGGCGATTGTTTTATGATCGACACTTTCGGAGATTGTGTTCACGAGCATACCGCAAATATGCTCACCGACATCGCCGATGATTTGGAGGATCTTTTTTGTGATAGTGACAGGGTACAAGAGATCGATGCACAAAAAGAATATTTGAATGCTGTTTATGGTCACGCATCCACTTGGTCCAACCCGATTGATGCTCTCCCGACTTCCATTGATTCGAAGATGAAGCCGTCGTTGGAGCAACCACCGGTTGTCGAGTTGAAAAAATTACCGGACCATCTCAAATATGCCTTTTTGGGCCCGAATGAGACTCTCCCGGTTATCATCGCAGCAGATATGACAAAAGAGCAAGAAGAAGCATTGATGAAGGTGTTGCATACTTATAAAGCTGCAGTTGGGTGGACAATTGCAGATCTCAAAGGAATCAGTCCGGCAATTTGCATGCACCGGATCATTACCGACCCGTCCGCAAAACCGTCACGCGACACTCAAAGACGGTTGAATCCAAACATGCGCGAAGTCGTCAAAAAAGAAGTTTTGAAGTGGTTGGATGCCGGAATCGTGTATCCAATATCCGACAGCACTTGGGTCAGCCTAACCCAAACCGTCCCCAAAAAGGCCGGCATCACGATCGTAGAGATGGAAAACGGTGAAAAGGTTACCACCCGGCCGGTAACCGGGTGGAGAGTTTGTATTGATTACCGCAAATTAAACGCGGCTACTTCAAAAGACCATTTTCCTTTACCGTTTATTGATCAAATTATAGAAAAGTTGTCCGGTCATAAATTTTACTGTTTTCTTGATGGATATTCTGGGTACAACCAAATAGCCATCCACCCTGAGGACCAAGCTAAGACTACATTCACATGCCCTTACGGTACTTTTGCTTTTCGGCGAATGCCATTTGGGTTATGTAATGCCCCGGCCACTTTTCAAAGGCTTATGACAAGTATTTTTTCAGATATGGTCGGGGAGTCTTTAGAAATTTTTATGGACGATTTTTCTATATTTGGATCTGATTTTGATTCTTGTCTCCACCAACTTGAAAGAGTTTTAAAACGTTGCACGGAGACAAATTTGGTATTGAGTTGGGAAAAAAGTCATTTTATGGTCAAGCAAGGGGTTGTACTTGGGCATCTTGTTTCTGAAAAAGGTTTTGAAGTTGACCGTGTCAAAGTACAACTCATTGCTTCGCTACCACCTCCCACCAATGTCAAAGGCGTGCGCTCTTTTCTAGGGCATGCCGGGTTTTATAGGCGATTCATCAAAGATTTTAGTGCAATTTCCAAACCTTTATGCAATTTGCTTTTAAAAGATACACCTTTTTCTTTTGATGAATCGTGTCTAAAATCCTTTGAAATTTTGAAAAAACAACTCTCTCAAGCACCAATCTTGCAATCACCTGATTGGTCTCAACCGTTTGAAATTATGTGTGATGCAAGTGATTACGCGGTTGGTGCTGTTTTGGGACAACGGGTGAATAAAAAGCCTGTTGTAATTTCTTATGCAAGCAAAACTTTTTCTGATGCTCAATTGAATTATACAACTACGGAAAAAGAGTTGCTTGCGGTTGTCTTTTCGCTAGATAAGTTTCGTTCGTATGTTTGGGGGTCAAAGGTTGTTGTCTTTTCGGACCATAGCGCCTTACGGCATCTTATGGAAAAGAAAGAGGCAAAACCGAGACTTATTCGTTGGATCTTGTTACTACAAGAATTTGATTTAGAAATTAAAGACAAAAAAGGTTCAGAAAATGTAGTAGCAGATCATCTTTCACGACTCCCCATTCATGTGAATAATACTTCAAAAGATGAAATTCGGGATTCCTTCCCGGATGAACAATTGTTTTCTATAAATAAAGTGCCATGGTTTGCTAACTATGTTAATTTTTTGGCAGTTGGAAAAATGCCTGAGCATTGGACGAAGCAACAACAAAAGCATTTTTTGGCACATGCTAGGCGGTTCATATGGGATGATCCGGATTTGTTCAAAGTGGGTCCCGACCAAATGATTAGAAGATGCGTTCCTGATCACGAGATTCCAGATTTACTTGCACACTGTCATTCTTATGCTTGTGGTGGCCACTTTAGTGCCAAAAAGACGGGTCACCGGGTTTTGGATTCAGGTTTCTTTTGGCCCACAATTTTTAAAGATGCTCACATGTTTGTCAAATCTTGCATCAAATGCCAACAAGTTGGGGGGATCTCAAAAAGAGACCAAATGCCATTAAACCCCATCTTGGTGGTCGAAATTTTTGATGTGTGGGGAATCGACTTCATGGGTCCTTTTCCCACCTCTTTCGGTAATCTCTATATTTTGGTGGCTGTGGATTATGTCTCAAAGTGGATTGAAGCCGAGGCCACCAAAACCAATGATCACCATGTCGTTTGTAAGTTTGTCAAGAAAAATATTTTTGCTAGACATGGCATCCCCCGTGTGATCATTAGTGATGGGGGTTCACATTTTAAGAATTTTAAATTTGGCAAGCTTCTCAAACAATACAGTGTGAATCATAGAATTGCCACCCCATATCATCCCCAAACTAGTGGGCAAGTTGAAGTGTCTAATCGGCAAATCAAAGAAATTTTACAAAAAACCGTTAGGCCCGACCGCAAAGATTGGTCACTTCGATTAGACGATGCGCTTTGGGCTTATCGGACCGCTTTTAAAACCCCGATTGGCACAACTCCTTACCGACTTGTTTATGGGAAAGGGTGTCATTTACCGGTTGAGTTAGCACACCGAGCTTTGTGTGCCATTAAAGAAGTCAATATGGAATATGATCGTGCGGGTAAGGAACGAAAGCTACAATTGAGCGAATTGGAAGAACTCCGGGATGAAGCGTACAACAGTGCAGTCACATATAAGTCCAAGATGAAAGCATTCCACGACGCGAAACTAAAAGTCAAAAAGTTTGAAAAAGGACAAAGAGTGCGGCTTTTCAATTCTCGCTTAAAGCTCTTTCCCGGGAAATTAAAAAGCAAATGGTCGGGACCGTTCGAGATAGTCCACGTCGCACCTCATGGAGCCATTGAAATCAAAGACGAAAAAGGCGGAGAATCATTCATGGTAAACGGTCACCGCCTCAAACCGTACATTTCATCCGCCACAGGAAACGAGGTACAAATTGAGCGGGTTGATTTTCTAGAAGAACAACCCGTATACGTCACTTAGTCTTTGCTCCGAGGTAACCCGTCTGGCTGAAGACGTTAAACTTAGCGCTTCTCGGGAGGCAACCCGTGTCTTTTCGTATTTTTGTCGTTTTTCTTTATTTTCGTATTTTTATTTTAGTTTTTGAATCGAGGACGATCCAATGTCTAAAGTTGGGGAGGTGCAGATTTTGTTTGCATATAATGCTATATGCAACATTTGGTGGAGTTACGACATGCGATACCGTAACACCACCCCCCATGTCTGTTTGATATCCTCATACCTCGTTCGGGAGTTGGGAGCGAGGATCCGAGCATTTCCCCCGCCGCGTAGTTTCGACAATGTATTGACTACAGCTTTGAGTCAATACAAGAGCATCAGTTTCATACGACAAAATGGGAGATGCATCATTCGTGATCTCGACAACCATACGGAGTACGAGTGCCCAGGGGTAGCAGGAGGACAGGGCCCCGCACCAGCGGATGACGGGACGAGGCATTCACAGGGACACCACAGAGGAGAGGGGACATCTGGGGCATCGAGCTGGGATCAGAGAGCAGCATGGGATGCAGAGTCACTATTGCATGAGGAGCGGTATGCCTCGCTTACCAACGACAACGCAGACCTAAATGCGATGGTGGGGAGACTGCAGCTGATCTCAGAGGATACACGCGCCATTTCTGCCGCCCACTTCCACGCGCATGAGTATTACACTCATGCCTCTTACCAGGGAAGTAGGCCGGATCCGATGGATATCGATCAGCCACAGCAGCCGTATTACCCCGCCCCACTTTATTGGCGAGCAGGCGAGCCAGCAGGATACCCACCTCCTTCGGAGTATCAGGATTACAGACCGCCAGCGAGCACGACCTATCGGGATGGCTTTGAGAGTCTAGCCGAGTCCATATTCGGAGTTGCCCCGCCATATCCGCGATATCCTCCACCTCCCCCACAGTGACATTGGTGAGATCCTCTCTTTTATTTTGTTTTATTTTTAGTTGTTTGAGTGCTTTTATTTAAGTTTTTTGTTTTATATTTTGATGTCTTTATTTTGTATGACTGTACTTAACATTAACACTGTGTTGGATGATGATGTATTTTGGATCTTGATGAAGTGTCCCCGAATTTTTCTTCCTTTTTGTCCCGTTTGTGACTCGGCAAAACGAAAAATGATTGAATAAAAGGGACTGGACATGGAATAGCAGATGATGAGATAAAAGTGACATTCCAACTAATGTATATTTCTGTGGTTGCCTGTCCGGTTCAAGTAACAAATGGACAAAAATGTTTTAACTTCAAGTTGTAAATTGGTTTTTTCTAAAAATTTATGTTTCAAAAGTTTCTCTAGAGATACCCTGTTTAAAGAGCCCTAATGGCCCGGTTCTTGAAATTGCCTATAAAGATTCCTACTGCATTCTATGACCGCACGACCTTAGATGTCCCTATTTCTGTAATCTATATTCCGCTGTTCGGGCTGTTGCGTACCTGGGATCTGGTGCACCCCATTTCAGGTTTCCACGTCCACCAACAGCTTGATTATGAATATATCTTCGGAACTTTGATAAGTATCTTGCTAAGTAACCGGCAACCCGTAGGTGACCCCTCTTGGAAGCCGCACAAAAAGGCAAGACTCACTTGAAAAGTAGAGTGCATATAACTGATTATAAATTAATGATCTGTATTCCGCTGTTTGGGTTGTTGCGTACCTGGGACCTGGTGTACTCCATTACAGGTTTTCACGTCCACCATCAACTTTAAATATGAATATTATATTCAGAGAAAATTCTGAGACATAGATCACAAATGAAGTTCTACAAAGATAAATCAAATGAAGAAATAAATATGGGCAAAGTGTTAAAAGTACAAAGTTAATATGGTTGTTATGGGGTTAAAAAAAAAGAGAAAAAGAAAAAGGACCTATAGAAATAAAAAGAAGAACCTTAGGAATCTGGACAGAATGCAGTAACCAAAAAGGACTAACCGTACCATGTCACTGGAAAAACCGCAGGGGGGAGGTAAACTTGGTATCTTTGGAGAGACTTTTGAAAAATGAATTTTTGACTTAGCCGTTTGCAGGGTGAAGAAATTTTAAGATCATTAAATAGTGCTTTGCACTTCAATTAAACGAACATCCGGGCTGGCAATGGACACAGGCGTATGCAATACTGTAATGTCTACTTTTGTTTGATTGCTTGTTATTTTATGGACTGGACCTGAATTCTGATTTCGTTGGGTCTTTCTCGGGACGAGAAAGAGATAAGTTGGGGAGGTTTGATCGGGCCATTTTGGTTTGAAGTAAAATGTATTTAACTTGATAAATTAAGCATTATTTAACCAAGAATGGCCCTACTTTTGATGGAATTGAGTGAATTACATGCAGGGATTGAAAAACGGGAATTTTGGGCGAAAACCACGCATTAAACGGACATCGGAAGCGGGAGAAAAAGCTCAGCGTCCCAGCAGCGTCCCAGGCAGCGTCCCAGACGCTGACCTGGAACTCTGGGCCATTTTGAAGGGAAAAAGCAAGTCAGATGCGCGAGAAAGCCCGTCAGCGTCCTAGGTGGCGTCTGGGACGCTGGCCTAGGACGCCCAGCGTTTTTGGAGCGTCTCGTTCTGGGACGTTGCGCGTCGTAAAAGTCTGAAGAAAACACACAGCGTCCCACCGGCGTCTGGGACGCTGGTCAAGGACGCTGCCGCGTAGAATGCCCTAAATTGCCATATTTAAGCCACTCTTTTTAATGAAACTTGATCCCATCGACCCAAGGCAGCCTCCAGACGATTTTCCTAGGGTTTTGACAGTTTTGCAAGGCCAAAAATACTCCCAAATCATCTCCAAACAATTCCGAATCTCAAATTAAGCCTCTTTTGCATCAAGATCAAGCCACAATTCCTGAAGTTTTGAAGAATCCAGCCATGTTCAACATCTCCAGCACAGTGTTTGCATCAGTTCCAACCATGAGTAGCTAAATCATCCCGTGATCACAACCGGGAGTAGGTTTTGATTTCTTTTCCAGTATTGTATTAGATTTGAACATTTTAGATTCATGAACACAGTATTGGTTTGTTTGTTTTTCAATCATATGATTAGACTTCCATTACTTGTTCTTAAATTGTTGCTTGATTGAGTGTAAGACAACTCTATTGTGATCTTCCCCACCGTGCCAAATCATCCACAGTGGTGTGTAGGACGGAGGGTGCGGATTTTACATAGTTTGATCCCAGATTTAGTCAGTAACAATACGATTATGTCTATGTAATCTGAATGAACGCAAAATTAGTAAAATCTGATATAATACATTGTTAGGAATCAAAACTGAAACCGGTAGTGATCACATCTTTCTCTGATTGAATTAAACCCTTGCAAGCATTGTTTTTCTGATTTTGTTTACTTTTAAATCTGTTAGAACTAGATTGTTAACCATAAGCTCCTCGTGGATTCGACCCTTACTTGCCCTAGCTATTAGTGCTTTTAAGGTTATTTTTGATTGCATCAACGACTGCGATCAATGGACATTTTTCATCTGAAATGACAAAATTACCCCTCATTTGTGCTTCCTGGGTAACAGCTTGTACACCCCCAACAGGGACAGGTCCTCTACATTTTGCTCTTAATCGGTACCAATCATTCTTTTGCAGGTGAAGTTGTCGTCTTGAAAATACTGCAAGATTGGAGAGTGCTTCCTTGACTAGCAATTTGTTGTCAAACCTTTCCCCTAACCTGAAATCCGCATCATGTGATTGACCTTGGGAACATTTGGGGTACCTACCTAAGTTTCTCAAAATTTCTTCTCTACAGCTACCATGTCGACTTTCTATTTCAAATGAATTGCTGTCAATTATGTCAACTGCCATGTTATGATCATCTGATTTTTTGTAAGGTAAACTATCAGGTAGTGGATCAAGGCACCCTTGGAATGCGTCCATGTCAACATCAACATCATTACTGTTCAACAACTCAGTTGGAAGGAGTGGAAATTCATTATCACTGCTTCCATCAGCATCTGTCTCATCACCTTCATCTGCTACCATCACAGTGTTTTCCACATTTTCCTCATGTGGTACTCCAAATCCATAGTTAACACCAATTTCATCGTCCTCCAACACCTGGTAATCCTGTTCGATATTCCCTTCATAACCCAAGGCAGGTAATGGTTCATCAAATAGACTGTCATCCCAATCAACAACATTCGAGTCTATTTGTGTTGTAGCAGGGGGTGCTGACTCTATAGGTATGATGTCCATACACGCTTGTATGGGTTGTGAGTCTGACATTGGTTGCGCAACACATACAGAGGATTCCCCAATTGTTGATATCGTGTCTTCCTTTGACTGCATCTCTATATTATTTGAACTACCATTGATTGATATACTTTCAGAAGCGTTTATATTTAGATCAAATAACAATTTTCTAGGACATTGCATGTCTGAAGTACGGCTTAATCTTTTTCTCACGTATTCAGGTGACAGGGGTAATACGGGCTCTACCATGAAATCTGCTAAAGGGGGTGTACCATATGTTGGGAGTATACTATGTCCATGCTCACAAAAGATCTCATGATCCCAACAAAGTTTAACATATCTTCCGAATATGTTCACATCGGCATCACACATTAACGGAACAAGACCAGAACTCATCTCAACTAGAGGAAGCCGAAAATGATAAAATACTGGCACCTGATCATTGTACCCTAACTCTTTCAGAATGTGGTTCAGTTCTACTATGGAAAATTCGTCGATGTCAACTGTATCGATGAATGTTACTTTGCCATTTACGTAGCTTCGAGTTGGTGATTCCACAAAATAACCTCCATGGTGCAACTGTATGTAGAAAAGGTTTTTATTTCCCACTGAAATCACAGAAATCAACATATGACGTTACTTTGGGATTCTCTTCTTAAAATACGTTTAAACGAAGAAACGAAGAAGATGCATGTACCGTATAGATCATCGACATCGTCGGTATCTTCACTGTGACGAATCTTCCACATTTTGTACTTCACTGTATGTCCGATCGCAGCTTCAAGATCTACTGAACAGGGTGAGACAGTACGCAGAGAAGAAGATTTCAAAGAAGCCTTTTTCGAGCCAAGCAAACTGATAACTTGAGATGATTGACACACATCAGCATTTAAGGCGCCAAGTGTAGATCTCCTGAACAGGTGAGAAAGTACCAAAATGCCCTCAAGTGATGTGCACAGATTAGAGTTTAACGGAGGCTTGGGAGACGGTAACGAAAAGAGGGACCAAGAGTGCAACCAAATTGATAGTTTGAGGACCCTCAATGTGGAAATCCCAAAGGATGACCAAGGATGCAATTCAAAGCAAACCACAGGGACCAAAATTGTAATTTACTCTATAATTAATTACTTAATATGTTAATTTACCATGTTGCGCTTTAAAAATGATTGGACCACAATTGGTCATACAACCACACAATAGTTGTTGTTCACATATGAACATATATATATATATATATATATATATATATATATATATATATATATATATATATATATATATATATATATATATATATATATAGTAAAAAATAACTAACTTTTCGTAATTAACTATGAAATAATTATTCTTATACTAAAATAAAAAAATTGATAAAAATTACTGATATTATCTTAACCATATGAGAAAAAGAGACATTTATTAAAAAATGGAAAATATTTTTTTTAATTAGTTAAAATAGTAGAATGCAATTAACAAAACAATATTTTAATTAATTAAGTTTCAAAATTAATATTTAATTTATTTTGCATCATAATTATGTACGTAATTGCATTAACTAAAAAGAAAATATAAACATAAACATAAATATGTCATATCATTAAAAAAATACCATCTCCAATTCTAGTATATTGTTTTTATTTTTAAAATTGTCTGCTTCACATGTCATGCACAACTGCACTTCAATTAACTCAATCATCTTTCAATGGATTAATACTCACTTATATTAGTGTATCTCATCACAATGGTGAAGCCGCTAGCAAAAATAAAGTATTTCGTGTAGTTGCAGTTAACTATTTATATTGAATCGCTTATTTAAGGAAACGTAATTAATGTCATTGATTATTTATTTTAATGTAAAAACTCTTTAACTTATAATCTTACTTATCATTAAACCAATACAATTCAAAAGGTATTTTTAACTTATGATAGTTAATTGATATTTGTAATACTCAAAACGATTAAATATAAAAACGTTACATATAAAAAATATCATATATGTTTTCAACTTCAAATAAATTGGTTGCTGAAGGTTGATATAAAAATTATTAATTTTAAAATATGGAAATTTTGCATTAAATCTAACTAAAACATTTTAACTAATGAATTAAATACCATGAGTTAAAAGGCTTTTGAATGTGAGTAGTTAAATAAGGAAATAAATATTGTTTATAACAAAACATTCATGACTTATTATCTGAAGAACGACTGTATACTCAAGTTTTAGAAAGTGCTAATCGATTTAAATACAAAATTGAACATACGTTTTTTATTTGTTTTTATTTTTAAAATTGTCTGCTTCACATGTCATGCACAACTGCACTTCAATTAACTCAATCATCTTTCAATTGATTAACACTCACTTATATTAGTGTATGTCATCACAATGGTGAAGCCGCTAGCAAAAATAAAGTATTTCATGTAGTTGCAGTTAACTATTTATATTGAATCGCTTATTTAAGGAAACATAATTAATGTCATTGATTATTTATTTTAATGTAAAAACTCTTTAACTTATAATCTTACTTATCATTAAACCACTACAATTCAAAAGGTATTTTTAACGTATGATAGTTAATTGATATTTGTAATACTCAAAACGATTAAATATAAAAACGTTACATATAAAAAATATCATATATGTTTTCAACTTCAATTAAATTGGTTGCTGAAGGTTGATATAAAAATTATTAATTTTAAAATATGGAAATTTTGCATTAAATCTAACTAAAACATTTTAACTAATGAATTAAATATCATGAGTTAAAAGGCTTTTGAATGTGAGTAGTTAAATAAGGAAATAAATATTGTTTATAACAAAACATTCATGACTTATTATCTGAAGAACGACTGTATACTCAAGTTTTAGAAAGTGCTAATCGGTTTAAATACAAAATAGACATACGTTTTTTATTTGGTATATCAAGAAAAATCATCAAATCCTCACTTTGTTATTTCTTTCCCTAAAATTGGAGGTTCTTGGTCTTTCAGTTTCACATCTTATTTCAAACACTCTTATCCCAAAAGAACTCGCATTGCAATAAGAATTGATGTAGCAAACCCATTTCCTTAACTTATTATATTTGAATCACCAACACCTTGAAAGACATGAGTGTTTTTTGTGAGAAAATTTTATTTATATAGCTATAACATGTTTAAATACGAAGAATACAAAATTTTATTAGTAAATACCATTAATTAAAGCAATACGGAGAGTTATTTAGGTTTCAAATCACTGTGGTTTGAGATAATATTATATCTCTAACATTATCGATTTTTAAAAAGTGGTAGGTGAGTTATTTAAAGTTTTAAAAGAGATGGGTGGATGTGATTCTAACATATTTAATATAGACTTTAAACATTATAAATTAACTAGTCATACATACTTAAAATAGTAAAACATGATTAAAAATAATCATATTAGGAAATACATAATTAAAACAGTAAAACTTAAAAGCAGATTGCAAAAACTAATCTTTAACCTGCCACTCTTAAAACTCGCATGAATAATTTTTTTCTCATCCACCCATAACTTATTTTTATTCATATTGTAAACACATGGTCATATTTCAGACTTCTCTCTTTATTATCATGATAGACAAAATGTATCTCATAGATTGTCTGTCATGTATTAACAAAAGTAAAAAATTACGACATACAAAATGTCGTTCGTAAATATTTAGTGGTAATTGTATGTTGTAAATGTATGTCGTAAATGAATGTTTGTAAATGTATGTTATGAATTTATAACATACAAATGTGTGTCATCTTCTCCATATAAGTGTAACAACCATTTAAAATTAATTTATTTCCCTTTCCTTTCCTTTTGTTTATCACATTTTGATCTTATATTCAATTAAATCCTATTTTTTTATATTCAATTAAGCCCAATATTATGTAAAATGTTTACAATTTTAGTTATATATAAAAATAAATATTCATTAAAATCCTTATATTTTGACTCCTTTAACAATTTAGAGTTGAATTTTTAGTTTTTATTCAATGAAGTCCTTACATTTTAACATTTAAATTTTGACCCTATACATCATCAGTTGTAAAAATATAAAAACGGCATAACCAGCTACTATCCAAAATTGCAAACATTTTAACAAAATGTTAAGCTAAGGGTCCGTTTGGATGTGCGTATAAAACTGCTTATTGACTTATTGAATTTTTGGAAAAGTCATAAGTCATAAGTAAGGGTCTCCTTACTTATTAAAAACTGCTTATCTGCCATTTCCAAAGGTAAATAAGCAGTTTTTAATAAGTAAGGAACTCATTACTTATGACTTATGACTTTTCCAAAAAAACAATAAGTCAATAAGCAGTTTTTATAAGCACATCCAAACGGCCCTTTAATTGAATATAAAAAAATAATTAGGGCTTAATCGAATATATGGTCAAAATATAAGGACTTTCCTAAATATATCCCTAAGCTTTTTCCTATAACTTTAAAATAGTCATTTTAACTTTATTCCGCCTTAATGTAAAAACCGCATCGTACATATTGCGGTTTATAGACCGAATCGAACAAGATAAAAATCGAACCGCACTTAAAACTGCAAACCGCACCAAATACAAAACCAAACGGTGCGTATCTAACAATCTAAAAACCGATCTTTGCGGTTTTCGATGCGGTTTAAGCCTAAAACTGCACCAAACCATACCGCGCTTACCCCTACCTTTTTTTATATCTTTTTAATGACTTTGTTTTTATGAATTCGTTTTTTACAGAATTATTGTTTTTCAAATTAATTACTTATGACTTTTTAGGTATTCATTTTATGTATGTTTCTTTTAAGATTTTAATGTTTTTACATATTTACTTTTATAGTTTTTTATGAGTTTTCTTTTTTTACAAACTAATTATTTATTATCCAGTCGTTTTTTTATATATTCGTGTTTTAATACATGTTGGACTATATAT
Source organism: Cichorium intybus (assembly GCA_023525715.1). Taxonomy (NCBI): domain Eukaryota; kingdom Viridiplantae; phylum Streptophyta; class Magnoliopsida; order Asterales; family Asteraceae; genus Cichorium; species Cichorium intybus. The sequence goes on along the minus strand of CM042011.1, from coordinate 613,031 downwards.
TTTTTTAAACAAACATTAAATCTACAGTAAATATCAAAGTAGTTATAAATTAACACACCCCACCATATATTATCACTTTTTATCAACAAATGGTTGTCCGTTGCCCACGATCTATCATAATGAGTCACAACTTCAAAACAGTTGCAATATTTTCCTTAATATGGCAGTGTCGATGCAGGTTGTAACCTAGCAATAAACGATCCAATTAATGATTTTTTATTTTTTTTTTAACTTTTGAAACCGCAATCTAAATCTATTTCTAAACTAAACACCTCCTAAATTAACCACCAATTTCTCCAAAAATACTAGAACTCTCACCCTTAGGGTGGAAGACAACACCAATACCGTTGGACTGGAAGCCCATTGGTAACTAATGGATTCTATTAATATAAGACATACACAACCACATTAACTTTCCATATCAATGTAAAATTGAACTAATTAAATAGAGATTTTCGTTCCTTCTACTATTGATATTATTATAAGATCATTTTTGCGTCGAATACAAAACGCTACGATGCTTGAAAGCCTGTAAGTGTGCATGTGCTAGCGGACAAACAAAAAGTAAAATGGTATATTGTTATCATTCACATGTAAACTTCAAAGGGAAAACAACAAATCCGCTACTTGACAAAATTTATTTCACTGAAATTAAGTATATATAATGCAAAGAAAATACATGAAAATTTTCATAAAAGGTATGAAAGGAACATGTCCATAATATTCAAGTCGACCTTCACATTCATGGCCCATGATATATCTTTTGCCTTTTCAGATTGTTGTTTTCTCTTTTTTGAATTAAAGATGACAAAGAAAAAAAAAAAAAAAAAAAAAACCCTCACCTTAACCATTGTAAACTCGCTCGGTTTCATTAAAGATGGAACAATCAACCAAGGCCGATTAGGCTTTTCAGACCGGACAGGTCTTAAGACTAGTTAACGATGTCATCAAATCGGACTAGCAGCGATGGTTTCAAGCCTTAACTCCGAATGGACGGGATATATATCAGTCCTTTTTGGAACAATAAGGCTTCTTATTATGCTTATCATCATTTTCCTGTGGATTGTTCATCTCTAGCCATTGACTCACCAACTTCTATCAGTAAAAACTGAAGTACTAAACAAATATTGTGGGTCTACTCACCCAGCCTAAGCACATAATCACTTTGTTCGAATAGTCCTTGATTGTATAAAAAGTTAACTACATTAATTGTCTACCTTTTGTTAGCCATATTACAAATAGTCTTTTTAATCAAATAACAGAGATATGAGAAAGTGATAGCACGACAATTATATTATTCGGACCTGAAAGGTACATAAAACATCAAGGCCACAGGCCTTATGGCATTCACGTGGATTAAGTCTTACGTAATGGTATACAAAGTACTTTATGGTCTAATCATCACAGACCTATATTAACGTATTATAGAATCGAACAAATGGATGCATGCCACTTGAGCTTTTTCTAATGAATCGGTTGCCACATCAACAACCACATTAGGAAAGGTTACACTAGTTACCCTAAAACAATGCATTGAACTTTATAGAGTTTATTTGATCGATGTCAGAATTAAGCCAGCCATTAGTACTAATCGTTAGAAATCTTAGTTATGATGGTTAGCATCAGTTATGCCAGTTAGTATGTAGGTTAATTAGTAGCTAGCAGTTATACATGGTAGAATGATAACTGTTAGAACCTTGAATGGTTGCAACGGTTGAAACCTATATATGTATATGTTTCGCAGAATGTATGTTATTGTTGGTATCTATTAAAAAACGTGTTTAACTTATTCTTTCCTCTCCTATTCATGTTTATTCATATAAGTTCTTCAAAGTGGTAACAGAGCCTTAAATGGCGACATATTGGGAATGGATTACAACCTCAATTGCCCAAACTAGTTGGAAGGAATTATCACCATTGGAGTATAGAAATGGAAGTTGTTTCACAAGACTTATGCAACGTTGTTGAGAATAATGGATTCACAGAACCAGAAGATCAAAGTGCCCTCACACCCCAACAAACCGCAGAACTAAAAGAAAATAAAAAGAAAGATAAGAAAGCTTTCTTCCTTATCTTTCAGTCAATTGATAAAGCAATATCTGAAAGGATCTGAGAGTCCTCACCATCAAAGGAGGCATGTGATGTGTTGTATACATCATACCGTACGTAGAGAAGAGAAAGTCAAGACTGTCAGATTACAAACACGTAAGTGTGAGTTCGATAACTTGAGGATGAAGGACAAAAATTTTGTTAATCGAATTATTCAGTTGGTAAATCAAAGAATTAACGGAGAAGAAATTGAAGAAAAGAGGGTAATTGAAAAGATACTAGGAATTCTTACTAGAAAGTTTGAGTACATGGTCGTTTGCCGTTAACTTCTTAACCATGTCCTTAGAAGAATTACTTGAGACTCTCCAATCTCTCGAACTCAGACTCAGACAGAATCATCAGCTTGTGGGTCCAAAATCTATACAAATATCTAGGGGGATATTTCCTGAATGCATGTTGCTGTCCACATGTCCACCTGCCATGAATCAGCATCTATAAAGACTAGGAAAAACTCTTGAATTCACATAACAAGCTTTATTTTATCTTCCTTCATTCTAGCTCTCTGCTCAACACCATGAAGGCATGTGGTTCCGATCTATAGAAATTAATAAACATATTATATATTTATATATTAGCTCTATCATGACTCATGCTTTTGCTAATCCTATTGCAGCTGCTCGGAGCTATGCATGCCAAGTTTGCATGCCAATTTGAAGATGGTGAGCATGAGGAAGACGAATCATCGTCTGCTTCTCTGTCTCAACTCTTTGATGGATTTCAGACGATCCCAACTCTTGGAAAAGACGTATTCGTCACTGATCTAGGAACACCAAATTTTTCCACGTATGTGGAGAATATGATGAAAAATGAAATTGGGACAACAGAAGATGAACTGAAGCCTGTCAAGGAGAAGTTGGAGAAGATGCAGAGGGCTGCAAACAAGGAAAATGTAGCAATTGGCAATCCACTTGAGCATTACGCCTTTGGTTCAGAAACAACTATACTGAAGGACCGTAGAACATCACTACGGGAGTTGTTCCAGAAAACTAAAACGACAGTGGAAAAAACGGAACCTATAATGAAAAAGATACTGAAAAGAAGAATGATTCAGCCTTCCCTTAAGAACTGCACAGTGGCGCCTATAGGAGCCATCCGTTCTGCTCCAGCTGATGAAAAAGTGCACAAGGTACGTCTATTTATCATTGGCTCATGAGGATCTGATCCTGATAATGTAACGACTGGTTTAGTATTTTAGACTTTTAGTATCCTAATCTTTAACTGATACGTGCAGTTCCTACGCATGCTCCACCGGGTTCATCCCGAAGCCTCAGCTATTTCACAAAAATCCCAAAACCTACGGAAACATGTGACTAAAAGTAACTTCACTAACGAGGAGGGATATAGAAACATGAATCAAATGCTATCCGAAGATATTATTATATTCCCTTGTAGGGCTATTTCGAGGGAGAACCACACAAAGAACAACATGTCCCGTCATGATCTCGCATATGGTGGAGGTGATACCAACTGGAAAAGAGAATGCTGGATTAAATCAGATGCAGAATGTAAGTATACGTACGGAAATAAACCATCTATAATACTTCTTCCATATATATAAACATCGATGTGGCATTTCTTTTACCTGAGTCGTTACTGCTATTTCATGTTTAGACCTTATATTGGAGCTGTAGAAGACAAACAATGTGTATGGATGCCGTACTTGGTTGAAATTGTGTTGAAAGCACATCGAGCAAATGAGACTGAAGAGAGATATCTATCTGTAGATAGTGGACCTGGTGAAGTAATTGCACAACCGCAAGCATCGAAGTCATCATCAAACATTCAAACTCACCCATTTTGGAAATAAAATTGTGATTAGGAAAAGAGGGAATATGTGCTATGCTAAACATGGTTACAAAGTAGTGGTGATGACTTTTGGTTCTGGTTTACGTAGATATATATGACTGTTCGTGTATTGTGCCATAAGGAGATTGTGAGAAGTAGAGAATGAAGATCGCTTATTCTTAGGCTGTGTTTGATAGCCTCTTAATCTGAATGATTAAAAGCCTCTAAATGAATAAAAACGTTTGATTCGTAAATTTATGACATCTGAATGAGTAAGAGCCTCTTAATAGCCTCTGAACCATTAAGGAATATGGACAAGTCTGAATGAGTAAGAGCCTCTAAATGATATTCAGACCTCTGAATAGTTCAGATCTGAATGATTCAGATGCTATCAAACACAGCCTTAGTTAACTAAGGCCCTGTTTTGTTTTGTTTTTTTTATCTTGAGTCCGGATTCATAAAAGATGCTGAATGGACAATGATACCTGAATAGATACGATATCGCTGATATATTGTTTTTTATTTTTTTAGACCGGTTGAACTATGTAAATCTGAATAAATGATTATTACACCATCATGTTTAAACTTGACAAATAACAGATAACCATTTATTTAATAGTTGTTATAAATTAAAACCGTAAATGCTCAATTAATTTTTTTCAAAATATAAATTTAAAAATAACAGCATTAATAACTTAAATTGAACATAACTCTAAAGTAAATTCAAAATAAAATTAAACTCAAACAATCAATATTTAAATAAATAATGAATCAAACAAAATAGCAAGGATATGAAATTTGTATGAAATTTACACATATAATAGTGAATAACTCAATATATATATATATATATATATATATATATATATATATATATATATATATATATATATATATATATATATATATATATATATATATATATATATATATATATATATATAAAGACATACTCCATCATTTATAATTTGCGATGTAAATATGATGTTCGGGAAAGTAAGGGTAATTCAGTAAAATTATATATAAAATCATGACTTAATGTTAAAGACACATATTTTCCAACTTAACGCAATAAGATATTTGTTAGCATTAAGTAAAAAAGAAAGGGATAATGACTTAAAAGGGTAACGAAGTTCTAAAAATGTAGAAAAAAACACCATTAAACTTTTATGGGTTATTGTCATAAAAGCCCTTAAGTTTGTAAGAAATGTTCAGGTTTACCCTTTTATGTATTTTTTGTTCATAAAAGCCCTTAAATTTATTTTGGTTCATTAAAACCCTTAAGTTTGGCAGGAATGTTCGGTTTTACCCTTAAGTTTGACAGGTTCTATAACGTGACACAAGGGTAAAACTGAACATTCCTGCCAAACTTAAGGGTTTTAATGAAACATACATAAATTTAAGGGCTTTTATGAATAAAAAATACATAAAAGGGTAAACCCGAACATTTTTTACAAACTTAAGGGCTTTTATGACAATAACCCAACTTTTATTTGTGCACAAAACACCATCAAAGTATAAATTTTGTACACATTATACCATCAAAGTATACATTTTATACATATTACACCATCAAAGTTATTTGTTTGTCCACATTTGACATTGGGTCCATCGACATTAGCCAGTCAACTTTGATGGTGTAATGTTTACAAAATGTATACTTTGATGGTGTAATGTGTACAAAATATATACTTTAATGGGGGTTTTGTGCACAAATGAAAGTATAATGATGTTTTTTGTATATTTTTAAAACTTCATTACCCTTTTAAGTAATTCCCGGATACATGCCACAATCAAACCATACAAAAGATGTAAGACTAACGTCTTGTGAGTACATAAAACAATGTCGGTATTTTACATTTACAGGAAACATCTCCCAAATACTGCGGCTTGAAACATTTCACGGGTGCACCTCCCAACCTAGTAGTAACTTCCCATATTAGTACTCGAGCCTTTAAATTTTATGTTTGCCCAAATTGTTTTTTAGATGCTACAAAAAAATATATAGAGGAAATCGCACTTGTACAAGTCGGCAACGCACATGTCATACATTAATGACTTATCCATCTACGATTGTACAAATCATCAATGCATGACTTGTGCATTAACAAATTGTACAAACATAGATAGGTAGAGCTTTCTGCGATTTTCTCTAAAATCGTATGGTATGATCTAACATTTAATGCATAACATACAAGTATTTAAGGTGTAAAACATAAGACTTTCTAGTCTATGATGGTACAATTTTTCCGAAGCATAATATACAACTTTTAACAAAAACAAAATAATAATATTATAGACAAGAAAACACTTACATAATTACCAGGGTATTCTCCGACCATTAGAGAAAATAAATGATTTCTTTAACTTGAAAAATATGAAAATGAGGGTAAACCGAAGAATTCATATATTGAGCTTATGAGCTAAGTCTATAGGCATAAGCCAAGCATATTGGTTAAATTGCAGATGTATAAGTTACTAATGCATAATCTATAGATTTGTGACTTGTACAATCATAATAAACATCATAAAATCACAACATTTTTTTCGTAAGTTGGTTCACATTTGAAATCTAGCAATTTATCCATTTTCCATGAAGGAGCCAAATGAAACCAAAGTTTCATGTTCGGTTTTGAATTAGAGACGTTAAAAATGATGAATCGACGTCGACTAACCCCTAGCCTTCCAAGCTAACGATGCGGGTTCAATTCCCGCTAGCCGCTCTATATCATCTCTTATATATTTATTATATTATCTTACTATATTTATATATTCTTAAATATTCTGATAGACTATAATTAATACATCATTCATCATTGAATATACAATTCAAAAAAATTTCTTACATAAATCCTACTATATTAGATTTGTATTTTTTCAAATAAAAGATCAGAATGTAAAACTACTCAAAAGTCGCAATGAAAAGTGCCAATTGTCTATTCAGTTGTATTTCTCGATGGGGGCAGGGAAGGGATATAACTCAGCTGTAGAGTGTCACCTTGACGTAGTGGAAGTCATCAGTTCGAGCCTGATTATCCCTAAACCCAATGTGAGTTTTGATATTTTGATTTGCTACCCCACCGTGATTGAATGAGAATGGATAAGAGGCTCGTGGGTTTGACGTGAGGGGCAGGGATGACTATATTTCTGGGAGCGAACTCCGGGCGAATATGAAGCGCATGGATACAAGTTAGGCCTTGGCATGAAAGACAATTCCGAATCCGCTTTGTCTATAGCCAACCCTTCTTATGTACGATTTCTTTGGTTATTTAGATCATTTGCGATTTTCTGTTATTTCTTGATATATATTTAAGAGTAAATTACATAAACAGTCCCTGAAGTATCCCAAAACTAACAGAGAGAACCCAACTATCCGATTTTCACTATATAAGTCACTAAAGTTTGCAAAATCCTACAAATCGGTCCCTGATGTATCGAAATTGTTCACATGTCTATATAAAAAGACTTTTTTGCCTTTTTCATTTTATTTTTTCTTTTTCTTTTTACCCTTTTGTTTTTTTAAAAAATAGAAAATAAAAAACAACCCCACACCCACCCCCACGTCTCTCTCTCTCTCTCTCATAAAGAAACGGATGAAAAGATGCAGACCTCCCTTTCAAACCCATCACCATCATTATCTTCTCCGGCGTTAGCTTTGATCGGAAATCGTCACTTGCGTTTGACCAAATATCCAATTGGACAAAATATCCAATTGCTTTACCACAGGTTCTTCATCATTGTACAAGTCCTCCTTCAACTACGAAAACAACTGGAGTTTGTAAATTTCCCAGTGGGCTCAAACTTTATTACCGGTTGTATATTTCCTAATGGGCTCAAACTTTTCACGTTTGTAAATTTGATGCATCTTGAGATGAAATCAAGATTGTACAATTTTGTTTTCAAATTTCAATCGATCTTTAAAATTCAGCTCAACTGCAAAATCTTTCATTGATGAGTTGTAATTTGGCCGGACCTTTGCCGGAATTTCTCGGAACTATGCAGTCTCTTGAGGTTTTAAAGCTGTCACTGAATCGGATTTCCGGTGGTATTCCGGCGACTTTTAACGAATCACCTCTAAGAATTCTTTGGCTAAATGGCAGTGGAATTCTTTGGTATAGTGGCGGCGACGACTACCTGATAAGTCCTCCGAGGATCGGGAATGGTGCTATTGGGAACTACGATGATCTTTTCACTCGTCATGACCAGATTACGGGTCTGTGTAAGAATACATCTAACATCTTAGAGAGAAAATTAAAAGGGGGAAAGCTGTATGTACGATGGATTGCTGATTTCTACCAGACCACCAATTTAATAAGTACTTCAGATTATACATAGAAATCAGCAATCAATCATCCACCTGATTGAACTAATTGTAAACATTATCAACAAACTGTGATACCGACCCCTAGAATACAATCGGAGCACAAAACGTGAAATGCGAGAAATTTTGTTGAATTGTGTCGAAGATAATGGTGGTTTTCAGTAAGGTCGTGTTGTGTAAAAGCGAGAGGCAGATTGCTCACAAAAATTCAAACTATCAATGGTCGACATTTTTCTTCTCGTTCCTTGATCGCTGAAACAGAGTATCTCAAAACAACTTTAATTGGCTTTGTTAAGTGTATGGTATGGACCGACTAAACGCGATGTTATTCCACAACTATAAACCGGCCACCAGGTTTAACTTTGTTGGGTTGCTGTCGATCAAGATTCAAGCCGTTGACAACTTAAACCCACCGTTTAAGAAAAGGATCTCGAAATCAACATCGCTGCTATTGTTGTGAAAATCACAGATAAGGATCTCGGAATCACATTTCTGGCTGAGAATTCGCGACTCGTTGGATCTACAACGTTCTTTCAAGCGCCACTGTGATCTGTACGCAGAGGAAGGAGAGAGAGAGAGAGAGACGTGGGGTTGGGGTGGGGGTGGGTAAGGTATTTTTTATTAATAAAATAAATAATAAATTCAAAGAAAAAGAAAAAAGAAATAAAAAATGGTATTTTAGTCTTTTTACTTTGCTCAGGGACCGATCTGTTGATATTTGCAAACGTTAGTGACTCATATAGGGAAAATCGGATACTTGGGTTCTCTCTGTTAGTTTTAGGATACTTCAGGGACTGTTTATGTAATTTACTCTATATTTAATAAAGCTAGGTTATATTCGACATTTTCCCATAATTAGCATGACAGTCACAGATATGGGCCGTGGAAGCCTGTTGGGCCTAAATTGTAATCAACTATTTTTTGTTGGGCATTACGCTGCTTTAGCAGACCGATCCTTACATACATCGAGTAAACCAACTTTTTGTTAAAACTTTAAACCCATCAAGGGTGTTTTTGTCTTTTCATTTTCGAGAAAATGGTCAATGAATACACGCTAGGCGAAATAGCACCCATACACACCGTGGAAAGAATATTCGAGAAAACCAAAATGCATCGTCCCGCCACAGCGAAACACACCTACCCCCGCCCATGACATTTTACATTCAACAACCACTAAAAGCTCTCCACGTGTCTGCCACATAACCGGACTTGAAAAATATGTCCACTTGTCTACCCGGCTTACGTTAGCAAAGATCCTCGAACGGTTAAATGACAAGATAACGCCACGTGTCTGATCCCTCCCGCGTCGTCGATCTATCCGTTAACCCTAATCTCTCTCCCACCTCCCATCCCTCTTGTTTCTCTGCAATTCCTCCGTTCAAGAAAAATTAGGGAAAATTACAATTCTTGAAACCGAAAGATTTCCTTGATCTTTTGATAATAGTCATCTTGTTTTGATAAAAATGGGGAAGCTTATATGTGATTCAACCACTTCTTCTCCGGTAATCCCATGGAAAGACCCGACTGCAGCTCCATCGTCCATCGATACAATCGCCGCCGTCGATTTATCAGAGGAGATGCTCGCCGTCACCACCACGACCTGGGATGACGTGTCCGGATTAGAAGACCAGCAGAAAAGGCACCTACAGAGGCTCCACGCCAAGGGAGTCCTTTGGAAACACCCAGGGACCAAAATCCCTAATCATTGTCAAAATCAAAATCAAGAAGATGATTCTACGTTGCCAGCGGCGGTGGTTTTCAGGCTGAGCCACGGCGGAGATGTCGAGGCGGATGGAAATTGTTTGTTTACGGCGTCGCAAAAGGCGATGGGGCTGACGGAGATTAACGCTAAAGATCTACGGAGGCGGACGGTGAGAAGGTTCTTGGAAGATCTTGGATCTGAAAGTGGGATGGAGAGAGAGAACATTGACGCGGCGATTAAGCATATGTATGCGCCAGATCTAAGATCTGGTTGGGGTATACATGTCGTTCAAGAGGTCAAATTACTTGCGAAGAAGGTAGATCGTGAAACTTTAGATTCAGCTATCGAGGAGCTCGTTAATCTCGGTATGCAGAGGTATAAAAAAAACTCTTTGTTTCTTGTAATGCATGTGGATCTAATCTCCATTCATCTATAAGTCCCAGATTGAATAATATTTGAAATCAATTTTGAATTATAAAGATCGGTAATCGAGAAATGTTAGATCTATGGACTATACTAATGTTTTCAGCCATCAGTTGATTGATATGCAGAAAGATCCGTAAATTTGAAAACAAAGGTCATTTTCATCTTCCCCAATATATTTTCAGATCTATATGAGCCTTAATCCGCATAGATGTATTGCCCATAATAATAATGCTTTCAACCTTCACTTATCCCCAGTCTGCCTGAAAATCGATTAATATATAGAGTTATTTGTTTTAACTGAAAGCTATACTCAAATATTTGATCTAATCTGTTTGGGTGTTGACTGTAGGGAACTGGCTGCGGAATCTATTTATAAAGAGAGATGTATTGCTGTGGACAATGGTCAAAACTGGGCCAAATATATGTCGATATCTGGATCTCCAGATGATGAGTATGACATCATCACTTTGCAATATACAGAAGAAGGCTTATTAACTGTAGATGAGAACAGAGAAGGCCACGCTGCAGCTTTTGGAGATGATATAGCAATTGAATGTCTTGCTACTGAGTTCAAAAGAGAAATTTATGTGGTATGGCTGGCATATTTATTTGTAAATCAAAGTTTAGAAATTCATTTATCTGATTGATCGAATTGAATACAGGTGCAAGCACATGGGTCGGATGCTATGGTTGATGAGGACAATTGTGTGTTCTTCCTTCCACATCGTCCTAGAAGTGAAATATGCGGTCCGCCTTTCTTTCTCTTCATGAAAGGAACAGGTAGTTAAATTTTAAACATTTACATGTCTATATATATATATTATCAACAATGGATGTTGAAATTGTAAAGCTGTTTCATACAGGTTGGTGTGGAGCTGGAGCTGATCACTATGAGCCCTTGATTGCTCATTCATCTTCCATGGTATCACAGGAGAAAGTTGCATTGGTGCTTTAAGCCACTGGTTTTTTGCAGTTTTGGGGCGTAGAGATCTGAGTTAGAAATAGGCCATTCTTTTCCAAATTTTTGCTGTGGATGAAGACTCACTGTTCATCACATGGCGTCCAATTATTTCTTTATGCTTTAGGAAGTCAAACCTTTTATGAAATTTTGGTAAGTGTAGTAGTAGTAGTGTTTTGGTTTTATCACCGGCTTCTTTTTTTTTTTTTTGATTTTGATGTTGTTGTTGAGTCGTCTGTCTGAGAGGGGGTATAGGATTGTGTTTGAGAGAGTTGTCTTGAGGATTAGCTTTGTATTGTCTTGGTACGTAAATGGTACCAGCTTGTTGTAACTGAATGATGCCATTCACTACTATTTAATGGCAAAACGGCTTTCTCCTTCAATACTTTTTCCAACTTCCTTAAAACTACTGTTGTTTCATTGACGCCTTCTTGATTATAATAGTTTGCTCCTCTCCTATTGTTTGAATTACATAATGCAACATATAATGTAAAGCGGCTTTTATGGTATTATTGATCAACTCAACTTGTTAAAATCGATTAAAACTTATGATTTTTGTCAGTAAATTTCAAAGGATGTTCATCTTATTTCACATCAAAAATATCTAACAATTTTCGTTGAGCTTATCCAATTTTCGTATTGATGTGTAAATTCGCTTATTTGTGACTCTCTTATGAAATCTAACAATTTATATACTCTCCAAAAACGTATTTAGTATCTTATGTCTGTATGCAACTTTATTTGTTCATCACAGAATATCCATATTGAATTTCTTAATAATCCACAAAAAAAGTTAATACGGAAAATGGCTCTACAAAATCCATATACTATCCGGATTCACAATTACCAAACTTTTATTTTCGAACCATCGTACGGTTTATAACACACTCTTGTTTCAGCACGTAATTTATTTATGTTTTGACTTTTCCTTGAAACACTTCCTACAAAATAGTCGCGTCTTTAAGGAAGATCTTCTATAAATGACTATGAAAAATGTTTTTTATATGTAAATACCATTGAGATACGGTTCTCGGTCCTATATATCCAGGAATTCGGTTTCGGTCCATCAGGTTTGGTTCGGCTAGTGTCGGGTCCGGAACTAAACACATCCTTAATAACACATCTTATCTTATCTTATCTTATCTTATATCTTATAAAGGGAAGCATTTTTCCTTACACCACATGCATTTGAAACTCCCAACTTTTCAACTTCCAACCTAATATATATTATTTAAACACATTAGTTAATTTGAACTTTTTTCTTTGTCCCACATTGCTTGACACACAAATATGATCATTCATCTTTCACTTATATAATACCACTTATTTGCTTTCATTATGCATCAATCTTCATCATAATATGACTTTCAAGTCTATCATTGTTTAGTGATATTTTTATCATTCAAACATGTTTTTATCTCAAAGTTTTAAAGGATTATATTATTTGGTTTCAATTTGTAGAAGTGTTGAGACTTAAAGTGAAATTAAAATTACTTAAAACTTTTAAAAACTCAATTAAGTTGGAAGTTCATAGTATGTCGTAATAAAAAACTGACAACGATGTTGACTTCTTTTTATTCACCATGATATATGTACATAAAAAATTTCAAGAGAAAATGTTTGAGCATTGTTCAAATAAATTAAATCAAACCATTATCTATATAACAAAAAATATACATATATGTATCTATATCTATATATTTCTTATAAGAAATGTCATTGAAACAATATGTTTCAGGATAAATTATCTATCTTTTGTCATATTAATTTTTAGTTTTTTTTAATTTGTCGTATATTGATTCACACATGTATATAACTTTTAAAATACCACCCATTAGGTTGTCTTATCCTTTTATCTTGATCATACCATGGTTTTCAAAATCTATTGTTAATCAACGGTTAATTTCATATAAAACATGTTTTATCTCAAAGTTTCAATGAATTTTACTATTTTTTAGCTTTCAAAAGCATTGAAACTACAAAAGATGAAATATTAAAATGACTTAAAATCTATTAAAACCTCAATTGGGTTGCAAGCTCATAATACGTCGTGTATCATAGTTTAACATGTGGTGACAATGTTGTAAACAATTTTTTCGTTTGAATATGATTTATATTCATTGAAAAATCAAATAGTAAATGTCTGAACATAATTAAAAGTCACTCAATCATTTGTATTTGTATAAATCTTATAATAAAAGCCATTCAATCAATAAAGATCAAGATGAATTTCTATCATGTACTACATTAATTTGAACAATTTTAGAAAAAACTAGAAGTGGACACCGGTAGGTACCCATCCAAATATTGCAAATTCAATCATAAAACTAAAACTAATTGTTCAGGGAATGTTGCAATCGATGCTAAGTCAGTTACAATCAAGAACACAAAATAACAAATATATGAAGGAAATGGTTTTAGCCTCTTTAGTTATATATGTTTTTTCCCCTTGAAATTTGTTTATTAAGCTATGTGAGATAAGAAATGAGTTAATATCTTTATTTATAGATGTTTAATTCACCATTAGTTGTGTTTCTTAAACGATGTGGGATAAGAAAATAACAAAAAGTAAAATATTATGAATGAAAGTTTGATCCCACATAGTTACGATAAACCAATGTAAAAACCTTTTTCATTCTATAAATAAAGGTGTCTCTCAAATTAAAAGAAACTATATAAATCATTAATAATTTTTTATTATTGGAAACATTTTCAAATAATTAAAGTTCAATAAAATAAATTCGAAAGTCTAAAACTGCATAAAACCGCATGCACCGCCCACATAATGCAATTCGAACTTTTCAAAATCCGAAATCGCATATGTGGTACCGTGTGGTTTTTACTATATAGCAAATCACGCAACACTCAATTATCGCCATTAAAAGTGTATTTTTCAAGATATTTGAGTGACAATTAAAGCCTTTGCTAAACTATGGAGAAATATTTACACTATCACCCAATTATCGTTCAAATTTGTAGATTTCATCTATTTAGAAATTTGTATTTCTATAATATGTAGAATATACTTTTTAATTATTTATAATTACTTATTAATTTTATATTTCTCTTTGTTGTATATTTTATAAAAAATTATAATATTGAACATGAACCAATTTGGACATATTATTTAAAATTGATTTTTAATTTTTTAGTATTTAAAATCTTTAGTATTTCAAGCAAACTTTTCATTATTAAGAGGTAGTATATTAGTATAATATTGATAACCAATGAGACTATTTAGAAAAAACAAATATAATAAAGCATATGAATTTTATAGAAGTAATCATTATAGAATACTAAATATTTAATATAGTTTTAAATATTTTTTTAAACAAACTTCAAATAAAATCATAATTATAAGAAAAAATAAATACTAAAACCAGAAAACATACTGTTAATTTAAATTAAATACTTGAAATTGAAACATGACCAAATAAATAGTTTTTAATTCAATTTAGAAATAGATAAAAGTAAAAGTATATCGAAATTATACAAAAAATATATATACATGCGAAACCTATATGTAGATGCTATTAAAATTGTATGATTTGAGATAACTATTTAAGTTGAACCATATTAATTTTAATTTTATTTGATGAATTGTATTCATTTACTATAATTATTATAACTTTTTGTCTTCCAAAATTTAGATACGTGTATCTATTATCATATAATTAAAAATAATAATAATATTTTTATATAGACTATTTAAAAATTATGTAAAATAACATGTATATATCTATATTCTAATTCTAACTATACAAGTTTCTTCCTGCGCAACGCGCGGGCATTCGTCTAGTTCCTTGTATAAACGAACCGGTAAAAACCAAAACAAAAACAAAGTATTCGGTCCGATTATCGATTCTATATCTTACGAATTTTTGAATCGGTTTAACTTCGGGTCGATCCAGCCCTGGACCCCAACCCATCCCTACCATTGACCATTGACTAGAAGCTACAAACGAATGACAGCCTATGGGAAAAGGCCTAAATAAATGGAGGTGATGATAAGCATCAAAAGCCGAAACAAAATCTCCAATCACGCGTGTCAGATGGATATATATCCATGCAACGTGGTCAGAAGCTTTCTGTAAAAACGACACGTATCTACTTCCCGCCATTAGGCTTTTTTCTCTTATATCAACCGCATTAGCTTATCATGCCTCAGCTCCTTCTTCGTTCCTTTTTCTCTCTGAAAAATTGGCATCCCTGAGTTTGCTTCAAGGAGAACAAGTAGCTGTATCAGTTGTACCAACAAGGCAGTTAAGTAAAATACAAAATGTCAGGTGTATCCCTAGGGGTGGCTCCCCGATCCGAGCCTGATGAAGCATCCGCCACGAGTACCGACCAGAAAACCCAACACCATCGTCAACAAGAACAGACGGCGGTGGGTGGTATAATGGGGTCCCTCCGTGTGATTGAACTCCAATTGGTAGCTTTCATTATGGTTTTCTCAGCCAGTGGTCTTGTCCCGCTTTTTGACCTTGCCTTCCCGGTTTTCACAACCATCTACCTCCTCCTCCTGTCACGACTAGCTTTTCCGGGACACGGCGGTTCTGCCACTTCTAAAGAAATATTCCAAGGAAACCGGCTCTTCCGAGCATACGTCATATTCGGTACCACTGTCGGATTATTTTTACCGTTAGCTTATGTTTTGGGGGGGTTTGCAAGGGGAGACGAGCATGCTCTCCAGTCAGCAACCCCACACTTGTTCCTTCTTTCATGTCAGATACTCACGGAGAACATCATAAGTGGGTTGTCTTTATTTTCACCTCCGGTGAGAGCTTTGGTACCAATGCTGTATACCGTTAGAAGGATCTTTGTTATCTTGGATTGGGTTCAAGATGTGTGGCTTAACAAGACCCTCTCTCCAAATGCCGAAATTAAGGTAATATATTCTGTTTTTTATCTTTCGATCTTGGGTCAAGTTGTTTAATCTCTTTTATTTCATTTTGGTGGTTTTATATTATTGGAGCAGGATGTTGCATGGTTTTGGTTTGGAAGGGGTTTAGCTGTAGCAAATCTAGCATATTTTTCGATCAATTTGTTTGGATTTTTGATCCCGAGGTTCCTACCGAAAGCATTCGATCAATACTTCAGAGAAAGAAATGAAATCCAAAGAAAGATGGGAGAAGACAAGCAATTTGCGGGTGTGCGTCGAGATAAGAAGTCCGATTAATTTCTTGTGGCTTGAGGGAGGATTATGTTATAACAGTTTGCTGGTTTTGTACCATAAGTTTGATAGTTGCATCAAGGGTAATTCTACGGTTTGTGCCATACGTAAAGTTTCATAGTTGCATAAGGGTAATTTAGAAAACCTATCTTCTTTGTAGTAAGCGTCGTAAATAATATCTTTTCTTCAGTTAGCGTGGCCAAGTGACGTTGAATTTGCACGGAATTGCGGGTATTCAATGTACTTTGGTTGGATCCAACTCCTATATGCGATATAACTTCTATATGGACAACTTATGTGTTAAGTTGGTGAAGAATTTTCAAAGGCAAAATTAGGTGAAGAATTTTTCAAAGCCTTGACAAATTTTGTTAGGTAGCCTAATTTTTATTTTGATTTCACATTGCCTTCTAAGCCTATATAAAGGGCAGCATAACACAATACAAGATGTACCACACAACACAAAAACACAGAGCAATAAAACATTCCTAGTTATCCGCCGTGGACGTAGGTCATTTTTGGACCGAACCACGTTAAATTCTTGTGTTCTTAATTTGTGAGCTGAGTGTGTGAGTTTAGTGTTCGTATGCTAAGTGTCTCGATCCTAACAAGTGGTATCAGAGCCTTGATATAGCTCCAGAGAGTGATTTTCTGTTTTTGGGTCGAAAATTTTTTGTCTCAAAAACGATTTTGGTTTACGCCGTTGGAAAGGTCTCGTTCCGCAGATTCCGAAAATATATTTTTTCGAATTTTTTGAGCGTCGGAAGACCTCCAAATCACCGGTCAAAGTTGGTCAAAACTCGCCGGAAAGTTAGCCGGAAAAACCAGTTCGCCGGAGAAGACGACACTGTAGCACCGGAGTTTCGCCGGAGAAGACGACACTGTAGCGGTACTGTAGCATTTGCAAAACAGGTCCCTGAGGTTCCAGAATTTGCAAAACAGGTCCCTGAGGTTCCAGAATTTGCAAAACAGGTTCCTGAGGTTCCAGAATTTGCAAAACAGGTCCCTGAAGTTCCAGAATTTTCAAAACAGGTCCCTGATGTTGCAGAATTTGCAAAACAGGTCCTTGAAGTTCCAAAAAAATGCAGTTTAGTCCCTAAACTTCAGGAAAATTGCAGTTTGGTGCTTGAACTTCAGAAAAAGTGCAGTTTAGTCCCTGAACTTTCAGAAAATTGCAGTTTGGTCCCTAAACTTCGGGAAAATTGCGGTTTAGTCCCTAAACGTCAGGAAAATTGCAGTTTGGTCCCTCAACTTTGTCAAAATCGCAAAACAGTCACTCAAACATTTGTTTTGGGCAGTTTAGCCAGGAAATAATTTAGGCGGGGATTATATTTTGCAAATAACGAGCCAAGAACAGTTGAATCAAAATTCTATTTAATCGGTGAAGAACAGTTGAACTCAGAAGAAATTTAAAGAAATCGAAAACCAGTGCCAACAGCGTTTGTCGGGTTTTATCGATTCAGTTTAAATTTTCAGTTTCTGATTCTCAGTTCAGTATTCCGCTGTAGTTTAAATAGGTTGATTATTTAACAGAGTTCAGAAGAACAGTCGTTAAGTTCAGACAAGGCTTCGTTTTAGTGAAGATTGAAAAGTTGGTGGAAGATGCAGATTGAGGCTTTATGTGTCAGAAAGTTCAAGATGTGGTATTGGTAAAGGGAGAAAATTAGAGAATTACAGAAGATCAGACGTTCAGACAAATCCAACGATGATCAGAGTTTCAGGGGTTCAAGAACAGATAATGGGTTGAACAGATCAAGTAATTAAGAGAAAATCCGCTTTCGGTAGATCCAGCAGTGATTAGAAAGTCAGCAGACTTAGGTGTAATCACGGGATCAGAAAGTTCGGTGTTATTCATGACGTTGAGGTGTGGACATTCTTGAGAGTCGATGTCCAAATAGAGGAAATTCTGCTTCTGAGAATGTATCTGGGTTTGATGCATTGGGACTCAGTGGAAGGCAGTGAAGACTCTTGGGTCAAGAATTCTGGTGCTTCATTTCACGCTACCCACAGCAGTGAAGCACTGCAGAATCTGAAAGTTGGAGACTTTGAAAAGGTAAGACTTGTGAACGATGAATGTTTGTTGTATATGGTCGGATTACCGTCTGAGGGAGTGACCGTCCCAGTTCAGAAGAGAAACAAAGTCCGGTTCATAGAGTCTCGTAGACAGAAGAAGGTTTGCTTTGCAGATGGCAAACCCAGAGTCACAGGTCAGATTCAGGTTGAACGTGTTTGGAACGGTTCAGAAAAACCAGTCAAGGACATTCATAACAGTGGGAGCAAGGGTTGTGTCTCAGCTAGAATACCCAGAACACAGTGGGTTAAGAAAACCAGTATTCCATCTGTAAAAATCTCTCCAGATTATCTGCTACACATGGAGAGTATCGTTTGTTCTCAGGATGTTCCAGGATCGGGCAGTTCATTTCAGTGGGAGCCGGTGGAGACAGAGAGCAGGTCAGTGGTAGACTTAGCCATGACTAATGTGTTGGAGCTAACAAAAGCTTCAACTAGCCTTCAGGTAAATTGAAGAGAAGGCCAGGGTAACTAGGAAAGAGCTAAGATTAAAAGTGTTTTTTGGAATGCACAGTTGAAGCACAGGTGAAGATTGTTCCGTGGCTTCAAGTGAGAGATTGAAGAATTGTTGCAACAATTGGACGGTAGCGAAAGACTACGTTGTTCAAAATCTTCAAGTGGGAGATTGTTAAGTTGGTGAACAATTTTCAAAGGCAAAATTAGGTGAAGAATTTTTCAAAGCCTTGACAAATTTCGTTAGGTAGCCTAATTTTTATTTTGATTTCACATTGCCTTCTAAGCCTATATAAAGGGCAGCATAACACAATACAAGATGTACCACACAACACAAAAACACAGAGCAATAAAACATTCCTAGTTATCCGCCGTGGACGTAGGTCATTTTTGGACCGAACCACGTTAAATTCTTGTGTTCTTAATTTGTGAGCTGAGTGTGTGAGTTTAATGTTCGTATGCTAAGTGTCTCGATCCTAACATTATGATCATGACCTTAATTAGTTTGGGTTGAAAGAGAAAAAGGGTTTTAAAACTAGTTGACTAATATAGCTTAGGGCTATAATTGTGAGTTTGTGTTTTCTAATTTGATATGATAATGTTGTTTTATAATGTATTCGATCGTACACCCATAAGCGTATGTTAGATATTCTGAATTTCAACCAGGAAATAATTATCGGTCAAATTAAATCGTGTGAAGGTATTTTTTTATGAACAAAGGAAATGAAATCTTGATTATAAACAAAGGAAATTAAATCAATCAAGTTGTGCGAAACAAAGGAAATTAAATCAATTTGTGCGAAAACAAACGAAAGACGCTATAAGATCGATGAGCTCCGGCCTTCCGGCCAAGGAAGGTAAACTATTCGGCGCCCTCATAGTCCTTATCAATTTTTTTTGTTTTTTTTTGTTTTACATACTGTAATACATTACTCCATAACGTATGAAAAGTTCAAGTTTTTTAGTAATCGGATTCTCCATTCATTGCCACCATGGCCGTTATAGTCGTGTTGTGTTATCAGATTAGTTCAACGATTAAATATGACATCGTAGTATATAGTATGATAACTTAATGTTTTATTAAATATAATAAAATAATAAAATGAAAAACTAATTTCAAAGATTACATTTTAAAGTTGATTTTTTCGGTTTTTCACCTTTTAGAAAGGATTAATCACACTTTTGTTTTTGACTATCCATATTATAAATTGAAACATTATTCGGTCTTTATGCGTTATATTATAGAAAAGCACTCATAAAAAGTTATGGTAAGTCAGGAAAAACCAAAATTAGTTTTAATAACCTACAAATTAAAGGAAGAAGAATGAATTTCGTTAAATATGACATCGTAGTATATAGTATGATAATTTAATGTTTTATTAAATATGATAAAATAATAAAATGACAAACTAATTCAAAGATTACATTTTAAAGTTGATTTTTTTCGATTTTTCACATTTTAGAAAGGACTAATCACACTTTTGTTTTTGACTATCCATATTATAAGTTAAAACATCATTCGGTCTTTACGCGTTTTATTATAGAAAAACACTTATCAAAAGTTGTGGTAAGACGGGAAGAACCAAAATTAGTTTTAATAACCTACAAACTAAAGAAAAAGAATAACATTTCTCTGTTTCTATCATCAAAGATACCTTTTAACCGGTGGATTTCTCATCACATATCAAAAATTGATGAAAATATCAAGTTGACCTATAAGAAGAGCCCGTTTCGAAGCATTAAATTATTTTGGTAGATCTTACTTAACTTCAACAACTTTGCTTTTATCAAACTTAAAGCGAATCATATTGACTGAAAGCCTCTTTCCTCCTCCCTATTTTGCTTACTCGTAACCATGTTTTCTATCAATTCGGTGTTGAACTTACTAGACCGATCTCAGATTCTTGCATATTCAAAACCGTGTTAAAAATGGCAATCTCAAAATGATGTTGGTTAGTAATATTGGTTGTACGGTTTCTTGAAGTAACAAAATTTCCTAACATTTCCAAAACTGCTATATTATGTTTTTGACAAAAAAACAGACATTTTCTTCAAAATTTGTGGAAACCCGTCATTACTTAAAGTTAACAATGCTTCCTTTGTTTGCTTTACCAATAAATCCACTTTCAAAATATCTCAATTTTTTCTTTGAAGATGTTTGACAAGGTCTTAGTATGGCCTAGAATTCTGACATTGAGATAAAGCACCAAATTAAGTGTATTGAAAAGTAAAGTTTAAAAAATATAAAAAAAAAACTTAAATATGGAGAAATAAAATAAAGAGTAAATTACAGTTTTGGTCCCTATGGCTTACACGAAATTACACTGGCAGTCAATGTATTTAAAATTCACATTGGTGGTCCCTCTGGTGGCAAAAAAATAACAGATTTGGTCCATGTTCACATAAAAAGACCAAACTACCCTTTTGCCTTTCTTTTTCCTTTTTCTTAATCTATTTTTTATTTAATTAAAAAAGAAAAATAAAATATTTAAAGTCAATGCCTCTTTCTTTTTCCTTTTTCTTAATCTATTTTTTCTTGTTGCAAAAAAAGGTAGTACACGGTAAGTAGGGTCGAATCACATGGACATGTCTTAAAGTTAATGCCTCTTTGCACAAAGCACAAACTAGTACAAAAAAATATTTAAAAAGGGGTTTTTTTAATTATTAAATAGAAAACTTAAACAAAATTATATAAAATAAAATTGCATAAAAACAGGTTTGTAAAAACTCAAAATGAAAAGACAATTCATTTTCTCGGTGTCTTTCCTAATTAAGCAGTTAATCTATGAATTTGTTAATGAAAACGCATTCTAACTAAGTTGGTACTTAAAACCAATAAAATTATTTTTTACCAAGTTATATAATTAAAAGAAGTTCTTTGAATTAAACCAGCTTCTTTTAACCTAAACAAAACAAGCTTTTAGATTAATCGCATTAAGATTTATTTAAAAATTCCTAACAATATTTAATACTTCTCGCAAGCTAAGAAGCATTAAAACATATAAATCAGTTTACATCAACATTAAATCCCATCACATAACTAAACCGAAAAATCGAAAAATCGAACCGACAACCAACCGAACGATTTTGGTTTTTATAAAACGAGGATTTTGGTTTGGATTTGTGTAAAAAGCCGAACCGAACATATATATTTATACACACACACACACACACACACACACACACACATATATATATATATATATATATATATATATATATATATATATATATGTGTGTGTGTGTGTGTGTGTGTGTGAAGGTTATTATTATACATATATATTATTCATATA
This sequence comes from Cichorium intybus, assembly GCA_023525715.1. Taxonomy (NCBI): domain Eukaryota; kingdom Viridiplantae; phylum Streptophyta; class Magnoliopsida; order Asterales; family Asteraceae; genus Cichorium; species Cichorium intybus. Next base: position 590,744 of record CM042011.1, on the reverse strand, counting down.
TATAACCAATACGAATAATCATATATGAATAATCACTTATAAATAGACATATACGGCGGTGGTCAAAATGGTGGTAGAGGGGTGGTGATGGTGATGGTGTCATTGAGGTGGTGGTGTTGGTGGAGGTGGCGGTGGTGGAGGTAGTGGTGGTCGCAACGACAACGATGATAGAGGTGGTGGTGGTGGTGGTAGTGGTAAGTATGTGAAGCCTAATCTGAACCAATGACGTCATTAAGCCAAAAGGATATCAGCAGTGAGAAGCAACCAGGAACCAAGGCGAGGAAAGTAAATGCGGGTGGAAGTTGAGCTACATCCGGATGAGTTACCTTCGTCCGAGGATGTGAGATTCGCCTCGGTCAGACGTATGAAGCGAAGATCGACAGATATAAAGTATGTCCCATGAGTCTGGGGTTTTTCCATTGTCTCGGTCTGCTTTAGGAGATCTTGAAGCTCGTCTGCAGCCAAAGTCAGCAGGACCGAGGAACAGGCTTCGATCCGGTCCGGACTTCATAGTATGATCTCTACATGGGTTAGATGGAGAGGGTCGAGATGTTGATAAAAATAGGAGAAGCTACTTTAGAAGCGAAGTGTCCCCAGGGTATAAGTTCCCATGATCTGCTGCTGTCAGAAGTTGGTCTGCCACAACATATTCCATGACTTGTCACATCAGCTGGCCTAATGCAAAAAGCAATGTCTAGAAGAATTGTCATCATCTTAGTCAGATGCTTTTGCCATATATATATATATATATATATATATATATATATATATATATATATATATATATATATATATATATATATATATATATATATATATATATATATATATATATATATATATATATATATATATCTCAGTTGTAACCGTGAGTAAGTATGTGTTCATGTGTGACAATTGAGTGCAGTTATACTTGTAAATTTGTATACCATTCATACATACAATAAAATATCTCTAGTTCCACAATGGGCGTAGCTTGATCTCGCAATCGAGTGAACCACTTAATTCTCGGTGTTGATATTTTTTTGTTCTTGTTGTATTTCTTGTTGCAACAATTCGGTGGCTTTATGCTCTATTGTCGAGTGTTCGTTTGGCAGATTCTTAATATTGTACCCAACAGTAGTAGTAGGGGTAACGGTGATGGATGTGGTGGTAGAAGTGGCAAAGGTGGAGCTGACAGGTATGGTGGTGGTGTGGGTGGTGGAGGTGCTTGTGGTGACGTAGGTAATGGTGGCAGTGACGTGGATAGAGGTGGCAGTGGGTGGTGGTAGCAGTGGAAGGGGTGGTGGTAAAGGTGCAGTGACGGTGGCGATGGTATTCGAGGTAGTGGTGAAGGTGGAGGTGGCATTAGAATTGGTGGTGGTTAGTGGCGGAGGTCGTGGCGGGTGAGCTGGAGAAATTGGTGGTAGAGATGGCAATTGTGGCGTCTTCGCAACTTAAAAAAACCTTTTCCGTATCATTAAGTGTTTCTATGCGGCCTCAGGACTCAAAGTTAACTTTTGTAAATCGAAAGTTCATGACATGAGCGTCGATGACAACGATGTGCATAGATATTCTCAAGTTCTTGAATGCGGGCTTTCCGTTCAAATTCTTAGGGTGCCCGATAGGTGCAAATATAAACTTGATAAAGAACCGGAAGCCGGTCATTGAGAAATTCAACACGAGACTCTCTTATTGGAATGCAAAATCCTTATCATTTAGGGGTAGGGTCACTATCATAAAATCGGTATGGGGAAACCTTCCGATTTACTATCTCTTACTATTCAAAGCTCCGATGGTGTGTTAGACTGTTTGGAAAAGATTCGCAGAATGTTCTTATGGGGTGGAGATGTGAACTCATCAAATATTAGTTGGGTTGCTTGGGAGAAAGTAACAATGCCGAAGGAGAAATCAGGACTCGACATTAGTTCACTTCAATCACTTAACATTGGTCTAACGATCAAATGGTGTTGGAGGTTAACAAATGATTCTGGAAAATTTGGTGTCGAACTATCCCAAGCATTTATAAATTGAATAAAAAACCTCAGATTTATCTTTCTAATAAAAATTATGCATGTGTTTGAAATAATATTGCAGCAGCAAGGCACGATTTAGAAGAGTTCAGGCTTGTCTTTCACGACATCTTTAAAAGAATTATCGGAACCGACAAAGAAACTATGTTTTGGATCGATGAATGGGAAAATTGGTGTTTATCCCCATTTTATAACATGTAATTACATGTAAAGTATACCGTTGTAAATGCTCTAGTAGACTAGTATGTCACCTTGCTAGGTTAGAAGTTTTGCTTTAATATATTAATTTTTCGATTCCAAAAAAAAAGAAAAAAAGAAAAGAAAGAAGAACTACAAGTCAGATACATGTTTTTTTTAATGGGAAGTCCAATTCCAAACCAACACATCATTAAAAGAGACTAATTAATAAACATATTAATATTTTTAAGTTCTTTTATAAAATGGTTAATACTCTATAATTATTTTTACGTTCTTTTTTTTTTTAACCAAAAACTGACCTTTATTAATTGGTCGCTTCTTAATATCATAAGGCTATGTGGTGTGCAAGACATCTATGACACCCTATGACAGTCGCCACGTCTGCATGACAACCCCATGACACACCTCAGGAAATTCAAGACAGCATAACACCCCTTTTAATTTCCACGTCATCATTTTAATTTATGTTTTTTAATTAAAACCAAACATTAAATTCATTTAAAAAACATAATATTAAAATTAAAATACAAAATATTACATTAAATAAAAATAAAAACATTACATTAATTTAAAATAAAAAATATTGCATTAATTAAAAAAACATAAAAATGTCTATGCCCTTCTTCGCGGTTTCTATTTTTTGCCTTTAATCTGCGTTGTTTGATCGAACTTTCGGCTTCATTTGTGACAATGTTTGTGACTTGCATTATTACCGAGAAAAACATTGCAGATCCTGATTCATTTGACGATGTTGAATCCGAATCATGCTCCATATATATATATATATATATATATATATATATATATATATATATATATATATATATATATATATATATATATATATATATATATATATATATATATATATATATATATATGTTGAGAGAAAGTAGTTTGAATTGTGTATATTGTGTGTGTGATTATATGTTTATATAATGTTTAAAAAATTGATTTTTTTAAAGCCCCAACGGATACTTTCCAACAACTCCTAGCCGTTCTCCAGCATCTTCGAGAGGACAACGGCATCACGCGGAGTAGCCATAACGCGGGGGGAGGGGGGAGGTGTTTGCCGCGTTCTCGTGGTTGAGGTGGCAGGATGCCGGAGGGGTGGGGGATAGTCTAAACGTCATATAGATCCTACATTGCGGTTATCTTGACATGACATAATCATCTATTTATTTAATTAAAAACACATATTAATAAATTATCTTTGTATAGTTAAGTAAATAAATTATTATAATATGTTGTTATTATAATGTATATCAGAATGTCTTAATTTTGGAAGGCTTAACCGTGGGAACTTGAAGTCGAGAGGGTTGGGTGCGCAGTCCGTACACCTTAGTCGCTTTATATGTACGTTCTTGACTCTTGAGCCAAGAAGGCAAGAACCCCAAGAGACCTACGATGATCTCTTTAACTCCGCTCTCCGGAGACATAAACGCCTCTATCCTTCACCTGAAATTTAAAAATATCTTTAGAAATCGAAAGATTTGGTCCGTAATCGCGCATTATATATACGATCTTTAGCATTCCGCTCTCAACAGTCCAAAACACCCTCGGAGACCGATAGCGATCTCTGTAACTCTGCTTTCGGAGACCCAAATCATTAGCGGGAAACCTTCAGCCATGTCTGTAATCCAAGAAAGTATAAGATCGTTGTATGTCCTCATCCTTATTATTACCCAATATTCTTCATATTTTTGTTGTCGATTTTTTTCTATTAAATCCTATTTCTCGGTTTAATTATCTGCAACGGTTACATTACAACTTAAAGAAGATGGATATTGTACATAGTGTGTTTCTGTGGTTATTTATTGATAGTATAGGAAGACATTTGTTGATAGTTATTTATTGATATTATAGGAAGACATTGGTTATTTATAGTAATGGACACTGTACATAGTGTGTTTTCTGCAATGTGAACTGGTTATTTATTGGGTCTTCCTATAATATCTCATAACCTTGCTCTCCAACTATGTCCAATGACGCCATCGAGAAACTTTTGGTATAAGTAAATAAGTTCACCATTACTGAATTAGCAGATGACACCCGTGAAAAGAAAACTTGTTGTTGATGCGTGAAAAGAAAAGTTGTTGTTGATGCTCACAGAGAGACACAGAAGCCAAAGACGAAGCAGAAAGTTCTAGTCGACGATCAAGGATAAAATATATATCCGTCGAGGTTGTGAGAAGGTACACAATCATCTTGTTGCAGATTACTTTTCAAATCAACCTATTTTCTCACCAAACATCTATAGGCGAATATTTCAAATGAATAAAGAACTGTTTATCAGATTTATGGACATGTTATCCAACCATTTTTACTATTTCAACACGAAGGAAGATGCCATCGGAAGTTCATTGTTACAAAATGCACCGTTGCTATTTGACAATTAGCATATGGAACAATAACTAATCAAAACGACAAATATGTAATAATAAGCGTAAATATTGCTATTGAATGTCTTAATACATTATGTTGGGACGTAATTGAATTATTTTGCAACATGTACTTGAGATGACCAAATGCTAAAGACATTAAGCGTATACTTCATCTACATAAAGAACCATGGGTTTCAGGTATGTTGTGCTAGGCAGTATTGATTGTATGCATTGGGCTTGGAAAAATTGTCCCGTCGCTTGGCAAGGGCAATTCACTTGAGGTGATCATAGTGTGCCAACAATTATGTTGGAAGTTGTTGCTTCTCAAGACCTTAAGAATTGGCATACGTTTTTTTGGTGTTTCCGGATCAAACAATGATATCAATGTATTAAGTCAAAGTATATTGTTCAACGATTTCATTGAAGGATATGCTCCTAAAGTGAATTTTACCTTCAGAACACGAAAAGTTATTACTTTGTTGATGATATATATATCCATGACAATTTTTAAGAGTGTCTCTTGTCCACAAAATCCAAAGTAGATGAAGTTCAAGCAAATGCAAGAAGATGGCATTCAGGTTTCTTCAATCTCGTTAGGCAATTATATGTGGAGCATTAGGGAAGAAAGAAGCAATTAGGAAACAGAAAGGAAAATTGGCAACCTCAATTTGTTAAGTACTGTATGCGTATTTATGAGATAAATGGAGTAAAAAAATAAAGGAGATAATCGAATCAATCAAGTACTCGAAGAGAACCAAAAACATAAAAATTTTGTATGAAAATACACAAGGCATGACTGCCAAACAACTTACGTATCATCAAATGTTGTGCGACGAGATAAAAGCAAAATATGGACTCTAAATTTAGTAAATATTTATTTTAATTTCATGTATCATAATATATTGTTTTTATTTAATATTATTGTCAAGTACTTTTTAATGTAATAAATATTACATATGCTTAAAAATAATAAGTTAGATGAGGGGGCTTCCCAAAATATTTCAGAAAGATGAGGGTACATTAGTTAATTTCATGAAAAGTGGTCGGTGCTTGGAGATGGTTTAAGTTAAAATCATTTTGTTTGATAAAGTTAGTGGAAAGATAATCAATGTTTAGAGATTGGATCTCCTGCTCATCAACTTAACATTTTTCTATGCCTTTTGTAGTCACAATCCGTAATGATTAGACATCATTCTATTTTGTTGGATAGACTTGGGTGTCGTTTATTGTTTACGTAGTGGGCATATCTGGGATATAACTTAATCATGTAAGATGTATGTCAGTGTTTCTTTTTAACTTAATGTAGAAAAATCTTAACAGAGAAAGTAGGAATATAAGGCTTCCCATAAAGTCTTACTTTTTTTATCCAAGTTTACCCCATTATAAGTTTTTTTTTTTCTCTTTGGAATAACAGATTTCATTTTAAATTCACTATTGAAATATGGTGCATGAAATACTCATAACCTCTTGGTATATTTCATTTCAACTAGAACTTTGCACCACTCGTAGATCGTGCTAAGCACGACCCTTTAACATTCCTATTATCATTACTATATAAAAAACCGTTTTTCTCCAACCTCTATTCAGCACTACATAGGGTTTCCTTCCCGCCACATATTTATCCTCTGATCGTCTTGTCTTCCCTGACCGGTTGCTTTTACCACCTGGTTTTCCCCAATTGAAACGTACTCCGCCTTCAAAAGAGTCATGGTGATTCATAGATTGGATTGCGTAGGAAGGACATATTTATTGTGTGTGAAATCTCTTCACGAAATCAACGATAAGTTGGTACATAGATATCTAACCTAGTATATATATCATTATTACATAAAAAAGAAGACTTTTGTTCTCCTCCATTCCTTTTCTCGTTTATAACCTCTCCAAGTGCCATGTCACCTTGACTTTGAACGACGCAATATATATTAAAGGGCCCGTATCCTCTTCAACCTCTAGATATTCCGGTTTCTCTCTTTTCTCTATACTCCTTTTTCGTCCTCTTCCTGCCTGCAATTTCTTTCTCAATTTCATTTAGGGTTTTTTCTTGATTCACCCATTATTCTTGTCCCTTTTTGCTGTAGAGCGACTGAAGAAAGTTTTTTCCGAGCTTAACTTGGATAATCGGTGGTAGTTGTTCGATTCCATGTGAGGGTTTGCCGGTTTCAAGAACCCTAGCCCATGTAATCTGAGCACCAAAATTTTTTTTCTGCTTGTTTTATTTTGGAATCGAGATTTCTAATATTTTTGGAATCGAGATTTGGAATCGAGATTTCTATTCATGACTCTTGCAACTTCGAATAGTGATTTTTCTGTAGCTATTTTTGACTTATGCTTCTTGATGATTCTAACTAGGGTTTGTTTTCGTTCTAATTTCTTTCTCCTAGGTTGATTCAAGATTGGTGTTTCGGAAGGTCAAGAATTTGGTAACAACGGTTATCAACGTGAAGGCGAATTTGAAATCATCTCGCTTCCTCTAAATACTCTTTTCTTTTCTATATAAGAAAACAAGAAGTTCATCAGGTCACATGTATCATGTTTTTCCCACAGCTTGTTAAAGTTGTTGATGATTTTTATGTTTGGTGGGTTATTTAAACAACTCCTCTGTTGTGTTATATGTGATTTATTTGTCACAATTTTTATGGTCTTTTTCCTATGTTCTTCATCATCTCCAAATGGTTTTCTTTTTCTTTGATTGACTGAGACACTGATTTGCCAAAAAACACCCAACAGACATTGAAAGAAACCCTGACATAAGTTTCCAAGAACCTGAGGCTTAGGTGGAGACTTGAACTCCATACTCAATATATCCATGTTGTTGATAAATTGAGAGGTCAAGAATGGAAGTAGCAATTAACTTATCTCATATGGTTCTATTTTTTATTTTTAATTCATATTTTTACACAATGATTTGCTAATTTTTGTTAAAATTATCTTCTTGTACAGGAGCAACACCTATGTTGATTTTGGGACAAAGGTATCTAGATTGAAACTGCTGGACTTTGCAAACTAAAATATGTATTGAAATTTATACGATACAACCGGAAATGCACCTTTGCGGTGACATTAGGGTTTCCAGCTTGATTCCTTCCCACCAATTATCCAAACTTTATTGGTATTCATATTAACAGAAGTGCCTAAAAACCGATGCATAAAAACAAGATTTTCAATCTGCCATGAAGCTGGCATTAGTAATGGGCTATGAATTTCAATACAAATTTTATTAACTTTGCTATTACTCTCTATACTTATTGGGCTCTTGGGTTTTCTTATTCTAACAGGGGAGAAGATAAGCATGCTCCATGGATTATCATGTTAATACCATCATAATTGTATGCTTGCTTGTAAGTTTTCAAACTTCCTTTGGTTTACACATATTACTTTCAAATCATGTTCTTATATTTGGCTAAATAATAATATTAAGTTGCTAATATGATCATGGTTGCCTTTTTGGGTTTTATAGTATTTCTTCATGATTATGTTGCTGATTTGATCTTTATTGCTATATATAGTTTCTAATGTGAATCTGCATCCTCCTTTTAGGCTTACCTATGTTACCCAAATGAACATTAGGCAATTGCTGTAGGATACTCCATATAAACTCAAGCAAGCAAGTGAAACAGATTCTGGGGTTGTTGTTAGTGTAAGTGACACATTAATTTGAAAATAAACAAAATTTTATTGATTTTTTTTCTCACTTTAGATCAGTTTATCTGATTTCTAATTGGATCTTCAAAGATGAAAAAATCAACATAACTCACTTTTTTGCTTATTTGGTTATTATGGTGTTGTGTTGTTCTATTAAACTGCATCAGATCTACTGTCTCCATTTATCTCTCTAATAGTGGTTATGCATATTTGTGTTTTCTGTAGGAATAGCTAGGGCAAGAAAAGCGACTATCAGGATGCTTGATTGGAAGAGAATTTGGTATCTTTTCTCCTTTTTCCTTATTTATTAAAATTTTGATTGAAATATATCTTCATATCAATATCCAAATGAAAGCTTTAACTATTTTTTCAATCAACATCAAGAAACCCTGGAGTATAGATATGTGGGATACGCTTATGCAGATGATAATTGCCTTTTCATGCTTAATTTCTACCAAATTGTCCATATTGGTATTGGACTTTCTATGATAGAAAGTTTCTTATCTCAGTAGTGGTAGGGTCCGGGATATCTCAAACATCAATAGTCAAGCCTCTTTGCCAAAAGAAAATGTAAAATCTAAGTTTTAATTTCTAATACATATGCATTTTCCTTTTTTTTTTTTTTTTTAATTAGTTTCTTACATGTGTCCCTTTAAGATGAAGTTGTTGGATTTTGCAGGTTCTCCCAAAAAGTTGTGTAATTGGCTGCAATTAATGGGAGGTGCATCTGCTGTCTATCGTTTTTCATTCTGTTATCATCATCTATAATGAAATATGAACAACAAAAATGACACTTGTCATGAGCGGAAGAAAAATCAAGAAGATGTATCTATAGGGGCTACAAGAACTAAGATTCAACTTAGGAATGAAAACATAGCATTTCTTTGGCATTGCTTGATGGCTAGAAATGTCCTTCAACAAAGTTGGCCCACGTATTCAATTTGAAGTTATCCTTTGTTATGCACTATTGTATGCCATGATTACTTGTTAGGTACTTAACGTATGTTTTATCTTTCCCCCTTCCCTTTGTTATTGAATACTTGTCTCCCATTTTTGGTTTTGTTTTACTCCTATGGAGATGAATACATTTCAGGGTCTGTTTGTTGCTCTTATCAGAACAGCCACTATTAATCATGTGTTTGCTGTTATCAAGGTATAAAAAATAGCAATCTACTTTTATTTTATTAAGGGGTTTACTTTGAACTTTGCGTCTTGTTGCAGATGTTGACAGGAAGAATTCAATTATAGTTATTAAGGTCAGCTACTACCAATTCAAAATTATCATGGTGTCTCCTTTTGACTTTAGGGACTCAACAGGGAAAAGATTTAATCCGATAAGTTTCTTTTTTAAGTGCATTTCTTGCAACTTTTTGTTCTTTAAATGGTCTTTGCAGTTATTTACAAATTCAAAAAAATGGGATGCATCTGCTGACTTATTACTCTCTATAGTTTTTCATTCTATTATAATGAAATATGAACAACAAAAATGAATACGAGGTTATAGTTTTTGTCACTCTGCATAGGACAAAAGAATCCTTTGCAATGTCTCCAATCCAAAGATTGCTCTTGAACTACTGACAACTTTATTAGACAATCCAACTGATGACAGTCTGGAGGTTGCTGTTACTGATGACAGTGTGGAGTTAATTTATTGTATTTTCTTTTACTTTTCAAGAGTACAAACATATTAAGTCAAAACCCAACTCTTGGATACAAACTCCATTTCATTATTTACATCAACCAAGTTTCCATTGTTGACACTTTAAAACATATTTAATCCTCTAGGTATATTTGATAGACAAAAGGGTTGCAAAGGTCTTTTTGCACTAACATAAGCCAAGTTTCAGGTTAATAAAATCTTATCATATATTACTATTTATAAACTTTAACCAATATACTTTTAGTCTCCTAACCTGATTTTGATTCTGGCTTTTAAAGTCACATAATAACATATTCACTCCTCATGTCTGTTTTGTTTTGTCTTACATTTAAGTAACTTACTTTTTGGCTCATTTGGTCATTATGGTGTTGTGTTGTTCTATTAAACTGCATCAGACCTACTGCTCCATTTATGATCATATATTTTCTCTGGGATGAAGAGGAATGCAGCATTTAACTCCAAGAAAGTTTAATTGGTATCTTTTCTCCTTTTACTTGTTTATTAAAATTTTCGATTGAAATCATATCTTCATTTCAATATCCAAATGGGCAAAGTTTTATCTAATTTTTCAATCAACATAAAGAAACCCTGGAACATAAGATATATTGTTTTGCTGTGGGAAACGATTATGCAGATAATAATTGGCTTCTGTTATGACTGCATCCTTTAAAATAGTTCTTTTTTGGTCTCCTAGATTGCCTTTGACTCAACACAACCATTGAAGATTCAGGCAGATATGGATATGAGATGCTTTTAGTTTGATGAGTTCTTTGTGGTAAGGTGTCTCATTTTTAAAATTTTTATTTTTTTGGTAAATTTAAATCTTGATACTAATTTCTAATTTCTGTAGGATGATATGCTTTTAGTGTGATGGAGTTCTTCACATTAAGGTAGGTGCGTTTAGTTTGATGGGGTTTGTCCATGAATACATGGTACAGTGTCTGTCTATCCACCAGATTGTATACAAGTACAAAGGAACACTGGATGTTTCTTACAAAATTTTTCACCAGGTTGGTTTTTTCTCATCTTCCATTTTGTTACTTTTTCTCATAGGGTTATCACATCAATTGTTGTCCATATAAATGATTGTTCACAGTTTCCTAATTTTGTTTTCCATTTAAGTTTGGTGTTTGATTTTTAGTGCTGTGATAGCTTCTGTCTTCTCTAATATAACGAGGGCTAGAAGTCTAGAATAATGGACCCATATATGTTGAGAATGAGGAAGACATGAATGTCTTAAGGGCAGTTTCTTTTTGACTTGATGTGGGTACAATGACTTAATAGGTCAAGCCAAAAACCCTGACTTATTCTACTAAGACACTAACCATATCTTCTAATGAGTATTATTAAAATTGAGAATATTATGAAGTTGGTTTTTTGGAGTGTAAGAATAAAATGGTCAGTTAATCTCATTCAAACAGAAAATATGTATACAATGGTCAATTCAGTCTTAAAAAGAAATAGAAAATATGTATACAATGTTTTATCCAGACAGACAGACATCGATACTCATTTAGCCACTTTACCCATGAATAACTTAATATGCAAAAAAAAAAAAAAAAAAAAAAAAAAAAAAAAAAAACTTAATATGCAAAATTAACCACAAGGGTGGTGCCTAGTTGGTTAGAGCTTGGTCTCCAAAGGTCAAAATGACCAGGAGGTGCCAGGTTCTAATCCAAGGAGGAACAAAAAACCCCTAGTGGCCACAGAGGTTCACCCGCGATGACTCTGGGCTACTCGCGAAGCGGGTAGTCGCCCGGGGATTAGTCGGTTCGCGAAAGCGTGTCGGAACCTCGGCTCCATAGGAGGCCAAAAAAAAAAAAAAAAAAAAAAAAAAACTTAATATGCAAAAAAAAAAAAAAAAAAAAAATTGCCTTACTTGCACATCAAATAATGGAATAACACTATAGTCAACTAAGAATATTCTAAAATAAGAAGCACTTAATTTTATCATCTTGAAGAGCAAAACTCGGTAGATTTTCTACAATAATGGATTTGAAATGAGATAATATAAATCTAACCAAAATGAAAATTAATTAAAAATAGTATTAGGAACTGTAACAATACATCTGCATGCTTCATGGTTCCAATCAAGTTTCCAGCTAGAGGTCATATTGATGGTTTTAAAATGCCCAAAAAGTTTTATAAGATGTCATGGAGTTGCTTATTTTGCTTTTAGAATTCCACGAGCTTTAGATGGTGCCAATTTGGTAAAAGGTTTAAATATTTTCCGTTATTTTGCCTTTTTTTGGCTATTGCTTATGCGATCTTTTTTGTCAGGATGATTTTCTGAACTTTGTTATTATCCTTAAAGCAAATCTAGAGTATGTTAAAAACCCTCATTTAACAGCCAAAAAAGGTTAAAGTTTGAATTGTTAAATGCCTTTTAATTCATATTTTTTATTCTATCACCATATATATATATATATAATTTGCCCCAAAGGGTATTAACGTCTTTTTACATGTCGTGTGTAGTAATATCCTCGTCATGCTTTGTTTGAACCCTCATATTGCCATGCCTAGCTTGGTTTTGAAGTATCCATATCGACACCTCTGCTGCAAAATCCCCAAAAATTCATCTTCCTCTCCTCTCCGTTTCTTGAACCCTAGTTTCTCTGGAAGATAGTGAGTGTTTTCAAGGGTGTTTTGTATTGCACAATGTCTTGAAGCACAAAGTGGTGGTTTACTTGTTTCTATATAGAAATTGAAACTAGGGTTAAATTTTGTGATTTTGATCTCGACTTTTTCCTTGTGCATTTATAATTTTTCCGCTTCTTATGATTTGTGTGTGGTACTTTCTGGTGGTTACTAAATTTAGGATAGATTTCAAGGGAAAAGATTAGGCATAAATTAGTCTTCTTGGTGTGTGTATGATTTGGAACATGTTTAATCTACCTAATTCTATTTCTTCATTGTGTAAAGATATCTCATGGTTTAAGGGTCTTGTTGGTCCTAAACACCCAAGCTCTTTCAAAATTTTCACAGCTATCCTCATGTCGATTCGTTTAAGCTTGTACTAAATTGATAATTGTTCTTGAATTTAGTTGATTCGTTGAGCCCTTTTTGATTAATATTGATCATAGACTAGGAATGGCATGTGCAATATTGACGTATAATTTTAAGAGTTTATGTCTCCTAAGTTCATTTCTATTGATGATTTTTATTGTACTAGCATTTCTAATTGAAAGTGATTATGGTGTCCCGTTTGTGTACCTTCTCACTTGCTACTTCTTACACTTAAGAATGTAGTTTACTTTAAATTGTCTTAAAGTTAACATCGAGTGATTCATGATGTTATTAAGAGGCTTATCTGGCACCAAACTCAGAAGGCAGTATAGGGGTTTCTATATTAAAAAGGATCTTACCCATTTAGACCAACAACATTCACTCATTACACACACTTAAAGAAACCGAATACTTTTGATTACATTTTTCACATGATGAAAGGAATCAAGAAAAGAAGCTGTTGAATTTCGTTTCAAAAGTTTTACTTTTTTGTTTTTTAATATTTTATTTATAGATCCGAGCACTTACAACATAGTCAGAGGTCAAATTGCAATGAGACTAAAAGAAGGTGATAGAATGGCATGTGTTGATATTATACCAGGATGAAATAGAAAGCGAATCTGAATCTGGTGCTCTTGAAAGCCAGTAATTTCATTAATCTTGTTTCACTTTTTTATAAAATTCTTCTGTTTATTTATGAAGTTATTAAAAAATTAATATTTTATTTGCAGTAACCAAAGACACGGGGCCATGGCTGTTGTTTGTGTCTGTTGGAAAACGAGTTCCTCTCAGCCACTTTTGCAAATATCCTTTGAATATTTACATGAAGCAAGTTTAATATTTGATTTACATTTTATTTATTTATTATGATGGTTTTTTGTATTATCAAAATTTTCATTGGAAGACCGGCTGGCAGCTTTGTTTGTAGTTGGTTTTATTACAGTAGCTAATGTGCTAACAATCAAATAGAAGATTATCTTTATGCTTTACCACTCTTGAATCAGCCTCATTCCAACCAACAAAATCTAGGGTCGAAAGGGGAGCTTCTGTTAAAACACTTATTGGTTCATCATTTTCATTCCAATTCTAGTTTTCTAATACAATTAATGATTCCTATAATGAAACTCATGGGTTTTGACAAGGATTTTGATTATATTTGTATGGAATATACTTGGCAAAACAGAGTTAGGAAGGAAGAAGCTGTAAAACTGGGAGTAGGGTTTCTGTTGTATGAACTGGAATTCTCAATGTGGAAACCGGTAAAGTTTATAAAGCATCCATTTATTGTTCCCTTTCTACAACAAGGTTTGGCTTTATGTTATGATTACAAAATCTACATAATAGGAAATGGGTGCGAGGTTGGAAGCTCTGTTCAGGAAATGAAGGAAAAAATCAATAGGACAAATTTGTAAAACATTAATGGGGCATATGTTCGTTTTTACAACATTATGTTCAGAAAGTCTACCCATTTGTAGCATTTCCATCCAAATACAAAACAAGCTTCATTGCATTATTGGGTAAAATTTTCAAGTGCAATGCCCTAATTGCTTAACAAGTCAAAAAGTCCAATATTTGGAATAAATTTGTAGGATGTGGCAATCACATGAGGTTTGGATGTTGTTAACTTTTCCTGTTGAATCCAAAAATTCATACTCTTCACCATGTGAATGTACATATGTTGGGTTGGGTTGGCCAGACAAGATGCATGAGTCAACAAGGATAAATTCTTGCAACAACTTCACTGAACCCAACAGTCATACTTGGATGTGAGCTATGAATAGGTTTAGATTTGATATGGATATATCGGTTTTCTTGTAGGTCTGTTTTAGCAGGGCTATTTTTGTCTATAACTAAGTTAAGGAATCTACACACTTCTTGTATTGTATTCTATTTAGTTTCACCATGATAAAAACCTATGACATACAATCCTTGTGAAATAATTATGTGGTTATGTTTGAAATCGACAGGGAGATAATGTTTTACTTATGCCAAATATTGATACTCCCAAGAAGACTATTGAACCAGCCGAGGAGGAATAATTGACATTAAGTTGACTTAATTTTGGGGCAAAATTGAAAAAAAATTCTTTTCTTAGGGACCAAAACTGCAACTTACTCTGTAGTTTACTTTTCTATTTTGAGTTAATGAGCTTATTGGGTTAAGCACTTAAATTATTTTGAGTTAATGAGCTTATTGTGTTACTACATTGAATGATATTTGTGTGGCAGGAACTCATCTTTTGGATCGAAAGGACATTGTTGTCCATTTAAACGATTAATCTCATCCGTACCCAAAAAATTATGTCTTAACTTCAAGTGTTACATTAAAAGTCTTAACTTCAATGTTTTATGCTCTATTGAGTTTGTCTCAAATTCATACTTATTATTATTATTATTATTATTATTATTATTATGTTATAGTTACACTTTTGCATAGTACACTTGTTTTCAATCTTAGTTTGTTTCTCTGACATCAAGCATTTTTTTTTTTTTTTTTTTTTTGAACCGGCGATTATGAATACTCTGGAACGTTAGAGGGGTAATTCTGTTCCCGGGCAGGCCCCAATCGCCTCCATTTCCTCCCCCCTTTTACCACCTAATCCGGGAAAATCCCCCACATGGAGTCAGTCGGAGTTGAACTCACGACCTCCCACCCACATGGGTATATAACCCATGTGGGTTATATAACCCAGTCGGAGTCAGTCAGTCATACTTATTATTATTATTATTATTATTATTATTATTATTATGTTATAGTTACACTTTTGCATAGTACACTTGTTTTCAATCTTAGTTTGTTTCTCTGACATCAAGCATTTTTTTTTTTTTTTTGAACCGGCGATTATGAGTACTCTGGAACGTTAGAGGGGTAATTCCGTTCCCGGGCAGGCCCCAATCGCCTCCATTTCCTCCCCCCTTTTACCACCTAATCCGGGAAAATCCCCCACATGGAGTCAGTCGGAGTTGAACTCACGACCTCCCACCCACATGGGTATATAACCCTGATGCATCAACCAGCTAAGCTAGGCATCACTTGCCTGACATCAAGCATTAATATTTATTAAAAAGATAAACAGATATGAAACTGTTGATATATGAGATAATAGTAAATTAAAAATTTGACAAAATACTATAAGGTCGTATGGACAATAAAATTGTTTAAAAGTAATTGTAAGAATACAAACTGTTACTGAAATTGTTATGCATCTATGATTATGTGTTTAGGTTACCTTTTTACCTCTGTTTTAGCAAGGATTTGAAGGAAATTTGTGCCTATATTGGTGTATAAGAACAGGGAGCTTGATGCGAAGCAGTTCATTGTTGCATGCTAAATAAACTAAAATGGCAGATCTTCTTACAACTATTCTTGACACTCCCGTTTGTGTTATATATTGATCTTATTCAAGTATTGAATTTGGGTTTATAAATTTTGGTTTGTTGTGAACCTGTGTTTTCCTGAATTTGATTTTGGGTAAAAGGATTTGCTTATTTATATATTAATTTAGACCCACTAAATTTGGTGTGGGCTTTTCAACCAGAGGATTCAGTCATGTAGAAACTCCAAAATTCTCTCTCAAGTTTTTATTGATGGTGTTCATTTAACAAACTGTAATACCACAAGATTTCAAATAGATTTTATTTTCTTTTAATTTCTATGGAGTGAACCATTCCATTCCATTCCATGCTTTCCTTGAATCCCATGAATAATCTCAGGTCTATAACCGTCATATTTCTCTAGCTTTCAATGCATTTGCCACCTCGTCAAGAACCCTTACAGACTCCTCTAAATATATTCATTTTTTTTCATTTGCCACCTCGTCATGTGCAAGTTGTAAGTTCCTACTCATGCTGTCATGTAATTTTCATTTTTTTTCACCTACTTGAATGCTTGTTAGATAGCATTTCTTTAAATAATAATTACAAAATAACCAAAATTCGGAAGGCTATAACTAAATGTGACCCTGTTCTCAACTAAAATCACGATAAAAAAGTTTGCCAACTTTCTTAAAGCTTTTTCTAATGGGTACCACTGATAAAAATAATTTCGCAAAAAAAAAAAAAAAAGTAAATATGTGAAAATGGTTGTTCTTTTGCGAGAAAATCTGAAAAGGTGGGAGCTTTGTCATATTAGCATAGCAGCTTTTTATTTTATTTTTGTGATTAGTCCTAATTTTAAGCTTTAAGAGCCTTTTGATTATTTCTACAGACTGATCAGAAGTTACGTGTATGTGACGTTTTTAAGTGTTTATGTGACATTTGTCGTATAAAGATTTCAGAATCATAAGCGGGAGTAGAAAGTCTTAAGTTGCTGTTGAAAACGTGTTGTTGGTGGCATGATTTATGGATTGAAGTGGAAGATGATATTGTGTTAGTTGTCAGACTAAAATTGTGAAAGAAAAGGTTTCCATTGAAACAAAAATCTAAAAACTCAATTCCAAACAAGCATCACAAATTAGAACAATAGGAATCAAGAATGACATCGATGGACGATTGGCATGTTGGAAGCAAGATTTGACATGACAGGTGGCTTCTATGCAGGTTTCAGGTATTGATGATTATCTCAATTTATGATAATTTCTCTTTTGATTTTCTATAGCCGTTTGAACTCAAAATTTCAATTTGGTTTTCTATTTTCGAGGGTTTTTAAAGAATTGACAACTATATACTGGGGCTCCTACATCTCCTAAGTCTGATTGGATGATTTGGGATACTTTGAAAGATTGGATTGATGTTGATAATGCACCAAAGATTCTTGCAACCTAAAAATTAAACCTTCAAATCATTGAGTTTTTAAAAAATTAAACCTTCAAACCAGGTTCTTTTTCTTGAGAAAATTTAGAGATTTGTTGATTTTTTATGTTTGTTTCTGTAAATTTTGCATCACAAATTAGCTTTAGAGGACCATCATCTCAACGACATATTTTCAAGTACCTGATCCATTGAGTTTTCAAATCACCAAATTTAGAAGAAACATCAAATTTTGAATTGCATCAGGTTCTTTTTCTTGATAAAATTATCTCAACTTTAGCTTTCAAGGACAATTATCCCAACAACATATTTTTAAGTATGGTAGATATTATGGATCTTAATTTTGAATAAAGCAATGACTTAAATACTAGTTAGCATGGTTAAATCATTATTGTTTAGCACTAAAAACTAAGAGATATCAGTTTATTAAAAATTTTGGTTATGAAGTTCATATCACTTTTGTTATTGAAAAGTAAATTTTTTGACTTCGAAAAGTGAAAACCAAGTTCTTTAATTTCTGACCCCATCTGGACCAAAGCGGTCATGTTGGTATCAGGTTTAACATGTGTTTGTTCTTATCAGTTCAATAACTAAATTGTTTGATCCCTTTGGTGCCGTCTTGAATATCTTCGTTTATAATAGGCATGGATATCCATATTTCTGATGTTATGTTATGGTTTAGACGAAGATGTGAATGTATTACCAAAATTGCCATGTTTTCTACATTTCGGAACTAAGGACTACTTTTGGACTAAAAAACCGAACCGAAACCGGTACCGAATCGGAACCTGTTACAACATAGGGGGAGTTCGGTTCAGTTCGGTCCTTGATTAAGCTCCATGTGTTTTTGAAACATTATGGGTGAAAGGGGCAATTTGGTCAAAAATCAAAGTCACAGAAAAAAGAGAATTGATATGAGCAAGTTTCTTCGACCAACTGATTGTTTTATCATTTTTGGATTGTTTTCGGTATTTGTCTTAAAAGAATTTACTCTGGTATAAAATGATAATTCAATAATTGTTGAAAAGAAATTTGGTAATTGGAACGTTAAAAGTGGTTTTCATCATCTTTTTTTTTTTTTTTTTACAACATAACCTCTTTTAACAAAGATTTTTGGAATTTGATAATATGTTAAAAGTGAATTTGTTTTTGGTTCTATTTCCAAGTGTCATTTTAATTTTCAATCCACAAAGTCACACCTTAAGTTTAATTCCGTTAATCCCATGTGCTTGCATCGTTGCACACAAGGTTTTTTTGGTCTTTTCCTTCTCTTTTAACATATACCGTGACTTTTATTCATCGTTAGACAATCTCTAACCTACTTCTATATTTTACTTCAAATTTGGAGTTAAATATAATCTAAAAAGTGGTCTTTTATTTCTTACATTATTTTTTACCTCAAAAGATATATTCCTACTATATTCTATTTATTCCATTTACATAAATCGTCAAAATCACCCCTTCTATTTATTAGCTTTTAATAAATAAGTATTTTGTTTTTTTATTGTAATAATATTTTAAATTACATTATCCCAAACTTATAGAAAAGTAAATATATGTCATCGTATTTTATTATTTTTTTAAATATACGTAAACTTTTATATGAATTCATTACATTAATATCTAGTTTTATAATTAGGATTAATTAATATGATTTAATATATAACATTATTTTGTAAATATTTATTATTACATTTAAATTAAAATTAAAAATGTATAAAATAAAAAACGAGGGACTAAAAATGACAATGGAAACTTCTACTCCATTTTTGGTGCAAATGAATATATTAGTAATGTGGAGTAATGTTGTATTACTCTATATTTTGAGTAATACTATTCATATACTAAAAAATGGAGTGGGTTATAGAGGCGTGTTGGAATAAAATAGGTTTAAAAATGAAGTAAACTCTATAAATAAATGTGGGTTCGAGATGCTTTTAGCGAAAGTAATAAAAGAAACGTTTGTATGCAAGGCACATGAATGGCCTTAATAGACTTGAACTCTCGTTGTAAGTGATAGGAACCAAATAAAAAAAGAATCAAGAAAATAAGGATACAAATTAATAGAAGTTCTCTTTTGGACCAAAACCAAAGAATAAAAAAGAAAGCACACGTACTAAAAATGTTTATTTTCTTTGGTTTTGGTAAAAACAAAAT
Organism: Cichorium intybus; assembly: GCA_023525715.1. Classification (NCBI taxonomy): domain Eukaryota; kingdom Viridiplantae; phylum Streptophyta; class Magnoliopsida; order Asterales; family Asteraceae; genus Cichorium; species Cichorium intybus. The sequence continues at coordinate 570,937 of CM042011.1, read as the reverse complement.
TCATTTTTACGGTTTTGGACCCTATTTCAAGGTTTCATTCAATTTTGGGTACTCTCACTCACACCATGACTTGTCCTTTAAGCCATTCATCTACCTTGCATATAATCGATTTGTGTTTTTTCACTCTTCTTATTTAACACATTCCGATCACCTTTATTTTGAAAATAGAGTACATGGGTAAAAAGATCTTTGTATGCAAGACATATGAATGGAATTAGTAGGGCTTAAACTCGATGTGTGAGTGAGAGAACAAAACCACAATGCAACCTAGAAAGGGACTAAAAATGAAAGAATATACCTTTTTGGACCAAAAGTGAAGGAAATTACTAAGCATAGGGACAAAAAATGTACTTTACTAAAAAGAAAATAAAATATCGACAATAGAACATACTAAGGTTCCCAAAGGTGTTGGATTGACTTTACGCTAAACAACATGACGCGTTGCAAAAATACACCACCATCGTCACCATGTAGACAATATGCAAACATCTTTTCTGCTTTCCCAATTAAGCTAACTATGATATGGTAGATGAATTTGATTTTTCAAAACCAACAATTGCATCTTGTACCCAACATGATCACCAATTTGGAAGCTAATAAAGAGATAACAAGTAGCAACTCAACTGTTCTCTCTTAATTGTTGTGGCTCAACTATATGAAAAAACCTAAACAAAAAGGAAAAAAAAAGTTGCTAACTGAATTTCAATGCCATATGAATGTGAAGTTTAATAAATCAGAAAATTAAAAGAATCAAACAAAGCTAAGAAAAGAAAAACACATGAAATTTACATGTCATTAGGGAACTAATCCAAAACATGGTGTCTATGAAAATGGGCTTATGGAAATTGACCTATAGAGTACGACTGGTAAAGATCCAAAAGTAGTGAAATACAACACATCATATTTCAAACAGAGAAATTAAGTAAATAGATTTCCTCATTTAGATCAAGTGTTAATTTTCACCTAATTTCTATATATCACGTGTCAATCTTCACCTAATTTCTATAGTTGAACATAATTTTGTAAAATTATATCGAGAGTATTTTTCATATTGGTTACTGAAGTAATCCACATAAGAATAGCTTTGTTTTGACGTGAAATAAAACTATTCATTCACATAACCAGTTGTTTAAAGTTAAGGTTAGTTTCGTTATTTTACTTTTCGTCAAATGATATCACGTGCCGGTGAAATAATAAGTCAAATCTTTTGTTTGAATCTTTCTAATCTCTTAAAACTTTGTTTAAGAAAATTTTCATCAACATATCAAAATGAGCTTCAGGACATCTCTACCTCACATATCGGATTGCTCTGGGGAGTTGTGTCTAAAAAAATAGAAAAATATTGGAGTTGGATTACAGATAAGAAGGTGATACAGTCCATCATCAATGGTGCTATGAGGCTCATTTTACTCAATAATGAGCTCATATGAGTTGCATTCTTAGTTTAATCTTTTCTAAACTGTCGTTTTCTTGTAGGCTATTATTTAGGATGTTGAGACCTATTAATCTATGTAATGCAAATGCGATAATATTTTAATAAACTCATTAACTAGTGAATCATAATTTGAAACGCTTTACGACTAAATGCAAGAAATAACAAATTACTTGTATATATTTGTCGATTATACTTTCATCTTTTTCCTATTAAGTCATCGTAGTTCGATAAAATCTACATATAAAACCCCCAAAACCCCATGAAACTAACCCTAAAACCCTTCATCGCTAACCCACCTACATCAACAACCTATAAATACAATAACCCACCATGAAAACCAAACAATACTCGGAATATGAGCTTTTTAGTGGCTGTTTTCTTTTTTTCCTTCATAAGTGCCTCCTCCAGTTGCACAATTCGGAGGACAGCAGCATCCAGGTCAGACTCAAATCTTTTTTCTCCTCTTTCATTTCCAGTTTCAGCTTCTGAAGCTCAGGATTCCTACTGAGCCTTAGGATCTCGTTCATTAACTTGTTCATCTCAGCTTGGTAATGGGGACTGAGCTCAGGATCCACCCACCTGAACCATCTACAGTCCGATGTAGGCATCTGCAAATTTTTTTAAAAAAATTAGGATTTTCTAGATTTCCTTACCCAATCATTAGTTCATAAGTTCCGATCAACACAAAGTTAAGCATAAAAGTTGAAGAAATAGTGATTACCAACGAGTCTGGGCAGTTTTGTCGTAGGATAAGGCATTATTTTTTTTACTTAATGAACTTAATTAATAAGAATAAAACTTAATCAATTCAGATATATATGTGTTTCTGTTTAATTTAATCAATAACGAGTGTGTTGATAGATAAAGTGACAAAATCACTGATTTACATGTTTAGACATCTTTTTTACTTATTTATCCTCTACTAAATTTGGTCAGAGTACCGATAGTTTTTTTTTAGTATTTTCAATTTTGATATAATATTTAAATAAAAACTAGGTTAGAAACCTGTGTAATACACGGGATGATTAAAAAATATATAAAATAATATGAAAAATATCAATATTGCATATGATTAAAAAAGTACATTGTTATAGCATACTAATTTTGAGTGGAATTTTTTTCTGAGTCCTGATATTGTAAATTCATTTTCTGTTTTCATTTACCATGACACTATAGGAAAAGGGAAAATTTGCCAAAAATGAATAGTTTGTTTTTGCAATTTTAGTCTGTAAATGAAAGTAAAAAAAGAATTATTATAAGTACAATGCTATTAACAGAATAAGGAGACTAAGTACAATGCTATATTGAAGTCAAGGACCAAAATTGAAAAAAATGGTAGTTTAAAGTAGGATGCTACAACAAAAGAACCAATGATTGTTATAACCATGACATTTTTCATTTTAGTTGCTTGTTTGGTGAGTGAAGTTAAACACGCACGAAACAGTACAATCGAACACGATAAATTATGAAAAATACATAGGGTGTAGTGGTGGTGTTTTATTATATGAACACATACATGTAATAGATCAGAAAACAGTCATAACCCCGGATCTAAAAATCCTCCACTTCTCTAAACTTAGATTTTAACTAACCTTTTCCTAAACACAATTGTAGTTGATCAGAACTCCATATCTGCTGACTGCTGCAACAAAAATAAATAGACTATCTCACATTCTTTAGTCAAAAGCCTCATGGATATACTGTCAAATCAGAGATGTCTAATTAGCGATGGGTTGATGGTATATCTTAAATCTTAATAGATTGCAAATGCAAAAAACCCTTAAAAAGCATAAAGTAATTACCTATCAAGTCCAACAATCAGATAGCCAGCACTATCTTTTACCAAAATGCCTACATATATCAAAATCAAATAGTATATGCAGATAAATTTATTGGAAAAATCTGAACTTAACAATAAGTGAAAAATTTTATGAATGAACTAACCTGATTCCTTGACTATTGAGCAGATGATTCCTTTTAGATTTGAATTCAAGGTGAAAACTTGAGAGAGGATCTTATTTACCGTGTATTTGATCTACTCCATAACTGTAAAGACATGTAGTAAAGTTTAAATCTTTTTATTAAAAAGGAAAACTTGTTGGATTTGACTTGAAAATAGTTACCTGTACATGAGACTTCGTAGCTTAAAATATATCGTGTCGTCAAAAGTTAAACAACAATGAAATAATGGCCGTCTCGCCCCACACGACCAATTTCCTATAAAAATTAAATAGTTTTAGACAAATGAATTCATAAAGAAAATGGTAACTACTTGATGGAAATTTAGGGCGAACTTATATGCATTTAGTCTACTTAAAAAAAACAAATGCTTTAGAAATTACTAAAAAACATGAACGATTTACATACCACACATATCTTGTTTAAACAAAAGAGTCTTGGCACGCTTTCAATCTTTAGCAGGAATCCCACTATGATCACTCTAATGGAATTTTGTTGTTAGTATCACATTGAAATCATAAAAAAATTATGAGATTGTTGTCAATGGCAACATTTGCCTTTGCCCGGATATTGACAACAAAAGGCATCGAAAATGCCAACTTAATGAGCCGGAGATCTAACATGGGTAATATACAAAAGAAGCTTTGATATACTCCTTTTTCAATGTCGTATTAGATATTTAAAAAAGAAACGATTTATGTCAATCAAGAGAATTTAACTTTTTTGCAATTCATGAAGAAGAGGACGTTTCAATCGGAACAGAGATTCCAAATCTGGATTCATGTGACCAGATCAGACACGAAGAACATTCATCAGATTCTAATAATTTGCAATCAGATATTGAAAATGGTAATCTTTACGAGTGTCAAAATTATTTTTTTACCCAATTGTATCCTATTTTCCAAATATTTACAGAACTCTGCTTTGATATTTTAGACTTTGAGGAAGAAAGAGCTCCGGATACACTGTCTTTGATTCATTGCCTAAATTCATTTCACAAGAATTGGTTAATTCCAGATATGAAAGAATCGTTGATTGAAGAGTCGAACGATGGAAGCACAATGAGCGAACCAGTGAACACCACCGAGAAGCTGAAATCGGCTTTGAAAGTCAAGAGGAAGGCCTTAAACGATTTATACTCGGAATTGGAAGAAGAACGAAACGCCAACGCCATTTCCGCTATCGAGACTATGGCAAAGATAAACCGGATTCAAGAAGAGAAGGCCACAATGCAAATGGAGGCGAATCATAATACGATCAAGAAGCTTTACAACTCTTGAATGAACTCATGATGAAAAAGGAAAAGGAATTGGAATTGTATAGAAAGTAAATGACCGATTTATGTCAATTGATTAAAGAAGATAAACTGTATCAAAACAAAGCTTAAACTTACCGTTACCATCCAAAAACCAAAGCTTAAACTTACCGTTACCATCAAAGTAGCATTTTCTACAGCGTGGAATGTAATGTCGCTGCAGTATATTCAATATATTTTAGTCGGCGGTGGGAGAAAGTGGGGGACGATAGCAGTAGACGTCATCGTCGATTTTAGAGAGCAACCCTAAATTTAGAGATATAGATCGATGGGAATGAGGGGATAAGGCTGGGGTTGAACGGGAGAAGTAGGGAGATTGAGGTTGCAGAATTTAAATGCGATTATAATAGGAAATCATATCAATCAGTACCTGATTAATTGAGATTTTAAGATAAAAAATCGGAAGATTGGTTTCGTATAAGGGTGGGGGGAGTAGATCTTTCCCATCCCACTGAACCCACGCGCCACGTCAGCTTTTCTGTCTCCTCTCACTTCAATCTTTCATCATCTTTCACCAATCTTTCACCCATGGAACCAATACCCACTGAACCCACCGAACTCACGATGCCACATCATATTTTTAATATTAGAATTAAATATATAATACTAAAAATAAGTATATATATATATATATATATATATATATATATATATATATATATATATATATATATATATATATATATATATACATATATATATATATATATATATATATATATATATATATATATATATATATATATATTATTTGTTGAATCGTCATCTTCCGTCTCTATTTTCACTTCCACATTATATATATATATATATATATATATATATATATATATATATATATATATATATATATATATATATGTACGTGTGTGTATACCTTCGGGATCAACCAGTTCACGACCCCATTCTCCAACCCGCCAAGCTCGAGCCCGATGAAACCAAAGGGGAGGGGGCAGCGGTACCGGTACCGCCCAACCCAACCCAATCTTTCGTCGATCTCGTGTATTACTCCGTCCACCCTAAGAGGCAACGGGGATGAGGAATATCGATTTGAAAAATAGAATACCACAATCATCGGCAACTAATTTGGGAAGAAGGCAAAGTAGTTTAGGCGGAAAAGAAATTGAGACACGTATCAACCGGAGAATAGTCTTTAAAATTTGGACACGTGGCAAAAAATATTTTTATTTATTAGGTATAGTAGATTCTACAATTATGAGTTAGCCACTAGCGTTTCTTTCCTTTTTTTGGTTTCCGAGTCATTTTCAAGAAAATTCAATTCGATATTTTTGTATATATAATTTTAACGATCTTGCGACCCTTCTTTTTCATTTTCACTAGAATATTCTCCTTTGTTCAATTTGGTGATCAGTTTAAGGCAAAAAGGATATGGATTTAAAGCATTCTAACAAAAATAATATGAATTGCATTTTTATTTAATATTTATAAAAAAGTTTTCATGATAAAAGAAATGTCTAATTTAGCTTAATACTTCAAAATAATAATTCTAAATCAAAACAAATGTCTACTATTTCAAACATGCATGAGAAATTATAGACATTGAGATGCATCTACAAAAAATCTAGAGTCCGACCAATTAACACACTGATCACCTAGACAAAAGTAAGCACATATAAGTAAATATACTCTGTGTTTTTTTAAACTCGGGAACGGTTTCATTCTGTATATTTTTAGATTGTTTAAGCACCCTATTTTAATTTTGTAGTTTTTTACAATCCTACTTCGGAAGTGAGATAATTTCGTTTTTCATTTATTATGTTATTTTTTATTTATTAGGGAAGATGGAGTAGAAGGCAGATCATAGCGGGTTCGTGATGGTTCGGAGGCGGCGCCGCCGACAAGGCTTCCCCGCGTACGTTGGTGAAAGTTGACTGTTCGAGGGTTGGCTTTCGGCTTGGTGAACCCGTGTGAATGCTTCCATGTTAAAAAAACACTTAAAATAAAATTTATCCCCCCTATAAATACCCTCATCCCCTACTTCAAAAATCACACATTTCCGTTCTTTCTTTCTCTCAACATTCACTCTTTTTTACCTCCTCCCCTAAAAAAACTACACATTCCTCACCTCTGATTCCAATTTCAATTTAATTTTATGTTGAAATGTCTTCTTCTGATACTTCTTATTTGTATGTCTGCAGCAAAATAGTTAATAAACCTACTGTGTACTTATCGTCATCATCTAATTCATCAAACTATGCAATTATTTACGCGGCTGTTGCTCAAGCTGTGTTCGCATGGTAGAATTGTTTCACAGAAGGTTGGACACAGTAGATAATCGGTCACAACATCATCTTCATAGCAAATGGAAGGATTTATCACAAAAACTGTCAAATTTTAACGAAATTTACTTACACCTATCGGTCAATCGAGTGACACACAACATAGACTTTACACACATTGAAGCATGGAATGTTGTAAAAAATACATGTAGGTGGTCTGCTCTTTTTAGGTTTTAATTATTGTATTTAAGTTTTACTTATAGGGAAAATCTTCAATAAAATCCTATTATTTTGAGCAAATTTATGAAAAAAAGTCCCAAAATTATTTTTCTATAAAAAAGGACAACATATCTTCAATAAATACGTTTTTGTTTGCATATAATCATGTATTGTATCAATCAAAAACATGTTTATAATGGAAAAAATATTGAGAAAGATGCTTGAACTCGTTTTATAATACGTATATATACTTTTGAAAAGCATCTTCAGTTTAGTCATTTATATTTTTAAAAGCATAATAATACGTATATATACTTTTGAAATGTATCCGTACCTCTAAAAATATAAAAATACGTATTTATACCGGTAATATATATATATATATATATATATATATATATATATATATATATATATATATATATATATATATATGTATGTATGTATGTATGTATGTATGTATGTATGTATGTATGTATGTATGTATGTATGTATGTATGTATGTCATATATATATATATATATATATATATATATATATATATATATATATATATATATATATATACTAGTAAAAACGTAAAAAAGAAGTATTTATACTTTTAAAAATATAGAGAAAATTCCAAAAAAATGCACTAAGTTTTCAAAAAAAATTCGATTTTGACACTATTTTATTTTGTTTTCAATTAAGTCACTAAGTTTTCAATTTTGTTTCAATAACGTCAGCTGAAAACCGGGTTAACCAGTCACGTGGTCAATATTGAAACAAAATTGAAAACATAGTGATTTAATTGAAAAAAAATAATAGTGCCAAGAAGCGGATTTCACTTTCAATATAAGTTCTTGATATAGACGAAGATTTAGTTCAAAACTTAAAATACGTATTTTTGTTACATAAATAATATTTAGTATTCTCACACATGTTTTAGTCATAATTTTGAACTTTTTTAGTACTTTCACAACTAACTTGTCATAAAATTGTTTTACATTTGTGTTCGATTTGTTATAATCCCAAAAAAAATATAATTATAATCCATCGGTTTTGTAGTTTTAAAACTGTTCCAATGAAAAAACCGTACCGTAGCTATTGTGATTTATAAATCAAACCAAAACACATAAAACCAAATCGCACAAAGTACAAAAACTGAATGGTACAGTTTTAATAATCTAAAAACCGATATATGTTGTTTTTAGTTTGGTTTTAGCTTAAAGTCACACCAAACCGCAACATGCTCACCCCTAATGATAACAACCCTAACCATCACCCTGATGGCCTAGTGGATAAGGCTTAGGACTCATTCTCTTCCTCCATAAGGAGGTTCTGAGTTCTAATCCCACTCCCTCCATTTCCCCATAGGGAGTGTTAGGTTTCAATTAGGGGATGGGCACTGGCCACCTCTCTACCCCCATAGGTGATTGACCTGGACTACCCTGCTGCCAGGTGTGCGTGGGCCTCGAGGTTGCTTTATCAAGGTCATCCAAAGGATGGGTCGGGTGGGGTCCTCGGTTACCAAAAAAAATGATAACAACCCTTCTGATAAAACTTGAAGCTATGAGACTACTAAGCTTCTAATCATCAACACTGATTAATAACTCTACTTGGTATTAGTACTTAGATAAGTCAAGTCTTTAGTAGCAAGAAGAGTACGATATATACACACTTAATTGTAATAGTGATTTTAATATTTTAATTCTTTTGTATAAAATGGAAGAACTTTTTTCATTTTATTTAAAGACACCACCATCGATCAGACACTACCGTCTTCACTGCCATCTTTTGTCGAGATCCAATACCATCATCTTCATCACCATCAACGGGCACCTCTACTCCACCTTCTATATGAGAGCACACGAGCACAAGTTATAGACTCTAGCCTACGAATGTCGTCTCTTTGGTCTTCGATAATAAAGTTGCGGTTAACAATAAATATGAGAGCACTAACTGATCCATGGTTCTCATAATTTCTATTACCGTATTACGAGTTAGTGATGGAGTTGAAGAATCAGTGGACGGAAGCCTTATTAGCATCGATATGGTCATTCCCTACACTGATAAAGCAAAATCATTGGATGCTTTGATTGATCCAGTATTTCCATCTTTGGAATTCAATTGGTCTGGATCAGATTACATCATCTCGCGGGCAATATTATCCACAAAAAACGAGAGCGTTGATGAGATTGATACTTATTTGATTGACCGATTCCATGGAAAGAGAGAATTTATTATAGTTTCGATGAAGTCATAGATAATCGACAAAAGTAACTTCTATCCGGTGGAATTCTTGAGCTCACTCATCGTTAGTGGTTTACCCCATCATTGCCGTTGGCTGAAAGTGCCCGATAATACTTATACAAAATATTGACCCAGCAAATGGATTGTGTAAATGGCACCCGATTAATATGCAAAAGATTTCAGTAGAATGTCATTGATGCAAAAATAGTTGTTACTCTGTTAGTTTACATGCTGGCAAGAGGGTCTTTTTGCCAAAGATTCATTTATGTTCGTTTGATGATGACATGTTCTCATTCAAGCTAAAAAGAAAAAAATTTCCTATTCCATTGTGTTTTGTGATGACAATCAATAAAGAAGTGTTATATAATTAATAAGTGAGTCATGCATTATTGCAATTTTCATATGTGTTATATAATTCTATTAATTTTTTCTCAAATTGCATAACTTACGCCTCACACAAGTTATTAAACTTTACGGTTTTTTGATTGTTTTAGCGACATATCGAACCGAAGCACGTGGTGTTTGCCCCTAACAATTTGTATCCCGCTGCATTATGCAGGTACACAACTAGTGACTCTAAAAAAATTTCAAGAGTACACCAGAATACCAAACCTGATTCGGAGACTCCAATCGCCCTTGGTTTTAACTTTTAATACACTTTAGTTAAAGTGGTTATATAATGTTTTATTTTGTTGTTTGTTAATATATTTTATTTTATAAATAAATTGTTATTTAGTTTAGTACAATTATAATTTATTGTTTACAAAAAATTGTATATCAATATATAGATATTTAAATTACTAAGAATGATATATATCAAACAACGCGATAAAAAAACACTCCTTATCTTTTATTAAGAAAATTATTCAAATCTAAATTGACTGTTTTACCAAACAAATATTAAAAAAAAAAAATGAACACCTAAATGCTGTATAAAATATTGAATGTTTTGTGTAGCTGATTGAATTTTATTTCACGACCAAAAACATTATAAATTATTAAAAATATATATTATTTTTTTCTCTCTAACTACTGTAGCAAACATCAGACCATTGCTCCTTTTACAACCAATTCACCTTTCCCTGCCCCCTCTGCACCCATCAACAAAAGAGTAGGAAAATGAGAAACAAAGGTAAAGTTTACCCAACCCCTTCCTCCTCCTCCTCCTCCTCCTCCGCCTCTCCATTGCCGGCGTCCTCCGGTGATTCTTTCTCCGTATTTAAGCTTTTACCGGCGGCCATTCTTGCATTAGCTGTCACGCTCTCTCTTGAAGAACGTGAAGTCTTGGCTTATATGATAACAAGGTCCATTAAAATCACTAATTCTACAGTGAGGAACAAGAAAAAGCCGTTAAACAACCACAAGCCGCCTGTGTTCGATTGTGAATGTTTCGTTTGTTATACGAGCTATTGGTTCAAATGGGATTCTTCTCCTAATCGTGAACTCATTCACAAAGCGATCGAAGCGTTTGAAGACCACTTGAACAATGGTGAAGATTCAAGGAAGAAAGGAAAGAAGAGGGTGAAAGTGGGTCATCACCGTTTAGTCGGGAAATCTGTAATTCCTCCAGCGGAAGTTCAAGATGCTCAGTCACCGCCGGTGTTTGAAGCGCCAACGTTACAAGCAAAGGAGGACCCGGATCAGATTTCGGATAACGGAGAGGAGGAAGAGTCGCAACCACCGGGAGATGCTGCTGTGACTGTGAGTCAAGAGAAAGGATGGGCTAGAACGGTGCTGCCGGACGTGTTGGGGTTGTTAAACTCACGTTTGTGGAGTCTTTGGAGTCCGAATGTGTAGGGGCATGACTTAAAAGGTTTAATTTTTCATCCCCTAATGAATCTCATGTATCCCATTGCTATTTTTAAAACTCTGTGCATCGTGACGTTCTGGTCGCCGGAGTATATTTTATTACCGGCGGTGAATATCTAAATCTAATGAAGTAATTAGCATGTGACTGTTAATTTTGTATATGATGCTTAAGAAGTAAGCATGAGGAGGAGAGGGTGTTGGTGATGAGGGGCCCAAATTAATGAGAGGTGAACCATGAGTGATAGGTGACGTTACACTGAATAACGCATTTGATGCTGCTGGCTCACGGTCACGGCTTAACTTTTAAAATTTCCATATCGCCTCATTTATGTGTAAGAAACATAAGAGAATGTTTGTATTGAAATCGGGCTTAATTTTAAGGATAATCACAAACATGACCATAAAAGGTGACATATGTAATGCATTCATCACGTTTTTAGTCTATAACACAAAATAATACCTATTTCATTAGGATAACCAAAATATCTCAAGTGGTCCCAACTAATTAAGGTGTTTTTTTTTTTTTTTAATTTTTTAATTTTGACCCTTTTGTTTTGAGATATTAATTTCAATCACCCTCTTAAAAACGATCTCTCTCAAAAACAATCTTCCTTAACACCAATTGTGAAATACCAAAAAGGTGGTGCGCTTTATGAAGTTAATTTGGAATTCTAGCAATATTATAAACAGGTTGTGTAACCTGTACGTTTTGAAGGAGTGCAAACGCCAGACTCCTGGAAGAAAGAGAGAGAAAAGAGTTTACCTTCAAAAGTATGCTTCCGTAAATCTAGTGATGCAAATGGAACGGATATTGACGGAGGCAGAAGTTCTCATCCCAACAACGGAACTCCGATCCCCCACCCATACCTGCCTCCGTCCCACCTAATTCCCGTCGGGTACGGGAAACCCGACCGATACCCGTTTAGTAATAAAGTCTTTTTTTGTAAATCTGAAAAAATATTAAAAGCATAAACAATAATCAACACAATTAAAATATTTAACTATTCACACTTCATTCTCATAGATGTAGACTTGTCAATGGAGCGGATTTTGACCCTGATTCGCTCTAATCCTATAACTTTTTACGGATTGAAATATTATATTTTGATTCGTTTACCCGTTTACGATCCATATCTGTTAACCCTTTTATTAAAAGGGTTAGGTATGGATCAGTGCCGATTCGCTCCGCTTATAACTCTCTCTCTCTCTCTCTCTCTCTATATATATATATATATATATATATATATATATATATATATATATATATATATATATATATATATATATATATATATATATATATATATATACACACACACACAATCGGATATCTATTTTCTTTCATCAAGAATACAATAACATGCAACTAAAACAAGTACATGGTAATTATGAGCAAATATGAAAAAGTTGGTCCATACGAAAAAGCGTCTAATGTGATGTTTTTTTCCGAAAAAGGAAAATTTAAGGTCTTTCTTGGAAAAAAGAAAGATGAAGGTCTTTTCCGGAAAAAATATTGTTGGAAGGTGACCTGTAAAACCGAATAAATTGACAAAATTAAAAGATTTGGAAAAATATAGATTTTTCTTGATATATATATATATATATATATATATATATATATATATATATATATATATATATATATATATATATATATATATATATATATATATATATATATATATATATATATATATATTATTGGTTTAAACAAAAAAAAAAATACAATGGTTATCTATGAAATAAACCTTTTATTATAGTTAAGACTAGAGGTGCACATTTACCGGTTTTTTTCAAAACCGGTTATAGTCCAACGGGTTTTGGTTAAATGCTAATCGGTTTGACCGTTTTTTTAAATGAAATTGAGTTATAAACCGGTTTTTAAACTGGTTCGGTTCGGTTAACCGAAACAAAAACCGGTTCGATTTGAGATAAAAAAACCTTTTAAAAACCGGTTATTAAAAAACTGATTAACAAAAAACCAGTTTCGATTTTTTTTTCAGTTTTTATTTGTGCACCTCTAGTTAAGACTTAAGACCCGTAGCTAGAGGTGCACAAAAGCCGGTTAAAAACCGATTATGGTTTTTTAAAAACCGGTTTTTTCAAAAACGGGTTTGGGTCCAACCGGTTTCAGTTATAACCGGTCTGGTTTTGGCCGGTTTTTTTCGAAAAGAAATTGAGTTTTCGACCGGTTTTTTTCGGTTTTTAAACCGGTTCGGTTCTGTTAATCGGAAGAAAAACCGGGGAAAAAAACCGGTTCGGTTTGAGATAGAAAACCGGTTATTACAAAACAGGTTATTAAAAAACCGGTTATTAGAAAACCGGTTCCGATTTTTTTTTTTAGGTTTTTAAAAAAACCGGTTGTAATGTGCACCTCTGGCTCCAGTAGCTGTTACAAAAGGCCCAGTAATAAATTACCGGTGTATACCGGACCGGATAGACTCGATTTTTGAACATCTTGACAGTAAGGAGTTAGCAGAGCCACATGTTTGGGCCCATTTAAGTCCAATAAAACAAAAGAATTAGGCAGAAGCCCAAACGTACCAAACGAGAACAGAAGACGGCGTACACGTAAGATGTTGTTGCTCCTTGCAAACCGAACAGACAAAGGCAGGGCAGCCTTTCGGAGATATCAAGGGACTCCATCTCGAGCTCTCCGTACTTCCTTATTAACGTTCCTCTTCTCATTTTCAACTCCGAATTCGATCGATCCATAGATTCTGTCTTTCTCTATCTACACACATACAAACAAACACATCTATACTGCGTGTGTGTGGTCTACGAGTATCATGGCGACGTTTTCTCCATCGACACATTGTCCATCATCATCGGCTTATTCGAATAACTCCTCCGTCATTAATGGGAGTAATCGGCTTCATCAACGCATAGCGTTATCCTCTATTCGTCCTAAACGATGTCGTTCAAGAAAGCTGTCCCTACGACAGTCATCCAACGGGGCCTCACTCTCGAAAGCTGTTCATGTGCAAGATGGTTAGTTAGTTTTCGCTTTTATACCTACCTAATTCTTGCTGGTTACTTTCACAAAATCTCAATTCCTAATTTGTGCTCATGGTCGTGCAAGCAAGCATTTTATATCTGAGTTGACCTTGATTGATTATAAATTCAAGGGGTTTTCTGGTGAATGTGTGATTTCAAGTTGCAATAACGCCAACCTACTTTTTCCCCCATTCAAGCTCAAACAATCAGTTTCATACTACTGCTAGCCAAAAAGATGGATTGTAAAATTGTAGGATACCATTACTTATATCCCCTGATTTTTTAAATAGTCTGAATTTGTGTTTTAATCACTTTCAAAACACACATCCAAATGGTCTATTGTGTTTAAAAATGGTGTTGTAGGTTGTATGCGCAATTGCCCATGCTTTGTATTGTTGTTTGTTCTACGTCTCTAATCTTGGACTTACACTAGAATACAAAAACGAATTTGGTCAGGACAAGAAAGGGGATGCTTTTTCCAACATGAAAATGCAACATCCAAGGTTTGGATGTTGACAAAGTTGTTTGCTAAAGGAACAAAATCAAAAGTGTGCATTGGGTGTATGTTTGACCGGATTGCCAAATGGCTGACCTTGGATACACATGGACATGGGATTTGGGGGTATATAAGGAAAGCTATTTGCCTTCTCTTAAAACGTACGGATTAAATCCACAGGGTCATCTATGTGCTTCAAATTATTATAGATATTTGACAAAAAGTCAAAACAACTTTCTTGAACTATGGACCACGATTTTATTTTCAGTTTTTGGGTCTTATGTGCATATTGGTTACGTTTAGGTACTACAAACATGAAAACATCCCCTGTTGAAAGTGATGGTCCTGTTAAGATATTGAAAGATGGAATATTATCCGTGCCACCTGTAACGCCCCCAGAAGAAATCAAAGACATTGCTAGCTTTGATTTTGATAAAGACAAGTCAACCGTGAGTATAACAGTGGTTGGAGCCTCAGGTGACCTGGCAAAAAAGAAGATATTCCCGGCACTTTTTGCACTTTATTATGAAGGTTGCCTCCCAGAGGTTTGTAATATTTTCCGATAGCAATTTCAATTTTTACTAATGGAAAAGATTGTTTTAATTTTGCCAACTGTTGACAGCATTTCACAATATTTGGATATGCACGAAGTAAGATGAGTGATGCTGAACTTAGAACCATGGTTAGCAAGACACTTACATGTAGAATTGATCAAAGGTGTTTTTTTTTTTTTTTCTCATTTTTATAATGTTTTTAAAAATAAACGAATGTTGTTTCTTGGGTTTTGAAAAATGTTTGAATGGGGTATATTAGGGAGAACTGTGGTGAGAAGATGGACCAGTTTCTTGAAAGATGTTTTTACCATCCTGGTCAATACGATTCTCAAGAAAATTTTTTGGAGCTTGACAAAAAGCTCAAGGAACATGAGGTAATATATATATATATATATGCAGTTTAATGATCAACAATTTGCAAAGATTTTAATTTGACAAGAAATTAATTTTGATGTAGGCTGGAAAGGTTGCAAATCGTCTTTTCTATCTATCAATCCCGCCAAATATTTTCATAGATGCAGTTAAATGTGCCAGCTCATCTGCATCATCTGCAAATGGATGGACAAGGGTAATTGTGGAAAAGCCATTCGGGCGCGATTCTGAATCCTCTGCTGCATTAACAAGGTCTCTTAAACAGTACTTGGATGAAGATCAGATTTTCAGGTAAGTTTAGTTTGTTTTCCAACACCTTTTCGTATTTTAAGTTGTAACAAGATTTTGATTTCAGAATAGATCATTATCTTGGGAAAGAGCTAGTGGAGAATCTTTCGGTCCTTAGATTTTCCAACCTTATTTTTGAACCCTTGTGGTCAAGACAATATATAAGAAATGTACAATTCATATTTGCTGAAGATTTTGGCACTGAAGGACGAGGAGGGTAAGCATTCCTCTTCTTTTTTTCCTAGATTTATTATCACAAATTATATTTAAGTTTATTTTGTTTTCTTAGATACTTTGATAATTACGGAATAATCAGAGACATTATGCAAAACCATCTTCTTCAAATATTGGCTCTTTTTGCCATGGAAACCCCTGTGAGCTTGGATGCAGAAGATATCAGAAACGAAAAGGTTATAACTTTTTAACATTTTTTAAAATGAATTATTTTTATATATTAAAAAAATTCTACAGGTGAAAGTTTTACGTTCCATGAGGCCTTTGAGACTTGATGATGTGGTGGTGGGACAGTACAAGAGTCACACAAGAGGGGGTGTCAAGTACCCGGCTTATACAGATGACAAGACTGTGCCAGCTGGCAGTCTGACACCAACTTTTGCTGCTGCGGCTCTTTTCATTGACAATGCCAGATGGGATGGAGTGCCCTTTTTGATGAAGGCTGGGAAGGCTTTGCATGATCGCAGGTCCGTTTGTAATTAAAAAAAAAAAAACTTAATTCCATTAAATTATGTTAATTTAATTATATATTGTTTTTGGTACAGGGCCGAGATTAGAGTACAATTCAGACATGTACCTGGTAATTTGTATAACAAGAATATTGGGACAGATCTTGACCTGGCAACAAATGAGCTTGTTATACGTGTGCAGCCTGATGAAGCCATATATCTCAAGATCAATAACAAAGTCCCTGGTTTAGGGATGAGATTGGACCGAAGTAATCTAAATCTTCTCTATGCAGCAAGGTAGGTTAAATGTTTTTAAATATTTTTTCTTAAAAAAAAAAAGTAGGAGTTGACTTTTTGTAATATTGAAACAACAGGTACTCAAAGGAGATTCCTGATGCATATGAGAGACTTCTTTTGGATGCAATTGAAGGAGAAAGAAGGCTTTTTATACGAAGTGATGAGCTGGATGCAGCTTGGTCATTATTCACTCCTGTACTCAAGGAGCTTGAAGACAAGAAGATTGTGCCTGAATACTATCCGTATGGCAGTCGGGGTCCTGTTGGGTCCCACTATCTTGCAGCTAGATACAAGGTTCGATGGGGCGATGTTGGTTCAGAGCAGTAATTTTATTTTGATTTCTTGTATTCACAATTTCTGGAAGTTTTTTTTTTTTTTTAGGGTGTAAGGAAAATAAATAGCAACAAGCCAACAAATATGATAAAGGTTTTAAGGTGGTGTCTTATTGTTGTATACTGTTTTTGAATCCACATCTCTTTGGTAGTTGCATTGTTTTTAGTATTGATTAGAGGCTTTTTAGAATCTTATAAGCCATTCATGCAAGACTTTATTTCATGTTATATTTGTGCAAGAGTTATGTTATTTAAAACAAATTTGATAGGTTGTTTTGGATTCCATATTATCCTATCATTATATGCAGTGAAAATCTTTGTTATGCCGGACACATCATAGTATCTTGTAGAGTTGTATTGTTTTTTATGTGTATTGCACTGAAACAGAGCCTAATGTTGATAAAACTAAACATGCAATTTTCCTCCATCCAAAAAGGTGGGAAAATGTAGGACAAAATGCATAAGTATACTCTTCATCATTATCATTGAAAATAGTCATGAATTTCTTTTAGTCTCATCCATTCACGTCATGTATAACAAACACAAACTTGTGTGTAAGTTGGTTTGTTATGTTACAACATACAATCGACATGTTTGTAGTCGATATTTTTCTTGTAAACTTGTCAATGTTTGTATCATAAGATAGTTTATCCGTTAAATACTATTATTATGTTCTTTTCATCTATGTACAATTTATTTTATTTATTTTCTTTCCTTTGGATCCCAACTTCGATATGACCTCGATATTCTGGAAGATAAATCCTACACTAACTATATATTAATGGGTTATTGTTACTGTAGCACAACCAACTTTTGAATTTCACCCGATTTAGTCCCTAAACTTTTTTTTTGCGCAATTAGTCCTTAAACTATACATTAACGTGTCAAATATACCATTGAGTTCCAATTTAGAAGGTTAATCTGGTTGACTCGCTGATGTGGCAAGACACGTAGTTTAGGTATAACTTTATTCATATTTAAAAATCCACGTAGATTAGGTTTTATAAAAAAGTGGAAGACGGATTGTTTTAATCGGTTTTATCAGAGGGTACCTTTATCAGACTTACGAACTAGAAAAGCATCGAAGGAAAAACTAGGGTTTAAGCAAATCGATCAGTGTTACGATCAATCGGAACGAGCAGAAGCTGAAGAAATGTCGAACTCCAACCCTGAGCCTCCGGGAATGTATTGCATTGTGGAGCTCAACTATCAAGGGGTGTTTGTACGATGTCCTTTCTCTTACGATGGTATAACTTACACTTTTACAGAACATGATTTTTCTAATATGACATATGTCGAGTGTGTTACTTTCTTGGAAAAGTTCATGCATGAAGATTGCAAGAAACTTTACTACTGTGAGCCTGACTTACCCCTTCATAAAGGTCTTTGACGAATTGCAGATGATATTGATTACTCAGCATTTATTTTTGATGCTTACGGTACAGATGGGAAAATATGTATGTATGTGGATCATGTTGGTAATGAGTTAGAAGATTTATGTGATTCTGAGAAGGAGGGGGAAGAAGAACATGATTCTTGTATCATGGGTGGGGAAAATGAAGATGATATAGGCAATCTTAGGGATGTTGCATTGGATTATACTGACAAACCAATTAGAATGAACAGAACTTCAACTGATGTGTTTCTTAGTAAACTGTGTACTCAGGAGGAGAAGGAGGACAACAATATTGGTGAAGATGATGAGGGGGAAAGTGAAGCAACAATCCAAGAGCATGCCATTTTTAATGAATCTTTACACTGGAAAAAACAGAAACCCATACTTGGTATGAGATTTAAGAACCCAGCTCAAGTTAAATCGATGTTGTGCAATTATGCTGTTGCCAATGGGTACCAACTATGCTTTGAAAAAAATGATAGTAATAGGCTTTTGGTTAAGTGTTGTAGGGGTGAATGCACATTCAGGTTATGGGCCTCCTGAATGAGTGAAGAGGAAACTTTCCAGATAAAGTCTTTGAAGCCAGATCACAATTGTGCAAGAAATTTTAAGTTAGGGTCATTAGTAACATATGCATGGATAGGGAGTCACTACACCAAGGAGATTATACATAGGCAGAAGATGAGTGTTAGAAAACTGAGACTTGAAGTTACCAAGAAATTTGGTATTGATGTTAGTCTTGGAAAATGCAGAAGAGCCAAAGCATATGCACTGCAACTTATAGAAGGAAATCTTGTTGAATACTATGCGAAGCTATGGTCATATGGTGAAGAGATAAGAAGATCAAATCCAGGGTCTAATGTGAAGCTTAATGTCAACTGCATGCCAGATGGGAAGAACTACTTCAGTAAGTTCTATGTTTGTTTTGAAGGATTGAAGAAGGGATGGATAGAAGGTTGTAGAAGAGTGATTGGTCTTGATGGTTGTTTTTTAAAGGGTATATGTAAAGGAGAATTCTTAAGTGCTGTGGGGAGGGATGCTAATAACCAATTGTTCCCTATTGCATGGGCAGTTGTAAATGTGGAGAACAAAGAAAATTGGAAATGGTTTTTGGACAATCTAACTGATGATCTTGATTTACGTTTAGGAAATAACCTTGCCTTAATTTCAGATCAACACAAGGTATACATGCATTTTATTGTTAATTTTTCTTTGTAATATTATATATCCTTTCTAATATTTTATCTTTTTAGGGTTTAATTGAGGCAGTTAAAGAGATGTTGCCATATGCAGAGCATAGACAA
Organism: Cichorium intybus; assembly: GCA_023525715.1. Taxonomy (NCBI): domain Eukaryota; kingdom Viridiplantae; phylum Streptophyta; class Magnoliopsida; order Asterales; family Asteraceae; genus Cichorium; species Cichorium intybus. The sequence continues at coordinate 551,012 of CM042011.1, read as the reverse complement.
TGTGCTAGGCATATCTGTGCAAACCTGAAGAAGAGATACAGTAGAGCACATTATGAAACCTTGTTTTGGAGAGCTGCCAAATCTTCCACTGAACCTGCCTTTAAGGCTGTAATGAAAGAACTTCATTTGTTGAACCCAAATGCACATAAGTACCTTATGGATAGAGACCCAAAGACATGGTGTAAAGCATATTTCCAACCAGGTAGATGTTGTGATGCAATTGAGAATGGGATGTCTGAGAGTTTCAATGCTATACTAGTGGAAGCTAGGAAGAAGCCAATAATCACAATGTTAGAGGAGATAAGGCTGTACATGATGGACATGCTATACAACTTGAAGCTTAAGGGACAGGCATGGGGTAATCAGGTATGCCCAGCCATAAGGGACAAGCTTAATGAACTTAAAATTCATCAGAAGCACTGGCATGTTTTACCAAGTGGATTAAACCAGTTTGAAGTTAGAGGTACATCTGATGCGTTTGAGGTTGATCTTGAAACGAAAACATGTTCATGCAGAATTTGGCAACTAAATGGATATGGGTGTGTGCATTCTGTAGCTTGTATTTGTTTCCTTAATAGGGATGTGGAAGCTTATGTAACAAAATGTTTACAAGCATGACATATATGAAATCGTACAAGTATAGAATTAAAGGGATGAATGGAAGTACTATGTGGCCTGAGACAACATATATACCACCTTTGCCACCTGTTGCAAGAAGGATGCCTGGAAGACCATCAACTAAACGTAAGAGAGATGCTACAGAAGACAAAAGTAGGAACACTATGTCTAAGGTGAGAAAAAAAATTGAAATGCAGTATTTGTAGGGAGGTGGGACATAACAAAGCAAGTTGTTCCAAGGGTGGCAGGCCAGAAAAACTTCCCATAAGAAAGGTTAAGAAAAGCCAGGGTGTAGAAGGGCCTGTGGAGAATCAAGAAGTGCCTTTGGACAATAATGGAGGGCATGTTCAGAATCATGAAGGGGTTGTTCAAGCTGATGTAAGTATATGTTCCTGAAACTAAATTATGGATAATAATGGGTATATTATGTAATATTTCTTCCTTTCAGGTTATTGGGAATGAAGGAGTTGTTCTTGGTGTGAATGGAGGGGATAATCTTCAACTAGATGTTGATCAGCTGTTTGATGAGATGGACCTTACTCCTACATTGTAACGACCGTTTTTCAAAAAAAAAAAATTCGTGAATACTAACTCTGGCATGAATAGTAACTCCGACATGAATAGTAACTCCGGCGTGAATAGTAACTCCGGCATGAATAGTACCCGAGAAATGAAGTAAGCGCTTACCTCGTGATGACGTCGACGATGATGTTGTGATGACGTCGACGATGATGTCGTGATGACGTCGTGAATAGTGTTTTCAAGCCCTATAAATAGAGGCTCAACTTCTTCATTTCAACCCACAACAAACACCAAACAACCTTACGATATCGAGGAGTGTCTGGTGAGGAAAATAGGTCGGGAGGAGTTAGGAGCGAGCGGTAGCTGGTAACGAGGTGCTCGGGAAGTGTTCGAAGAGCGGAATGGGAAACGTGCCAAGGCTTTGCGAAAACGCCAATCTTAAGTGAGTAATCACTATCGTATTTCTCTAGTAGTTTATAAGTGTTAAACTATAATATGTAGAGGTTATACTATTCGTAATTCCAAAAATAATACCGAGTGATTTACTTACGAGGATGGTGTCTAGGCCGATTACTTGGGATCTGGTTGTTGGATTTTCCGAAAGGCTAAAATGCTGAAAGGATCCTGCCACCCCAACTAATCTTCTACCTGGCTATCCTTTACTTGATAAATCACGAGGTATCATGTTGGAATTATGGAAGGGTCTAGTGAAGCAACTATGGTATAGTTAAGGAGTAAAGAGTGATAAATGTCTTACGGTGTTAACAGTTAAAGAGGGAATACGAAGCAGAGATAAACGCTGTAGTCGACTATAATCAGGTGAGTTTCTCACTACATTGTGTGGACGTTATATGTCCTTTACTGTATTTTGTGTGCTTATAAGATGTTGGTAAATGGTACCAAGTTGTGTGTATATTATTGATATATATCTTTCTGTTATAATTGTATGGGTTGGGTTATGGTGTGTGTGGGCTCGACGTACTTAGTAATATAGAGATACGTGCAAAATACACCGAGCAGATAAGCATGACTCGACGTACAGGGTATACACGACTTTAAGTGCTGAGCAGGGGAATTAGATTTACTGAGCAGATACGTATAGAAGGTTATAATCCAATATACTGGGTAGAGCAGATTATGTGACGTGTGGTTGTATTTTTCATGTTAGGGGTAAAGTATGTGTAACTGATATGCTGTGTAGTTGTTGGAGCTCACTAAGCCGTGTGCTTATCCTTCCCTATTAAATTACCATTTCAGGTTGTACAGGTGGAAATGACGGCCAGGCATGACGAGTACACACTGATGCTGCTTAATTGGGGATTCATGCGGTGAATTGATGTTTAAAATGATTTCTAAATATCTTCAAAATGTTAATTATTGAATAAATTGATATTTATTTAAATGAAGATGTTTTATTAAAAATCGGGTGTTACATACATGCATGCAAGCACCTAGTTATGAGGAGGAACAGATGAACCAAAGTGATGGGCAACCAGATGTGGAGGTGCATGCATTAACCCCTATTGGAGTAATTTTGGATAAGATAAGACGAAGGAAATCAGAGAGGATTCTAAAGAAGAAATTGAGTACTATTGTGGGTGGGCCTGATGCACCAGGGAATTCAAACCAAAAGGCTTTAAACCTAGATTAGGTTTTTATGTTAGTTTGGATGTTTGAATACTTATGTTAATTGACTTTATGCATTACATATCTATGGTTTGCATGTACCAAACTTAAGCCTTTTTGGCAACTTTTGAGATGTAATATAAGCTATTCAGGTTTGCATGCAGGCAAATGACTCATATGGTTCATTTTGTTAGTTTTTAAATGGTTAAATATGATTTAAATGTGGACCACAATGACCTGTAAAAGTATAAGGACCAGAATGCTTAAATACTTTAACATATACACTGTCTACTGCATGTGGTCACATGGGGTCCATTAGAATGTGCATGAATGGACAATGACAACACTTTAATAATCCTTCTATAAAGACACACAAATGGAAACATGTGGGACAAGGACAACATGTGGGACAATGCAATAACCCTTCTATAAGTACACATGTTTGGCCTTAGCAGACATGCTATATTGTTTATAGCAATCTACTTTATTTAAGGACAGACAAAAATATATTCCTGAACACAATGTCCAAAGGATTCAATTGAATATGCATATGTTCCACAATGTTTGTACTTTACCATACATACACACATAGCAAACACAACCAAATAAATTACCTAAATATAGCAAACATTTTCAAATTGGTTGATTCCAAGAAAACTTGTTATTACTACAAAACATGCTTCTGCATTGGTCGGACAAACCAATATACACACAAGTGGTCCATAGGAAGATTCCACTTGTTTCACATTGGTTGATTCCAAGAAAACTGTTTTCAGAATTTGGGACAAAATCCAGGTTTGTACCAACAAAGAGCAATATACCCATACCCATAACACCAACTCACTTTTGGGATTTTCAATGTTTACCAACAACGATGATACCCATTAATATATATATATATATATATATATATATATATATATATATATATATATATATATATATATATATATATATATATATATATATACTTGTTGTTTATCATTTACATGAGAAAATTACAACATTGTTATCACCCATAACTACATCAGTCTTACCATTGTTATCACCCATAACTACATAAGGCTGCAAATGTTTACAAAAAATTTGCTTCATCGGTCTTACCATCCCCCCCATCAAAAACCCACAAAAAAACCCTGCAAATGGTTGGAATTATATATCATCAACCATCAAAAACCCACAAAATACCTCCAATAACCAACCCACCTTCCCTTCCCTACACCCACCCTTCAACTCATCAAACGAACCACCATTATCAACAACAAACTGAAAAACATGACCTTCCAAACACCCAATCGATCCTTCATCTTCTTCAGTTCTTTCTCATGTTCCATGGTCTCTTCAGCAATCTGGTCCTTTAGGTCACTTATGACGTTTTCAAGTTGTATAACATTCTGCCTGTGACTCTCTATCTGATGCCTCTCGATTCTTGCATCCAACCTCACTTTCGTGTCGAACAAGAGGTCCTTATAGTAACCATCCTGTTGTTCATCGTCCTTCCAGTCAAAAAACTTGCAGCTCCTCTTGCTAGTCTGAGAAAACTTACACCAATCAGTTGTTGATTTCGATATCCAAATAATTAAAGTTTTATAAATCTCAAAAAAATAACAAGACAAACAGAACATCGATCTTTACATATCTAACACTTTTGATTTTTCTTTTAAACAACAGATTGAGCAACTAATCAGCTGCAGATTTCGAAATCGAAATCATACAACTTTTGGACCCCTTCTTTCCTCATTTTCTGTACATTAAATGACACCACACTTAACCCTTTAACACATCGAAGCTTACCAGCGAGTTTTGGCAGTTGTAGAATCTCCTTCCAGGGTTTTTCGGGCTCCACGATGTTCTCTCTATCACAGGCAATGGAGGGTCGCAGTCACATTTGTCGTTACGACCATCTCCTCCATCTCTAGCTCCACCTCCACGATTTCTAGACGTACAAGACATCAGTGCGAGAAGAGTTCACCAGGTCACTGTTAGGGTTTCTTGGTTTCCGAATAAAGGAAAAGAACTTTTCGTTATGTTTCGATTGAATCAACAAACTCTTTATACATATACGAGCCTTAATGGCCAAGTTGTAGTCGTCTCTTCCACGTAAGCTCATCATCGACTGACCAATCCACATGTCTTGCCACATCAGCGAGTCAACCGGATTAACCTTTTAAATTGGAACTCAATGGTATATTTGACACGTTAATGTATAGTTTAAGGACTAATTGCGCAAAAAAAAAGTTTAGGGACTAAATCAGGTGAAATTCAAAAGTTGAATGTGCTACAGTAACAATAACCCTATATTAAACCTAATCAGTTGGTTGAAAGTTAAATTCGACATTGCAACATAAAGATCATTTTAATTGACAAGTATGTAACCATACGTAGTCAGGGCCGGCCTGAGGCATGGGCGGTGTGGGCGACGGCCCAGGGCAACACACTTTTGAGGGGCAGAAATTTCAGTCCAAGTACATACATAATCTTATCAGTCCAGGCACATTCTCCAGATCCATTCCAAATCAGTACCTTAAAGGCTACAGCGGTAAGTCATAAACTAAATAACCGGTAAAGGTTAGTAGCTTAAGAGACGAGGAGGCGATTGATATTATGTATAATCATGTGTCAACACTCAACAGTCTTGACGATTGAGATCTCCAAGATAATTTTAATTGGATTTTGGGTCACTTTGTTGCTTATTGGCGGCATATTTATGTGAAGTTGTTTGCGTATCTACAAAATCTTTTGATATGTATCGTTTTCTCTCAAAATACAGATTATAGATATATTTGATGGATAAATTTTTATAGAATGGAACTTAAATTACTGGTCTGTTCCCATGGCTTCTCCATGAACCAAAGGTCTAGGTGGCTTTGCGGCTATAACATGAAATGTTACAGTCCGACTAATCAAACATTATTTACCATGAATGAACTTGAGTAAGTTTTAAGTACTTTTTCTAGATGCCAGATTTATTAGTTATTATATTGTATATCTTTTTGATGCGGAGATTGGTTCACTATGCTGTCTAACATTTACCAAATATCAGTTCACTTGGGAAGGTTATGAATTGAACTTTTTTGGGCAAAAAATATCAGATACTAAAGTGAAGTATTAAATTTTTTGCAGCTTCTTAAGTGTACCTATTTATTTCTATTTCGGTTTTATATTTAACACATTTAAACCGTTTAGCTATATTGAAAAAAAGTCTTTGATCATTTTCTAAGTTTAGTTTATATTTTGGTTTTGGTTTTGCATTTAATACCATATTTCAATCAACAAATTCAATGTATTATATTGGATGACCTCTTTTATAATATAGATAATAGATAATATATATCAACCATTTTACTGGTATGAAAATAAATATAACGTCTTTTTCTGACATATGTTTGACCAAAATATTGATTATTAATTAATTAACTTATTAAACCTATATATATATATATATATATATATATATATATATATATATATATATATATATATATATATATAGGAATAGGTTCAAATGAGAACCATTAAAAGATTGAGAACTAATGAGAACTAATCTTAGCCCTTGTTTTTTTTAAGTTCTAATCAATGGTCAAAAACAAAGAGGGGCACAATGGTCATTTGAGGATTTTAACATAAAAACTTATACAATAGATCTAAAACCAGATTGAAACTTCTTCCACTCAAAAACTCTCTCAAACCTCCAAGAACACACATTCAAACTCCAACACCACAGCCACCATCGGCCGCCACCTGCCGCCACCACCGGCCGCCGCCTGCCGCCACCTCCGCCACCTGCCGCCACCGCTGCCATCGTTGAAATCGACTCCTCCGTTCTCCTCCCTCTCCTCCCTGATCCAGCGTCGTCTTCTTCATCCCACTCTACTCCAACGTTCAGATCTGTAATTTTTGAGACCAGATCTGTGACTTCCGCACTTAGATCTACCATTTTAGTCTTCAGATCTGGAACTTTCTCCTTCATATCCGAGATTTTCGCCACCACCATTGTTACCTAGCATCAACGAACCAGTTCCGACGGTGCTCCGGTGAAACATTGTCAACTCGCCTTCTCCTCTTCTCCTCTTTGTGTCTATTTCTCTGATCTGGTCTCCGGTGATGTGTTTAGACAAGGAAGTTCTATAAATAAGATGCACACAAGGTGTTTGATGAAATGCCTCAATGAGATCTGTAAGCTTTTAAGCTGTGAATGAGTGCTTAGACTGTTGTGTTAAACTATGAATGAGTCTCTGATCTGGTCTCCGGTGATGGTGTTAGACAAGGAAATTCTGGAAATAAAATGCACACAAGGTGTTTGATGAAATGCTTCAATGAGATCTGTAAGTTTTTAAGTTGTGAATGAATGTCTGAACTGTTGTGTTAAACTGTGAATGAGAGTCCTGCACTCGTGTATTAAACTGTGAATTATAAATGGATTAGTTAATTAAACTGTGGTTTCAGATTTTGTTTTAATCCATATCTAATTTTTGGAGCTTGCTAAAGTGTAGGAGATCGAGATCTGATGGTTTTAGGAGGAATGAAACGTGGCAGCGGTGCTAGGTGATGGAGGTAGTAGGTAATGCCAGTGTTGTTGGTGGTGGACTGATGGTGGTAAGAGGCCGGAAGGATGGTGACGGTGGTGGCGTCGATGGTAGGTGGTGGCGGCGTGTAGTAGTTAGTGGTGGTGATGGTAGAGTTTGGGGTTGAGTTCTATTAAAAACAAATTAGTATATTTTTCTGTATTAACTTGTTAATTTTTTTAGAGTATATATCATTTTTGTGTTGTATAATTATGTATGAATGTATTAATTTTCGCCGTTGTTTTTGTATTAAATTGTGAATGGTGTGCGAAATAATGTATTAAACTGTGAATTACTATATAAATTGATGTATTAAGCTGTGCATGAGTGTATGGATGGATTTACTAGTGTTTGAAAATGACAATTTTGCCATTGCTTACAAAAAAACGGGATTTTACCCATTTAAACCAGATCTAGACATTTTTTTAAAATGAATGGCTAAGATTGGTTCTCACGGTTCTCTACTTTTTAATGGTTCTCATTTGAACCCTTCCCTATATATATATATATATATATATATATATATATATATATATATATATATATATATATATATATATATATATATATATATATATATATATATATATATATATATATATATATATATATATATATATATATATATATATATATATATATATATATGTATATATATATATATATATATATATATATATATATAAAACAATATCATTTGTTATTTAGACGGTTAAGAACTTTAAATCGTAAAAATTTGAATCATAATATCTTTAGATCATAAGACTGAAGGATCATAAATATTTTCAATCATAATATTTGTGGATAAAATCATTTTTAACCAAATAAAGATTTTTCATATAAAGTTTCGTGTATGCGCACACACACACACATCGAAACAAGTTTTCATACACAAGCAATGATTCATGACAACTTATCTAGTAACAAGCGGATATGTAGATGAAGAAGTTTTTGCTAAAAAAATATTATATAAAAAGAAGTTTTGGTTTTGCATTTAATACCATAACACTTGTATGTATAAGTAAAACCATGTTTATATTTGTAATTTGTTAGAATGTAGTTTTAATACTATAAAACTCATATGTATAAGTAAAATCATACTTATATTTGTAACTTGTTAGAATGTAGTTTTAATACCATAAAACTCGTGTGTATAAGTAAACCGTACTTATGTTTATATCTTGATAAAATGTAGTTTTAATTTTCATAAGACCAGTGTGTATAAGTAAAATCATACTTATATCTGTAACTTATTAAGATGTAGTTTTAATTCCATAAAACTTGTATGAGAAATCCATTTCCTTGTAAAATATAGTATCGTAACCCAGAAAATCCAATATTTTCTTATAAACGTGTTGTAGTCTTAACAATGTCCAAAGACTAAAAATGTATAACGTAAGTTGTAATATAGTATAAAACTATTTGAAGTGTATCTTTCCACGTAAACAAAATGTATAGTTGATTTCCCCATGTGAGACACCCTATAACCATATTGAGACCATGTATGCCTGCTTCGACGCTCTTCAGGCGTCGGACTGTTATGACATTTGTCACCCTTGACCCGTCGATCGTAATTGTAGCTAGCAACCATAGGTGCGGGGTTGTCAATCTCATATAGATCTATACACAATTATCACGTTCTCTTACCGAGACTCTAGTAGCACTGTGAAGACCCATCTCACAAAAATGTATGTATTCGATCAACTTGTTTACGTAAAATTTGTATATGAAAAACCCTTGTATTTGTCCATTATCATATTTCCCATGATAATATAGTAATGTATAATAATTATATATTTTTATATAATTATTTTGTCTTGTTCAAAATGTCATAGTAACATTTGTATCCACAAACTATTCCTATAATAGTTTATTTTTAGTGTTCCGTCGTAAAAAAACATATATTTACGAATATATATGAAATAACTTATTTAGATGATTATAAACAACATCTTTTAAGATATTTCCCACAAAAATGGTGTAATAACTTGGTTATAACCATTTTTGTTAGAAAGTCATATTTCCGGTCACAAAAACATAGTTTTTACTAGTTTTTGTTTTTGTGACGTTTATATTAAAGATCTAGTATTTTTACACAAAATGTTTATAGTTTTGTAACTTTTACACAAAGATTATACTTCAAAATGTTCACAATACATAGATCTAAACATGTTTCATGTCAAAAACGTTTTTACATAACAACTAGTTTATAAACTTGTGTAAATCGTTATTTATAGTATATAAACTTGTATATAGCATATAAACTTGTATTCTCCCCCTAAAATTTAGGAAAAGATGAAAATGAGGGGTATGAACTCACCCTTGATGCGTGCTTTACTTAAAAACAAGGTTGTTCTTACGAGATTTACGGTAGAAGACAAGATCTAAGCTTCGTAGCTCGAAAGACCCTTGGACAAAGCTATTACCCAAATGTTTTACGTAGATGTTAGTGTGTGTAATAGGAATAAAAATTGTGTAATAATGTTTAGAATCACTAAAGGAAGTAACTTACCAAAAAGGAGGTGTTTTACACTTGAAATGGTGGAAGATGGTGGTGGTTTGTGGTGGTTTATGGTGGTGGTCGAAAATGATGAAGAGAGTGGAGGGTAGAGAGTTGAGGTGATCAGATTTAGAGAGAAAGAGTTGAGAGAAAAGAGTTGGTGATTTGTTGGAATGATAATTTTAATCTTTATGTAATTTAGATGTTTGAATTTTAGACTTTAACTTATAGCACACAGGTTTTCTAATCACACTTAACCTTGAGACTTGAAATTTATGGGGAAGAGATGTGGATCAGCTGATGGGGTAGGGGGTAGGGTGTGTTAATTTTATAAAAATAGCAATCTACTTTTATAAATAAGTGATTTTTATAAAATCGTAAAACGTTTTAGCGAAATTTTATGAAATTTTGAAGAAATGAAGTTCTAAATAAATATTATGTATAAAAACATTGCTAAACATTTATTTAGATTGAATTATAACTCGTTAGGCGATGAAATACGCGTTTAAGCGCAGTATTCTTCCGATTACACAATTTTCGGCATTTTACCGAAAATTGTATTTGGCTTTGAAATTAAATACTAGATAGTATTACGTTCCATAATATATGATTTGTTATCCCATCTTTGATGTTTAAGGCACCACGTTTTGTATTTTGAGTCCAAACCCTGTGTACATTTATCCGTTCACAGCGGTTTAATTGTTGTAACTTTCACATACGAACTCCGTTTTCGACGTTCGATATATCCACAGGTTCGTATTTACGAATACATCGTTTTATGAATATTATTATTCTCAAAATAATAATTGTACGATTATCTAATTTTTACGCTACAGTAGTTTACTAACCGTATTTTCGACGTTTGCTCGATAATTGTTTTGAATTAGCATACGTAGTATTATAATATCTAATAATACATCGTAAAATTATGGAAAAATTACTTTTCAACGTAAGGATTAACGTACGCTTTGGTTGACTACAGTTGACTTTTGTTGACTAAATTTACAATTGTCACATCCAGGGTTCCTGTGGTGGTAAAAAAATAACAGTTTTGGTCCCTCTGACCATGTAAAAAGACCAAACTGCCCTTTGTCATTTCTTTTTTATTTTCCTTTTAATATATTCTTTATTTAATTAAAAGAAAAAGATAATACAACTAGCCCGGCTAAGTTTCTTTTATACACCGTACTCAAAGATCGCATACTCACCGGTGCTTCGGTGAAGAAAAGTTCAAGTAATCCGGCCAACTCCGTTGAGGGTTATCATGTTTTCTGCAGTGGGTTTTCAACTCTGTACTTTCACTCGATTCCCCATTCAATTTGGATTTCTTAAACTTCAACATCGTGATACAGAACTCACCTGTACCAGTTGAAGAAGACGAAGAGGAAATCATATGGGTTTATGGTCATTTTATTTGTGATTTTGTGTTCTTTGTCATTAACGATTCCAACTAAAAAGTGCCTTCGCCCACCAACGACCCCAACATCGCCGGCTGCCATCCCCGCTGCCTCCGGCGACCTTGTCAAACGCCGATGAGTTTTGGGTGCTCGCAAAGGGAGGACGAGTAAACTGGAATTGGGTTAATACGTCTATTTAATTTGTGATTTTTTTAAAATAAAGATAATAAATACGTTGTAAGAAAAAGAAAAAAGAAATTAAAAAGGGCATTTTGGTCTTTTTCACAAGGACCACTGACCAAATATGTTATCTTTTGGCTACTTTAGGGACAATTTATGCAAGTTTCTGATTACCATAGGGACCCTGGATGTGGAAATTCAAAAGAATGACTCTTTGTGTAAAAACGTGTCAACCACAAGGACCAAAACTGTAATTTACTTTTTATTTGATGATAACACCCATAACGACCAACAATGCAACAGAAACCAAATCATAAAAAATGAAAAACTTAGAAAAACATAAAAAGGACCAAAACTATAATGTACTCGGTGTTGAATATAATGAATCTTATGAAAACATGTCATACAAATTATCCGTGTGAATCATTTGATTATGTAGACCGTTGATAAAAGATCTAGAAATTGGATAAATAAATAAAAATTCCTATTTTTTCGGTCTATTCAAAACGCACACCCTCCTTACCTCCTTCCCTCCATCTCCATCCCCATCCCCATCCCCTGTATCTTTCTCTCCCCTTCTTCCGCTACTCCTCCTTCAAAGGCGTTTCTATCTCCACAGACATTTCTCTTTCTCTCTGTACATAGATCGTACACACGAAATCACCGCCATTTCTCCTGGCACTAGATTGATTCTTCATCTCTCTCTCTCTCATATTTACAAATTTACGGTTCCGTCGATTAATCGTTGATTGGGGAGACTAAATGAGGAATCAAGAGATTCTATGATAGAAATTTCTCTTTCTCTATGTACATAGATCGTAAGCACGAAATCACCGCCATATCTCTCCGGCATTACAGTTTGATTCTTCATCTTTCTCTCTCATATTTACAAATATATGTTTCGTTGATTAATTGTTGATTCGGGAGACCAAATGAGGAATAAAGAGATCGAAGGCTCTGACAATGATGATATGGAGTCGTCGGCACCACAAGGAGGTGGGAGCTACGGCCCAGTTGTCGCCCATGACAATGATCCTGTCGTCCTCGAGATGTCCTCCATTGATCCTGGATCTTCATCTTCCTTGAAGTTAGTTTTTCCCTCATCTATTTTCCTCTCCCATGTTTTAAACGTTTAGCTTATTATAATATGCATTCATATACTGCTTTGAACAATCAAGGTGGAACCAGAGAAATCAAGGAATAAGAAAGAAAAAGATGAGCAAATAAAGTTATATAGTTTTGACATCAAGAAGTATGCATACTAGGAACTACTACTGCAACTACGTCATTTATTGCAAAATGTAGGAATCATGTAGACGACTTTGGCACTGACTCTGGGACCAATTTGTTGTGATGCTAAGTTGGGGTTTCTTTGTAGCAAAAAAGTAACGAGCTTTGTTTTGCATGGTTAAGTTGTACATCCATCAGATATCTAAATTCTTCCTACAAACTAATACCCTTGAGACATGTTCCTTTAAGACTATTGGCATTTGATAGTATACATAAGATGCAATAGCAGCCTGAAATTTCTTGCCATATGCAAGCCCATTTAAAGCGTGTCATCCCCATACTATAGGCGACTAAGGTAAGCCATAGTTTGTTTAGAAGGCAACCAGGGATCCATAGTTTTATTGCATTTTTGAAGAGGTAGTTTGCCCATAGCCTTCTCTTGATGAAGGAGTAATATTATAAACTCTTCTAACACTTGCACAGTGCACACACGAGAGGCGGACTCACTTTCTGAATCTACAGTTGAGATCCCATTTCTAGTTGGTATCTATTTAACTGTTGTTTCTTGTAAAAGAAACTCTAATTGAAGTCTTTACTGTAGTACAGTGTAAAAAGCGTTTCACATGAAAGTTGATTTTTATATATACCAGGAAAGTAAAAACTAGGCAGCCAAGTCCGGGTGCAGGTGCAAAAGAAGAAGCAACGCGTAATGACCAAGGAGATAATGGTACTCGGGGAGAATCTAAACTGGAGTTGTTTGGATTCGATTCTCTTGTAAATATTCTTGGTCTTAAAAGGTACAGATAATTATTTGAAGATGTTGATGTCAGCTTAAGTTTTGTACACTTTGTTTAGGAGATTCTTTTCTTTGCTTAGTTCAATTATATATATATATATGATGCTGTTTTTTGTGACTGCAAGTTATAAAACTGATGTTGTGAGCTTCCAATGTTAGCATGACAGGAGAGCAGATGCCTGTGCCTACTAGTCCTAAAAACCCTGAGGATCATTCTGTTGCTGAACAACATCCAAAGGTACTATTCCTAAACAATAACCAGATTATCCATTTTACTGGTTTGATTATTATGGCATGACTTATGATCCCATTCGGTGGTTTATTCATGTGTTTTGGAATTACTTAGTACAGGTTAGTAACGAACACAAATTGGGGACGATGATGGGAGTCTTTATCCCGTGCTTGCAAAACATTTTGGGAATCATCTACTACATCCGGTTTTCCTGGTACATCTTTTTGTGCAATCATTTTTACTATAGTTGAAATCTTGAATCTGAAAATTTTCTTGGATATGTAAACACTACTGCGGAACTTTTTTGGTTTATTCAACCTGCTTCTTCAGTTTTTTCTTCTAGGATTAGAGAGCTTGGCCATTGATAGGATTCGTCAATAAGCAGGATATACAACTTACATATCTCATACAGAAATCTCTCAACATATATATATATATATATATATATATATATATTTATTTAGAACTAAATGCCACCTAAATATGTGCTCTATATATCATGTTTAAATATTTCCCCTTTTCTGACTATACTGTGAAATTTTAACCTGGCAGGATTGTTGGCATAGCTGGCATAAGCCAATCCCTACTGTTGGTGACCTTGTGTGGTTTGTGTACTTTTTTGACTTCCGTATCGTTGAGTGCAATTGCAACTAATGGTGCAATGAAGGTGTACATTTATTTCTTTTTCCATGGTGTAAATTAGCAAAGCTTTTTCTTTCTTGTATATATATATTATTTTTTATTTTGGTTTAGGGAGGTGGGCCTTACTACCTGATCGGGCGTGCCTTAGGGCCGGAAGTTGGAGTGAGCATAGGATTATGTTTCTTTTTAGGAAATGCAGTTGCCGGTTCTATGTGAGCATAGCATATATATATATATATTGTGAGTTACTTACCGTAACAATCATCATCTTCCTTAAACCAAACATCCATACTCCCCAACATTTTACAGGTATGTTCTGGGAGCAGTTGAGACATTTCTAAGTGCTGTCCCCAAGGCTGGCATCTTTAGAGGTAAACAAACTGCTTCAAAAATGAAAACCCTAAAAATAACTGAAAATAATTAACTCAGTTTTCAAATGTGATAGAGACGGTGACACAATTAAATGAGGACGGAGTTGCAGAACCGATTACAACTCCAAGTGTACACGACTTGCAAATTTACGGGATAGTGGTTACCATCATTTTAGTTTTTATAGTTTTTGGAGGTGTAAAGATGATTAACAAGGTTGCACCAGCCTTTCTTATACCTGTTATATTCTCTCTCCTCTGCATCTTCCTGGGGATATTTCTGGCAAGGAGGGATAACGAAAGTATACTAATTTCATCCCAATTTCCAATTTCCCCAAAACTATATATAGTCTATAACTAACCTTAACCTTAACCTTACTTCTTCTCACAATAGCTGGAATCACGGGCTTGAGTGCAAACTCTTTCAGAGACAACTGGGCTTCTTTTTACCAAAGAACAAACGATGCTGGCATTCCTGATCCCGATGGAGAAAGATACTGGAACTTCAAGTAAGCAGCCAATCACATTTACATTTTTTGCAAAAGAAAATCTTTTAACTGCAACTTTTTCCATCAAAATTAAAGTGCATTGGTAGGGCTTTATTTCCCTGCTGTAACGGGCATTATGGCGGGTTCCAATCGGTCGGCTTCATTAAAAGACACACAGCGTTCCATTCCTATTGGGACATTAGCAGCAACACTTACAACCACTGTCCTGTACATAATATCTGTATTCCTTTTTGGATCTGTTGCTACGAGAGAGAAACTTTATACAGATAGGCGAGTCTTTTTACATGTCCTTTTATTAATTAATTCATCAAGAAAGTTTTAAGTTATAAAATAATAAGAAATCAAGTTTTTATATATACAGATTACTGACAGCTACGATAGCTTGGCCGTCTTCAACAATCATATACGTAGGCATCGTGCTTTCGACTTTAGGTGCGGCTCTACAAAGCCTTACGGGGGCCCCACGTCTTCTTGCAGCAATCGCGAATGATAACATTCTACCTGTTCTTAAGTACTTTAAGGTTCCGGATACGGGTGAACCTCATGTGGCAACCTTGTTCACAGCATTATTGTGTATTGGGTGTGTCATAATCGGGAATTTGGATCTCATCTCCCCCACAATCACCATGTTTTATCTTCTGTGCTATGCTGGTGTCAACTTATCATGCTTTCTTCTCGATCTCTTAGATGCGCCTAGCTGGCGTCCTCGCTGGAAGTTTCATCACTGGAGCGCCTCTTTATTTGGAGCATGTCTCTGTATCGGTATATACTATATATATGCATTATCCAAAATATCCCATGCTCCACTTATATACTATATATTTATCTAATAAATAAGCTTTTCCGTTTTTGCAGTAATTATGTTTTTGATTTCTTGGTCATTTACCGTGGTGTCCCTCGCTCTTGCGAGTTTAATTTACTGGTACGTCAGCATTAGGGGAAAAGCCGGTGACTGGGGAGATGGTTTCAAGAGCGCCTATTTTCAACTAGCTCTTCGCAGTCTTCGATCTTTAGGAGGTCGTCTATTATAATTATAGTTTTAAATTTTAATTTTTTGTAATTTCTAACCTTGTTAAATGGTTACAGCCAACAATGTTCATCCCAAAAACTGGTACCCGATACCCCTAATTTTCTGTCGGCCATGGGGTCAGCTACCGGAAAACGTTCCCTGCCATCCCAAGCTGGCTGATTTTGCCAACTGTATGAAGAAAAAAGGCAGGGGAATGTCGATATTTGTGTCTATTTTAGACGGGGACTACCATGACTGTGCCGAAAATGCCAAAAGCGCCTGCAAGCAGCTTGCTGCGTACACCGACTACAGACGGTGTGAGGGGGTGGCGGAGATAATAGTGGCCCCGAGCATGTCAGACGGTTTCCGGGGGATTGTGCAAACGATGGGACTTGGTAATCTTAAGCCGAATATAGTGGTGATTCGTTACCCTGAGATATGGCGGCGGGAGAATTTGACTGAGATTCCGGCGACTTTTGTCTCGATAATCAACGACTGTATTGTTGCTAATAAAGCGGTTGTGATAGTGAAGGGGCTTGACGAATGGCCGAATGAGTATCAACGACAGTACGGGACGATTGATTTGTATTGGATAGTTAGAGATGGCGGCCTGATGTTGCTTCTATCTCAGCTCCTTCTAACAAAACAGATATTCGAGAGCTGCAAAATTAGGGTTTTTTGTGCAGCTGAGGAGGATTCCGACGCGGAGGAGCTCAAGGCTGACGTCAAGAAGTTTCTTTATGATCTTCGAATGCAAGCGGAAGTGATTGTGATTTCCATGAACTCGTGGGACCATTTGAACGGCGGCTCGCAGTCTCAAGATGAATCGTTAGAGGCGTTTACGGCGGCTCAAGGCCGGATTAAAGATTACTTGGCGGAGATGCAGCAGCGGGCTGAGAAGGAAGGGAAGCCGTTAATGGCGGATGGGAAGAATGTGGTTGTGAATGAACAACAGGTGGATAAGTTTCTTTACACGACTCTTAAGTTGAACTCTACGATCATGAACCACTCGAGAATGGCGGCGGTGGTGCTGGTGAGCCTTCCGCCTCCGCCGCTCAACCACCCGGCATATTTCTATATGGAGTATATGGATTTGTTGGTGGAGAATATTCCTAGGATTCTGATTGTTCGAGGTTACCGTAGAGATGTCGTCACTCTGTTCACGTAGCCCAACACTCACTAACAAAGGGTACATAGTCTATTTGTTTTTACATCATATAGGTCTCTTGTAAATTTTACCTTAACTTCCTTTTCTTTTGTGGTCTACTTTTGCAATTTTTTTTCTTACTTTTGTAATTAATTGTATTCAATTGTATGTTTCGTAGAGAATTTATACTCTTTTCTCCCATTACATTTTCCAAATATTATTCCTTTTGTTATGAAGTATTATTTATAATTGAATGACTATTGGATTCTTTATTTTATCCATAACTCTCCAATATTAGTGAGCATTAGTGACAAACATTATTATGAATTTTATGAGTATAGTTATGCACCACCATAAAATGCATTCATAATAGAGCTCACTTTCATCTTCTTGTAACTAGCATAAATAGTGAGAATTAGAGTTGTTTACGACAAGTAATGGAATAGACTTTTTTACAATCTCATGTCTTACTTTATTATTTGATATAACTTAATATCTCATCATATTTTATAGCACGTTATCAGCACAACTCTGCCATAGAGCTCCAACTTCTTATTGTTCTTGCCATTTTCAGGTATGTATATTTTATAAGTTCACATATACAATGTTCACAATTTATTTTATGGAATTTATTAATTATTAATCCCTTAACATACAACTCTTTATTTTGATTAGTACTTTCACTATGGCAAATCTTAGCAAACTTGAGTTTATGGCTCTTGACATCATTGGAAAAAATTATTTATCATGGATCATTGATGCTGAAATCCACATTGATGTTATGGGTCTTGGAAACACCATAACAACCGTAAATGCATTAAATGAAGCATCAAACCAAGATAAAGCTAAGTCGATGATTTTCCTCCGCCGTCATCACGATGAAGGATTGAAAGTTGAATACCTCACTGTCAAAGATCCTGTTGATCTTTGGAATAATCTCAATGAGAGGTATGATCATCAAAAAACGGCGGTACTTCCTAAAGCTCGTTTTGATTGATTACACATTCGGTTACAAGATTTTAAATCTATGAGTGAGTATAATTCAGCTATGTTCAAAATTACTTCTTAACTAAAATTATATGGTGAGACTATAACTGATGAAGACATGCTAGAGAAAACTTTCTCTACTTTTCATGCCACTAACATGCTCCTGCAGCAGTAATACCGTAAGAAAGGTTTCAAGAAATATTCTGAATTAATCTCATGTCTTCATGCGGCTGAACAAAACAACGAGTTATTGATGAAAAATCACCAATCACCCCTACTGGTTCTAGTCCATTCCCTAAAGTGAATGCAACATCATATAATCATAATGATCGTGGGTCTAATCGTGGTTGAGGCCGTGGTCGTGGACGTGGACGTGGACGTGGTGGAGGCTGTCATAATCATCGTCCTAATAATAATAAGAATACAATTAACCACCAGAAGTGGGAGAATAACAAAAACCCACATGCTAACGATAAAAATAGTCAAGTTAAAAAGAATGTTGAATATATTTGTCACCGATGTGGAATGACTGGTCATTGGTCTCGCACATGCCGCACTCCAAATCATTTTGTTAATCTTTATCAAGCTTCTCTAAAATCTAAAGAGAAAAATATAGAAACAAATTTTGTTCAAGATGCTTTTCCTAAAGATCAACCAGAAATGATACATTTGGATGTTGCCGATTTTCTTGTCTACCCAGAAGGGACAAGCGGTGCTATGGATGGTGATGGAAGTAACATGTTCTTCCCATAAAAAGAGATGGATGTGCCGCTTTATAATAAAATTGTTGGTTTTTTAGTATCGGTTTATTTTTGCATTATGTTTGTTGGGATATAACAAAACAAGTTAGGCACTTCGAAAAATGATAAACGATTTCGGCAAAACACGCGGAAATAAAATGGAGAATAACGGCAAACTAAAATTGTAAAATCGGAACACAATATTTAACGTGGTTCGGTCACGGGATCACGACCTACGTCCACGGGCGAACGAGAGAGAGAGGGTTTTATTAACACCAAGAAAACACTATAATCATACAAGGCTAAACTGCACTTGTAATCTGACCACTCACAAAAATTATCACTCGCACTTTTGGCTGCCAAACTGGACTCTGCACAAAAGGCTATCTCACAAAATCTATCTATGTGTTTCTTGTGTTTGTGTGTTTTGTATTGTGTTGGTGCTTTGAGGTGTTGGGCAGCCTTGTATTTATACATGTTTGGAGGAATGTGAAAAGGATAAATGTGAAACAAATGAAGCAGGCGCCCATTTATTTTGTTGACTATCAAGCATTCACACCTAACAATCTCCCACTTGAATGCTTGAACAACTTAGTCTGTCGTCCAATTCTTGCAATGGTTTTCCAATCTCTCTCGTTCCTGCCATCCCTCCTTTTCAAACTTCTAGAAGGCCAGTTGAAGTCATACAAAACTTCAACTTGTCTGTGGTAACCACCTTGGTGAACATATCTGCTGGATTCTTCGTTCCAAGGATTTCCTTCAGATTCAAAGTTCCATCATTGATTAACTCTCGAATGAAATGGTACCTCATTTGAATGTGTTTCGTTCTACTATGAAACACCGGATTCTTTGCCAGGTGAACTGCACTCTGGTTGTCACAATGCAGTACACAATCCTCCTGTTGCATTCCAAGTTCTGATAGAAAGTTCTTCAACCATATAAGCTCCTTGGCTGCTTCTGCAATAGCCATGTACTCTGCTTCTGTGGTTGAAAGAGCAACACTCTTCTGTAACCTGGACATCCAACTGATTGCCGTACCTCCGATTGTGAACACATAACCTGTTGTGCTCTTACCCGAATCCACACATCCACCCAAATCTGCATCGGCAAACCCTTCTAAGACTACCCCCTTTCTCCTGAAACATAGGGCAATCTCAGCTGTTCCTTTCAAGTAGCGTAACAGCCACTTTACTCCTTCCCAATGCTCTTTTCCTGGATTTGACATGAACCTGCTAACAACTCCCACTGCATGAGCAATATCTGGTCTTGTGCATACCATTGCATACATCAAACTACCAACTGCAGATGCATAAGGAACTTTAGCCATCTGTTCTCTGTCTTCTTCCGTCTTTGGGGATTGCTTCTTTGAGAGTTTTAACTGACTTCCCAAAGGTGTACTTCTGGCCTTGGCATCTGCCATGCTGAACTTTTCTAAAACTTTCTTGATGTACTTTGTTTGCGAAAGTTTTAATGTACCGGTAACTCTGTTCCTGGCTATGCTCATGCCCAATATCTGCTTAGCAGCCCCTAGGTCCTTCATCTCGAACTCTCTGGACAACTGCTTCTTAAGCTTGTTGATCTCCTGCATGTCGGATCCAGCTATCAACATGTCATCAACATACAATAACAGGATGATGTAAGAGGAGCTGAATTTCTTCAAGTAACAGCAGTGATCCATCTCACATCTGCGATACCCACTCCTTTGCATGAAGCTATCAAACTTCAAGTACCACTGTCTTGGAGCCTGCTTCAATCCATACAGACTTTTCTTCAGTTTACACACCAGATTTTCCTTACCGACTGTAGGAAAACCTTCTGGTTGTACCATGTAGATGTCTTCTTCCAGGTCGCCATGGAGAAAAGCTGTTTTCACATCTAGCTGTTCTAGATGGAGATCTTCAGAGGCTACAATACCCAAGACCATTCTGATTGTAGTCATCTTCACAACTGGAGAGAAGATCTCATTATAATCGACCCCTCTTTTCTGTTGGAACCCCTTGACCACTAATCGTGCCTTGTATCTTTTACTGCCATCAATCTCATCCTTTACCCGAAACACCCACTTGTTCTGCAGTGCTTTCTTCCCTGCTGGGAGCTTGACTAAGGACCAAGTATGGTTCTTGTCAAGTGAGCTCAATTCGTCTTCCATAGCCTTCTTCCACTGTATGGAATCTTTCATCCTTAAGGCCTCTGGATAAGACTCAGGTTCACCATTCTCTGTCAGCAATAAGTAATTTGCTGAAGGAGAATACCTGACTGGAGGTCTTCGTACTCTAGCGGATCTACGAACAGTAGGAGTTGAGGTCTCTGCATCATCTGCAACCCCGTCTTCGGAACTACTGTCATCTGTGCTCCCACTATCTCCATATACATCAGAGCTCCCACTGCTTCCTGAACTTTCACCTATCTCTGGAGTACTGATAGGTTTCACAACGTCATCTTCAGAGATCTCTTCAAACTCGACTTGATTTTTTGCTTTCTCTGGTTGTTTGTTTCTGCCTGAGCTCTCTGCAAGTTCATCTTTATATAGGACATTCTCGTTGAACACCACATCCCGGCTTCTGATAACCTTTTTATTTTGGTTATCCCAGAAACGGTACCCCATGTCATCCAACCCATAGCCTATAAAAGTGCATTTCCTTGCTTTTGCCTCTAGCTTGTCTCTCTCCGAGTCTTTAACTTTGACATAAGAGACACAACCGAACACTTTCAAGTGTTTGAGAGAAATTTCACGACCTTGCCATTCCTCTTCTGGAATCTTGAACCCTATGGGGACTGAGGGTCCTCTGTTGATTAGATACGCGGCTGTGTTGACAGAATCTGCCCAGAACATCTTGGGTAAACCTGCATGCAGTCTCATGCTCTTAGCCCTTTCGTTCAATGTACGGTTCATCCTCTCAGCTACTCCATTTTGCTGAGGTGTCTCTGGAACCGTCTTCTGCATTCTGATTCCCTGGTCAGCACAATAATCAACAAATTCTTTACTACTATATTCGCCCCCATTGTCTGATCTGAAACACTTGATCTTCAAGTCTGTTTCATTTTCCACAGTAGCTTTCCATTTCTTGAAAGTGCTGAAAACTTCAGACTTATGTTTCAAGAAATAAACCCAAACCTTCCTTGTGCAATCGTCTATGAAAGTGACATAGTATCGGGATCCTCCCACTGAAGAAACTGAAGTGGGACCGTAGACATCTGAATGAACTAGCTCCAGCTTCACAGACTTGGGCTGATGACCCACCTTCTTGAAAGTGACTTTCTTCTGTTTGCCAAGAACACATGGCTCACAGAAATCGACTTTCACAGTCTTTAGCTCTGGTATTCTTCCTTTGGAGGCTAGCATCTTCATTCCCTTCTCACTCATATGCCCAAGTCTTTGGTGCCATAGAGTGGATGCCCCAACTTCTTCAACAGCGTGTGCTTCGGCATCAGAAACTTCCACCATATAAAGTGTACCCCGCTTCTGTCCTCTAGCAACAACTAAATTCCCCTTTGTCACCTTCCACTGATGATCACCAAATGTAACATGGTGACCTTCATCATCAAGCTGCCCCACGGATATTAACATCCTCTTCAAGTCAGGAATGAACTTGACATTCTTCAAAGTCCAATCTGTTCCTAAAGTTGTCTTGAGGACCACATCCCCAACACCTGTAATATCCAGGCTCTTGTTGTCTGCTAGTCTGACCTTTCCTTTGTACTGCCGGAAATTCTGCATTACTTCTCTTGAATGACTAGCATGGAACGACGCACCAGAATCCATGATCCAGGATTCTGTTGAGTTTTCAACACAGCAAATGAGAGCATCATCTTCAGAATCTACTGCCATATTGACTTCCTTCTTGCCTTTGTCTGTCGAAGGCTTTGGGCACTGATTTCTGAAATGACCATTCTCTTTGCAGTTCCAACAGGTAACATCAGTCCTGTTTTTCTGACCACCTCTCTTTCTCGACTTTGATCTTCCTCTACCACCGCCTCCTTTGTTGGGCCTTCTTCCTCTGTCTTCTGTACTTAGGAGACTACTGGAAGATTCTCCAGCACTCCGTCTTCGCACATCCTCTCCAAGGATTAAGTCGCGAATACCTTCGAATGACAACTTAGCACCTCCGGCTGAACTGCTAACTGCTGTTACTGTACCGGACCAACTCTCAGGCAACGAAGATAATAACAGCAACGCCTGTACTTCGTCTTCGAATCCAATATCAACAGATATCAATCTTGATATTATTGAGTTGAATTCATTCACATGGTCTGTCACCGAGCCGCCTTCTTTCATCTTCAGATTCACCAACTGCCGAATCAAGAAAACCTTATTTGCCGCTGAAGGTTTTTCGTACATATTAGACAGCGCATTTATCAGATTGAAGGTTGTCTTTACACTGACAATATTGTATGCTACATTCTTTGCCAATGATAACCTTATAACTCCAAGTGCCTGCCGATCTAATAAGTCCCATTCTTCCTGCGCCATCGTTTCAGGTTTTATTCCGAACAGTGGTAGGTGTAATTTTTTCTGGTAGAGATAATCTTCGATTTGCATTCTCCAAAATCCGAAATCGTGACCTTCGAATTTTTCGATCCTAACTTTCCCATCTTCAGCCATAGCTCGAAAAATAATATTTTATAAGGCCAATCGAAACCTCGTTTCTGATGTGGAAGATCAGACTAAGCTGCAACCACAGAGCATACGCGAGATACGACTTCCTTTAAACCCGGAGCTCTGATACCAGTTTGTTGGGATATAACAAAACAAGTTAGGCACTTCGAAAAATGATAAACGATTTCGGCAAAACACGCGGAAATAAAATGGAGAATAACGGCAAACTAAAATTGTAAAATCGGAACACAATATTTAACGTGGTTCGGTCACGGGATCACGACCTACGTCCACGGGCGAACGAGAGAGAGAGGGTTTTATTAACACCAAGAAAACACTATAATCATACAAGGCTAAACTGCACTTGTAATCTGACCACTCACAAAAATTATCACTCGCACTTTTGGCTGCCAAACTGGACTCTGCACAAAAGGCTATCTCACAAAATCTATCTATGTGTTTCTTGTGTTTGTGTGTTTTGTATTGTGTTGGTGCTTTGAGGTGTTGGGCAGCCTTGTATTTATACATGTTTGGAGGAATGTGAAAAGGATAAATGTGAAACAAATGAAGCAGGCGCCCATTTATTTTGTTGACTATCAAGCATTCACACCTAACAATGTTTTCTTAGAGTCATTGTCATGGTCAAGAATAATATGTGGTTTTGTTTTATGTCCTTTATTATGTTTTCATGTCATAGTTGCATCATGAGAAGTGATGGCATCTTGATCTTCTCAAAATAATAAATATCCAAGTTGAATGTTTCTTATATTTGTTTTGTTTACTAAAGAGAAATATGGATATTTGCAAGAGAAACGAGGAAGATATATGTCTTACAGACATAGCAACAATGCATAACATATTTAACAATAAAAAGTATTTTGCTTACTTATCAATTGGAGAAGCAAATGTTAATACAAAAACATGTAGTGCAAAATTGATTGAAGACTCCGGAAGAGAGGATATAGTATTACCACAAGGGACGATAATTACAATTGGTGATGCACTATTTTCACCCAAATCACCATGAAATTTATTAAGTTTCAAGGATACTCGCTCTAACGGATATCATGTTGAAACAACTAATGATGGTACAAAGGAGTATCTCAATCAGTGTTGTAAAAGTCGGCCTAGGCACTAGGCGGACAGGTTTCGCCTACGATTAGTGGTACGCGGTCAAGTTAGGTGGATTTGGTCAACGACGGTCAAAATCGGGTTTAGACGGGCCTAGGCGGGTTTGGGCGGGTCTAGGCGGCAAAATTTTAAATTTTTCAAAATTCCAAATTTCAAAATTTTCAAAACTTTTCAAATTTCCAAAATTTCCAAAAATTATCAAATTCTCAAAAAATCAAAATTTTTGATTTTTAAAATTTAAATTTAGAAAATTTCAGAATAATAATATTTTTATATATTTTATTATATTAATAATATATATTTTATTTTATTAGTAATTTCAATTTTTTTATTATGTATATAAATTATGATCATCGGTGGCTAAGTTACGATTATTAATAATTAAAATTATCAAAAATGTCATTAATTTGATGACTTACATATTTAAACACTTAGATTTGTCAAATTTTTATGCTTACTTATTCATTTGTAGGGATATAGGTAATATCTAAATTTTAAAAAATAAATTTTGTTACAATTAATACTCACCGCCTAGGCGCCCGACTAGTCCTCGCCTAGACCGACTAGTCATAGGCCCCAGTCGACCGCCCGCTTACCGCCTAGCGACTTCTACAACCTTGATCTCAATATCACAAAAGTAATATCGGGTAAGAAATGTGTTTTGGAAAAATTACCCGTATTGTCCTCCGTATTGTATTATACAAAGATTCGAATGATTGAATCCCATGCTATTGAAAATAAAATGTGTAACAACACGTTTAAAGTTTGGCATGACCGGTTGGGTCATTCCGGATCAATTAGATGCGTAGAATAATTGAAACTTCAAGTGGTCATCCTTTGAAAAACCAAAAGATTTTTCAAGCTAATGAATTGTCTTGTGTTGCATGTTTTCAAGGAAAATTAACTTCCCGTCCATCATTGAACAAAGTTGGGTATGAAAATCCTATTTTCTTAGAAAGAATTCAAAGGGATATATGTGGACCAATTCATCCACCATGTGGACCATTTAGATATTTTATGGTTTTAATTAATGCGTCCACTAGATGTTGGGGAATTTTCATCACAAGCTTTTAATGACTATTGCATCCCCAATATTACTTGCACAAATAATCCGCCTTAGGGCATATTTTCCCGACTACCCAATTAAGAAAATGCAACTTGACAATGTTGGGGAATTTTCATCACAAGCTTTTAATGACTATTGCGTGTCGATTGGGATAACTATTGAACATCCGGTTGTACATGTTCATACGCAAAATGGTCTAGCGGAATCCTTAATTGAACGCCTTCAATTAATTGCAATACCACTACTAATGCATTCTAAACTTCCTACATTAGCATGTGGACATGCAATTTTACATGCAGCATCACTTATACGCATCAGACCAACAAATTATCATAAGGTCTCCCCTATTCAACTGGTTTTCGGCCAGGAGCCAAATATTTCCCGTTTAAGGTCATTTGGATGTGCAATTTATGTACCCATTTCTCCACCACACCCGCACAAAAATGGGTCCTCAAAGAAGAATGAGAATTTATGTTGGATATAAATCTCTATCTATAGTAAAATATTTATAACCGTCAACTGGAGATTTATTTACAACTAGATTTGACGATTGTCATTTTGATTAATCGGTTTTTCCAACATTAGGGAGAGAAATAAAGAGACTGGACAATAAAATCTCTTGGAATGAATTTCGTTTTCGTTTCTCTGTTATTAAAGTGAGTCACACCACAAAACTGGATAAAGTAACATGTTGTTCCGATGTGAATTTCTTTTGATCCGTTTTCGTTTCTCTGTTATTTAGGTCTGATTTATTGAGGCTTCCGTTAATGATGTAGTATATAAGTCTTTAAACCAAGAATCGAACATGTATTAGTTGTAATTCTGACGTTCATTTATGTTTTTGCTCGCTTGAATTCTTGAATCTCTAAATACATCAACGAGGCTTACCAGGAAAGAAGATTTGGAAAACAAAATTGCTTTCAAAGTTTTGTGAAAATAGATTATGGGTTTCTCTTTAACCATCCACCGCTTCACCACTGGAAATCATCAAACCATAGTTGCTTAACGAATCTGAATATGGAAGAAAGCCCCAAAAACTCTATTACACGAATGGTCACACTACCACCGCATCTACATCGCACTGCCACTGGAATGAAGTGTTCTTTGTGGCTGAATCTGGTCGGAAAACCAAATGGGAAGAATACAAAATGTTGCCTCTTTGAAGCCACCATCACCGCCTCTTTGAAGCTGCCATCACAACCGCCTTGAAGCCACCACCATTGTCACCAAATATTTGGTTTCTTGTTCAGCTCTTGGTGCTCTCAACTTTTCATCTAACCATTTTCAGGCCTATTACCTTCAGGTATCTCGTCCTGGCCGTAGATCACTTGATCTTTTTTCATAATCTCTTGAAGGGTGATATTCAGAAGGAGATTGAAGGTTTGCTTAACCTGAGGGAGATTAAGTTAAAAAGAACTAGTTCACTTGTCAAGTTCTAGATGAATTTGGAGCTTGTGCGCTGTTAATATCAGTTGATTTGAGTGAAAACTCATTTTTGGGTCTCTACCAAACACATTGCAACAGCTTCCTCTGTGTAACAATCTAAATTTTCGTAGCAAATTGTTCATGGTAAGGTCACTGAATGGATCGGTGTGCTCGGAAACCTTCAGACTATCGATCTTTCCAACAATATGTTTTTTGGCATAGTACCAAATGCCATTGGTAATGTTTAGTCGTTACAAGTACTGAATATTTCCAACAATGGATTCAACCGTTGCTATTAAATGCATACAACCTAATTGGGAGAGAAAGATGAGCATTCTCCAATTAATCCGATGAAACTACAACCTAATTGGTGTGCCAAGGCACCGACTTACTACTTGTCACCGATTCCGCCGGCGGAGTTAAGAAATTCCAAGTGGTGGCTTTGGATCAAGGTGGGCTCAGGCTGGCGTTTGTGCTTTAATCGGTGAAGAACTGGACACATGTGCAGTGCAGTGGTACTCCTAGTGGTGGCGATGTTGGTGAAACGGCGTTGGTGGTGGCGACGGAGATGGATCTTTAGGTGGAGGTGGTTTCCGACACTGGTAGGAGGAAGGAGAGACGGAAGGGAGGGGGCTGCTTATATAGGGTTTTCAAATATGAGCGAGAAGGGGGATATATGAGATATTTTTATTTATTTTAATTTAATAATAATAATAAAGAAAAAATTTTAAAAATAATTATGAAGGATAAAATTGTCTTTTTACATCTGGCATGGACCAGGCGCGCAAAATCAAATATTAGGGACTGTCCGAGTTAAAAAAAAGTTAGGCACCAAACTTGCAAGTTACCCTAAACCGTAGGGATCATTCGTGTAATTTACTCTAAAATATATTATTACAAAATTACAACCAAATAAACTAATAGGATATTATTAATTCGAGTTACTTATGATATTATTAAAACTAGTATTTTCCCGTGCTCCGCACGTGTTTTGTGAGAGATTTTAACGGAAGCTCTTTCTTACCCCAAAATTTCCACAGTCATCGCTTTCTTATTACTTTTTATTACCGAAAAACTCTTACAAAGCATTAAAAAAACAAACCTATGAATCAGATGAATTAATGGAAGCAAAAAAAATTGTTGGAGGAGGAAAACCGACTGATTCGTAATTCTTTTCCATGAATGAATTAAATTAAAAAAAAATGTTGGAGGACCAAAACCGGCAACTCCTACAAGAAAATAATAAATGAAAAGTATTACCAAAATACTCCTACAAACCATTAGAATACCAAACCATGTGGTGGGAGGTCTGAAGTTCGACTCCGACTAACCCCATGTGGGGGATTTTCCTGGAAGGCGAATTAGGTGGAGGGGAAAGGCCTTTGCGCCTTAGGTAATCGCCAACCGCCCTGGGTTGCAGGGCTGATTACCCTCAGGTGAAACCATATCTATTCGCTGGTTCCAAAAAAAAAAAGAATACCAAACCTATGAATCAGATAAATTAATGGAAACAAAAGGAAGTGTTGGAGGACCAAAAACGGGTGATCCCAAAAGAAAGCAATAAATGCATGAATGAATTAAAGTAAAAAAATATGTCCGAGGACCAAAAGCGGTAACTCCCAAAAGAAAACAATAAATGAAAAGTATTACCAAAAAACTTCTACAAACCATTAGAATACCAAACCTACGAATCAGATGAATTAATGGAAACAAAAGGAATTGCTGGAGGACCAAAAACGTGAGATCCAAAAAAAAAAAAAAACAATAAATGAAAAACACTAACCAAAACTACCCTCAGGAAACTTTCTAGAAAAACATTGATTTTTAATCTATAGAGTAATGACATTTGTACATTATTTTAAATAAACTAGAAACATAAACATTAAGTTTTATGTTATGATTGATTAATATAAATTTAAAATATATCATTATATTATATATCTATTTAATTCACGTACTTTTGAACTCCAGTGTAACGTTTTTTTGTTGTCTAACGCGGGTTATATGGATCCGTTTTTGGATCCATAATTTTTTCGGATCCTACTTACACCTTCACCGCCTCAACCGTTCTCCATTTTACGTCTTCTACACCCCCTCAATCCTGTAATCCGCCACCACCGCTTGCTCCTTGGCTCCTCCCCTGCATGCGATTCACTGAATGCGAAATTGAGAGAAGATGGGAGACAGATGTCGAGTGAGTGAGGTTGGAGGGTCGAGGCAGCTACTGTCGGTTCTATCTTCACGAAGGGGCACCGCCGACGGTGGTGGTGACCTCCGGTGACGGCGTCGGTGGATGGTGGTTGGGGTGTAGTCCATCATGATGTTCTAAACTTATGTTTATATTTTGATTCCTCGACTTCGAGGTTTTCGCTGTGTGTGCGCGCGTAGGAGACGATCGGAAATGGTGGCCATTGACCCGTTGTCGTCCACCGATATCGATTGAAAACCCTCAAAGTCAACCAACGCCAGAGTAGATTCGTTAATTGCTAATGGAATAGTTTCGAGCAGTGACGCTAAAGCAACAGCCGCCGAATACGCATGATAAATTGTATGCCGCTGACAATGAACATCAACAACAGATATTGGAAGAAACACCTGGTTTGTCGAAGGATCAGACCTACGAAGATGCACTTAATGATGATGAATTCAATCAGGTATGCTATTTCTTCCTTTTGCAGTCCCGTTTCGAGCAAATTTTGGGGTTTATGCTTTCTTTTGATTTTATTAAGTTGCAGAAAGGTGAGATGGGCATGGACCCGATAGAGGAAAAAGATGGTAATGGCGGGTAATATCGAACACAGAGAAAATGAAGACAACTGTTTGGAGAATGATGTTGCATGTCCACCTTCTTCTCCGATTATCTCGCCACACATAAATCCCAAAACTAGTCGTCCACGAGATTATTATTGGAATTAGAAGAGGTTCGTTTTTTGTGGGTTGTCTCGATTTTTCGCAAATTTCTTCCTCTGGTCTTTCTTATCATCCTTATTCAAGGTATTTTCTCCCAATTTCACCAAGTTGAGGCCCGATTCTCCCTTCGGGTCCATCTGGGTCGCCCCAAAATCTGTCAATTCGTTGATGGGTTTTGGGGGTGAATCTAAATGGGTTGCATCAGTTCCAAGCATGTTGCCATCGGTACTCTTTCCCCTGTTCATGATTCTTCCCTGACCCTTGCTGATGATGGTTACGCCGTAAGGCGTTTTCCGGATGGTAATCAGAATCAGGATTATGAATTATGGGGGATCAAAGAGGGAACAGCAGACGGTGACAAGGTCGGTAACGACGAGGATAGCGACAGTGATGTCGGAGAACATGTTGCCAGAAAGCCTGCATTTGCTATAAGCATAAGATATGGAAGATCGACTGTTGCAGAACATGTTGCCGCCGGTTGGCCTGCTTGGCTCAGTGCCGTCGCTGCCCTCGCTGGTGAAGCCATTGTTGGTTGGGTCCCTCAAAAGTCCGATAGCTTCGAGAGATATGAAAATGTAATAAACTAATAATACCATTTCAATTTCTTCTGATAGCGAACTACAAACATTTATACAATGTCGTTACTTCATCTTTTTCTTTCGTTAATCCAGATTGGACAAGGAACATATAGCAGTGTTTACCTGCCCGCGATCTCAGAAGTGGTAAAATGGTGGCACTGAAGAAGGTCAGATTCGACAATTTCCAACCTGAAAGCGTGAGATTCATGGCTCGAGAAATCACAATCCTTCGAAGGCTTGATCATCCAAACATCATGAAATTGCAGGGGATAATCACGTCCCGGCATCCCGCTTGTCATGTAGCGTTTACCTTGTATCTATTTAATTACCGTGTTTTGGTTCATCAGGCGTAACGTTTTTTGGTTGTTTTTGTGACACGCGGGTTCAACTTCGGATCCGGGTTTCGGGTCGACTTTCTTTGGGTTACCGAATCTTATCCAAAACATCCACTCTTTGCTGGCAGTTAGAGTGTTCTCACAGGTTTTGCGTCTTCTACACTATCACCGCCTAACCCACCCCTCCACCTTCATCCAGCAAGAAAGACAAATCCAGTGAGGAAGGATGCAGTTAGGGCTCGATTTCGGAATGAGGGTTACGATTATTCTCAAATCGAGGAAGAAGGGGAGCAAGAGTCGTACGGATTTCCGGTGGGAAGGCGATAGCGGCTTCAGGCTACCGGAATATCGTCACAATATTCGGAAGCAGCCGTTGGACGCTTTGAAATCCATCTGAGAAGAATTTGTGATGTCGAAGGAGAAGAGCGATGTGTCTTCCATGGAAGTGGATGATCAGATCAGTACTAATCCCAAGTTCTCTATCAACGGTCTGTCCCTAATTACTGACAAACACATGTATTCACACGCACTATACGCACCTAATTCTTAAGAAACTTGTGTGCTTGTCTCGATGATCTGATTGAAGTAGGAATTTTATGGTGAATTGCGATAATCGGTGCAGATGTCAGACCAATTCAATCGGCAAATTTCTCAAATATATTTGAGAGGAAATCTGTTTTTGGGTCATACTCATACCCACGAAAAAAAGGGTAGAAGCTTTTGGGTATGTTGTCTATTTTTATAATTACATTATTTAGGATTTTATAATTTATAATTTTATGTTTGATTTTTATAGAGGTTTGTACTTGATGCTTGTCAGGACACCACCTTGATAATTTTGATGGTAGCTACAGCTGCTTCTTTAGCATTGGGTATAAAAACAGAGGTAAGTAATTTTATTATTATTAATGTTTACATTATTTAGAATTTGATGTTTCATAAATTATATTTACAAATAAGTAATTGTGACAGGGGATTAAAGAAGGATTGTATGATGGTGGGAACATAGCTTTAGTTGTTATTATTGTTATAGTAATTACTGGTACTTACTTTACTTCATTATTTAAATCTTTATATGATAAAATATGTTACTGTTTTTTTTTTAATTTTATTTTAGTAATAACTGATTATAAACAATCACGTATAAGATGAATACAGTGGGGTTATGAGTTCCTGTTTTATGCAAGTAACAAAATAAGGTTTATTATTTTATTCAAGAATTTATATGGCAATTTGAATTTTTGCGAAGTCAAAACTAATTGTTTGCAGGGATGATTTTGGTATTTTGGGAAGCACTTTTGGTGAAATTGTTGAACCCATATCAGAAAGGGGGAAAATAATGAAGAGCAAACCTTAAGTTTGGATCAAGATATTTCCTATTTAACTTGAATTAGATCTGATTTGGAGGCACTTAGGTATTTTATTACTTGCACTAACGGACACACACACACACACACTCTCTCTCTATCTCTCTCTCATTTGTTGTTGTTTGTTTTCATGTTTAAATTGATCAATCATTGTATTTGGGGGTACTAAGTATTTATAACACCCTTAATCAAACTTATACTTCTTAAATTAAATATATTTTTTTTGATCTTACCTTTTGTTTTTGTAGTGTGGATGTCGGTAGCCTTGATTGTATGTTTTTCACGAATAAAAAATGTAGGTTACTTGGAACAAAACTGTTAGAGAAGCTAAGGAACAAAATGATTGTTTATCTTTGGGAATTATTTGGCAATAACCATTGGATTTCACTCCTTTGCCTTATTGACTCCTGGATCCTTGAACAATCTCATAAAGTTGCGAAATGCATGGGTAATATTTTTTTAAAGTACAATGCCTTTATAAGGATTAATTTATAATTATGATTCTGTATTAAGAAAAAACGACGGTATGATGCCATACCAAGGAAAAATGCTGAATATACAATGCCATTGCATGCACTTTTTCCTTTATTATATCTATGGTTTTCTTTCATCAACCGTTGTTTTATTGTAAATGTATAGCAACTGTCACAGGCCTATAGTTTGTCTAAGCTGTAAATCATAGTGGTTTATACCAATAAGATGTTATTTTCTTAAAATCATCCAAAATGCAATGCTCAATCCCTTTTTCTCATATCCGGTCCTTTCTTTCGTTGATCCAACATGTGATTTATAGCATCATACTTTGATTTCTATATAATTCAACATTGTACTTTGAAAAAGTACCCAATTAAACATCACACTTAAACTTTCTTGATAATAGTTTAAAGTTTTAAAGTTTTGGTATAGATGTGGTCTACCATCTACACCCTTTCGTATGTGATTTTGGCGTAAACTTGGGACCTAATCTTACAACTAAATAATGATAATGTCTCCTCAGGATGATGTAAGCCATGCATGTAACTTGTATAACCTTAAGCTTGGATCCTTCCCTATAAAGGTTACTAGCAAACCAAATCAGCTAAGAATTTCCACTAAAGAATAATTTATCATGATTAATGAATGGTTTTAATATTATGGTAAAGTATTCTTGTGTTATGCCGAATATTGTTGATGCTTTTGTATGAACTTTTTCCTTCGGTTCTTTTTTCTGTCTGTTTTTTACAAAAGGTAACATGCTAATTCCTCTTCCTCTTTCCTAATTTGATTGGATCATAATGTTGAAACACAAGGAAAATTCTCCACCCGATGATGTTTCTGGAGCTGAGGTCAGTCACTCTGAGGAAACAGAGTTGATTTCTGAAGAAAATCAAAAAAAATTTAAGGTACAAAAAAGAATTCAACAATACTTATAAATCTTTGTTAATGGAACATGCAATTGCAAATGCTTGCAAGGTTCAAAGTTCAATCACATTTATTTCAAATATGACCAAAGATGAAGTTCCTGATGTAAGTTAACAGTACTTTGAAGAAGACCAGGACCCAGAACAACTAATACAAGGAAAAATTTGTTTCAAAATCTTCCCGTTTTTAAATGGTAAGGTTCAATAAGTAATTTCCTTAATGTATTATATATGTATCAAATAAAATTTTTTCTTCTGTTAATCTTTATTGTGAAGTCTGTTTTTTAGGCACACAAACTTTAAATGGAGAAAGGTAAGCTTTATATTACATGCAGCCTTTGTAATGGGGGGTATCCATGGTTTGAGTTATCAGCCATAAATGCATAGAAACCTCCATTGACAGTTGAACAAATCAATGCCCGTGTTGAACAATTTAAAGAAGCTGGTTAGTTTTTCATCTATCTTTTTTTTTCAAATTTATATATATATAGGAAGATATGATAAAAGTAGGATGTAATTAAACAAATAAATACAAGTCATTGAAATACAAAGTAATTTTTATCTTACTTTGAAATATCTGTAAAGTTATGTCAAATCTTATTTAGATACAAACTAATTTTTATTTTTATTGTTACAAAAAGAGATGCAAGCATAATGGTACGATAAGTTAGTTTTACTAAAATTATTATTGAAGAAATCGTTTTCTATTTGATCTTACAAACTAACATGAGTTGTTTTTCTGTAGAGCTGACTTATATCTCTACAAGCTAACAACTCCCTCCATATTATTGTACCTGCTCCGCCTCCAAGTACGCCAACCTCGACATCAACGAACACCGCATCTGCAAAGAGAGTACTTTAATCACCAGGTACATTTGATTAAATAGTTGGTTTATTTTATTGACAACATATTATGGATCAAATCAAAATCAACATCCAGATAAAAGTACCTCTCATCAAATTTTTGACATGAAAAGCTAATAAAAATACCCATTTATTATGCTCAAGCCATTCAAGTGTTAAATGCAAAAACTATAATATATATTGGTTTATCTCTTTGTTATAACGTCCTACATTCAGTTTTTCCTATTATGACATTGCACTAAAAAAACTGAAACCGAAAATATTTTGCAAAAAGTTATATTATCCTAATATCAACAAAAAGCGAAAGTTGACTATTAATATAAAAAAATAAAAGTAGATATGTTGTTATTTCTTACATTGACCCCATCATTTAATGACAAATATGTTCGTTACATAACTTACGTTATTGAAAGTATGAATCTTAACTCAATGGTTATCTAGAATACTCTATTACCAAAAAAATTTAATATATTATGTTACTGTCTTTACATAATTTTTTTCTTCCTGTGAACCATCGTAACTATTTTGTCTTGATACATAAAAAAAAACAACTTATTATAGAATTTACCTATTTGGCTCATTAGAGATGAGCTGTATAACTCAATTAACATATTTTTATGTCGTAGGTCGAAATTGTTATATCTAGACATCTTTTAAGAAAGACTATCTGTAAAGAATTGTAGAAAATTGAAGCAATATTTCAAGAAGTGTAGGAAGAGCAGGATTTAGTGGATAAAGCTTCTGAACTTATAATGGTTAGTGTATAACAAACTTGCCAAAATATATATTGCTGGAACAAGAGCAATGATGGTGCAGCCACTTAAATTGCATTGCTATAGTTGGAAAGAGTTTTCTGTAGCTGAAAAGAGTTTATCAAGTACAATGTTGTAATAATAATAAATGAAAGCAGGTTGTTAGAATAAACAAATAGCTTAAAGTACATTCCTATTTCTTGCATTTAATCCTTTTTTATATTTTCAGGTACATAAAGGGAACTCATGTTTGTAGAACTTCAGTCAAAGATTTGCTTTCTTGAATAACAGTATGTTACTATTGCTATTTGGATGCATTGCCACTTAGTACGAGTAAGACGCCTACATAAGTAAATGATTGTGTTACCTTTCAACAGGTTTGAGTAATGTTTATGGTAAACTACAGAGGCATAATCCATCACATAAACGACATGGTGCAGACAATTTTGGCTTCGCCAAAAGGCCACCGACACCCTTCCAATAAAAACCACAACCTACCAGGATCTGGGAAAACAAACCGTCCCGACCCACCCGACCCACCGATCTGACCCAAACCGTGCGTAGCACGGATTGAAACTAGTTATAATTAATAACTATTGTATTTCGAATATATATAGTCATATTTAATAAACTAGAAATAAGTAAACATGAAGCTTGAGGAATCAAAAGTAACACATGAAACGTTTATATCATTTTGATGTAGTAAATAATATAACACCAAATTTGATGTGTTGATATTTCTTTACACTAAAACAGTGTAAAAAATAAACTAAAATAAAAGATATTTTATACTATTTTGATGTAAAGAATGAGATTTGATGTTGAGTTGATGATACTGTAATTTGTATTAATAAAAGTTGGACAAAAAGAGTACAAAAATATACCTATTTAACCTTTAACATGTTTTGACATGTCTCTTTTGACCTCTAACAACTTATGTTTTGCTGCTTTATACGGATACACAATTATTATTAGTAATTAATTGTCGATTAATAACTTTAAACTTGTAGAATAAAGGGTCTAGTCACTAGTGGTTGAAAAAAATTTGAACTTTTAGTAGTTAGGGACCTAATGGTTGAAAAATCAAAAATTATCTTGTGCCAAATCGTATAGATGGTTACACAATTTTAAAAACTAAATAATTGATGACGTAAGAGTTATTAAATCCAGATTTCTGACTACCA
This sequence comes from Cichorium intybus, assembly GCA_023525715.1. Classification (NCBI taxonomy): domain Eukaryota; kingdom Viridiplantae; phylum Streptophyta; class Magnoliopsida; order Asterales; family Asteraceae; genus Cichorium; species Cichorium intybus. The sequence continues at coordinate 514,335 of CM042011.1, read as the reverse complement.
CCACAAACCCTCGCCCCATTCCTCCTTTCTCCCAATCTCGCTCTCTGCCAGTGTCTACCGAAGCTTTTCGATTTCGAAACCCTAACAACGAATCTCTCTCGAGCTTCTGTTCGATTCAATCTCTCTTAATTCTCATCGCCTTCTCATCCCTCTATCTCCAAACGGATCCTCTCTCATTGACCGTCCGATGGCTGAAGGCAAGCTTGATCTTCCCGACGATCTTCTCTCTTCCAAACACTCTGATAATTCTTGGACATCTAAAGGTAATAACTAATCGCTCCTACTTTTTTCTGGCATCTCCCGCAGTTGGTGGATTTGTATTCTTTGGGTTCACGGTAAGTTAGGGTTTATTGATCTGTATGTAATGGAGTATGTGATGCTACTCCAATTTGACTGCATCTGTATTGTTTTTTTCTCTTTGAATCATTGATTTTTAGATTTTAGCTTGTATGTGTTTACTTTCATTTACAGACAGGTGGTCACATCGATTTGTGTAATCTATGCAATATTTTCTTCATAATTGTGTAAAAGCGAATCCAGATTTGCAATCTATCTGATGTAGATGAAATTTGAATTCGGCCTTGTTTAATTGAATCTACAATTGAGTAGTTGGTCGTGTGTGTGACCATATCGTAGCTGAGTTTCATTTCCAGCATTCACCCACACTTATAGAATGAATTTTTTCTTTTAATCATATATATTAGCTATTTTTGAAGATGATTTAAGTTTCGATGTAGTTGACAGTTTTATTATTATTTTCAATTGTGGGCACAGGCCTTTTAGCCCTCATCACTTTTTAAGTGCGATACAGTAAGTTAACACGCGGCCAAATGATATAGATCTAACACTTCAATTTGCTGTGGTCTGTGGTGTGTAGTCTACGATGCTATTTGTCTCATTAGTTTCTATAGTGAAATATAGTAATGCACATTGCTTGATGTATAGAGCTATGCTTGGTATAGCAGACATGACTGGGTACTCAAAAAGGTTTAAGTCATTTTATGTGGTAGATTGCAATATTACCATCCACGTTGCTTTGTTTTGGATAGGTAAAAGAGTCTTGAGTTTGATATTCGGAGGCTGTTAAACTGTCCTTTTTTAGGAGAAAACAAGGCAAAACTAAACTCTAAACATTGAATATGAAGACAGCTTTATACACTATTGGTTCAGCAATAACTCCTATAGTATTAGAATACTCTTTAATAGCATGATAGAGAAGGGCGATGTGCCATATGCCGTTAAATGCTTGTAAGTTATGTACAGTTATATGAGTTTTTGTCTTTTGAACTACCCAGGAAGTTTTGCAGTTTCTTATATAAATGTGTATGTTTACTCCTGCTTTGCAAATCGCCACATGTATATCCATATTTTCTATCTTTAACATGCAATCATGTCATGGCAGTGGAAGCTTCTGGAGGGTACAGTGAAGACAAGATGAACAGTTATGATTCCAAAGGTATTTTTTCTCCATGGGCTGTGGTCTGTAATATCTGATCAATAAGCGAACAGTTTTGGGAGTGCTCTCTTGAATTACTAGTCTTTTTCTTGACCTTTTTTTTTTTTTTTGGTGTGTTTTGTCAATTTAAAGATCAAGCAGTGTTGGACAACAGCATCCCCTTGTCTCCTCAGTGGCTCTATTCTAAACCAGGAGAGAGTAAGATGGTGAGTCGAATAACAAGTTACTCTGTTTGGCATATGACATCTGTACCCAAAACTATGTCTTATGTTATTATGTTTAATAGGAAATGCGTGCACCAAGTTCCCTCTCCCTCGGGAGCTCTGCTGATTCAAGTTTGAAGGAGGCATGGCGTTCAGATGGATCTGATGACAAGAAAGATTGGAGGAAGACCGCAACCGAAACAGAAAGCGGGCGCCGCTGGCGTGAAGAAGAAAGAGAAACAGGGTTACTTGTTAGAAGAGAACGCAGGAAACCTGACAACCGGCGTGCTGATGTGGCGAGGGATGCTTCTGATAATAACAGAGCTCCTTCCTCTGACAGGTGGCTTGATGTCGGTAACCGTAACGCTGGGCATGAGGGAAGGCGTGATAGCAAATGGTCATCCAGGTGGGGACCAGATGAGAAAGAAAAGGAAAAGAGGACAGATGCAGAGAAGGAAGATGTTCAGGGTGAAGCACATGCCAGAGTGGTTGGTGAGCGTGATCCAGATTCACGTGACAAGTGGAGGCCACGTCACAGAATGGACAGTGGAGCAGGATCCTTTCGTGCTGCACCTGGATTTGGGGTTGAGAAAGGGAGGGTTGAGGGCTCGAACATGGGCTTTACTGTTGGACGTGGCAGATCAAGTGGTGTTGTTGTAAGGCCTTCATCCATGGAAGGTGTGCCTGGGAAGCCTCCTGGTGTTTCCCTTGGAGATATGTTTTTGTATCCAAGGGGAAAGCTTCTTGACATATACCGTACACAGAAGCTTGACCCTTCTTTTGCTAACTTGCCCGAAACGCTTCAGGAAGTTCCTCCCATTACCCAAGTAGCTGCACTAGAACCTCTTGCCTTTGTTGCTCCTGATGCAGAAGAGGAGGTAATGTTTTCGTTTTTCTATATATTTTTTTTTTTTTGTCAGTAAAACTTGCATATTTTATCTCGTTGAATTGATAAGTGCATGCAATGTTCTCAGGCCATCCTTGGTGATATATCCAAGGGAAAAGTCACTGGTAGTGAGTTGTTGGCCAATAGGTCGAGAAATATCGGGTCATTTGAGAATATTACAGGTATTGGAGCTTATGGATACAAAACTATTTTTTCCCTGTCTTTTGGGTGTTTTTTTTATCTAAGAAGTTTTATACGCTTATCCTCAATTAGATGTCGTGGATTTGACATCCACCAACGGGAAAGATGACATCCTTCCATCAGTGGACTATATGATTGACCCAAATCAAAATACTTCACGCTTTGATAGCCAGAGATTAAAAACAAAAGAGGGTGAGTAACTAACCAGCTCTGATCCATCACCTCTACTAGTTGTCGGTAATCAGTGATGATAATTTAAACATTTCAGGGCGAGATGATCATTGGGATCAAGAGCAAAGATCCCCTGAGATGGTTTCAAAGATGGAGTCATATGCATTGGAAACAAGGTCAAACAGCAGTATTACTAACCGCAGTCATGATACAGCTTCTAATCTTGACAGCACAGATTTGATTTCTATGGGGCAAGGAGCGTTAGATAATGTCCAGCCGTCTTCATTTGGTATCAGCTCAAATGTTGTCAATGAATCGAACTCTGTATTTGTTAATCCGTCTTCTGAGCAATATTGGGCAAGAAATATGCAGCCCTTGGAGAATGAACAATTAAGCAGCAGGGACATGATGCCTGAGGAGTTAAGTCTTTACTATCGTGATCCTCAAGGGGAGATCCAGGGACCATTTCTTGGGGTTGACATCATTTCATGGTTTGAGCAAGGATTTTTTGGGGCTGATTTGCCTGTTCGAGTGGCAGATGCACCGGATGAAGTTCCTTTCATGGAGCTGGGTCATGTTATGCCCCACTTAATTGCTGCTCATGATTTCACCACCAGTAATGCTCCCAACTTGGCCAAGTCTGATGGTTTCCAGGATGTTAATGTTTCTGCAGCTGAGATGGGCTTTTTATCTGCACCAGATAATCAGCACTGGCAATTGCCCGAGTTTAATGGTTTGTCAAGAAAGCATGAGCAACATTTTTACTCAGAGGGTCAAAGCCTTCATGATGAAGGTTAATTGCTCTTTCTTTTCTGTCCTAGTTTAACCTTCCATCTTATATATTAACAGTTTCCCTCTTGCAGAAATTGTTTTCCCAGGAAGACCTGGCAGCAGTGACTCTGCAGCAAAATTTATGAACAACCAAACTGTTGCAACCAATTTGATTGAACCTGGCACACAGAATAAGATGCACCCTTTTGGATTGTTATGGTCTGAGCTTGAAGGGTCGAGTTTAAGGAATGATCAGCCATCTATGTCCGGCGGTATTCAGCAGCAGTTTGTGAATTCACCAAGTCAGAGGTCTTCCCCTTTCAACACAATCCCTGATGTTGCTCATTCTGGCGATGCATGGTCTGATATTTATAGAAGAAATGCCATGGATCAAGAGACTAATGACTTTGATTTATCAGAGAAACTCAGGGCTCACCAGATTCAACAACAGCTGCTCCAACAACATAATCTGCTTGCATCTCATCCTCATTTGAACGAATCATTTCAAGGTCGACCTCATATGAACCCAAAACAGTTCCCAGGTCAAAGTCTGGATCACCTTATGGCCCTGCAGTTGCAGCAGCAGAGGCGAATTGAGCTTCAGCAGCAGCAACAATTACAGGCACAGCAGCAATCCCGACAACTGCTTCTTGAACAGTTGGCCCAAAACCAGATGCGTGCACAATCACGTGCCGATGTTGCAAGATCCAATAACGCCCTCGATCAGATTCTTTTGAAGCATCAGATCTTAAATGAACTGCACCAACGTTCACAACATGTTGACCCATCGATAGAGCATTTGATCCAAGCAAAGTATGGTCATGGTCAGGTGGGGCGTCCAAATGATCTGTTGGATCTTATGATGGCACATGGGCAGATGGAACAGTTACAAGGAAGGCAGATGCCATTGGGGTTAAGGCAGAGGATGGAGATGGAAGGTTCTGTGTGGCCCGTTGATGAATCCACTCAGTTTCTAAGAAATGCTGGCGGTCTTCACCTGAGTCCTTTAGATATTTATCAGCAACAGCAGAGACTACAAACAGAGGAATTGAGTCATGTTTCTATGCAAGAAAGACTTCAACAGCAGGGTGTTTATGACCAATTTGAACGGTCATTGCGGATTCCTGGTGGTCCCCCAATGAACATTGATGTGAACTCCATGGATTTCACTTCTCCATTGCACCACGGAAATCAGCATCCATTGGCAGCCTCAAATCGGTTCCATGTGGAGGGATCATGGTCTGAAAGCAATAACGGGCAAATGCAAAATGAGTGGATGGAGTCGAGGATTCAACAGAAAAGAGACAAGGAAGCGAGAAGGATGTCGGAAGATCCAAGTCTTTGGATGTCTGCTGGAAGCAATGATGAGCCTTCAAAGAGGCTGCTTATGGAACTACTTCATCAGAAGCAGAAGCAGAAGCACCCAGACAATAATACTAATGAAGCAGCGTTGGATGTGAAAGGATTTGAAAGTTTTGGATCTCACTCTAATCATTCAGATGTTGGGCCTAATCACCCATTTGCATATGGGTCTCATGGACGGTTGGTTGACGAGACAATAATTGGTTTGGAAGGCAACAACAACGAGGGAAGTCAGTTGTTTTCTGACATTGGTGAACCCTCTCACGCGCGAGGCTTCTTTGATATGGAGGGGAAGAGAAATTTACTTAAAAGTGAAGGTGGCATGGTGAAGGGTGTATCTCAACAAGATATAATACTTGAGCACGGTGGTGATGGTAATTTTTCAATCTCTCTTTCCTATTGTTTTTCATGTGGATTAAATTTGCTTATATATGATTCCAGGTGGGCATAAAAGCTTGGTTGGAACTCCTGACTCATCTGTAGGAGAAGCTAAAGACAGGTAAGAGAAAAAAAAAAACCAAAATTTATTCAAATAGCATTCTTGGAAGGGATACGATTGATAGTTTTTATTATTAGCTTTTGCGTCTGATACAGTTTATGATCATTTTTATATCCATATCATACTCTATCATAGCTTATTATAGTTGTGTAGCATGCTATGCGTTTTGCCTAAAATGTCGTGGATCAAATTAAAATGGATAAGAGTTTGCTTTTTGAGTAATAGATTCCAAGGTTGAAGAACATTTTTTTTTTCATTGCTTGATCTAAAATGTGATTTGTGAGTTTTACATTACATTTTTCCTTGTTTAATTTAGTGGTGTTTGCAGCAGGAAAAGGCCTGAAAATATATTGCTGAAACGTCCACCGGTCCCACGGGCATCCTCCTCCCATGAAGGGTTATGTGAGCTGGCATCCAGTATGAGTATGAACCACCTTCCTGAAGGTAGATTGTTACTATGATTATGTTTATAGGAATAAATGTATTGTTAAAAAAAATATTGAAAAATTGAATGCAATGTGGCAGGAGAAAGTCAAGTATCAATGGAAAACATGAGTGGTGGTGGTGTTGGGAAGAAAGATGTAGGGTTTAGGAGGACATCATCATTGAGCGATGCTAATGCTATAGGTATAGGTGGTGATGTAGTAGTATCAGAGACGGCTTCTTTCAGTGACATGCTCAGAAGCAATAGTGTCAAGAAGCCAGCAGCAGCAGCAGCAGCAGCAGATGAGGGTACAGGTACAGCAGCAGACGGACATGGGGGTAAAGCCGGAAAAAAGAAAGGTAAAAAGGGAAGGCAGATTGACCCAGCTCTGCTTGGCTTTAAGGTCACCAGCAACCGTATTATGATGGGTGAGATCCAACGTATAGATGATTGATCCTCCACTCTCTGTTTTTTGTGTGCTTTGCTTTGTACAGACCCACAATTTTGTATGTAGATGAGTCTTTGTTTTCCCCCCCATCCTAACCCAACATAGCTTAGGTTAACTGCAGTGCAGATGGGCATTCTTTATGTATATTTCTTTCTTTCTCACTCCACTGCTTTAGAATTAACTTAAATTGTTTCAGACTAAAATCTGATTGAGCCTGTTTACATCTCATATTCTATACAAGTCTGGTTTCTAGACCCCAACATTACCCACCAGTTTAAACCACTTACGATAGATAAATACACCCAACACCTTCAAATGCTCTTAGGCTGGTCGCTAAAGATCTGGACTTGGTTGGACAACTACATTTCCATCTGAACCCATATCCCAGCGGCTACAATGGTCTTGGACTTTGAATAATTCTTTGCAACTCAACAATTACTTTGGTAGATGCAGTCAATGTGGAAACCTTATATCCGACTCAATACCATGCTATATGCACATCTCAATGTTCCAATGTCCATCATGTTTAATCACTATTTTAATTCGGTGGAGAGACCACAAATACATACAAGGCTCAACCCATATCAAGTTTTGGAAGATGAAATGGGAACAACGTAGGGGTGAGCATCGTGCGGTTTTAGGCCAAAACCGAACCGCACACAGCATGCATCGGTTTTTGTAATTTTAAAACCGCAAAATGTGGTTTTTAAGTGGTGCAGTTTTGCGGTTTCCCAAGTGGTGCGGTTTCGGCTTTTAAACTGCATAATGAAATCGTGTGGTTTTAAAACTGAAAGAGACCAAAAGTGAAGTATTTTTTATTAAAATTTTAACTTTTAGTCCTATATCCAGCACGTCGTAGATACATAAAACAAATTTTGTTTATTACATTTTTAGCTCACGATGAAAAGTTTGGTGAAGTCATAATCTTGGTCTACAAATACGATGATACAATAGACTCTTGGACTATTATTATTATGAGTTATGATGCTACATCTGATATTTTAAGTCACCAACAAAAATATACATAGCCTTAAACATTCGTAATAATATATAAACGTACATTAATAACATAAAATATTTTTAATATATATAATATTAGTGGTGCGGTTTAGTTTTTAATGATCGGTGTCTAGGGTAAAACCGCATCGCACCGACTTTGGTCGGTTTTTGTCAAATTAAAAACCGCAGTCGGCTTTTGTATCAGTTTCGGTTTTTCGGTTTGGATTTTTTGCGGTTTTTTTGTCGGTGCAGTTTTTTTATCGATGCGGTTTTTGCTCACCCCTAGAACAAGGTTAGCAAAATTGACACCATACACTAACCCCAATATTCAAGAAACCGGTGAAGGCTTCATTGCCGACATTCAACACGCAAGTACATCGACCAAGAATACACATATGGTGACAACAACAAAGATAATGTAATTTCCCTTTAGAAATGTCTTTCAATGATATGTTTATTTGTTACAACTTATGTAATATTGTGAAACAATTTGTTGTAAGTTAATTATAGAGTAAATTACAAAAATGGTCGCTGTGGTTGGCACTAAATTGCAAGAATGGTCCAAAATTTGAAAATGTTATTATAATGGTCATTAAGGTTACGGATTACTTACAATAATGGTCCAAAATCTAGTTACCGTCAATTTTTCTCGTTAAGTTTAAATTTACACATATAACTTGAGGGGTATGGTGGTCTTTCTCTTCCCAACTGGTATAAGCTTCGGGAGTATAATTAATTGCTCTGCTTCGAACATCACTTCATATCCATCATCGATTACAAAAGCCTACCTGAGATTGCATACATTGAGAATCACAGACGGCGAAAATGCAGTCCGACAGACGATACACTGTCGGTAATCGAAGCTCGCAATGGAAAATCTGGGATCGTTTTGAAGAAGGAGACGGGTACAAATGATACGGTAAGTGTTTCCTTTAGAAAGTCTGATTCCCCTGTTCGTTTTCTAACCTAGGTTATGTGTACGTTGATGCAGATGGAAAAGGGAAAATGTTCTCCATTGAAATAAATCATGGTGGGTTTTTCATCGAAGCCCCAAGTATCAGGTATATGAGTATATCAATGGTTACGTTTGTGTAGTTGATTACATACAAAAAGATACCTTATGTTTGTTAGAGTTAGATCGTATCATGAAGGAGTTAGGGTATCGAACCAAGCAACCCCTTTTTTACCATTTCCGCTTACCATTAGTGGAACATGATAATGGGTTTATTCCGATGACATGTGATGCGGATGTCAAGAAGTTGTGTTCTTATGTTGAATTCTGTAAAGAACTTGAAATATACGTTGAACACGAGAATAGTGTTTTTCCGACTCACGGTAAGGGACGTCTGCCCAATTTAAGGGCGGATGTGTCTCCAATAGTTTCACTTGAACTTAACCGGGTCAATGTAGTGAGATCCACCAACCAACAATGCAACTAAAAAAACATTCTTTTTGACTTAAACAAGTCGTTAACTGTAGAAGCACAGCAGGTCACATCTCCATGTATGGATATTGTTGTATACAAGCCAGTAGAAGTCAACATCAACACGCAGGTGGATAAAGGTAAGTCAGTAGTAGTTGACTCTGCAGTCGACCCTATCTTTGACTTGTCTCCAGTACATGCAGTGGACCTAAACCTTCAGGATCCACCAGATTTGAGTCAATTTGGTCAGTTGTTTGAGTACGGTCTTACGGAACCTGGGTTAGAATGGAATTTGATGGACGATTACAACTATAATTTGCAATCCGTATGTGAAAGGGAATGGAATGAGGCAGTTGGTGCATCTGCTCCCAATCCACCTGACCAATGAAGCAACAGTTGAAATGGATGATGATCAAGGTCATGAAAGTGATGGTTGTGCGTTTGTGTATTCAAAACAGGAACAATATTCATTCTCTAAAGTTGATGTTAATATGACTGGGTTTGCTAGTAAGTTGGATCCACCGGCAGACGGAGAAGAAGCTACGTCACGTGAGCCTATTGTTGAGGATGAGGAGGTGGTCTTTGATACAAACGATTTTAGAAGTTATAAAAGGCCCGAATCTCTTCGTGAGATTATGTTACAAAATCTAGGTAAACCATTAATTTGTTCAGCAGGGAAATTGCATGAGGCGGAGTTTCGAATAGGTGAGAGGTTTTTGAACAAAAATGAACAAAAATGTCGTTAAAGAGGCTATTTATAATTTATCCTTATACTCGAGACGCAAGTTGATTGTCATGAGAAATGACTTGACTCGTCTAAGAGCTAACTGTATTGGTATAGTACATGGTATGAATGACCAATATGGATTGCAGCCAGCAAATAGAAGGGGCAGAAAAGTCAATTCATCCGATATTTTTTGCACATGGGTGTTGCACGTGTCTAGGTTACCCAAATAGAGACGAATGGATGGTTAAGACATATAACCCACACCACATTTGCATACAAACATGAAAGGTGAATACTTGAACACAAGCTTACATCGCCAAGAAAATTGTGAATCAGGTTGCATGCAACCTTAACATCCTTGTTAGTGCCCTGAGAAGCGAATTGCAACGAAAGTACAAAATTGATCTGTCCTACATGAAGGTTTTTCGTACCCGACAGTTAGCCCCAAATAAAATTAGGGGGACTATGAAAAACAATACGCGATGCTGAGAGACTACGGATTGGAGCTACAATTGCGAAACCCAGGAACAACGGTGAAGATTGCTATCGAAAGTGAGCCTGATATTAGCTCCCAAACTAGGATCTTTAAGCGGATCTACATTTGTCTTGGTCCTCTAAAGAACGGGTTTAAGTATGGGCAAAGGGAGATTCTAGGTTTAGATGGGGCCTTCATGAAAGGTCCATATCCTGGGCAGCTTCTTAGTGTAGTCGGTATGGATGGAAACAACGGCATATATCCTGTTGCGTATGCTATTGTTGAGTCAGAATGCAAAAGTTCTTGGATCTGGTTTCTTGAATGCCTCGGAGAAGATTTTGACATGGGACCCAACACAAATTTCACCTTCATAAGTAATCGCCAAAAGGTATGCACTGTTTCATTGTAAGTTTGTAACTAGTGTTCATATTTTGCTTAATATTATGTTTTTAACCTTTAATCTGAGAAACTTATACATGTATATAGTGATTACTCCCAGCAATTGTGAAGGTTTTTCCTTCGGCAGAACACCGGTTTTGTGTTCGTCATATACATGAGAATATTAAGCTTCATTGGAAAGGAAACTTGTTGAAAGAACAACTCTGGAAGTGTGCCACAGCAACAACGGAACCTCATTTCAGGAAAGCTATGGCTGAGTTCAACTCACTTAATAAGCAAGCATATGAATGGTTAGTTGCCATACCAGCGAAACACTGGACCAGGTCTGCTTTTTCAGGTAATTCTTTGAATGTTGTATTATCTTATTTATTATATAATGAGGCACTCGATTGTAGCTACCATTTCATTTTATTTTAATTAGGTCGTGCACATACAGACTTGTTGCTCAATAATGTGTGCGAGGTTTTGAATGCAAAACTTGTTGATGGGAGGGACATACCGATTATATCAGCTTTAGAGTTTATTAGAGAGTATATCATGAAGAAAATTGTGACTGTGCAACGAATGATAAACAAGAGTTCTGGTTACCTGACACCTACAACACAGAAGTTGTTGGATAAAATCAAAGACGAGGCTAGCAATTGTAGGTGTATTTTCAATGGTGGTGGGAAGTATCAAGTGACTGGTGACAACTATGAACAGTTCGTTGTGGATATGAACAAAGGTGTTTGCACATGTAGAAGGTGGGAGGTATCATGCATACCATGTAAGCACGCGGTGGCAGCCCTTTGGGATCAGGTTGGGAATGGTGAGTAGAAGATCTGGTGCACCCCTGTTATCGAATGGAAATCTGGAAACATATGTATACTTGCACTGTGGAACCAATGAACGGTCCTGAGATGTGGCCCAAGTCTGAATGTCCTACAACTATTCTACCTCCTAAGCATCATGTTCAGGTAATGGTTTATATGGTTACATTATCCAATTTTCATATAATAACTAACTGGTATTATAATGGTATACTTACTAACAGGTCGGAAGACCTAAAGTTAAAAGGAGAAGGGGCATTGATGAGGTCGTCTCACAGGGAAGTCAACCAGGTTCAAATGGGACAAAATTATCTAGAATATTCATCAGGATTACATGTGGAAATTGCAACATACCAGGTCACAATGCCAAGTCATGCAAAACACAGGTTGGTGGGTTTAGAGCGGTTTAAGGAGCGAGTTAGGAGTCGTTGGAGTGGTTGCAGTGGGTGTGGTCGAGGTTATGTATTAAATAAATTTGTGTTTGTGGTTCTAAGACATGTTTGTTTTATGTTTAAAGTACTCAGATGTAGTACTTGTCATGGGATATTATATGTATAACAGTCGTGGTAATGTCTGTTAGGTATGCTACATTAACTACAACGGGGTTCATATTTTCAACTATTTGAATCTCTTTAATTAAGATGCATGTTATATTCGTGTTATGTCAAGTTATATTGTTTGTTGTTTTCAATCGTAGTCTGTTTAATGGGGTATAAAGTCCATAACAAATGAAAAAAATTAACCATTTTCTTGACAGCCATTGTCATGCCACAACACAAGAATTAAGGAAATTAATACATATATCGTATTCTATGTTTTGACTTAATAAATGGCAACGTACAATTGTATGAATGGATAGTTTTGCAAGGAACTTTGAATCTGTCTCCAATACTATGTATTACCATAACACATCACATAAACATCCCTTTTCCAAACACACAGTATCACAATATTTCTAAACAAGATGATTGATTCAAGAGAAAACCAAGGTAACTTGTAATTCTTTTGATGTCCAATTAATGTAAACACGAAAGTGGAAATTCTCAACCAATTAGTGGTCATTATATAATCAAAAGACAAACACATCGACAACTACAAAACCCCCATGCTTTTACATGATATCAAAAGACATCACAAAAAGTTTTCAAAACACAAATTTCCAAAACCCTAACATAACATCGACTAAATGTAGTTGTTTTCAAAGTAGGTTACTCAAAATCGATGAGTTTAAACATGGCTTTATATCCCTCTATCTCCTCTGTAAGCTTCTGTTGTATACTGAATACCATGTCCATCAAATGTGCGTCTCTAATTTTGCCCTAATCGATAACCTGTTTCCCTAGAACAAAGTTTATGTATCGGGGTTTCGTCTCCATCATATCGAACAACGCCTTCTTTCTTTCGTAGTCTTTCTCAATCTTTCTAGTAAAGTCGATCAGCATCTTTCTATTTACTTCGGCTCTGTGAATGAAACTCTGCAACATAGCTTCTAAATCGTTTCCCTTCATCTTCTTCACATGCGCACCTGTACGTGTGCTGCTTTTATAGTGGAGCTGGAATACAAAACGTTTTGTTTCTTGGGGTAATAACGCAAAACACGTTTTCCCCCTTATTTGGGCTCGTTACAAGATTACCCCTAATGTATATAGTTCCCATTTTATTCGAAAATACCAACCTACATATGTTTGTGTTTCTAGAATACCATTCATGTATAAGTTGTGGAATCTGTTGACAATAACCAATAAATACACATGGTTCACCGATTTGATGAATTCTGATGTGGAATTACTTAAAAACATGACAATGATTTTACCACATACTTCATCGATTTTAATTAAAATAACGAAAAAAAACATCAATGAAAATCAAAATCCGGCTGCATTATATCAAAAGGAATACATCAAAATCACAGTTTAGGTTGAAACCATTAACTTGTCTATAACAGGGACATTACATTTGAAGACCTTAAAACGTTGAGAAATAGAATAAAAACCCTTAAAACATTACCGGGTACATTAGTAGCTAAACATCCAAAGATGAAATTACTCAAACATCATGAACATGCCATAGCAGATGAAGAAAACCCAGGACAACACCAGGGCAATCTTGTATTTTTTGGCGGATTCTACTTCTGCTGAAAGCCTGCTTATTTCACCCAACAGGTTTCGTTTAGCCTGTAACAAACCTGGTATAATCATCATTGAACAACGACACATCGGTGGGTCGAACCAGGATACAAATCCGCATCGGTTACATCTCCAAAACCTTCGTCCTGGATTCTCGTTTGTCCAAGACGATCATATGTACGCTGTTGTTCCACATTGGCACATCACCATCCTTGATCGGAATACGTTCTTCTTTGATATATGATTACACCGGACTACACACTGGGTTTTCTTTGCAATTGTTCGACTTAATTTGATGTCAGTGACACTACCCATTCTCCCAATCTTTAAACATCCCGGACTTGAAAATACGATAATACCCTCAAACGTATATGCGTAATTTTAAACTTAACGGGAAAAATTGACGGTAACTTGATTTTGGACCATTCTTGTAAGTAATCCGTAACCTTAATGACCATTATAGTAAGATTTTCAAATTTTGGACCATTCTTGCAATTTCGTGCCAACCATAGGGACCATTTTTGTAATTTACTCTTAATTATATTAATGGAATATTAAAGTTTTTTATATCAATTTTTTTGAACAATACCATACAAAAAGAGCGTACCAAAAAAGGATCCAAAGCAAACCAATTTTAAAGTTTAATATTCTCATGTAACTCGGCGACCTAAAAAACCGCCAGATAAACTGAAGTCGTATTGAAAGAAAAGACCATCCAAGACTAGTCTATCCAAGACTGAAAGAAGACAGGATTGTTTCGAGACAGATTTTGTTTACCTCTAGTTGTAGGCATTAAAGCTTGGTTAGCCTTTGGTTTTCGACAAAAGCCATGTGGGAATACGATTTGGCTTATGCATTGATCTAGTTTGATTCTTGACCGATACTTCGTTAGAATTGGGGTTGGCCCAACTTATTTTAGAATTAAAACGACTAAAATTGAACTTTGGGTTCACAAGGTTAAGCTCATGTCCATCAGTCATTCACTTATACTATAAGTTTGGCTTCCTTTTAGGGACAATTGCATTTTCTTTTCTATGACAATTCATATTGTAACTTTATGAATCTGATTTTGAAGTTTGGAGTTGCCATAAAGGTTGTTATTTATATTTTATTTATTTTTGTATTAATTAATTTTTATTTCAGTATTTGTTCAAGTAATTTGTGTACTTTATCTTTTATGAGAACTATATAACTATCGGTGTTAAAGAGTTTTAGTTACTTGTTAGTATGAAAAAGAAATCAGATGTTCTATTTTTGGTCCTACTGACCTTATCTTTTTATGATATTTTCTTGCAAATTGATATTATTAGCAATATTAGAGTTCTTTAGTTGTTTAATTTTTTCGATAATAGTGGACTCCATTAAATTTGATAGTCCGTCGGACTCAACTTGTCCCCTCAGCATTCCGAGCTCGACTTTTCGAGTCAGAATGAGCAAGTAATTTTAAAAAATGCAGATACGTCGTCTAACTTTGACATATCTTTTGCAGACAACATCATGTCATGCCCAACTCACCAAGTGGGAAGAGCACGATAAACAATCGGACACAAACGTAAAAGGTACCTTGTATTACGGGCCAAGCTAGATGAAAAATCTTACTTGTTGTCCAACTATATGGATGTCACCCACAAACAAGATCTATGTAAGTTGGACAAATTCACCTCTCTCTCTCTCTCTCTCTCTCTCTCTCTCTCTCTCTCTCTCTCTCTCTCTGTCTGTATTTGCTCTGATATTCTTTTTCTATCCCAATTACACTTATACTAACATAAGCATCAACATAACCACTGATTGTAGCTACTTTAGAGTTATTACGGCGATTACAGGTTCAACATGAGATTATAGACGATCAAAATCGCATAAACCCCCTTCCACATTCATATTTCATCATTTGGCATCTTCTATGGGACAAGCTACTATTAGCTATTGTCACATTACGATCAAGAAGGATAAAGACAAGCAATGAAGGAAGCAACAATATCAGCACCATAACCCCCATGAGATTCTTAGGAATGACCCCGTTCCCCAACAAACCCATGTCGCATGCCAGTAACATTGATGGCGTGTATATTTATGACCTTCAAGACATCCATGATTCAACCAATTATGTTCGCATGCCGGTAACCTAGGGGTCATCAATTATGTTCGCATTACTCATGGAAGCAAGCGATTCAACCAACATCTCAAGAGCTGTGGAGGCTAAGCTCCTTTCAGCATGAATAAAGTACAAGGCTTTTAAATCAATGTACCTAGCTAAATGCCTAAGCCACACATATGGATGATATAAGGTACATGAACTTCCCAATACCCAAACAACCCCATGCTTGATCATCCCTATTCACATCCGAGTTACAAGAATACATTCTAGTAATATCAGTTCCCATGATAAAGGGCTACATTTACAAATCCTTATGCCACACAGATGGATGGTATAAGGTGTAACACCCCACTTTTTGAGATGTTTAAAATACTATGGTTTTCAAAATATTTATGACTTGAAGTCATAATTTATCAAATACGGTCCCATAAAACATCAAAGTTTTATTTATTTCAAAATACAAACTGGCACTGGGTGTTACAACTTACTATCAAAATAAAACCATAGTAAAGTAGTAGACTTGCACAAAGGAACCATGTCCCTCTTTCTATCTCCCAAAAGTCTACTTTTATTGTCTATCATCTTCTAACATCTCGTTCAGGGTCCTGAGATACATAGCGAAATACGTAAGACAAAATTGTCTCGTGAGTTACATGTGTTTAGACACAATATATTATCGAACACATTTGATAAACATCTTTTACTAAAATCATAATTCATGTAAAACGCAAACTATGTAATGCATGATAACATTCAATGCAAACTTACGGGCCCATCCCGTTTCATTTTATCATATTCATTTAAACTTACGGTTATGTACCGCCTCTAGGCCCTTATAGACCGTGTCATCTGGGTGTGACACTTTTCAACTAACCACAATAGGTGAACAAATCATCCTACCGTGGCATCTTTTTATAGACATCTACTTCGCGAGGGAGGGTACCACCCCAGTAGAGTCTTGCTTATCCCTTTTGGGACATCATTGGCTAGCCGGTTATTCTTTTATTAACTGTGAGACTCACACACAATGTATGCATGATCACCGCTTTTCTTTCTATGGCTCAATCACACACATATGTCATGTTATGCATAAAATAATAACTTTGCACAGTATAATTATTTGTCATCACAAATATAAAGTCGTAATAACTTTAAAAGCATCTAAGTAAAAAGACTTACAATATGCTTTTATATTTCATAAATTATTTAAAAGAACTACCTTATTTTTCAAAAGAGTTCTTTCACTCAAAATATTTATTTTGCTATGTACCCCGTTTGGGAAAATCCACATGTACTCACCTGATACAACTCGTGTTTGTGTCACTTCTCAAAGAGTCCCAAAAGTGTCTCCTTGATCTAAACGATTAAAATTGTATCTAACGTCATTAACCGACTAAACAAGTTAATAACATTTCCGTTATATAATAGTGTATTATTATTAACCATTTCATATACTACATGAGTCTAATATGAAAACGGTTATAAACCGAAAAGCGTTTGTTATTATATAACTAATAAAATTTATGTTATATAATAACGGTTTGCAAATCAATTCCTATAACCCAATGATATTATACAATAGTTATCGACCGAATAAACATAAGTTATAATATAACTAATAATAACGTATTTCAAAATAAATTCAAATGGACAAAAAGACAAGGCTAAAAACATAACATCAACGTGATTATAAAAATAATTTTACGTCTTTGAATTCATAGTTATAAAAATAGACCAATGTCTAAAATTTATGATCATATCTACTACCAAAAATTATAGATCATAAAAACGATTTTAAATTGATAAACTATAAATATACAACCGAATTAATATAGAAAACTTACTTCAAAACTTCTGTGAATTCAACATGCTTCTTTATACTTTTATTTGTCATTCGCTCAAAACATTATAAACGCTATTTATACTAAAACTAGCGGGACGCCGTGCTCCGCACGGGTTTGGGATTGCTGGAGCACGGGTCCGGATAAATGCAAGAAAAAACAGTAGCAATGTCATAATTGGGTTATACAGACTTTTCAAAAGACAAAAAGAAACATGAAAGTGCAATACTATAACAGAAAGAAACAAAAGTTGGATGCTAAAAAAAATTAGTCACATTACAGTGCATATGAAAAAAAACTGAAAGTACAATGCTGTAATCGGAAAGATGTTTTAGTTTTAATTTCTTCATAAGGAAAAAATTTGAAAGTAAAACGTTGTAATTGAAGGAAACAAAGTAGGATGCTGTAATAAACAAATAAACGAAGTACATTGCTATTTGTTGGATTTAGAAAAATGATCAAATAAGTTGGTCAACTTAGCTGAAATCAAAAGTCGGATTTTAGGGTTTTAAATGCATGAAATACCAACATACTTTCATTGATTTCTTCTTATTACAACATTATATAGCAATGCCATTGAAATTCAATTGGAATGGATTTTCCATATTATAATGTTATAATAGAAGTGAATTGAAGTAGGATGCTATAATACGGAAATAAATGAAAGTACGTGGCTATTTCTTGCATTTAACGTATTATTTACCTGGGAAGAAAAGTTGTTGAATGGTGCAAGTTCGGTAGGGGTGAGGAGATCTTCTTTTGTGATCAAATTAGGATACAAATTAATCAAAGGGCGTAATCTTGGCTTTCCTCCGAATATTTGTGATCCAGCAAGATACATATATGTATCACTCATAAATCCAAGACCAGATAAAACCAATGCAGCTTCTTTAGGTGTTAGTGGACATCTTTCTGAACTTCTTAGTTCTTCTGCTAAAATGGGCAAACCAACCCGGTTTCCATATCCAAGGAAATCAATAAAGGTAAAGGATCAAATCCAAACCGGTTTCCATATCCAATGATCTTTACCTGTTGGAAGCAACAATAAAATAGAATTCAATTATAGAAGTTTGGATAATTAATTTTTGAAAAATTATTACTTTTGTTTATATAGAATTTTAGTACCTTGCAATCATCGCTTTCGGATACTAAGACCGTAAGCTTGGTACGTGAAAAGTCAATAGTCCATGCTCGTTTCTGATGCTCCTCGTACTCCATTATACTCTCTGGGTCAAAGTTAAAAGGTCGACCGGAAGTCAAGAGCCGAGTTTACCTCATCTTGTTAGATATTAAATGAATGAATAAATAAACAGACGCTACCTGCCGAGTATTTACATCCCATACAGTAACAATACCCTCATAATTACTACTCGCTATATGGATTTTAGTGTGCTTGTTCCAGCTCAAACAACTAAGTTTGGAACGTGTTGGCATTTCCACTATAGGACACTGCACATCTTCTTGTTCATTCACCACCTGGAACAACAGTTATGTGAGTGAGTCACTACATATGAATTGAAACTAAATGTTAAGTATTTTAATATCAATCAGAAAAAGTACAGATGTTGAAGACTAACAGAAGCAAAACCAAAAACCTTCATACGTCGTGAGCAAAAACTTCATCATCTCGGTCAAACTCTATGCTGCAAGTGAAGAAAGAAACGCTACAGTAAAATATGGCCCTACTTCCACTTTAAAGACCACAAACTATTGGTTAGAAGTATGGATGTCAAAATTAGCATCAATAGTTAACTAACCTTGATACAATATTCTGAATGCTGAAAACTGCAGTTACTCCAAACTGTCTCTGGTTCTCAATCGTCCCAAAAAAATCTGAATTAACGATTAGTTTACTGCAATTGATACAGAAAGAGGAAGCAATAAATAATGTTAAGCTGGTAATGATAGCTGCATGTCTAAACGCAAAAAGACAATCAAACATGTAACTACGGATAGTAATAACCTCAAATTAAATTTTAGGATCACAAAATGCATATCCTGATACAGCAAAAACGATTGAAGAATTGAATATTCTCAATTTGTAAATCAACATTCTAGACATTCTGAATTTGTAAATTTCAATAAAAAACCCCCCAATATGATAAACTAAACCTGATTTATTAGCAAACTGGAATACCCATTAACCAATTTTTGAATAGAAAACAATTTACACCAACCAACCTGAAAAAACCCAATCGACCTTGATCGAGATTATGCAGTCTTCCGTTTAAATTTCTTGTGCGTCTCCTCCAATACCGACATTTTATCCTCATCGTCTTCTTCTTCTAGTTGACCTAAAACATAAAAATCACAACAACCCACGTGAGAAAACGAAAGGATAAGTAAAAGTACATTTTCATCTTTTCCCTTTAACCCTTTACAAAACTTAAGGCAATTAAAGTAAGAGATTAAAGAAAGGACCTGATCTTTGAAACCTCTTGAAAGCATTTCATCAGCTTCATCCAAAACAAACATCTTGATATAATCAGCACGTAGTGATTGCCTCCTAAGCATATCAAACATACGTCCAGGTGTCCCAACAACCACATGGACACCAGCTGAGAGGACCCTTTGGTCCTCACGGACACTGGTCCCACCAACACACACATGCATCTTGACCCCAAGGTTGTCCACTAGGGTCCGCATAACTTTTTCAATTTGTTGGGCAAGTTCACGAGTTGGTGCAAGAACCAAAGCTTGACACTCGACTACATCGTAGTGAAGTTGTTGAAGAATACCAGAGCAAAAAGTTGCAGTCTTTCCTGTTCCTGATTGAGCTTGTTGGATCACATCAGGACCCTTGCAAAATGGGACAATTCCCCTTTGTTGAATTGCAAATGGTTTTTCAAAACCTGTAAATTGTCATCAAAAAATGTCATATTGGGAAGATACTCAAGATAGTGTTTGGATATAGAAACATTAGACTTACCATATGCATAGATGCCTCTTAAAAGGTTTTTTTGCAAACCCATAGCATGAAAACTATCATAAAATTCATCGTATAAGGTGAAAAAGTCTTGTCCGTCAGCAATAACGGAATGTGATCAGTACATGAGAGTTGGTTAGTTGGTATTTTTTTCCTTAGATACATGAAAAAGTAGAATGGAAAACTTACAACTCATTCATTTTGGAATCAAATTGCTGAGCATTGAACTTGGAACCTTCTGGTGCAGCGCCCGCCATGACTGCATAATCGAGTAACAAAATATATTTTGAGTAAACTTTGATGTTGCTGTGAATCAAGCATTTGACACACATAATATTCTTCATGGATAGAATGATATCATATAGCTACTATTTTCATAGAGTAGTTGCTAGTTCTTGAAATTCCTGCCTCCTATTAAGATGATATAAATTAGCATAATTAGAGTAAATAAGTTGAACATCAAGTGAAAGCTATTGAAACAGTCCTTACAGATCGAAGCTAATCCAATTCCACATTAAGAGCTTTCTTGAGGTCTGAAAGCTCCTGTACAAACGATTCCAAATTGCACTACAAGCTTCATTTACTTTTCTAAATAATAATAATAATAATTAAGTTATAAGAAATACGTACATCACGGTAGCTCTTAACTTGACTATCTAACTTCGATCTCCAGCTTTGAAGATCCTTCACGATAACAAAACAAAACTACTTAGTAAATAGTCGGAATCTAAAAGGAATAAATCAACAATCAATCATAAGCAGAGTCGATATCATCAATAGTTTCAATAGTACAGGAAAGCAATCAACTGTTCCAATCTATCCAGGGGCAACCTCGATTTCACCCTTTTAACATTTGCCGACTTAAATACACACGAACCAGAAAGAAAAATTAGTAAAATAAATTAACCCCAGTAGACCAACATCCTCAAATGCCCAACTCGATTTGGACTTAAGTCTGCGTCGATTCAACATTAGAAATCCAAAATTGATGGAAAACCAAATCAAAACTTACCCCCCCCCTCCGATTTTTGAAACCAAAATCTAACTGAAACTCAAACCCTCGTGAGTATGTGCATCTAATTGGACTGGTCAAGTCGTACTCCTTGTGGTGACTGTTGCGATATCTGGCGGTTAGCCGATTGGGGATGGAGGGTCTGTGAGTGGTCATCGTGCGCGTACCGAACCCTAGCCTGGCTATCCAGCTCACGATTTAGGGGGTAGAGGAGAAGTGGCGAACGGTGAAGGGAGGCTTGGTGGCGGTTAGAAAAAAGTTTTGGGCACTACGACGACATCCTCTTCCGATTATCGAGACACATAAACAAATAAGCAAGAAATCCAGAGAATAGGCAAAATCCGCTAACTACAATTGCAAGAAGCAAACTAAGGAAATTGAAAATGTTACCTTCGAAATCAACAATACCAAAGAACCCAATCAAAGAGAAGAACAGTCCGCCAACATGCAAACCGCAAAGACAGTCCGAGAAGCATTTAGAAGTCGACGGAAGACGGATATTCATCACAGTGGAGAAGGAAGGAATGCAACCGGGAAGAAAGGAAAAGAAAATGTCGACATAGGCCAAAGAAATAAGCGGAAACGAACACGTGTCCAGCGAACCGACATAGAGTGTGCAATCCGGACCCGGATCCGGGGAAGAGTCGCGTGACAAATCCAAAAAAAAAAAAATCCAATGTAACGTTATTAAATATCACGCAATTTAAGTTAAAGAATAATTTTTGAAATCGCTCTGTACAATATAAAGCTTAGTCATTAAAAAAAAATGGACACCCATGCTTCTTAATTAATTGAGAATGTACGAACTAGTTAAATGGTGACCACGTTGCACATGACTAAGGAGTTTTTAACTTGGGATGCAATCCACTAAACACTTATCCATAACATAATATAAATATACATATTTATGACTAACGAGAAATAAAATCAATATCTATAAAATATATATACATATGTATGTGAATTAAGGAGCATTCATTCATATAAGTTTTTTTTTCTTTTAAAAATTAACAATAGCAAATGATCAACTTAAATATATATTGTATATAATCTTTTAATCATATATCATAATTTGATTAATTTTATAAATATGCATGTATTTTGCTAAACATGTTCCTAATATCATTTACGATTATATATATTAACACAAATCATTATCAAATGTATATATAGTTATTATTTTAGGATCTATCAAAATTCAATACTCGCTAACTAACGTCGTAAATTTACCTGGTTAATATTTGTCGAAATACGGATGTTACATAAGGTACATGAAATTCACGATTCCTAAACAACCCCATGCTTGATCGTCCCTATTCACATCCGAGTTACGAGAATACAATCTAGTAATATCAGTTCCCATGATAAAGGGATACCTTTACAAATCATTATGCGACACAGATGGATGGTATAAGGTACATGAACTTCACAATTCCTAAAAGACCCCATGCTTGGTCGTCCCTATTCACATCTGAGTTACGAGGATACAGTATACCTTATGGAATAAGGTTGCCCATGTTGGATCATGACGCTCCTAAAAAATAATACTAAGGCAATAGAATCATAACAAAAACACATCATGATTTACTATGTATCATGTACATCAATAGCTTGCACCAACAGCTACAAGAGGAAGTTAAGAAAAGTACCCTTATGTGGATGATCTTAAGAATACAAAAAAAAAAAATTCTCTATCGTGTGTGCACCCAAGTAACAATCTTCCTTCCTTGTAGAGACTAGTCCACGAGAGCTTTATTTCTCTAACCCAGAAAATCGACCGCACAAGAAAGAGAGGGAGGGAACAGAACTCCCACTAAAGCCATCCAGGACAGAGGTCTGGCCTTACCCGATGCCACTGTTTTTGAGTATCCCTTGCGGGAAAAGGGCACATGATGCCCATGGATTCACAACAAGGATCTGCCTTGATGGATAGAGATTGTCATTCCCTTTACAATATCCATAATGAGGAACTGCCTTAATGGATTGGAGACACGTATATGAAATCATGACGAGTAACTGCCTCGATGGATAGAGATTGCAATTCCCCTCATGAGATCCATGATGTGGAACCACATCAGAGGATTGGGGACACATATGTGAAACCACGACGAGGAACTGCCTCGGTAGACAAGGGTATGACTCCTGGTAAAGACCATTAGGGATGAAAGGCTGGCCTTTCCCGATGGAAAATGTTCTAGTTCGTGATTTGGAACAACAAATTCCAGTGATTGATACCGGGTAAGGAATGGAAGATTATTATTTTTTTGGAGAACGTATTCTCCATATTTGTAAAGCATTGACGAATGATAGATTAGGGAAAACATGCTTCCCATAAATATAAATATTGATGTATGGCTGATGTAGGGAACATTTTCCCGTAATTATATATTGATGATGATGTTTTATGTACTCACCAGACTTCTGTCTGACCTCTCTTTTGTGTGAATTTTTTGTGACATGTATCTACGTATTGTAGACCAGGTTTAGTGGGAGTAAGGTGTAAGACCCGTATCCTAATTATAACATATACTTAAAATAAGAGTCTTATGAATTATATGATTTTTGGTAGTTATAAAGCTGAGAAAAACTTTAGTTATAATTTCATATGAAAATCAACATTTTGTGTCGTTTTTAAAAAAATCATAATTAATTCTAGGAAAATCGTTTGGATCTCAAACCAATGCACAAAGTTTAAAATTTGAGTCTAGTACAATTAACAAAATTAATAGTAAGCTTGAATACGACATTATCTATGGTGAAAAATGCAATCTTTTGTCAAAAGTGGCAAGTAATTGTTGATTCAAGAATTCAAGTATAAATACCCCTCAAAACATCTCATAAACCACACCAAGAAATAACAAAACCATTCCATAGAATTTTCTAAGGAATTGAGTGTAAGCAAGTGAGCGGAAGGAAGCTCAAAAGTCTAACGAAGGAGTTATAGATCTCGACGAATGGTCATAAGGTAACTACAAACCTTTCTATACCTTAAGTAAGTATTGTAAAATAATTTGTGTATTAAGAAGTAGAACATTTAATAAGTATAACATATGTTACATTATACTCATTTCCAACAATAGGAAACAAAACCCTTAAAAACGTCGTTATTATAACAATTCGTAATTCCGAAAATAATACCGATTGATTTACTTACGAGGACGGTGACTAGGCCGATTACTTGGGATCTGGTTGTTGGATTTTCCGAAAGGCTAAAATGCTGAAAGGATCCTGCCACCCCATCTAATCTTCTACCTGGCCGTTCTTTACTTGATAAATCATGGAGTATCATGTTGGAATTATTGAAGGGTTTAATGATGCGACTATAATGTAATTAATGATTAAAAAATGATAGATTTCTTATTATGTTAACAGTTAAGGTTGAAAGGGAATACAAAGAAGAGAAACATAAACGTTACAGATAACTACAATCAGGTGAGTCTTCTCACTATACTATATGTGATATTGCATGTGTAGGAAGGAAGATAGGCTAGACTAAGGTGGTCTTACCTGTTATGATAATTGTATGAATTATTGCTATGATAATGATTGTTTGTGGACGGAACGGGAACAGACCGCGAGCCAATAGGCGGAACGGGAATAGCCTGCGAGTCATTAGACGGAACGGGAAAAGCCTGCGAGCAATAAGACGGAACGGGAACTGCCCGTGAGTCTTCAGCGGAACAGGGATAGCCCGCGAGTCTCACAGACATATGAATGGTTATGATGTGTTGTATGTTATGTGAGACATATGAATGGTTATGATGTGTTGTATGTTATGTGATGGATCGTATGATATTTTGAGGAACTCACTAAGCTCCGTGCTTACCCTTTCCCTATATAAACTACTGTTTCAGGTACATCAGGTACCATGGATGGCAAGGCGTGACGTGTATACACTGTGCTGCTTCATTGGAGGACTGTTTTTGAATTAATCTTCCGCTATATTGTGATTTCGTTAACTTTTATTATTCCTGGGATGTTTTCACTAAACTTATAAGTTATGGAAATTTTATGAAAATTAATTAAGTGGCTTTTCGTATATTGAAGTGTTCGTTTAAATTTTTTTAAATTTACTCTAAAATTTTGGGATGTTACAAGTTGGTATCAGAGCACAGCTTGAGAGAATCAGGCTCACTTAGTGAGTTCTGGACTCAAGTTGAGGCTTAAGAGTTTTCTTAAAACATTTTTACAAAAGAAGGATGTTTTATGAAGGGTGAACTGAAGACATAGTGTGTACCGCCAGCCGACGCCAGTATGAGAAAAGAGTTAAGTATTTAATATTATGGATGTTAAAAAAACATATGGTATATGTTTGCTGAAATGCCTGGTAGAGATCACACATTGTTGTATTATTATCTGCTATTTGCTAATAGAACTGTATGCTAGTGCCGATAGGTTGCTTAGAGATTTCCACTAAGTTGTATACAATATGGACTGAATAGTCATAGAATGTGTGAGTTGACCTTATTGCATGTTCCTTGTTTGGTTGTTGCCTTAGGGAAGATTCTCTTATTTGAAAGATTGTTTAGTTCGATATTGTATACAACTACGTTCGCGAAACAACCTGTCATCACTGGAGGAAGTTCCGTCTTAGTTAGAATAGCAGGGTGGGGGTGGGATTCCAAGTATTCCTAGAAGGGTTAACATATGCCTTGTAAGGGCATATGTGTTAAAATTATCGGTGAGAAGCGAATTGGATATTTCGAGACGGGTCTTGGAACGAACATGGATAGGTGTGGAAGGTAGTAGTAGAGCTCCTACTATCGAAAGCACAGGATCCACGTTCGAGTCGGGAGTTCGTCACGAAGGATCCAAGGAGCTGAGTATGTGAGTGTCTAGCATAATTAACTTAAATGCTAGTGTAATGTGGTAAACTTTTATCCATTCAATTTTTGAATGTTGATTGTGAGGTTCAGTAGGAACAATTAAGATGCGATCATACCAGTTTGGTTGGACCGATCATGCTTAAGTTGATTACTGAGCTTAAAGACTGTTGAAAGGGAGAATGCCAAAATGCTATTGTGGTAGCTATTTTTCATGCAACTAATGGGCGCACAAGTCAGACACGGACTAGAGGATGCAAGGGTGAGTTTTCCAACTCACGGTCAAAGAGGTGCAAGCGGCGCCTGAGATGATGGCGGGTATTTTTGAGTCAACTCTGTACATGCCTAGTGCTGTGTAATAGTGGGGCTACCTACCCTTGTATTGATCTTGCTTGAGTGATTGATCAGGTCGTGTGGGTTGAGAGTTTGGATCACTCACTCGTGATTGAGGTAACTGACGATAGAGTTGTTGACTAGGGTCGCAAGCGGATGAGTAACATATGGTGGTTGATGTAAACATCTTTACATTATCGAAACATGTTTATTGAGATAGTGTTTGCCCCCGATGCAAGTTGTTGGCTGAGCAGAGTGGGCTTGTTTTTCGTTCGAGAGTAAGGGCTCGTAAAAAAATATTTATAAATCGAATAAACAGACTTGGACTTTAGTCCAAGTGGGAGAGGAATACAAAATTAAGGGAACAACATGAATATTATATTGAATCGATGAAATTATTAAAATTATAGTAACACGTCAATATATTTAATTCAATACTACAACTTTATATTAATACATTAAGAAAAGTTTACAGAACTACTAACCTAAACCAGAGAATCAAAAAGAAGCGAGAAAAGATCTTCTACACTCCAATCTTTGTCATCATTAGGTTGACTTGTACCTTCTCGAGGATTTGGAAGTGGTATACTTTCAGTTATTGGAGGAGGAGCTCCAAGGTATGGGGTCTCGATAGGGTTGGAACCTGTAACCCCATGATTAGTGGCTAAATATTGACTCATTTGGGGCGTGTGTAAGTAGGGCAGTGATGAGGAAGGGCTCTAATTCGGAACCAGATGGGGGTAGCTATAAGAAGGAGGAAACCAGGCTAGGTCACCTACAAACCCTCAAAAATTCTCCTCACTCGAAGACTCGAGTAAACCAGGGTTAATACTACTCATACCAGAATTAGATGGCAGAGATTGCTGCTGTGTATGAGTTCTTGATGAAGTTTCCCCCTTTTCCTGAATTTTTCTTTTCCTAAATACAACCTTATGAGCAGCTTGTATTAGCTTCTTTGTGCCGTCTGTTAGACCCGATTGTGACCCTTCAATTATCGCTTCTTTTTCTTTTTTTAGGTTGGGTATTAAATCTCCCGATAATTCTGTTGCCTCAATAAATTCATTACCAAATTCCTGTGGCACAAATAACTTTAGTAATTTCAACCTTATGATATAAAGGAATTAAAAAAATGTAGTTCTTTACCTCAGCACGACCAATAAGGGTTTGCAAACTCGTAAGTTGTCGTTGGGGCCAATGATTGATACCTAATTCTCTACAGCGTTTTTTTATTGTGTCGTTCCAATGTTGAGTTCCTTCGCAGCTTTCTCAATTGGTTCGTTAAAGTGTTCAGCTATTATTTCCCTACTTAATAAATGTCTGAAACCTCTTCCACTGCCACCTGCTATGTTTTCTGAACTAGAAGGTTCAAATCCAATTGTATTGTTATCATTCTGGATCATTTGAACATGATCCTGATTTTTTGACACAAAGATGGACATTGATTCATCAAAATTAGTGGCCTCTATCGGTAATAATTGTTGGTTTTCAACTAAAATCTCAGGATTCTGAAATCCTTCTAGATTCATTTGAATCAACCGAAGATGATCTTGATATTGAAAACCAACCCCAAACTCGGGATTCAATTCAATATTTATGTTATGAGTCCTCTGTAATTGATTCTCATCCTGAATACCAGGCATGAATTCTTGATTCATGGGGACAAACTCACTGCTTGTTGGGTGCACGTCCATGAATGGATTGTACTCAGTTAGACCATCCACAAATGGGTCTACAAATAACACATGTCAAATGATAAAACAAAATAGAATACTTATAAATGGATCATTCAAAAGAATTTAACCTGGTAGAAGGCATGGAGTCTGATCAAGTGCAAAGTCAGATGCATGCACCGGATCATCTGAGGTAATGTTCAACTCAGGAAAAATTTCCGGCTCATCGTGGAGATGCTCTATTGGTAGTATATCTGGAAGACTGTACCATAATCAAACAAAACATTAGAAAGGTAATCGAAGTATGGATGATAGATGTCTAGAATGTTAGAGTCACCGAACTCTATTAAGAATTCTTGGTTTGAAGTACCCTCTCCTTGCGGAAAACCAGGTCCAGGGTTTGACAGATCGCCCATTGAAGATATGTTTTCCATGACTCGGCTTTAAATATGAGTTTGTTTACGAACAAACTAGTGATAAAAGAGGATGAGACTGAAAATGAATGATACTACATACCTGTATATATAGTATGTAACGCCAAGATACTCTTTTTATAATTATTATAAAAGGGTAAATTGGTCATTTTACCTTGTAAGGGTAAAATGGTCTTTTGGACAGAAAAGTATTTGGTTTGAAATAATATTTTAAGTTTTTGACTTAAAATGTTATAAAAACTGATTTTTGGTCATTTTACCGAAAAAGGGTATTTTGGTCATTTGACCAAGTCAACGACCAATTATGTAAAAATATTGTTGGTTGTGGCCAAAATGTAAGAAATGGAAGTTTTATTGTAATAAAACTTGATTGTTGTGGTCAAAGTTCAAGAAAATGAACTTAGGGACCAAATTTGCAAAAAAATTGTGATATATATAGAGAGAGTTGACTCTCTTTGACTGGCCATTGTGTGCAGCTACGGGAGAGAGTTTCTCTCTAGAAATTCTGCAGAAGTTGGAGGAATTCTTGAAGGTTGAGGCTTGAATTTCGATTCCTAACTTTGGAATGAAGGATTGGAAGCTTTGAAGGTTGGTATTCCAAGTTCTAGCTTGTTATTTCTTGATGGATTTTGTAGCAACTCAAAACTGTATTTGCAGTGATGATTATGTGTTTAAGTTGATGTAATACTTCCCTTAAGTCATTAGAATAAGGACTTAACTAAAGAAAGTGGAAGTAGATTGCTATTAGTGATAAATTTGAAGTTTGGGGTTGTTAGAACTAAGAACCCTAATTCTTCATTTTGATTGAATTGGTTGTTTTGGATGGTTAAAAACCTTGTTAAAGTATAAGGTTTTAGTCCTAGAACAAACCCCAATCGATTAAGGACCTGATTCAGGACTTAATGAGCCAAAACTGCTTGCTACAGTGCATAAATCGCGACTGGCCAGGGGGTCTGCCCAGGCGCCAGGCGCAGTGCGCCCAGGAGCCAGGCGGGGTGCGCCCAGGCGCAGTGCGCCCTGACCCTGGCGCAGTGCGCCTCCAAGGCAGTGGCCAGGCAGGAACTTTGAAACGCTAACTTTTGCGTTGCTTGTCCGATTAAGCTCAAATTTGGACCATAGGCTCGTTATGGTCTGAAAAGTTTGGGAAAATTTTTAGATTGAGTTTCCGACCCCTCGGGGGCACTGTAGACCGATCCGAATGTCCCGGTGAATAGTAAAATTCATATAAAGTTAGTAAATGGAAAGTTTATTAACTAGGCATTGTTTATAACAATGTTTTGTTGAACTCTAATGTATTAGAGTTAGTTGAAATGGGTATTAATCGATAATCATGTTGAAAATGATTAAATTATAGGTACGGGACAAAATTCTACGGATCGTATCGGAAGGCAAGAAACAACCGGGAATTTGATGCAGCTAGCATCCAGGTGAGTAATCTCACTGATACCATATGTGATATATGATGATTGAGTTGTTACAGGTTGAAACTGATTGTGGGACGAAAAAGATACGTTTGAAGAGACAAGACCGGATAAGCCGTGAGTCATTGCGATGACAAGAACGGAACCGTGAGTCTAGGCAATAGCGGCTAATCCGTGAGCCTCAACTAATTCTGGATTTTTTTATATCCAATGGGTGCGGCCTATATGGCTATAAATTTTGGATTGTATATCCAACCGGTGCGGCCTACGGGCTATGTCTCCGATGCGGCCTTCGGGCTATGATTTGATGCGGCCTGTTGGCTATGACTCCGGTGCGGCCTTCGGGCTATGTCTCCGATGTGGCCTTCGGGCGAGGACTCCGGTGCGGCCTACGGGCTATGTCTCCGATGCGGCCTTCGGGCTATGATGTTTGGTGCAGCCTGTTTGGCTATGATTTTGTTACAGGTACACGGTACAGCCTGTTTGGTTATGATATTGTTACAGGTACATGGTGTAGCCATTTGGCTATGATATCGGGTTATCAAACCCAGTTGGTGCAGCCTGCGGGCTATGACTTGTATATAAATTGTTTTGGTGCACCTTATATAGCTATGACACAAGGTACGGCTGTTAGCCATGAAATATGATGTAGTCCAGTGTGACTAAGTAATATGGGACAGAAATAGTTGTATATGATTATACGTGCAAATAACTGACGTGGATTGATAAATGCAGGTTATTATGTCATAGTCTGTAAGACTATAACTTAGGATGTGAAATCCTAAAGAGATATTCGGTCAGCCAGTAAGGCTAGGAGTTTGGATTCGATATCCAGACAAATACACTATTGTATTTAATACGTGTTATTGTAGATTTGATTATTCACTGAGCTTTGTAGCTCATACCGTTTGTTACTGTCCCTGCAGGTTAACATGATACTGATAGGGGACAAGATAGAGTCCGTGACTCGTGAAGTAGGACTCGTAGATGCTGTCAGTAGCAGCCCGGCTTTAAAGGAGTTATGGTATTTTATACTCTCCTTGATACACTTGTACCCGTATTTATTAAAATATACCCCTTGTTATGGTTTTATGTATTGAAACCAGTGTTTTAAATGAAAAATTTTTCAGGGGTGTTTTTGTTTTAAAAGCCGGGTGTTACATAGTATCTTGCAGCTGGACCCGAAAGGACACACGGAACTGAAAGGACACCTCACGTTTTAATTACCGAAATTCAAACTAACTACAGTAGATGCGACTTTCCACTACCCCAAGTGACATTTTTTCAAAATTCTCTGCTTGACTCTGGTGAGAACGAGATAATAAAGAGACTTTTGAAATAAAACAAAATTTTATGTCTCCATATAATGGAAATAGTTTAAAGAGTGTTCAGTACTTCAAAAAAAAAAACTTACAAAAGATGATGTAAATTTTATATTTCGGTGGAACATAAAAATTTGGAGATTCTACAAAAATAGACTTATTTAGCCAAAAAAATATTTAAAAGAAATGTTGAATTGAGGCAAATGTGTGTTGAAATATGACGAATTCATATAAATACGAAATAGTGTTAAAAATTAGGTGTTGCAAGTTAACTAGGTTAACTATGTATATAGGTAGATTAGAAAGTACTAAATATGTACTGTAGATAGTAGCCGGTCAAGTCGATGTGTGGGACTGTGAGAAACAGTTAGAGTTTTTTTGTACATCTAGAGTAATTAGAAGAAAAGAAGTATGGAGTGAATAAAAATAATAAGACCTTAAGCATTATTACAGAGGTATGTGAATGTTGAAAGGGAAAGATAATTAAATCTTGTAAAGGTTCGGCAATAAGACGAGAAGGATTTTTGAAGGACATAAGGACTCGATGGGAAATACATAGAGGAGTTCGAGAACGCGGATTTCGGGACGAAATCCAAATAAGTGGGGGAGACTTGTAAGACCCGTATCCTAATTATAACATATACTTAAAATAAGAGTCTTATGAATTATATGATTTTTGGTAGTTATAAAGCTGAGAAAAACTTTAGTTATAATTTCATATGAAAATCAACATTTTGTGCCGTTTTTAAAAAAATCATAATTAATTCTAGGAAAATCGTTTGGATCTCAAACCAATGCACAAAGTTTAAAATTTGAGTCTAGTACAATTAACAAAATTAATAGTAAGCTTGAATACGACATTATCTATGGTGAAAAATGCAATCTTTTGTCAAAAGTGGCAAGTAATTGTTGATTCAAGAATTCAAGTATAAATACCCCTCAAAACATCTCATAAACCACACCAAGAAATAACAAAACCATTCCATAGAATTTTCTAAGGAATTGAGTGTAAGCAAGTGAGCGGAAGGAAGCTCAAAAGTCTAACGAAGGAGTTATAGATCTCGACGAATGGTCATAAGGTAACTACAAACCTTTCTATACCTTAAGTAAGTATTGTAAAATAATTTGTGTATTAAGAAGTAGAACATTTAATAAGTATAACATATGTTACATTATACTCATTTCCAACAATAGGAAACAAAACCCTTAAAAACGTCGTTATTATAACAATTCGTAATTCCGAAAATAATACCGATTGATTTACTTACGAGGACGGTGACTAGGCCGATTACTTGGGATCTGGTTGTTGGATTTTCCGAAAGGCTAAAATGCTGAAAGGATCCTGCCACCCCATCTAATCTTCTACCTGGCCGTTCTTTACTTGATAAATCATGGAGTATCATGTTGGAATTATTGAAGGGTTTAATGATGCGACTATAATGTAATTAATGATTAAAAAATGATAGATTTCTTATTATGTTAACAGTTAAGGTTGAAAGGGAATACAAAGAAGAGAAACATAAACGTTACAGATAACTACAATCAGGTGAGTCTTCTCACTATACTATATGTGATATTGCATGTGTAGGAAGGAAGATAGGCTAGACTAAGGTGGTCTTACCTGTTATGATAATTGTATGAATTATTGCTATGATAATGATTGTTTGTGGACGGAACGGGAACAGACCGCGAGCCAATAGGCGGAACGGGAATAGCCTGCGAGTCATTAGACGGAACGGGAAAAGCCTGCGAGCAATAAGACGGAACGGGAACTGCCCGTGAGTCTTCAGCGGAACAGGGATAGCCCGCGAGTCTCACAGACATATGAATGGTTATGATGTGTTGTATGTTATGTGAGACATATGAATGGTTATGATGTGTTGTATGTTATGTGATGGATCGTATGATATTTTGAGGAACTCACTAAGCTCCGTGCTTACCCTTTCCCTATATAAACTACTGTTTCAGGTACATCAGGTACCATGGATGGCAAGGCGTGACGTGTATACACTGTGCTGCTTCATTGGAGGACTGTTTTTGAATTAATCTTCCGCTATATTGTGATTTCGTTAACTTTTATTAATCCTGGGATGTTTTCACTAAACTTATAAGTTATGGAAATTTTATGAAAATTAATTAAGTGGCTTTTCGTATATTGAAGTGTTCGTTTAAATTTTTTTAAATTTACTCTAAAATTTTGGGATGTTACATAAGGATTGGACTAGAAGACCTTTATGGGACATTTTACTTGAAGGGATGCTTACCATGGCTCCCATATATCTGTTGTAACACTGGGTTATACACCAAACTATGTATATGAAAAAATGGGACAATATTTTGCTGATGTCAAATTTCTATGTATTTGAGCGGTGTACGATTTGGGTCGTTACAGTTTGGTCCTAAATCATATGCATCGGTGGTATTAGATAATGTCAATCAGAGTATGGAAAGAGTAAATTGGAAGGGATTAAACATATCACTCTCTATAATTTGGATCTTCTAGTCATTGTGAAATCTTCTTGTGTTACACTTGGAGATGGAAAATATGAACATACCATTGGGACCTTCATAAGATTTTCTTGAATGAGGATTTTCATGTGTAATTATAAAAACGTCATTTTTAAACCCTCCAGTTCTTATTTAAATTTATAAGTCATCACGAGCGTGAATTTGGTCCCAAAACATCTCAATGTGGTTAAATCTCATTAAAACATCATTTTAAATAAAAACTTATACGAGTGTTTGCTAAAATCTTTCAGAGTTTAAGGTGCAGGAAATCAAACATTCCTAATTTCAAAACAGTTTGGTTTGCTTTTTCCAAAACAGCGAGGTGGTTACAATCCAAGCATCATTACGACCTAAGCACACGTCAAAATAAGTTAGGCAATGGAAATGTGTAGTGAGTTTACATGATGTTGACTCATTTAGAGTGAGCAATGTCAATTACCACACTCGGGAAAACCCCCCAAAACCAGTTTAAAAGTAATTTTCATCACCACAATTTTTCACAAAAGTTTGGTTTTCATAAACATCAAAACAAAATATGGATAGTTATGAATGCAATGCAATGTAAATTCCCACTCCTCCAGGGAAAATCATCTTACTCTGAATTCCCTCTATATGGGAAAACAAAACATCTTACTTCGAATTCCCTCTATTTGGGAAAATAAAACATCTTACTTCGTTGTCCTCTTCGGTTCAGACGGTCAACCCCTCCTACATGCAATGCACAAATAGGATGCCAAAACTATTTTCAAATGTATTATGCTCTTTATAATGAAATCATCTTTATAACACATTTTCATGCTATGCAAAATTAATACATATATAGACACATTGCACATATATAGAATGCATGAAAATAGTTAACAACTCACACAACAAAGTTATAATAGTATGGACATATACTCCCGGTAAACTCATCTTAGATAAGTGGTAACTTAAGTCCTCAACCTCATCTTCAGTGCTACACCTCTACTTCATATCTACAATTCACAAGGAAAAGTGTTACTTCCATCTTTATCCATTTTGGGACAAAACTAAAGCTCACTAAAGACAATTTTGAACGTCTTTAATCCATCTCAAATGTAATGAAACACCTTAAAGAAAGGACCAAGGACTAACACCCAACAAACCCAGCTCATAAGACTCAAAAACTTGCTACATCGCGACATAAGAGGAGATAGCACCGTTATCCACGCTAGATAACTATTTTAAGTCCAGGAAACCCACCATATTATGACTCAGACTGAGATAGCATCACAACCCACTGATCATAGCGTCGCTAAAACTGGACAATGGAGAATTTTTCATCCTAACTTTCTTATTTCAGTCATTTAGTCATTCCTCTCTCATCTAAACTTAAACCACAACTTACAAGGGTTGAAAACAAGTCTAAACCTTAACTTAATGCCTCCAAATGGTCAATATGGTCATGGCTTAAAGGATTAATTCCTAAACACCTCAATAGATTAAGGCATTGACCAAACACTTGAATGCAAGCCATTGACTACATACAACACTTGAATGCAAGCCATTGACTACATACAACACTTGAAAGCACCATTAAGCTCTTAATTATCATGTCATCCCCAAGGAAGTCATTCCCACTCTTTAGTTCCAATTCCAAAGAAGATAACCTCATAGAATCTTCAATTTCAATCATTGGTCAAATGGTGAAAGTGTGAAAGTGAAAGTGAAACTCATGGAATGTCCAAATCCAATAACGGTTTGAAGTGATTCTCAAGGATTTTTCTACAAAAAATAAATTGGAATCATTAGGGGGTCGTCTAGGAGTGAACTTTTTCATCCACAACACATCAAAAGACCCTTCTATCATCAAATGGAGAAAACATCTTCAATATCCAATTCCATAATGTTTCCAGTGATTCAAGAGTCAAGTTTTCAATATCATTTGATTAGAATCATAAGGGAACCATTAGAATTGACTCCATTCATCTAAAACTCCTCAAAGAATCCATTTAACATCTAAATGAATCAAGATCTCAATAAATACCAAGTTCTAGGGTTTACAACACCCATTTCATCATTAGAGGTGACGCGAACTCATCCAAAGATTGGATAATGATCATATAATGGTTAAGAATCATAAGCTAACACTTGGGATCCTATGAATTTCCTTTCTTAAAATAGAAAATTCGGATTTGATACTTAAACCCACCAAAAATGGGTTTTCTAGATAGAAAAAGAAGAGTTTATACCTTAGGTTGGTACATAACTTCAAGCACTTGCATAAATCTTCAAAACCAAGCTCAAATCTCCATAGAAGTTTTAGAAATCACCATTATCCTCCTTTCCTTTCTCTGAATTCTCCTAATTGAAGAGAATGGATGAAATCCCCAATTACTACATCTCAACTTACAAGGAATGTCAAAAATGGTCCATAGGGTATGTTCTTCCTACAAACACCACCTAGAAAAACTAATCCTTTAAATGGAAGTATCTAGCTTTGAAATTTTTCCCAAAATAATATAATTCATTTGACCTAGGTCATTGACTAGGTCAACCCTGTAACGCCAAGATACTTTATTATATAATTATAATAAAAGGGTAAATTGGTCATTTTACCTTGTAAGGGTAAAATGGTCTTTTGGACAGAAAAGTATTTGGTTTGAAATAATATTTTGAGTTTTGGACT
Organism: Cichorium intybus; assembly: GCA_023525715.1. NCBI lineage: Eukaryota > Viridiplantae > Streptophyta > Magnoliopsida > Asterales > Asteraceae > Cichorium > Cichorium intybus. The sequence continues at coordinate 477,921 of CM042011.1, read as the reverse complement.
TAAAATGTTATAAAAAACTGATTTTTGGTCGTGTTACCGAAAAAGGGTATTTTGGTCATTTGACCAAGTCAACGACCAATTATGTAAAAATATTGTTGGTTGTGGCCAAAATGTAAGAAATGAAAGTTTTAAAGTAATAAAACTTGATTTTGTGGTCAAAGTTCAAGAAATGGAACTTTAGGACCAAAATTGTAACATTTTATGGTATAAATAAGAGAGAGTTGACTCTCTCTTTGACCAACCAAATGTGCAGCAACGGGAGGAGCTTGGAGGGTGCGATTTCTGCAGGAAATCATGAATTGAAGCAAGGAATTAGAACTATGGCTTGGAATTGATGATTCCTAGGCTTGAAAGGTTAGTAAATTCACTTTCTAGCCAAGTTTTTGAATGTGTTGTTCACGTGATGAACTAAAAACTGAAATTCAGTTGTGAATAAGTGTTGGAATAGCCTAATGCTTCCATTGAGTCATACTAGAAAGGACTTAACTCAATAAAATGGAAGTAGGTTGTTATAATTGATAAATTTGAAGTTTGGGGTTGTTAGAACTAAGAACCCTAATTCTTCATTTTGATTGATTTGGTTGTTTTGGAAGGTGGAAAACCTTGTTAAAGTATAAGGTTTTAGTCCTAGAACAAACCCCAATCGATTAAGGACCTGATTAAGGACTTAATGAGCCAAAACTGCTTGCTACAGTGCATAAATCGCGACTGTCCAGGGGGTCTGCCCAGGCGCAGGGCGCAGTGCGCCCAGGATCAGGGCGGGGTGCGCCTAGGCACAGTGCGCCTGATACCTGGCGCAGTGCGCCTCCAAGCAGGGGCCAGGCAGGGAACTTCCGACTCGCTAACTTTCGTTTGGCTTGTCCGTTTTAGCTCAAATTTGGACCATAGGCTCGTTATGGTCTGAAAAGTTTGGGAAAATATTTAGATTGAGTTTCCGACCCCTCGGGGGCACTGTAGACCGATCCGAATGCCTCGGTGAATAGTAAAATTCATATAAAGTTAGTAAACAGAAAGTTTATTAACTAGGCATTATTTATAACGATATTGTATTGAACTCTAGTGTATTAGAGTCAATGTAGATGATTATTAACCTATTATCATTTGGTATATAAATGGATAAATAGGTATGGGACAAAATGGTTGTGGTGCACGCAAAGGCAAGAAACAACCGAAATTGAAACGCAGCTAGCATCCAGGTGAGTAATCTCACTGATATCATATGTGATATATGATGATTGTATTGTTACAGGTTGGAACGGCTTCGAGGGACGAAAATGACAAGTGTAAAAATATATGTGAAAGACAATACCAGATAAGCCGTGAGTCATTGCGATGACAAGAACGGAGCTGTGAGTCAATACATGTATTTATACACTATGATACGACAATACCAGATAAGCCGTGAGTCTATAATAGACAAGAACGGAGCTGTGAGTCAATAAAATAAAATGACAAGACCGGAACCAGCCGTGAGTCTAGGCAACAGCGGGATTTTCCTGTGAGCCATAATTTATTCTGATAAGTCAAACCAATATATAGACAACAGCGGGCTAACCCGTGAGTCTAGGCAACAGCGGGCTTACCCGTGAGCCATGGTTTACTTTGATGAGCCAAACTTATATAGACAACAGCGGGCTAACCCGTGAGTCTAGGCAACAGCGGGCTAACCCGTGAGCCACGGCAACAGCGGGCTAACCCGTGAGCCATATCTAACCGGTGCAGCCTATACGGCTACGATATTGTTACAGGTACATGGTGCGGCCTTTTGGCTATGATATCGGGTTATTGAACCCAACTGGTACGGCCTGCGGGCTATGATATACATATTGATATTGTTTTGGTGCAGCTTATATAGCTATGACACAGGGTGCGGCTTGAATAGCCATGAAATACGATGCAGTCCATTGTGACTAAGAACCATGGGACAGAAATGGTTAAATATGAGTATATGTGCAAATAACTGACGTGACTTGCTAATTACAGGTTATTGTGATTCAGCCGGTAAGGCTATAGTTTAGGATGTGAGATCCTAGAAGATTTTTGGCCAGCCAGTAAGGCTAGGAGTTTGGATTTGATATCCAGACAAATACATGATTGTATTTTATACGTGTTATTTGCAGGAATAATTACTCACTGAGCTTTGTAGCTCATACCGTTTGTTAAATGTCCCTGCAGGTTAGCATGATACTGGTAGGGGACAAGATAGAGTCCGTGACTTTGAAGTGGGACTCATAGATGCTGTCAGTAGCAGCCCGGCTTTAAAGGAGTTATGGTATTTTTATACTCTCCTTGATACACTTGTACCCGTTTTTATTAAAATATACCCCTTGTTATGGTTTTATGTATTGAAACCTGTGTTTTAAATGAAAAATTTTTCAGGGGTGTTTTTGTTTTAAAAGCCGGGTGTTACAAACCCTAACCCATAGTTTGACAATTTTGCCGAAAATAGTCCTTTTCATTAAAATCTCTATAATTTGGTCCCTAATATTTACTTAAGGAAATGTTTAACTTAATCTAGGTCTCTACTTTAACCCTACATTATAATTCCTTCATTTTGAAAGTCATTGACTAGTCCAAGCTAATTATGACAAGTTTAGCAAAATTGTCAATTTTGGTCTCATCTTAATTTTCTCATTTTTGGTAAAAATGGATTTTTAAATGTTTAGTTAATCATTAAAACTTTCTTTTGGTTCATGGAATTATAATTCTAGTCAAAAGATTAATTTTAAATTTATTATTATTTAATTATTTCTCAAAATAAAACTTATCGATTAAGGCCCAAAACTTCTTGGCCCAAAAATACGGATGTTACATCATGGTTTGGAAATAAGTTATATTGGTAGAGCAAGCAATTTGGCTCAGGTTTTCTGTGCCTAGATTCGCGAGTGTCCTCTTGGATTATCCTAGGCTGAATTTCTTATAACCCGGGCATAGGGTAGAAATATCAGTTCGGAAAGTGTTCTCACGATCCAAGGGGTATCTAGATCTCCACTCAAACCTTACCCATTCTCTAACAATCGAACTGATATTCCTATTTCTGGAGATGGCTGAAACAATCCACGAGATGACCACGAAGTTTGCAAAACTGGAGAACTTTGAAGGCGTTGATTTTAGGCGCTGGAAGAAGAAGATGCGCTTCATGCTGACCACTCTGAAAGCAGCATACATGCTGACTACTCCAAGACCAGCCATGCCTCTTGAAGAGACCAGGAAGAGGAAAAAGTGGGGCAACGATGACTACATTTGCAAATGTCACATTCTGAACGGTATGTCTGATGCTCTATTTGATATCCATGGTGATGCTTTAACTGCCAAGGAATTATGGGACACTCTTGAATTGAAATACATCACGGAGGACGCTTCTAGTAAGAAGTTTCTGGTTAGTGACTTTAATAATTACAAAATGGTTTATTCAAGGTCTGTCACTGAACAATTCAATGAACTGCTTCGCATTTATGGTCAATTTAAACTGCACAAAATGAATATGGATGAATCCATTGCTGTGTCAAGTGTGATTGACAAACTTCCACCATTCTGGAAGCATTTCAAACATAACTTGAAACATCAAAAGGAGGAACTGTCAATGGTTCAACTTGCTAGTCATATCCGCATTGAAGAATCTCTTCATGCGAAGGATGTTGACAAATCTAAAAGGAAGGTTGAACCTGGATAGCCCTCTGTTCATATGGTTGAAAACAAACCAAGGAACCCAAACAACAAAGGACATGGAAAACGTAAGCAGGAACATGTCCCAAATAACTCCAACAAAAAGAAAAAGGATCTGGTTTGTTGGAGGTGCAATAATGTGGGACATTGCAAGCGTGATTGTCGTGTGAACTTAGGAAACAATAATGGTGCTGAAAATAGTAGAGCCAGTGGAAGTGTGAACGGGTCTTTGGGCCAAGTTAAAGGAGGTCAAATTTTGACTAACTTTGATAATTCTAATCAGAATTATATTTATTATGTTTCACTTATTCCTGAAACATTATATGTGCAGGATGATGATGTTGTTTGGTGGATCGACTCTGGGGCAACGAACCATATATGCAAGGATAAACGGTTGTTTGAAACATTAACACCGCTTGAAGATGGATCGGTGCTAAGGATGGGAGACGATTCTTTTATTCCTATTTGTGGTTTTCGTGTCGTGTGTCTTGAATTTACTTCTGGAAAGACTATTACGCTTTTTGATGTTTTGTTTGTTCTTAAGATTCAAAAGAATCTTGTTAGTTCTAGTTGTTTGAATTCTGATGGTTTTAAACAAGTTATTGAGTCGAATAAGTTCATCTTATCTCGTGGTGGAATGTTTATTGGTTTTGGATATTTGAATAATAGAATGTTTCGTTTGAATCTTGTTGACAAATTATTACCTGTTCATAATTCTGCATTTGTATATTCTGCTTGTAATATTGACAAATCTATGTTATGGCATGTAAGATTAGGTCATGTCAATTTTAGAAGGATGCATGAGATGTCAAAAGATGGACTAATTCCAGCTTTTGACATGACTTCTGATAAATGCAAAACATGCATGCTCACAAAAGTGACAAAACAACCCTTTCCTAGTGTTACTAGAAATTCGATTGTTTTGGAACTTGTACACCGTGACCTGTGTAATTTTCACTCTACTCCTTCCTTAGGTGGTAAACGATATGTCGTCACATTCATTGATAAATGTACCCGGTTTTGCTATGTGTATTTGCTTAATGCTAAAAGTGAAGCGTTGGAAAAGTTCAAAATATACAAAATCGAGGTGGAATTGCAATTGGACAATTTGGTTAAGCGTCTTCAGACTGATAGGAGAGGTGAATATATGGATCACATATACTTCCAATCAGTGGGTATCATTCATGAGACCATAGCACCTTACTCGCCTCCACAGAATGGAATTGCTGAACGCAAAAATCGAGTTTTAAAGGAAATGGTAAACTCGATGTTTTCATACTCGGGATGGAGTAATGGATTCTGGGGAGAGGCCATGTTAATAGCCTTCTATTTATTAAATAGGGTTCCAAATAAAAAGAACAAAACAGTCCCATATGAACTTTGGTTCAAGAAAAAGCCGAATTTGAGTTATTTTCGGGTTTGGGGATGTCGGGCAGTTGTAAAACTAACCGAGCCCAAAAGGACAACTTTGGGGGAACGTGGAATAGATTGCATATTCATTAGATATGCGGAACATTCCAAGGCATATAGGTTCTATGTGATTGATTCTAATGATTTGGTATCGGTTCACACCATTATCGAGTCACGAGATGCAATTTTTGATGAGATGTGTTTCTCATCTATTCAAAGGCCTAAGGATCTGAATTTTGGCACTAATGAGGTGCAAAATCCAGAAAATTCAGATGGTGTAAATGGTTTTGTTGAACCAGAAACACGAGAGCTTCGAACGAGCAAAAGAGGCAAAATCCCGAAAAATTTCGGTTTCGACTTCCAAATGTATTTGGTGGAAGGAACTAGGGATGATGAGGTTCTTCAATACTCGTATTGTTACAGTATTGAGGATGATCCAAAGACATTTCAAGAGGCCATGCAGTCTCGAGATGTAATTTTTTGGAAGGAAGCAATTGATGACGAAATGTCGTCAATTCTTGAGAATAACACTTGGGTGTTATCTGATTTGCCTCCAGGTCCTAAACCACTTGGTTGCAAATGGATTTTCAAAAAGAAAAAGAATGTTAATGGGACTATTGATAAGTTCAAAGCCCGGTTAGTCATTCAAGATTTTAGACAAAAACTCGGTGTTGACTATTTCGATACGTATGCTACGGTTGCACGTATCTCTACTATTAGATTGTTGATAGCCTTGGCAAGCATCCACAATCTGATCATTCATCAAATGGATGTGAAAACAACCTTTTTGAACGGTGAACTGGATGAGGAAGTTTATATGAAACAACCGGAAGGTTTCGTTATGCCCGGTAAAGAGCATATGGTATGTAAACTTGTGAAATCTTTGTACGGGTTGAAACAAGCACCCAAGCAATGGCATCAAAAGTTTGATGAGGTTATTTTGTCCTCTGGTTTTAAGATAAACCAAAGTGACAAATGTGTTTACAGTAGATTCAATGATGCTACTAGTGTTGGAGTGATCATTTGCTTATATGTGGATGACATGTTGATTTTCGGTACTAACCAAAATCAAGTAGATGAAACAAAGAAACTGTTGTCATCCAAGTTTTCCATGAAAGATTTGGGAGAGGCTGATGTGATTCTTGGAATAAGAATTAAGAGGATGAACAAATGTTTGGTAATGACTCAAAGTCATTATATTGAGAAAATTCTCAAGCGGTTTAATTTTGCCGATTGTTCACCAGTGAGCATACCCATGGATCCAAGTGTGAAATTGATGGAGAACAGAGGAACTCCTATTTCACAATTGGAATACTCTAAGGCCATTGGTAGCTTGATGTATGCTATGACAAGTACCAGGCCTGATATTGCTTTTGTTGTGGGAAAATTGAGCAGGTATACTAAGAATCCTAATGCTCAACATTGGCAAGCAGTGAATAGAGTATTTAAGTATCTCAAGGGAACCATGGATTACGGATTGAGTTACTTGGGATATCCTTCAGTCTTGGAAGGACATTCTGATGCAAGTTGGATAACCAACCTGGAGGATCATTCCTCAACAACTGGTTGGGTATTCTTGCTTGGGGGAGGTGCTATCTCCTAGGCTTCTAAGAAGCAAACTTGCATTGCAAAAACAATGGAATCTGAGTTTATTGCATTAAGTTCTGCTGGTAAAGAAGCTGAATGGTTAAGGAACTTGGTCTATGAGATTCCTTTGTGGTATAAACCTTTAACACCTATTTCTATTCGTTGTGATAATGATGCCGCTCTAGGCAGGGCTTATACTCAAGTGTGTAATGACAAGTGTCGACACTTAGGTGTCCGACACAGTATGGTTAGAGATCTAATCATGAATGGTGTAATTTCGATTGAGTATGTGAAATCGCAACACAATTTGGCAGATCATTTAACTAAGGGTTTGCCAAGAGACTTAGTGCACAAGTCTGCAATTGGGATGGGATTAAAGTCCATCTAATTCTGTAATGCTGAGACACCCAATTCCCTTCTAATATGACATTAGGAGCTTAATTCAATGTGGAAAGCTCACACTTATAGATTGGAACACATGGCGTATTCATCCCAGGTAATGTGTTCGGTTCTACAGTTGACCAGTTTGAAGTTTAACTTCTTAATAATTCATTTGATTAAATGTATGTGCAGATACATGGAAAGGAGTTACCTACGTGATTGTGAAGTGTAGCCGCACTTCAAGAGGTTGTGGACTTGGCCTTGATACGATCATGAGACGATTAGGACACACGGCTTTATAATAGTGTCAATTTGTATTTTGCTCGAAAGGTCGATAAACAAGTATGTATTTTACCTTCTGGTATTCAAATAGGTTGATGGGTTCAATTCTTAGAACACTCTGATTCTCGAGTATTTGTAAGTGTATTATACTAAGTGGAAATTCAATTGTTTCGACATTTTCATTTATGTACTGGTTTGGTTTGTTTTGATAAGTTATGTTTGTTCAAGGGTTACACTAAAATACGGGAGGATTGTTGGTGATTTTAGTGTCACCAAGTCATTTTATGTAATTGGAACTAACATATGAGCCAATGGCTATTTAGTTTGTACTCTAATATATGTTCGGGGATGTGCGGAGTGCATGCATGTATGAGATCGAATAAATAGCCGGTTCGACGACAAGTCGGGGTCGAGGGGCAGCGTCCCTCGTGGGGTTTGGGGCAGCGCCCCAAAAGGTCTTCGGAATTTACAAGTAGGTACATAGTGGAAAATCGTATTTCTTGAGGGTGATTATGGTAAAACTAACTAATTTCGTTAGTTTTGAAAACCATTAAATCATTCATAAATTCGTAACTTGTTACCAAAGAAACCGATGACGACAACCCTAAAGCCTATGACGGCCAACCTTAGATGAAACCCTTTTCCACTCGTTTATTATAAATACGGTTCTCCTCGTTGAGGAAAAAAACACCTTTTAGCTCTCATTTCATCAAAACTCTCTCAGATCTCCATAGCAATTTGGCTCAAGTTTTCTGTGCCTAGATTCTTGAGTGTCCTCTTGAATTATCCTAGGCTGAATTTCTTGTAACCCGGGCATAGGGTGAAAATATCAGTTCGGAAAGTGTTCTCACGATCCAAGGGGTATCCAGATCTCCACTCAAACCCTACCCATTCTCTAACATTGGGAAATTTTATATGACTAGTAACCAGTTACATCTCGCTTGCATGTTAGTCATCTTTTATTACTTTAATTCCCAATAACAATGATCCTCATTTTGTTGAAGATTTTAAATACATCAACCTAATTGGAATGCAATGCAAGATCACTACAAAGTTATTGGCTAATCGAATTGCAACACAATAGTTGGTTTGGAACAATATGCTTTCGTCAAAGGTAGACAAATTCTTGATGGGCCACTTATAGTGAATGAATTGTTAGATTGGTACAAGAGAAGCAACAACCATCTTATTATGATTTTCAAGGTTGATTTTGGGAAGGCATACGATTTGGTGTCTTGAATATTTTTGAAGCAAATGTTTGAATTCATGAGGTTTGGCTCGAAATGGTGTTGTTGGATTATAGAGTGCTTGTGGTCTTCCAGAGCTTCAGTTTTGGTTAATGGAATCCCTTCATGAGAATTTTATGTTGAGCGGGGATTGTGATAGGAAGAACTATTATCTCCTTCTATTTTTGTATTAGTGATGGAAGTATTTAACGTGGCTATGAAAGATGTCGCTGCACGGGCGTTTTATCGTGGTCTAAAGGTGAAGACAAACGGCATGTGTATTTCTCATATTTTTTTATGTTGAGGATGCTCTCTTTTTAGAGCAACAGTCTTGTGATAATACATATAACATGATTATAGTGATGGTTATATTTCATTAACCAAAACATAAAATAGCGGAAGCTTAAACACAGATCTAGAACTCGAATCTGATAAAAGAAACAAACAATAGAAAAGAAGAATGCATACCTGCTTCCATTGAAACTTTTGGATCTGATGAGTGAGATTAGTTTTCCAGTTGATCTCGAAACCTCTCTCTAAACCCTCAGCAAATAAGACCCACGAATTTATGTGTGTATTTTCGTATATGGTATTTTGCTAATCATCACGTGTTTTATATCGATGGAGATATAACCGAATGTGAGAGTTTTAAGGGATAGAGATGAGTTTGATTCAACCGGGAACTCATCCCACAAGATAAACATTGGATAGGGTTTATCTATTATTCAAAATCAGTCCATCAACAATTTTAAATAACATTATTTATTAAATCCGAAATTAATGATAACAATATATTATTAGATATTAAATGGTCCCATAATTATCCAACAATCTCCCACTGGACCACGAATATCTAAATGTACATATAACAATATAAGCGCTTCAAAATATGTTATCATAACATTGGTACCCTCAAACAATCTCGTCCATTAATCACAACAGTATAGGATCAAAGCAGTCTTTGTTACAATTTACGTAACTAAACCCATCAATGGTCACATATACAAATATGATTAAATGACATAGATTAAACATAAATGTGTGGTTTTGAAATCGAATTAAATTTCATGTGAGTCCCTATTTACTTTGAAGTGAGATCAAACTTCAAATAAGTGCAAATAATAATGAATGAACTGAATTCTTAATTCTGTACAGAAATAAACAATTGTTCGTAAACAAAATATAAAGCACCAAACTAAAATGCAAAACTCCTACTAAAACAAAATATCATCAATCTTTGTCACACCCATGTGTGTAGTATGCTCATGAAAGACCTTGGGAGGTAATCCCTTCGTGAGCGGATCCGCTATCATGGAGTTTGTCCCGATGTGCTCTATTGAAATCTTTCCATCTTGCACTCTTTCTTTAACAACCAGAAACTTAATGTCAATATGCTTTGACTTAGTAGAACTTCTGTTGTTGTTGGAATATAACACTGCTGATTTATTGTCACAATACATCTTCAATGGTCTTTCAACACCAATAATACGCAGCCCCGTGACAAAATTCCGCAGCCATATCCCATGATCTGATGCCTCAAAGCATGCTACAAATTCTGCTACCATGGTGGAAGAAGTTGTCAAAGTCTGCTTACAACTCCTCCATGAAATAGCTCCTCCAGCTAACAGAAAGATATAGCCTGATGTGGACTTGAGACTGTCTTGGCATCCAGCAAAATCAGAATCAGAATACCCAATGATCTCCAATACATCTGATTTCTTGTATGTCAGCATGTAGTCCTTTGTTCTCTATAGATATCTCAGAACCCTTTTGGCTGCTTTCCAATGGTCCATACCAGGATTGCTTAGATATCTTCCCAACATCCCTACAATAAATGATATATCGGGACGTGTACTCACTTGAGCATACATAAGACTCCCAACAACTGAAGCATAAGGAATCTTTTGCATCTCTCTAACCTCAAGGTCATTTTTAGGGCATTGATCGAGACTAAATTTGTCTCCTTTAGAAACAGGGGTGTCTCCTGGTTTACAGTTTTGCATGCCAAATCTTTCAAGGATCTTTTCAATGTAGCCTTTTTGCGATAATCCAAGAATTCCACGAGATCTGTCTCGTTGAATCTGAATTCCTAATACAAAAGAGGCTTCCCCAAGATCTTTCATTTCAAAATGATTTGAAAGAAATCTCTTGGTTTCATATAGAAGTCCTAAATCATTGGTGGCAAGCAAGATGTCATCAACATACAAAACCAGAAAAATATATTTGCTCCCACTGAACTTGTGATATACACAATCATCTACCACATTTGTCTCAAAACCAAAAGAGACAATAATTTGATGAAACTTATGGTACCACTGGCGGGATGCTTGCTTGAGTCCATAGATAGATTTATTTAATTTGCAAACCATATTCTTCGAATCTTCAGAGATAAAGTTTTCTGGCTGCACCATATATATTGTTTCCTCAATGTCACCATTGAGAAATGCTGTCTTAACATCCATCTGATGTAACTCAAGATTATAATGTGCAACTAGTGCCATGATCAACCTAAAAGAGTCTTTCGTAGAAACTGGAGAGAAAGTCTCTTTAAAGTCAATTCCTTCCTTTTGAGTAAAGCCTTTAGCTACAAGACGCGCCTTATGTCTTTCCACATTACCCTTTGAATCCATTTTGGTTTTAAAAATCCATTTACAACCAATAGGTTTCGAACCTTTTGGTAATGGGACAAGATCCCAAACTTTATTGTCTTGCATAGACTTATACTCCTCATTCATGGCATCAATCCACTTTTGAGAATTAGAACTTTGCATGGCTTGAGAGAAATTGATTGGATCATTTTCAATCATTCCAACTTGTTCATCGTTTTCTTGGAGATATACATAATAATCAGAAGGAATTGCATCTCTCTTTTCTCTAGTGGATCTCCTAAGTTGAGGTTGTTGAGGTTGTTCATTATGAATAGGAGGGTGAATAACATTGTCATTTTGAGGTTCATGATTTACTTCTTCATCAATAGGCACAGAAAACTGTATACTATCAGAAGCAACAATAGGAATTGAGATTGATTCCTCCTCAAAGACAATGTCTCTGACCTTATTTCTCCCCCCAAACTCAACATCCTCAAAGAACGTTGCAGTTCCCGTTTCAAAAATTGATTTTGTCACGGGATCATAAAATTTATAGCCCCTGGATCGTTCAGAGTAACCAATAAAGTAGTTGCTAACAGTTTTGGAGTCCAATTTCTTTTCATTTGGCCTATAAGGCCTTGCCTCAGCTGGACATCCCCATATATGTAAATGCTTTAAACTAGGCTTTTTACCGGTCCAAAGCTCATATGGAGTTTTATTAGCCGCTTTAGTTGGTACTCTATTGAGAATGTAAGCTGCGGTCTTAAGTGCTTCACCCCAGAGTGACTCTGGTAAGGTAGAGTGACTTATAATACTCCTCACCATATCCTTAAGAGTCCTGTTGCGTCTTTCAGATACACCATTCATGCTAGGTGAACCTAGCATGGTGTATTGTGGGACGATTCCACATTCCTCTAGGAATTTAGCAAAAGGTCCTGGACGTTGTTCACCTGAACCGTCATATCTACCATAGTACTCACCACCACGGTCAGATCTGACACATTTAATCTTTTTATCGAGTTGATTCTCAACTTCCAATTTAAAAGATTTGAACGCGTCCGGCGACTGAGATTTTTCATGAATAAGATATAGATACCCATAACGTGAGTAATCGTCTATGAATGATATAAAATATTGTTGACCATTCCAAGAAGCCGAAGGGAATGGTCCACAAATATCAGTATGAATCAATTCTAAGACATTTGAAGACCTATTGGCATCTAATCTTTTAATTTTCGTCTGTTTTCCCTTGATACATTCAACACAAATATTAAAATCTGTGAAATCAAGGTTACTCAACACGCCATCTGACACAAGCCTATCAATTCTTGGTTTTGATATATGACCTAAACGCTTGTGCCATAACGTTGCTGAATTTTCTTTATTTAATTTTCGTTTAGTACCGCGTGAGTCTACATGCAAGGTTTCATTATATGAAGTAACAACATTAAGCATATATAATTTGTCACAAAACGTTAAAGAACCGGTACCTATAATATTCGAATTTAAAGACAAATTAAATTCTCCATTTCCAAAAGAACAAAAGTAACCAGAATTATCCAATTTAGAAACAAAAACCAAATTCCGTCTAAAAGACGGTACAATACAAGTGTCTTGAAAATCCAAATAAAAACCAGATTCTAATAATAAACGAAATGTGCCGACTGCTTTAACTTCAACCTGCTTTTCGTCACCCACATAGATGTATCTTTCAGCATCACTTGGTTTTCGGTAGTTCAGGCAACCCTGCATAGAAATACTTACGTGAGTAGTAGCACCAGAATCTATCCACCAAGTATTTCTAGGTACAGAAACTAAATTAATTTCAGAACAGACTAAAGCACGAATTATACCTTTTTTAACGCGCCAAGCATGGTATTTCGGACAATCCGGCTTTATATGACCAGGTTCTTCACAAAAGAAGCATTTTGGAGGCCCCGAATGTTGTTTCTTTTTATCATTTCCTAAATGCGGTTTCTTTTGTCCTGGTCCCTTAGGAGCAGCTTCTTTCCTCTTTCTTTTGCCCTTATCTTTAGAGGTACTAGCCAAATGAGCACTTTCAGTCGTTTCTTGTTTCATCCTCTCCTCTTCTTGCACACAAAAAAAATGAGCTCATTAAGAGTCCATTTGTCCCTTTGGCAGTTGTAACTAACCTTGAACTGATTAAATTGTGCAGGAAGGGAAATCAACACCAAATGCACTAGAAAATCATCCGAAATGTCTAGCTTTAGTGCCTTGAGTTTTGAAGCAAGATGAGACATCTCCATGATGTACTCCCTGATGTTTCCTTTGCCTTTATACCTCATTGAAATCATCTTTTGCAAAAATGTACTTGTTTCAGCCTTATCATTTTTAGCAAAACGTTGTTCAATTTCAGCAAGAAACTCTTTAGCCGTAATAGCTTGCTCATTTGTGCCTCTAAAGGCCTCTGGAACGCCGCGCTTAATGATCATCAGACTCATGCGGTTTGAGCGGTCCCATTTTTCATGGTCCCTCCTATCATCAGAAGTACTTGCAATAGTGATGATAGGTTGCTCTTTCCGAAGTGCAAGGTCGAGATCCATGCAGCCGAGAACTAACATAATGTTCTCTTTCCATTCCTTAAAGTTAGTCCCGTTCAGTACGGGAATGTGATTCATGTTGGAAGATATTATTGCACAATTCATATTTGCTGTATTTGAGAACAAAAAAAAAATTATATTAATTTTATGCTCATTACACCGTAATTTATAATCAATAAATTCAATTTATGACAATATCACAAGGTATCAACACAACATTAATATCAAGTCTTTGGACAGTAATATTAACTTGCAACAGATAAATTGTTTTAGTGATAAAACATCGACAATAAATCATGTCAATTAATAAGCCCCTCTTTGGATTGACTTATAAATCACATGAAACCAAATAATTGTCACATGTTTACCACCACATATGTGTTTGTCCGACCAAATATTAACCTACCTTTGGGTCGATTAATACCCGCATTGACAAACACATAAACCGCAAAATTTAAAATTCTTTGTAAATTAATTTTCACAAAAGAGACCGCTTTGGCGATATATTGTGTCAATTGATTTACTGAGAAAATTAATTATGTCATAACTGAAAATATTAATTCATATAAACTGTATCACAAAATTTCATAAAAAGAAAATAATACGAACAAAAAAAAAAATATCTCACACAGGTGGGATTATATCAACAATTAAAACACATTCATACGAACAATAAATACCAAATGAGATGATCGTTCTGTCATGTGCTTCAACATGCAACCCTTTATTATTATTTCAATTAAATCGGTTATGACGCTATTATTCAAATAACTTTGCATAACTTAGAGATATATATGTGTTGCATTGTATGAAGAAACAAAGAATATTATTAAATAATTTTGATATGATGGTATTGTGTGGTCACCGTCTAAATCACATAAACAGTAATAAGTATATCTTATAGTCCTACAAGGCCTAAGTATTAAAGTATACATAAAACGAAAAGTTGGTTTCATAGAGCAGACAAAATTTTCTTTCAAACAAATTGCATTAAAATATAATATATGTACGAAAACATGAGTTTGACGAATCATAGATCTTGTCACTGTTTTTGATGTAATCAAACAGTAGCAAGAAAGACCTTAGGTTTTTTTTTTTTTTTTTTTTTTTTTTTTTTTTTTTTGGTAACCGAGGACCCCACCCGACCCATCCTTTGGATGACCCTGATGAAGCAACCTCGGGGCCCACGCACACCTGGCAGCAGGGTGGTCCGGGTCAATCACCTACGGGGGTAGAGAGGTGGCCAGTGGCCATCCCCTGATTGAAACCTAACACTCCCTATGGGGAAAGGGAGGGAGTGGGATTAGAACTTGGAACCTCTTTATGGGGGAAGAAAAAGAGTCATAAGCCTTATCCACTAGGCCATCAGGGTGATGGTTGACCTTAGGTTAGGTTATACAGCATAGAGAGCAAAAAGTATATATATATATATATATATATATATATATATATATATATATATATATATATATATATATATATATATATATATATATATATATATATATCCCTCATGTAAATTGAAAAACACACTGGTAAACACAAATACCCAATAGATAAAACACTGCAAGTACAATAAACATAGGACTTAAAATATGTTTCATACGACTCAAACCAACGGCTCATTCAGAGACAACCAAAACATGTAGTTGATTCGCACAACACCAGCAAAATACAATTACGCATAGTATCGCACTCCAGCAAAAGAAACACAGGTAAAACCAGGTTTGTTTAATTCAAAAAAAAAAATAGTTTTACAGGTATTAAGCCAACCAAAAAATCTCAAAGTCTTTAAAAAAAATTATTTTCTAGTAACATATCCGAGCAAAGCTCTGATACCAATTGATGGTTATATTTCATTAACCAAAACATAAAATAGCGGAAGCTTAAACACAGATCTAGAACTCGAATCTGATAAAAGAAACAAACAATAGAAAAGAAGAATGCATACCTGCTTCCATTGAAACTTTTGGATCTGATGAGTGAGATTAGTTTTCCAGTTGATCTCGAAACCTCTCTCTAAACCCTCAGCAAATAAGACCCACGAATTTATGTGTGTATTTTCGTATATGGTATTTTGCTACTCATCACGTGTTTTATATCGATGGAGATATAACCGAATGTGAGAGTTTTAAGGGATAGAGATGAGTTTGATTCAACCGGGAACTCATCCCACAAGATAAACATTGGATAGGGTTTATCTATTATTCAAAATCGGTCCATCAACAATTTTAAATAACATTATTTATTAAATCCGAAATTAATGATAACAATATATTATTAGATATTAAATGGTCCCATAATTATCCAACATATAGTTTTGTGCTATTTTCTGCTTGCTTCTGGCGGTTAAAAATAAATATTCAAAATCCGAAGTTGTACAGTGTTGGGATGACATATGGCGATCTTCATTCTATGGCAGGTTGTGATTATGAAAATATGCTTTTTCATTGTCTTGGTATCCCTGTGGGCGCAAATATGTCTCGGTGGTGAGTTGGGATGTTCTTATGGAGAGATTTTGAAAAAAAAGTTCCATTTGGAAGGTTAAAATGTTGTTGATAGGAAGGTGTAACACGTTAACCAAATTGGTTTTCGGAGCTCTTTGGGATACACCTTGTCTTTTTTTTTTTTTAAATGTGGGTTGAAGTTTGTAACATGTTGGAATTTTTGAGAGCTAGATTATTTTGGGGTGAATGGGTGGATAGTCTTATGTGAATCTCCAACAAGAAGTTGACTTTGGAGGCAATTCTCATATTTGTTGGAAAGCGTTGGTTTTTGGCTCGCGGAAAATGAGAAAGGATTCGATTTTTGGTAGTACAACTGTTGTTTCATTTAATTGATATGTGCATAGGCATCGTAAACTAAAGGATAGTTGGGTTTCTTAGATTCATAACCTATTTATGACGATCCACCAATAATGTTTGTTTTTCTAGTTTTTTGCTGGTTTCAATATATTAAGCCGTTCCAAAAAAAATGTAAATTATATATGAATACGAAGTCTAATATAATGAATATTAATGAGTTTTGGCAAATTGTATACTTGCTTACACCCTTATTCTACATAATCTAAAACTTTGTTATTTAAAAATAGTAGCAGCAACAATACCTCAATCTCATAAAAAAGTTGTAGCGGGAGGGGTGTAACTTGTAAGACATTAAGGGTCGAAATTCTTTCCATAGATGACCTACAACACAATATATATGTTATCACTTGAAACCCTTAAAATGGTTCAAATAACTTTCAAGTTTTATGCATATAACCCAAATCACTCAGATCATCTCATTCATCAAATCAATCCTTTTATGACAAATAAAAACAAGCTTGATATTATGAAGAACCAACGTACAGACAAGGAAACCACAAGGACTGTGAGTCATTTTTTGCAAAACTTGGACGCAATGTGTGAATTTCAATTGACCACATGGGCCATTTCTGTACTTTAGTCTAATTAAAATAGATATATTATATATATATATATATATATATATATATATAATAGATGGTACCAACTTATTTAAACGTTCATTAACACCTCCTTTACGGACAAGTGTGTATGCTTTTCACCTTATCGGTATATAGCAAGACTTACTAGCAACTTAGTTCTTGATGTAAACGAACAGAACAAGGGTTGGATCATTGTGATTAACCCAAAAATCGTGTGATTAAACATATTTTTTCATGGCTTTTCTCAGATCAAAAGCAACCCCAAACAAATCACTTCTTGCGTACAAATGTAAGGTATATTAAGAGTACACCTCTATATTTATAAAAGGAAAAGCACATCTGTTTGGCCTTGATATTTGATGTGGGGAAAGGATGAGAAACAGTCAGGTTAGAGCAGCACAAACCGGATCTTTTTTCAATCCGAACCGGTTCGGTTTAAAGTCAAAACCAATTTGGGTTAAGACTGGATTCAAATGAAATATAGAAACAGGTTTGGAAAAATAACAATTTTTTTACATATTTGTTTTAGTTTATTAGTTAGAAAAAAAAAATTGCAATGCATCTGGAAGTCTAAAAGCAGAAAACAAAGCAAATCTAATGCAAAATACATTGCCGGTTGGTTGTTTATTATTCGTCAATGTTGTTAT
This sequence comes from Cichorium intybus, assembly GCA_023525715.1. Taxonomy (NCBI): domain Eukaryota; kingdom Viridiplantae; phylum Streptophyta; class Magnoliopsida; order Asterales; family Asteraceae; genus Cichorium; species Cichorium intybus. Next base: position 460,128 of record CM042011.1, on the reverse strand, counting down.
GTTATGTGGCAAGTTGTTCCGTGGACCAACAATCTCATAGCTATTTCTTACTTGTATATTTGTTGTCCGGCCTTGTCAAGTTTGCCTTTAAGTGGCCAAATATGTTGTATCAGCCAAGTAGTGCAACTTCCCACCGATATGAGGCGAGTATGGTAGCAAATGAAGGGTAAGATGGTTTGGTCAAAAAAACGATTGGCAAACTGGATCCAAACCAGACTAAATGGTGAAAATGACTGAACTGGTTTCCAACATTGGATTTTCAAACCAAACGGATTCTTTGTGCAGCCAGCCAGGTCAAGTGACAAGAAGGAAAGGCATGGCAGGTGGAACTCTCCCAAGTTGTCTTTGGGAACTACTAACTAGAGAGTAGTCCCTGGATATTAAATAAAACATCATATCCACCCACCCCAAAACATTAAACATTAGGAAGCCAAAAATGTTTTATCTGCCAAATTTGAGCCCTGAAATATAAAAGACTTGTATCAAAGGAATATACTATACTATATTTGTTGTAGATAAAAAAGCGCCTATACATATATAACTTAACAAAAATATAAAAATATCACAAACATCAACTAAGAGGAGGAGGAGGGACTAGGGAGGGGTCAATCTTCTACACGTTGGATCTCACCCATCATAATACGATTGCTGGTAACCTTAAATCCAAGTAAAGCTGGGTCTATTTGCCTCCCCTTTTTACCTTTCTTTTTCCCACCACCTTTGCCCCCAGCTCCATCCTCTGTATCCAAGGGCGGCTTCTTAACATTATTATTATTGCTTTTAAGCATGTCGCTGAAAGAAGCCGTCTCTGACACATCAGCATCGCTCAACGATGATGTTCTCCTAAACCGACCACCCCCACCCATCATCATCATGTTTTCACTCACTTCTGCCTCTCGTCTTCCACCTATGAAAACAATAACTATATCAATCATATAAACAAAACAAAACAATATAAATGAATCATGTTCATACATTTGTAGATAATAATAATATACCTTCGTCTCTTCCTCTAGATTGCAGCTCACTTAACTCTTCATGGGATGAAGATGCCCGTGACACTGACACTGACACTGGTGGTCGTCTCGACCCCCTGCACACCACACCTCAATATAACAAACCAATACCAACATACACAAACTCTTCAACTCATTATCACAAAACTCAAATACCAATATATAAAAAACTTCTCACACACTCGCATAAGAAGCTACAGCATATCTTGCATCACATAAAGAGCTACTAAATACACCACAAGACATGAGCAACTTATCATAATTGCCGATTGCACACACCATATACATGGTCACTTCTTAAAGGCAGTATGAGATGCATAAGCTATTTAAATTAAAGGTATTAAATAAATTTTGACTAGAATAATAATCTTAAAGGTTTGTCTTCTCTTACCGATCTTTAACCTCAACTGCAAGAGACTCGGTAGCTCCAACCTTGTCGTTGTACAACCCACCTGAAATCATATCATAAATATTTACCACACGAAAAATAAACCCTTCACAAAGGGAAAACCAATATAAAATTACCAAAGACAGCAACATTATTTGGCATTTCCCCATGGCCTATAATATCTTGTTGAGCTTCTGCAGGTACACCCTTCACCATGCCACCTTCACTTTTAATTAAATTTCTGCCTGAATTACCAATGCCAGAAAAGAATTGACTTGCTCCATCTATTGTCTCATCAACCAACCGTCCATGTGACATGGCGCCTGGGTTAGAGCCATAAGAAAATGGGTGATTAGGCCCAACGTCTTCATCAATTGTATTTGTTGCAGGATAACATCCAAAACCTTGCCTACTTTCAAATCGTTTCACATCCAATGCTTCATTATTGTCTGGTTGGTTCTGATGAAGTAGTTCCATAAGCAGCCTCTTTGAAGGCTCATCGTTGGATCCGGCAGACATCCAAAGACTTGGATCTGCTGAAATCCTTCTACCCTCCTTCTCTCTTTTCTGCCTTCCATTATCAATCTGCAGCTGTTGAATCCTTGACTCCATCCACTCCTTTTGATTTTGCCCGTTATTGCTTTCAGACCAACCTCCCTCCACACCACCCATATGAAACCGATTTGCGGCCAAGGGATGCTCAGGAGAAAACCCACCTACTTGATTTGAATGATGCAATGGAGAAGTGAAATCCTGCGCCCGGCCCATGGAGTTCACATCAATGTTCATTGCACCAGGCATCCGCAATGAGCGTTCAAATTGGTTATAAACACCCTGCTGCTCAAGTCTTTCTTGCATAGAAACATGACTCAACTCCTCTGTTTGTAGTCTCTGCTGTTGCTGATAAACATCTAAAGGACTCAGGCCACTGGAATTAACCCGGCCAGCGTTTCTTAGAAACTGAGTGGATTCATCAACAGGCCAGACAGAACCAAGACGCCTCTCTTCTTCCATCTCCATCCTCTGCCTTAACCCCAATGGCATCTGCCTCCCTTGAAACTGCTCCATCTGCCCATGCTTTGCATGTGCCATCATCTCCAACAGATCATTTGGACGCCCCACCTGACCATGACCATACTTTGCTTGGATCAGATGCTCTATCGATGGGTCAACATGTTGTGAACGCTGGTGCAGTTCATTTAAGATCTGATGCTTCAAAAGAATCTGATCAAGCGCGTTATTGGATCTTGCAACATCAGCCCGTGATTGTACACGCATCTGGTTTTGGGCCAACTGTTCAAGAAGCAGCTGTCGAGATTGCTGCTCCTTAAGTAGCATTTGCTGCTGTGCCTGCAATTGTTGCTGCTGCTGAAGCTCAATTCGCCTCTGCTGCTGCAACTGCAGGGCCATAAGATGATCCAGACTTTGACCTGACAACTGTTTTGGGTTCATATGAGGTCGACCTTGAAATGATTCGTTCAAATGAGGATGAGATGCCAGCAGATTATGTTGTTGGAGCAGCTGTTGTTGAATTTGGTGAGCCCTGAGTTTCTCTGATAAATCAAAGTCGTTAGTCTCTTGATCCATGGCATTTCTTCTATAAATATCAGACCATGCATCGCCAGAATGAGCAGGATCAGGGATTGTGTTGAAAGGAGAAGACCTCTGACTTGGTGAATTCACAAACTGCTGCTGAATACCGCCAGCCATAGATGGCTGATCATTCCTTAAACTTGAACCTTCAAGCTCAGACCATAACAATCCGAAAGGGTGCATCTTATTATGTGTGCCAGGTTCAATCAAATTGGTTGCAACAGTTTGGTTGTTCATAAATTTTGCTGCAGAGTCACTGCTGCCAGGTCTTCCTGGGAAAACAATTTCTGCAAGAGAGAAACAAGATGAAGGTTAAACTAGAATAGAAAAGCAGACAGAAAAGAAAGAGCAATGCAATTAACCTTCGTCATGACCCTCTGAGTTAAAATGTTGCTCATGCTTTCTTGACAAACCATTAAACTCAGGCAATTGCCAGTGCTGATTATCTGGTGCAGATAAAAAGCCCATCTCAGAAACAGGGGCAGCTGCAGAGACATTAACATCCTGGAAACCATCAGACTTACTGGTGGCGAAATCATGAGCAGCAATTAAGTGGGGCATAACATGACCCAGCTCCATGAAAGGAACTTCATCCGGTGCATCTGCCACTCGAACAGGCAAATCAGCCCCAAAAAATCCTTGCTCAAACCATGAAATGATGTCAACCCCAAGAAATGGTCCCTGGATCTCCCCTTGAGGATCACGATAGTAAAGACTTAACTCCTCAGGCATCATGTCCCTGCTGCTTAATTGTTCATTCTCCAAGGGCTGCATATTTCTTGCCCAATATTGCTCAGAAGACGGATTAACAAATACAGAGTTCGATTCATTGACAACATTTGAGCTGATACCAAATGAAGACGGCTGGACATTATCTAACGCTCCTTGCCCCATAGAAATCAAATCTGTGCTGTCAAGATTAGAAGCTGTATCATGACTGCGGTTAGTAATACTGCTGTTTGACCTTGTTTCCAATGCATATGACTCCATCTTTGAAACCATCTCAGGGGATCTTTGCTCTTGATCCCAATGATCATCTCGCCCTGAAATGTTTAAATTATCATCACTGATTACCGACAACTAGTAGAGGTGATGGATCAGAGCTGGTTAGTTACTCACCCTCTTTTGTTTTTAATCTCTGGCTATCAAAGCGTGAAGTATTTTGATTTGGGTCAATCATATAGTCCACTGATGGAAGGATGTCATCTTTCCCGTTGGTGGATGTCAAATCCACGACATCTAATTGAGGATAAGCGTATAAAACTTCTTAGATAAAAAAAACACCCAAAAGACAGGGAAAAAATAGTTTTGTATCCATAAGCTCCAATACCTGTAATATTCTCAAATGACCCGATATTTCTCGACCTATTGGCCAACAACTCACTACCAGTGACTTTTCCCTTGGATATATCACCAAGGATGGCCTGAGAACATTGCATGCACTTATCAATTCAACGAGATAAAATATGCAAGTTTTACTGACAAAAAAAAAAAAATATATAGAAAAACGAAAACATTACCTCCTCTTCTGCATCAGGAGCAACAAAGGCAAGAGGTTCTAGTGCAGCTACTTGGGTAATGGGAGGAACTTCCTGAAGCGTTTCGGGCAAGTTAGCAAAAGAAGGGTCAAGCTTCTGTGTACGGTATATGTCAAGAAGCTTTCCCCTTGGATACAAAAACATATCTCCAAGGGAAACACCAGGAGGCTTCCCAGGCACACCTTCCATGGATGAAGGCCTTACAACAACACCACTTGATCTGCCACGTCCAACAGTAAAGCCCATGTTCGAGCCCTCAACCCTCCCTTTCTCAACCCCAAATCCAGGTGCAGCACGAAAGGATCCTGCTCCACTGTCCATTCTGTGACGTGGCCTCCACTTGTCACGTGAATCTGGATCACGCTCACCAACCACTCTGGCATGTGCTTCACCCTGAACATCTTCCTTCTCTGCATCTGTCCTCTTTTCCTTTTCTTTCTCATCTGGGCCCCATCTGGATGACCATTTGCTATCACGCCTTCCCTCATGCCCACTGGTACGGTTACCGACATCAAGCCACCTGTCAGAGGAGGGAGCTCTGTTATTATCAGAGGCATCCCTTGCCACATCAGCACGGCGGTTGTCAGGTTTCCTGCGGTCTCTTCTACCGAGTAACCCTGTTTCTCTTTCTTCTTCACGCCAGCGGCGCCCGCTTTCTGTTTCGGTTGCGGTCTTCCTCCAATCTTTCTTGTCATCAGATCCATCTGAACGCCATGCCTCCTTCACACTTGAATCAGCAGAACTCCCGAGGGAGAGGGAACTTGGTGCACGCATTTCCTATAGACATAATAACATAAGACATAGTTTTCGCCATTTGGATACAGATGTCATATGCCAAACAGAGTAACTTGTTATTCAACACTCACCATCTTACTCTCTCCTGGTTTAGAATAGAGCCACTGAGGAGACAAGGGGATGCTGCTGTCCAAAGCTGCTTGATCTTTAAATTGAGCAAAGCAAAAAAATTGTTTAGTCGAGAAAAAAAAAAAAAAAAAAAAAAAAAAAAAAAACTGGAGGAAACCTAGTAAATCAAAGAAAACACTCCCAAAACTGTTCGCTTTTTGATCAGATATTATAGACCACAGCCTATGTATAAAAGATACCTTTGTAATCATAACCGCTCATCTTGTCTTCACTGTTCCCTCCAGAAGCTTCCACTGTCATGACATGATTGCATGTTAAAGATAGAAAATGGGCACATGTGTTGTGGCAATTTTGCAATGCAGGAGTAAACATCCAGATATATAAGAAACTGTAAAACAAAACTTGCATAACTGGAAATCTAACAAACAATAAGAGGTACTGTGGAAAAATAAACATGTTAACCTGTCTTCATATGGAATGTTTAGATTTACTTAAGTTTAAGAAACAAACAGTTTTGCCTTGTGTTGTTCCTGAATAAAAACAGTTATACAACACCCATGTATCAAACTCAGGCGGTTTGGCTTTTTTCCTTTACATGACATGGTGACTTAGATTGTTAGTATCAAATGGCAAAAACCTCTCAGGTACCGAACCATGTCTGCTATAACAAGAATAGGGATAAATCAAGCAAGATGTATTGCTACGTTATACTACAGAAACTAATGAGACAAGTAGCACCTTGGACTAGACACCATCCGCAGACAGCAAATTGAAGTGTTAGATCTATAACATTTGGCTGTGCAGAATAACTTTAGCTTATCGCACTTAGAAGTGAAGAGGGCTAAAAGGCCTGAGCCCACCCAATTCAAAAGAAAAATATAAAGCCATCCAGTAGGTCGGACACAAATCATCTACCCAGATAGCTGATATCCATGATTCAAAAAATAAAATTCGTTTTATAAGTGAGGACGAATGTTGGAAATGAAATCCAACTTCGATTTGATCACACATTCGACCATCTTCTCAATTGTAGCAATCAAATAAAACCGAGTTGCTTTTACTTTCACGTCAGACAGATTGCAAGTCCAGATTCGTTTTTCAGCCGTTGGATAAAAAATACATTGACAACACAAATCAATGTGACCAACTGGATAAGAAAGTGAACACGTATAACCTAAAATCTAAGGAAATCATTGATCCAACGAGGAAAAAAAATACAGATGAAGTCGAATTGGAGTAGCATCACATATTCGATTAGATACAGATAAATAAACCCTAACGTAACGTGAAGCCGAAAAATATTAATCCACTAAATACAGAAGATTTATGGGCGATTAGAAATTACCTTTAGAGGTCCAAGAATGATCAGAGGGCTTGGAGGAGAGAAGATCGTCGGGAAGATCAAGCTTGCCTTCAGCCATCGGACGGTCAATGAGAGGAGATTGTTTGGAGATTGAGGGATGAGAAGGCGAAGAGAGTCGATCGAGAGAGAGAGAGAGAGAGAGAGAGAGAGAGATGGAGGGATTGAATCGAACGGAAGCTCGAGAGAGATTCGTTGTTAGGGTTTCGAAATCGAAAAACTTCGGTAGACACTGGCAGAGAGCGGATAGAGAGGGGAGGAATGGGGCGAGGGTTTGAATGGTGGTAGTAGGAAATCCGGTTTTAATATTTCTTACGTCATCAGCTATTAATAACTCCATTAATGAATATGTAAATCAGTAAATCTGTTATTAGGGATGGAAACCATTTTTTTCTCGAGTCTTTCATCCGCAGGTAATAAAATGATATAAACGAGTTACATCTCTTTAAAATTAAACAAACTAATGTTAAAGTTAGGCTGTGTTTAATAGTTGTTGACTCATTAAATGAGATCTGACTGAGTCAGAGACCTGACTGGGTTTGAAGCTCTGATTGAATCTGCATCTGACCGAAACCATGTTGTTTAATTACGCCTATGACCAATGTGCTAAATGATGAATATGACCATTTTACCCTTTTGTTTTGTTTTGTTTTGTTTTGTTTTGTTTTGTGCTCTAAATAAAATGTTTCGGTTGATAAAATATCCGAACGAAGTTACTAATATTAAAAAAAATAAAAAAGAATCCAAAATAGCATATAAAATCCAAATTAGAGTGAAGCAACATACATTCACGTATTGGCATAAACAGTGAGATCATCTCTAGATATGAATGTCGGCCCAGGTCTACAGCCAGCTATCCTTCAACAACTCTCTTCCTCTGTCTTCGCTACCAGTACCCGCAATATAAAGTCAACATATATGAGCTACACGAACTCAGTGAGTAATCACATTGTAGATATGATATAACTTCGAGTAACAACAATAATACACTTTGGTTAGGTGGTTATGCAATCATCACATCAAGATCAGGTATAATGTGCAATTAGCTACACACTTACAGTCTCTCTCTCTGTCTCTCTCTCTCAGCTCACACTCTTTGGCTATCTCAGTCATTTTGTGTGATCAGCTACACTTACAACTCAACTATCGACAATAACTCAAAATCTCTTTCAACTAATTTCGTTTACGATGCAAATCATATCACAAAACATTCACACAATTACTCACCTAGGGTTGGGTCGAAACATGTTACCCCCAAGCTTCTCGTATCAGCCTCCTTCCTATATGTGTTAGATGTGTCACAACATTATAGACCAGATTACAATCATCCTTTCACATTCCAATAAAAGTTTGATCAAAAGAGTCAAGCCAATTGGGAGATAAAAACATTCTATCAGCAGGGGTTAGCGGCGATATCTCTAAGGATAGCGTCGTTATCAACTTATCGTCGCGAACCTCAGATAGCGACGCTATCATCACTGAACAGCTAGGGTTCGGGTCTGTACACTTCCAGCCATCACAACTCAAATATTTACATGCTACTAACTAAGGAATTTGTATTATGATTAATTACTAATGCCATATATCACTAAAAACTATCAATTGCTCAGATTCTAATACTTAGCGTTTTAAAAACCCCAAATTCCTCAAAAATCAACTTACCTTATTGATTTAATGGCCAATTACACTTCTTTGATGTTAAATTTGAGTTCCACAAGTTTCCTCCTTCAATTCCTTGTCAATTTCAAATATTTTCCTCCAAGTCGTCGTTGTAGGATGTAGTAGTAAGGTTTTTGGAGTTCTATCACGACCTGCTAACCAAAACTCCTTTTTGCTAACTTCGGCCCATAACATCGCTATCCCTAGAGTTAGTGACGCTAACTCAACATCTAAAAAGGCATCCTACTTTGAGATAGTAGTGATATCTTCTAGAGATAGCGGCGCTATCTCGCCTGTCAAGCCATAACTTCACCAATTTTCCAGTTTAAGCATTTCTCAAGGCCACAACTCAACCGCAACAGGTTCAAACTCATGACTAACACACAAAAATGACTTCTACCACTTCCTACCACTAAAATCTACTCAAACACCAAAAAACACAAGGAAAACACCATACCTCCGCTCATAGCAACTCAAACCAAAACAACACTTAGCCATAAGGCAAACAAACTTACTTGCACAAACACCTCAGGTATGAAAACGGATCTCACACAATGATTTTCCCCAATTTTCAAACCTATCGCACTTAATACCTGACACCAACCATATGTCCTTCAAACTTAAATGAGCAAAAACAATGTTACAAATCGATACTAAACTACAATTAAAGCATCGACTAAAATACATTGTTGTTAATTGAAGCTATATCCATTTAAAAAATAAATAACTTAAACTCCATGGTGACAACACTAGAGTGGTGGTTGTTATAGTTCCGATATCGATTTTGATAGTCCGACTAAAGCTAGCGGGAATCGTTTATGTACGTATCTGTTGGATTAGGTGTCTAAGCCATGACTTTATATTTATATTTATCTTGTTAATAGAAGCAAAGTCCATTTGGGTTGCCCTCATAGCTGGAGGTTTTTTGTAGAGTTCAGTAGGGAGAAAGGTTGATTTATTAATTGTTTAATAAATCAATAGAAATAAATAAATAGTTTATTAATATATTAAAGTGATAATATATTAATTAGAAACTATAATAATTAATTAGAAATTAATCTAGAATTAATTGGATTTAATTTGGTGATTAATTTAATTAATTAAAGGTGCAGGGACTGGTTTTGTAATTATTCAATAGTTGAATAAAAGGCCAGCTAGTGGAAGCCTCATTTTGGACGAAATTATGGAGGCTATCTCCATATTTCGAAACCCTAGTTAGGGTTTTAAGAGGCTTGCCCAATTGGATAACAGGCTTGTCCATTAAGGGCTTCTCTAGGGTTTCAGCTGTAGCCTCTTGGAAGCTATATAAGGAACCCTCTGGAGGCTCAAAACCTGCGCCAACTTCAACCAGAGAAACTCTGCTGGACTCTATTCTCCATTGCTTTGGGTGTGACACCATTTGAGGCAGGACACTTGTGCTGCTGGCTTCAAGAACAATATTAAAAGGTTGGTTAATTCTTATTTTGATCTTTAGAAATAAATGTTGGCCTTAGGATTTAGTTTATTATCTTCATAGAATAAAACATAGATCTTTCTAGGGTTGCATGTGAACCATAAGAGTTATTTGTTCATTGTTTGCTAGAAAACCCTTCAGTGGTATCAGAGCATAGGCTTGTTTTCTTGTGTTTTGATATAAACTGCTTGAATTATTTTTTCCTTGAAGTTTTGTGCGAAAAACACCTCATGGAGAGAGGCCAAAATCGTTGCCAAGGCTAGGGTTTCCTAACCCTAGCCGCCAAGCCCCATATGGTCCCCCTTTGCTTGCTTTGGAAAGTATGTTGTTATTTTTGGTAATTGGATTAATTAAATAACTGGAACACTTAAACCCTAGCTTAATATTTTCGATCCATTAGGGGTTTAAGGTAGGTAAATTAATTTGATTAATTTGTGTTATCTACCTTAGATTTAATTAGTTTAATTAATTGTTAATTAAAAGATCAATTAAATCGGTTTAAATAATTAATTTAAATTTTCGAAAAATAGATTAAAAATTTGTGAAAATTAATAATAAATTAATTCTAAAGTATTTTAATAAGATTAAAATATATCTTATATATTTATGATTAAAGGTTAATATTTATATATAAGATTAAATGGTTAGTATTACCGTTAGTAGGCCTCATTCACAAAACTGTCCTATAAAGAGGGTATAAGGCGACTGCCTATAAAATGCTAGTCTAATGGGTATCCACTCTTACCCACCGCTCTCCTGGTCAGTCAAGTGTCGTTAGCCGAACGGGTTTGATAGAACCGCTAAGCCTCTTAAAAGTATAATGATATAATTGAAAGTACTAGAACTTTGAACAAAACCCAATCTAGTTACTTTAGGTTAAAAAATGTGAATTGGTGCTAATCCATGAAATTGCACATTGCACTTTGTGGAACGTTGGTGGAGCGTGTGTGGTTTACCGGCACGCCAACTAGGGTCCGCAAAGAGTCGCAATGGGTTTCTTGATTTTGTCATTATTAACGGAGCGTGTGTGGTTAACCGGCACGTTAATTAGAGATGACAATTGACTTCGAGAGTACCGAGCGAATTTGCATGGTTATTCACACCCGGTTTGTGATCCTCGGCATCCCAGTCACAAACAGTGGGGCACATCCGAGACTAAACATGTCATTGAATAGTTCAATGTGTCTCAACAGATCTAGGAATTTAATAAGATGAAATTGATAAGTCTATTATCTACCTTAATGACCATTATGTTGTGATTACGACATCCCTCTTCACACCATAGTTGGGGCATTTTGGGTCCTAGCCTTAATAAATAATATATTGGGTAATTATTTAAAAGAATTAATTAAACTAATAAAATTCTGTTTATTGTAGATATCTGAATCAAGTGTCTATTCTCCTCCCTCTCCTCCTTCATCCATTTCTGAGAGCATCAGAAAGCAGCTGCTAAATATGGAAAGGCTGACTGGCCTTAACTGTAAGGAATGGCTTCGCAATTGGAGACGGATTCTCGTCATTGCTGGCAAGCTTCATCTCATCGAGTATCCGATCCCGGTTCCACCGAACAAGTTATCATAAAGAATTCTTATGATAAGCAAAACTTCTTAGTTGATGAATCCGAAGAGATTCGTGACCTCATGCTATTGACCATTGACCCCGAGTTCCGCAAGGATTTTGAATCCTTGGGGCCATATGAGTTAATGCAATCGGTTGAGGAAAAGTTCCAAAAACCGGTTGAAGAGGAACGAGCTAGGATCTTCAAAATACTTGCAGAGTGCAAGCTAAAAGAAGGAAGTAGCATTTGATTCGCATGTTCTTCAGATTGAAGCTTATATAGGCGAATTGTACAAACTTGGTTATTTCATGAGTCAGGAGTCGAGTGTTAACACTCTACTCGCTTCACTGACCAGTAAGTACGATCTGTTCATTCAGACGTACAGAAGGGAAGACCAGAAAAAGACCTTACTGGAAATGCGTCAACTGTTGACTTTATACGAGTCACTCTTGGACAGGCATAGCTCTAATGATTCAGCTACTTCTGGATTAAGTCCAGTGAAAAGACGCAGCAAGAAACGATCCAGATCATCTGGACATGTCTTAAACTGGGAATCCACAAAATCGGATACAGTCGCGGAAAGATTGGAAGACGCTCCAAGGTCAAAATCTTTTGAAAGCTCAGGTATATCTAAAACCCTCAAAACTCCTGTTCCATAATACCTTGATGCATAATGTGATAGTCGCATTTTGGTTTGTATGCAGGGAATCAGTAGGGTACGGGCATTGGCGCATAGGAGCACATTTGGATTGGATTTCCGGCTCATGCGGTTTTAAAGTTTAGTTAGATATTGAAATATTGTTATTAGCTTTTCAGATGCGTATGACATTGTCTATCATATTGTACATTGTTCAAGGATTCTGTTTTTTAAAATTGTTGTTTGATTTCTTTTAACATCTGTTGTTTGAAATTATCTTTGAAATGTTATATGATTCTGTTGAATGCATGATTGATGATAACTTGAATATTGAATGCATCCAAAGTATTTGGATTTTAGGAATTGTGTTCCTTATGATTGTTAAGATAAATATTATAAGAATCAATTCAACCAAAGGTCCAGTTGGACAGGACCTTGGAATCACTTGACTTAGAATCACTTGATGAGTTGAGTTCTTAATGTGTCAAGAAATGAATCAACCAAAGATCCAGTTGGACAGGACTTTGGAATCATTTGACTTAGAGTCAGATGATGATTAATTTCTTTATAAAGCACATGTGACAATAAATGAATCACCCAAAGATCCAAAGGATAGGATTTTGGAATCAGCTGACTTAGAGTCAACTGAAGATTGCAAGTTTTGAACAGAATTAACAAAGTCATAAGTTTACATAGAGATGTAAAAGAGATTGAGATTAGGAGCAACGAACACATCAGTTGCTGTGTATCCTCAAATAGAACACAATTGGTTGTACTCCGCGATATTTGTCAATCGGTATGACGAATATGGCTTCGCTTATCAAAATAAGTGATTAAATTGAAATCTTGAACGGTTCAAGGACTTCAAAGGAAGTACAAGACCCACAGAACCCGAGTGACAACATAAACTGGGGAAATGTTTCACAGTCATTCTCTTCCAAGAACATTTATAGTTATAATGTGTCTTAGGGAAGATGATGGAGCGTTGGTCGAAACAGTTCGATCCCCAATGTATGAGATACATTGTCAATAAATTTCCGGTAAATTAAACACTAAACCAGTCAGACCACATAAACCATATTCCGACCGTATCTTAGACTAAGTAGGTTTTGTAGACACTGTATGAAATGTAAAGTTGGGATTGTCCCACTTGTACATTGAAAGTCCAAGGTCATGTAGCGTTCGTCCGAACCTCATGACTAGCCTGAACCAGATCAGCGTTGTCGTTTCACTGGCTATCCCGTTGTACCTGAAAAAGAAAGAGCTCTTTTAGAAAGAACTCGTGTTTTAAGGGAACAGTGGGAGTTGGGACAGTCCTGAATGAGTTCAGGATTAGCCAAGTGAAAGAACCTTTAGTCATCACTAGGCTTAGAGCAGAAATCAGATTTCTGTTTCAACACTGACATAATCTTCTCTTGAGCAGTAGTACTGATCACCATCATAAGTAGTTATGATTAGGGTGACATACCGAATAGTGGTGAAACACTATAGTTGGTACGGATTTACAATCCGACTACTTGGAAGCATTGGTGAGCCCGTTTGCTGCCAATTAAGAGAACCTTAGGACGAGATACAGTCTATGTGGCATTTTTGATTGATTTTACACCTGGTCTAAAAACCAGTGGGAGTAATTGAATCATCAAACGAAAGCAGCATGGACAGAAACGTACCTTCAGAACATTTGGTTGAATGAGACGATACCCAGAGTCAAGTAATTGATTCCGGGAGAAGCACTCTCAATAGAAGATGAAATCCGAAAGGATACTGCATGACACATTGTAAGTCGTTAGTGGAGCATGTGTGGATCACCGGCACACTAATAGGAACTCACAAAGAGTATGCCAGTATAAAGGTACATGGGCCTGGGATTTCCCCTCGGGCATCTCGCAAGAAAGGATATTCAGATTCTCGAAATATGCCAAAGGATTAGATTTTGAGAATGGGATGAAATTCCATTAAGATGTCAGAAAGTTTGGATTATCAAAATGTGCCAAAAGTTCTGGATTTGAGAATAGTCCATAACCGTGTCAAAGTCAGTGGGAGTGTCGCTGTTGTCTCCATATGTAGGTTACATACAGTTTATAGGAAACGTCTCTTTTCATTACAAAGTTTAATGACTTGGTGTTAAGAGACGGATCGCTATGAAAGACTTAATAAAGATACGGCATACTCAGGTGGTTATAAACGTCTATGAGATAGATCAAAAATCTGCCAAGATGATCTTGATGAGACTCAAGATGCATAGCTCAGAAAAGGAGTTTCCTATCATTGCAAAGTGTAATGATTTGGCATGAGAGATATAAAGAAGGTGCAACATACTCACATAATCCATAGACATCTATTAGATAGGTGTTGTCATCAGTATAGACCTAGCCACAGTAAACATGATCCAAGATGCATGAGAAGTGTCATGAACATGTCCTGATGCTTAGAGCATAGTGAGTCAGATTCAGGATATAACCTGGCTGGGAATACTTAATGGATTCTGTATATACGTGAGAAATCATTGGAAAATGATTAAGGTGAATGTTGATAGTAATTTGAAAAGAGTTTCAAATAGTAAAAGGACTTAATTGTTAAAAAGTTTCGTTGGCATTCCGATGGAGCGCGTGTGGGTCACCGGCACATCGTAACACCTCGAAATAGTCTTAGGGTGCAGTCATGTGGACTAAAGATCCCGAGAACCATGGAAAGTCACAGTACATAGAATGGAGTTGTTAGTGAAAATGACGGTATGACCAAAATTGAAATATCATCGGAAGGAATTCCGATCGGATAAAGTGTATAAATGTATGACATTTGGATACATAGAAAGAGTGAAAGGTCATCCAGACATAGATACATAACATGAATTAAAAGGTTTAAAATAGAATCTAGAAACCAATAATAGTTTTATGAAAAAATCCGACTTGGTGATTACCTCGTGGAGACTTGGTAATTAGGCAAGAGTAGCTACCAGTCAGATTTTAAGTTTCGTTTTTTGCATGTTTCACTTCCCGAATAATTTGATTATTCAAAGGTCCACAGTCACTCATACTTTTCGGGAGTAAGTATGAACGAAGACTGTCGTGAATTGGTTTGTAGATTGTCTAAGGATTTAGACATTGCAGTAAGACTGCTACAACGATCAC
Source organism: Cichorium intybus (assembly GCA_023525715.1). Taxonomy (NCBI): domain Eukaryota; kingdom Viridiplantae; phylum Streptophyta; class Magnoliopsida; order Asterales; family Asteraceae; genus Cichorium; species Cichorium intybus. Next base: position 444,931 of record CM042011.1, on the reverse strand, counting down.
GAGTACTTAGAAATAGAGATTTGAGTATTGAATAAACCCGCGCTCAATAGATTGCTTCATGGATTACATCACGAGCAATGTTGAAACGATAATATCTTATGATCTTGAAGCAGAGACATATGAGATGAAATTTGCGAGTCGACTGTGTATTAATAATGCGAAAAGGTAACTCGATGTTATAAAACGCATTGTTGTGTACGATTTGATAAGTAAAAGACACAAGCATATGAGTCGAAGCTTATTCGTTCCTTTACCCTGATGGGAAACAGATATCTGTAGGCCGCTCGATGATTTTGAAGTTGACTAAAGTGCTGGCCAGCCTGGACTAAATTGATGTGTTTAATTAGAAGTCCGAAAGTCATAAGCAGAATCGGAAATCGGGAAACAGAGTATCGGACAGAGATTGATCTCAATCCATGTCTTGTGTCTGAAAATATATTGTTGGACGAAGGATCATATGATCACTTATCTATGGACAGAACTGACTAGGTTAGAGTTCGGCAGCAATTTCTAGGAAGCTGCAGGTTGTTTATTAATCAGAAGATAAATTAAAGTCATAGACTTATCCAAGTGGGAGACTGTTAGATTAGGTGTCTAAGCCATGACTTTATATTTATATTTATCTTGTTAATAGAAGCAAAGTCCATTTGGGTTGCCCTCATAGCTGGAGGTTTTTTGTAGAGTTCAGTAGGGAGAAAGGTTGATTTATTAATTGTTTAATAAATCAATAAAAATAAATAAATAGTTTATTAATATATTAAAGTGATAATATATTAATTAGAAACTATAATAATTAATTAGAAATTAATATAGAATTAATTGGATTTAATTTGGTGATTAATTTAATTAATTAAAGGTGCAGGGACTGGTTTTGTAATTATTCAATAGTTGAATAAAAGGCTAGCCAGTGGAAGCCTCATGTTGGACGAAATTATGGAGGCTATCTCTATATTTTGAAACCCTAGTTATGGTTTTAGGAGGCTTGCCCAATTGGATAACAGGCTTGTCCATTAAGGGGCTTCTCTAGGGTTTCAGCTGTAGCCTCTTGGAGGCTATATAAGGAACCCTCTGGAGGCTCAAAACCTGCGCCAACTTCAACCAGAGAAACTCTGCTGGACTCTCTTCTCCATTGCTTTGGGTGTGACACCATTTGAGGCAGGACACTTGTGCTGCTGGCTTCAAGAACAAGATCAAAAGGTTGGTTAATTCTTATTTTGATCTTTAGAAATAAATGTTGGCCTTAGGATTTAGTTTATTATCTTCATAGAAGAAAACATAGATATTTCTAGGGTTGCATGTCACACCCCGATCCTTGGCGGAATCGATCAAGGCGTGATATATTGTTCAAAGTCTCGTGACAACTATGTTATAATATGATTAGATTCAATTAAGTACTAAGTATGCAAACAATATCCACAACATACAAATACAAATCCAAATACAACAACATTTATTACATCAAATTTAAATAGACTTGTGGGTTTCTAAGGTACACCTTACTTTTCATCAACTTCACTCTTCAAATCTGCATCATGGGTAAAAACAGGTCAACTACGAGAGTTGGCGAGTAATCTAGTTTTATTAAAGAAAATTGTGAGTTTGAATAATTTGAAATTTGTTTTCTTTTGAAGTTGGCAAGCAACTGTTATTGAGATAACAGTTTATAAATCAAAAATTGATTAACAAATGATAACAACAACAATAAGTCCTCACCCTATATATACATATATATGTATATATATATATATATATATATATATATATATATATATATATATATATATATAGGATGGAGCATCTAATCATCATACACACACAACCACGTGCGATCAATCATCTTAGCGTCCCAAGGCGGGGTGGTCAACCCAATAGCGGTATTATTGTCCATAACGTACCTCAAGAATACGGGCATAGTCATGGAGATTAGACTAAAAATGATAATGCACTACAAGTACATGTAGCGTAAACAAACAATAATTATACAAATAATGATTCAAGTATAAGTGTCCCAACAATGTCTCAATTGTGATAAAATAATAAAACGAAGTTGGAACATATTAGAACCACATGATACACCCCAAAAGTATTGAAAATTATAAAATATGGGGTAGATTACTCACATTAGTCCAATAAGGAATGCGCGTGTTGTACGATAGACGGCTCGAGTCAAAATGTCGTAAAACCTAATATAATTAATAGTTTTGGCTTAGGAATCGATAAACGGGAATATAGTATTAATAAAAATAATTAGACACATATTCTTATATTAGATGAATTAACAATAATCCAAATTTTGTTTTGAATATTAATGTATTCATATGTTAAATGAATTTTAAATTGAATTAATTACTTTGCTTAATTAATTTATATTTTCACTTTAGGCAAGATTTTAATAATTTCTTATTAAAATAATAACTAGTCAAATTATAAGTATTTACAGATTTTATATATTATAAACAATTATTTATATGAAATAATCATTAAAAATGCATTTTTACATGCTTAGATATTTAGGAAAATGGTTTTAAATACTAAACAGTAATGAAACATTCTGAAATTATCAGAAAATCATTATTTCATAAAATAGTAATTACTGTAAAAATTTTCATATTTTTCTTAACAGCTTTAGTATTTATTTAGTATTTTAATAATTAAACCACAACAAATTTTGGGAAAAATAATTAATGATTCCCAAAAATTCTGGAAAATTAACCATAGTTTTCTAACATTATATTGAGCCTACTGTAAATATTTTGGATATTTTGGACTATGAGAAGTATTTCTTATGTTTTTCATTATTAACTAATCAATAAAATCATAAATAATAGGAAAATATTAAGAGAAATTCATTAGACTTTTTATTTATGATTAACATGTTATATATGATATTCTGATAATGTTTTATAATTTTTGGACATGTGTAGCTATTTATTATCAATTTAAACCATTAAATAATCATTAAATCAGGAAAAATAAGCAAAAATTCTTACAAAAATCTGTAAATTTTGTCATGGAGTCTTTAAAATGTTAATAAGGTGTGAAAAATATAAAATCTAGTTTTTAACATACATAACTATATTTTGTAATTTATTTATCTACAACAAAATAAAATACAAAATAAGCATCAAACACTAATATAAATGCATGAAACTTTATAAATCCACTTTACTCAATATATGGGTTGTTCCAAAATTTTCTCAGAATTTATTGACTGCAAAAAGTATTTTATGTGAATTATTGCCCTATTTTATTGTAATAATTATAGTAATTCAATAAAAATAAGTTATTTTCTGAAAATTTCCAGAACTTCTTATTTTATTGATGGGATCCTGAGAAAAATCAGGTTTATACATAAAATGAGTTTTAGATAGTTTGGTGGATTTAATTTGTTTCATTCATGAATTTGAGACTTTTAACAACATAGCTTGATGAATGCTTCAAGAGGGATGAAGATTTGAGTATATTGGAGTGTTCTTGGCTGAAATATAAAGATTTCTAGGAGGAATTTCGAGATTGAGAGTGAGAGAAAGAATAGATATGGTTTGAGTGGTGATGAGAATAATGTGTTGGGAGAAAAATGAAAGGAAAGATGATGAGAGGTGTGAGTGGGAGACAATGGGAATAAACTTTTACTTTTGGTGGTCTTCATAATTCCCCACTAACACAAGCATCTTAAGAGTTTTATAAAATTTAATGTAGTGTTTATAAAAATAGAGTTTTATAAAAAATAGGTTATTATTTGATTATAACAATCTACTTTGATTTGAAGTTTAATTATAGCATTCAAGTTTGATTTTTTTAATTTAATTAGAGCATCATACTTTGATTTGATTTTAATATGGTATCATAATTTAATTTGATTATAGTTATAACGTTATACTATGCTATATTGCTATTAACGTCAATTTATATCGTAGTGTAAGGGTTTTGATCCTATTAGCGTCAAGAAATCTCGAGTAGGGTTTATTAAATTTCCAATTGGGTTGGGTTGACCCGAATCCATTTTAGGCGGATGTCACATTGCATGTGAACCGTAAGAGTTATTTGTTCCTTGTTTGCTAGAAAACCCTTCAGTATCATGGTATACGGGAGCATTGGAGGTGTTAGACGTGCCTAAATCTCCCTTGTATAGTTTCTCGATGTCTACATCCTCATCTCCCATCTAACGGGGCATAAAAATGAGGGCGGGATTGTTTTGCTTCAGAAGCAGACACAAAGGCGTCTCATAAGTCTTGAGGGATTGGAAAAATAAGAGAATTTTAAGCACTGATGTGAAGGAATGGGGTATCATTTGGGTTGTACGTCCAAATGTGATTGGCATCATCGGGTCAGAACATATACATGTTCTCTAGGACGTCGAGAGTGAATTGATGATGCCTCGAATAGGGACCAATCTTTAAGAAAGTAGAGCCTAAGAGGTTGGATTTTCCCGAGCATGTTGACACCCCACCATTATAAAGACGGCCAAAGGAGCGGTGCTTCGTTTGATCAACATGTATGAAAGCCGCATCCTGAAGTTAGGCTTAAGAGGTGAGTTTTCAGTGATGAGTTACATGATTTTCAACTCATAGAGTTCACACTGCTTCATTCCTCTTGCGGGAACATAATAGAGGAAAGGATGCGATGAGCGATGTAAAGTATCAGGTGTATGATGCTAGAAGCCTTTGCGTGGCTTCTGTCGTGGTTTCACCATTTGTAAGTCGACCCTAAAAGATTACGCGTTGTATTGGTCAGCAATGGACAAATGCCTCATGCCAAAGGTATTTTTAGTAGGGGCGCCATTCATGCCATATATTTGGTCTTCAATAAGTTTAAAGTCAGTGTTTACCAAACGAAAATATAGTACCTTGTGGTCTAAGTTAATAGAGGATACAAATTTGACACTTGCGTTGAGATAACTGAGCTCACAAACCTGAATAAGTCATTGCCAATAAACATTTAGAAAGAGTTAAGTAACTCCCTAAAAAATGTGCAAGTCATCGTCCTAGGTTTAAAATTTGCCTTGTTGGATAGGCCCTCGAGACTAAGGCGTTGTTTGTTTTTTTTCCTAGAAGCTTTTCCTGACCACTTTTGTCTGTAGGCGGGCATACCTTTTGTTCACAGACTGTTTGTTTTTTAGATGACTACAGACCCAAAAAGGTCTGCACGTCCTCTTCTTCAGAAGACATGGCATAAGGTCTTTCATAATCTGTAGACTACTATAAATATCACCACCATTGTCAAAATCTAAATCAAATCAAACCATTTCAAAATCGAACTAATATATATATATATATATATATATATATATATATATATATATATATATATATATATATATATATATATATATATATATATATATATATATATATAGAGTAAAGTTCAATTGAGAACCTAAAAAAGCCTAGGAACCTAAGAACCCATTTTATGAACTTTTTTTCTACACAATATTTTTCAAAAAAAAATATACCAAAATTTTTGTTATGATGCGACTAGAAGATTTCAAAAAAAAAAATAAAAAAAAAATCATTTTTTTATTTTTTTTCATTAGGGTTTAGGGTTTAGGGTTTTTTTTTTTTTTTTTTTTTTTTTTTGATAACCGAGGACCCCACCCGACCCATCCTTTGGATGACCCTGATGAAGCAATCTCGGGGCCCACGCACACCTGGCAGCAGGGTGGTCCGGGTCAATCACCTACGGGGGTAGAGAGGTGGCCAGTGGCCATCCCCTGATTGAAACCTAACACTCCCTATGGGGAAAGGGAGGGAGTGAGATTAGAACTTGGAACCTCTTTATGGGGGAAGAGAAAGAGTCCAAAGCCTTATCAACTAGGCCATCAGGGTGATGGTTGGTTTAGGGTTTAGCGTTTAGCGTTTAGGGTTTAGGGTTTAGAAGATTTTAAAAAAATCATTTTTTTTTATTTATTTTTCATATGGGTTTAGGGTTTAGGGTTTAGAAGATTTAAAAAAATCATTTTTTTTAATTTTCATATGGGTTTAGGGTTTAGGGTTTAGGGTTTGGTTTAGGGTTTAGAGTTTAGGGTTTAGGGTTTAAAAATCTCTTAGACGCTTTTAATAAAAAAATTGGATGCAATTTTTTTGAAAAATATTGTGTAGAAAAAAAAGTTCCTAGGTTCCTAGGGTTTTTTAGGTTCTCTCATGATCTCGACCCTATATATATATATATATATATATATATATATATATATATATATATATATATATATATATATATATATATATATATATCTTAACCTAATAAATAAAGATCTAGAGGACACTTGTCATCACCACATTGATTTGGCCACATGTCATTTTCTCATAGTTTTGAATTTTTTTAAAAAAAGGTAATTTGTTTAACAGTTACGGGTGACTCCAAAAAGATCGGTATCAGTTTCTTATGCATTGTGTGCTGGCTTGATTTACTCTTTCAGTTACAATTAGCATAAAAGTTTCAGTTTCTTTTCAAATTTATTACAATTTATTGGAATTACTAAAATTGCGAATTTTGAACTTATTAGAATCTATTAGAATTACTAAAATTAAGGTATGAGAATTCGAATTGTTGTTTTTAACATTTTCCTCATATCTTATGAAAATTTGGTTTTTAAAATGATTAATCTTTATATTTTCGTTAAATACGTTTTATCTATATCATCCCGTGTAATACACGGGTCTCACAACTAGTGTGTGTGTGTGTGTATATATATATATATATTATATATATATATATATATATATATATATATATATATATATATATATATATATATATATAAGTTATTTCTTAAAGTTAATATTTTTAGCGGTGTATTTGAAAATTTATATGATTTTATGCATTACCAATGATACTATAAAACTAAGAAAACTAAACATTTAGATTAAAGTTACACATCTAGTAAATTAATTTATTATTGTTATAAAAGATAATCTGAATTTGTATAGTAAAAAATAAAGACACTTGTTATGATTAAATTTAAAACCATAATCACTAGAATTATCATTTTTAAAGTTTTATCTTCGCAATAATAAATTAAAGATAATTGTATTTAATGAATTTTGAATTTTATACTATTGTTTGAAATGTTGTAAAACTACTATCACTTAAATATCAAAAAATTTAATGCTAATATGTAGCAATTAAAAAATTACTATATATTTAAATTTGATGTTACTTGAGGTTTAGTATTAAATTAGTTTTATATTAAAAAATATATATTACTATATAATTGGATACAAGATTAATTAATTATGAGATGAATTTCTGAGCTGTTAATGAAAAACATGAGACGTGATTATATAAATTAAATTTTAGTGTTGTAAAACTAGAATTATTGAAAATGTTTTTAAGTTAAAAAATAAGTTTATTTTAGCAGTATGCAGATTTTAAAAAACAAACAGTTTTTTTTGTAGACGTTAACGGCTGTTTTTTGGCCAAAACCCTAGATTTTGGGCTATGGGTCATATATAAATGAAGGAAACCCTAGGGCAGCCGCTATTGTTCATATTTTAGCCTCCAAAACGTCATTTTTCTCTCTCTAGCCTTCTTAGATGGGTTTTTGGTGATTTTAGTCTCTTTGGATGAGTTTTTGAAGTTTGAATGGTGTTAGAAGGTTGATGGTGATGCTAGAAGTTGTTTTCCTTGATTGAATCTTCAAAGATCTGCATTTTTGGACCTCTTTGCGTATAAAGTTCCTTTCTTTTTGTGTTTGCAAGATTGATCTTGTGATTTGTTGGTAGAAATGGATGTTTGGCCCCTTGTTGGCTGGGTATTTGGAACTTGTTAGGAAAGTTTTGACCTTTATGCTTCGTGTAGCATTTCTTGAGCCATTAAGTTAGTTTAGAGAGTGAGCTAAACTCTCTTGGTTTGTTTGTATGGTTATTTGGCTATCTTTTGAGCTTTTGGACTTAGGTTTGTGTTTTGAGCATGTATGATCATAAATGTGGCAACTTTATGGGTCAATAGTCATTTTGGATAAGTACTAGAAGGATTTGACACCTGGCTGAATGGATTAAGAGCTTAATAAAGTTTTGGGATTGTTCATAGTTAGCGACGCTATCTTGGAAAGATAGCGGCGCTAACTGGCTGTTGGCTGTTGACTTTGACTTTACCCGTTGACATTTTGACCAGTTTGACTTTTGGTCAAACTTGAGGATTTAGTGTACCTGTTTTGGGGTTTTATCCTGTTTGAGATTTAGGAAGTTCTAATTGAAGTTTACCCTTATTAGGAGGTTCGCGTTGTCGGGATCTAAGGACGCGCATGTGGAGTGTTGTCTGGGTTATAGGATCAGGTGAGTTTCTCACTTTACTATGGGTGATGTTACATGAGTTGTAGCTTTACTTCACGATGTGCAGTGTTGTATGCTGGGGTGTTCATGCCCTATCTATGTGATTGTGTGACTATGTGTAGTAATGTATTTGTATATGCCTTATGTGTTTGTCGACGAAAGCCGATGACGATGTTTGCCGACGAAAGTCGATGACGATGTTTGCCGGCGGATCGAGCAAGCCCGAGAGCCGATAACTGTCGACGAATCGGGGCAAGCCCGAGAGTCGAAGGCTGGTGGATCTCCGTTGGGTTAACTGTAAAGTTGGGTTTTACAAGATGGATCGTGTGGTATTTTAGGGAACTCACTAATCTTTGTGCTTACTCTTTCACCCTAACTGTTTTTTAGGTATTTGCTAGCTTGAGCTTGGAGCTGTTGGGTTTTAAGCAAACTATGAACAAAATCACTTAAGTTCACATGCACCCAAAAGGATCTATGTTTTCATCTATTGAACTTATAACTATGAACAAGATAAGAATCAAAATAAATTTCACAACAAAAAACTAACCTTTTGATCCTTAGATCTCTTGGAAGAAAGCACAACAAGTGTCGTGCCTCTAATGGCTCACACCCAAGAACTTGACAAGGAAGAAAGAAAGAGAGAAGAAGGCTAGAACCCTTAAAATTGGCATAGAATATGGGGTGGGGAGGTCCTCTATTTATAGTCTCAAGGTGATAAGCAATAAGGAGTATAACTGCCTTATTTAATATCCTAATATGATAATGCTTTTATCAGATAAAAGGATCTGCTTATCACTGTTATAAAAACCCTTTAGGGTTTTGAAATCCACAAGGCCTTAGGCCTTGATTTCGTCCAAACCCATATGGGTAACCCTAATTGTCTATTGCTTAACTATTGAACAATTACAATTCAGCCCCTGCACTTTTAATTAATACAGTTAATCCCAAAATTAATTCCAATATGATTTCTAATTAATATATTATTCTCGTAATATATTAATAAATCATTTGTTCATCTTTTTCTAATTAATATATTATTTCCATAATATATCAATCTTTCTCTCTTATATGCAATCTTGTCCTCTGCCAGGTTATGAAGGCAACCCAAAAGGACCGTGCTGCCATCAATTCAAACACATCTGTCAGTTATAGTTATGGCTTAGACACCTTAATCCAACAGGAGCACAGCGTGACTATATCGCATCTGGGGTTTTGATATTCAAGTCTTTTGCTGAATAATGTTTGTAACTATTTTGTTAAACCCGGTTTGTATGTTTTTAAATGTTGGGTTTAATTTGGATGGTTCCAATTCCCCCCTCCACCGTTTTATGTATTTGATATGTTTTTAAAACAAAAACTTTTACTCTGGATTTGGGGTGTTACAAGTTGGTATCAGAGCCTTGGTTTGAGGGATTTGGATGAAGAAGAATGCGATTCCAAGGATTTGGATGAACATGACTATGATTCCAAACTCAAACAGGGGATTTGAAGATTTTCTAAAACGATTTTCAAAGGAAAAACCGTCTTTAAGTAGATTTCACAGGGGTTAGGTAGAGTATCATGTGGAAATTCTCTTGCATGATCTTGTTTGACTGTTGCTTTGGGGTTTGAAGAATGTATAATCATATAATATGTACGTATTTACCGTATCCGAGTACTCCCCGCCTAGACCGAGTACTCGCTACTCGCTAGTCGACCGACCTAGCAACGCCTAGCGACTTTTGCAACATTGCAAAAAAACGAAATCGAAAAAGGAAATTCAAGGAATCGAGAACTGAACCGAATTACATAATCGGTTCTCATGCAGTTCCGGTTGCAGTTCGATTTTAAATGTCATTTTGCTCATCCGTAGTGGTTAGGGACGAGATCGGTTCTGGAACTGGACAGAAGCGAACCGGGACTGAACAACAAAATCGAAAAAGGAAATTCAAGGAATTGTAATTTTGCTCATCCTTAGTGGTTCCCATGTAATTTTGCTCATCCCTAGTGGTCAGGGACGAGATCTTTTCCCATGCAGTTTGGCTCCGGTTTGATTAAGTTCTATATGTAATTTGCTAATTCTTAGCGGTTAGGGACGAGATCGGTTCCGGAACCGGATAGAACAGAGCCGGACCCAAAAAACCAAAATCGGAAGTTCAAGGAAGGAGAATCGAACCAAATTGCATAATCAGTTCCCATGCGGTTCCGGTTCGGTCCGGTTTCAACAGTTATTTTGCACATCCCTAGTTCTCTTACTCCACAGAGTTGCCCTTATGTTTTTTCCGAGTGGAAATTCAGGTAATAAAAAATGTGCATTCCAAATTTTATAGTTTGTTAAAAGCTTAAAATATATAAGTTTTCTATCATTTAACAATCTAAAACGAAAAAAAAAGTGATTTCAGGAAGTTCCTGTTTGGGTTATGTATATATACCTTGGTATGTCTTTTGCAACGGACAATGGACTTTTCAAGGTTGGAATTTCGAATTTCGGAAGTTGATTATAAACCCTTTTTCTTATTTTGTATAATTCTATATTCTTATGATTGTAAAGAATGCAATGGAAAGATTTACACAGAAAATAGTCAACATAATGAAGTGAGAGGGGTTTTCTTGAACCTCAAATCTCATGTTTTGACCTTTTCCTATATTCATTACTTGGATCTTAATTTTAAGGTAACCCATAACTAATCTGAATTTTAATGCTCAGTTTTATAGATAGAAAATGAGTACGGACCGGTTGATGCTCCTGCGAAAGCTTACTCAAAATGGGTAATGGTCTAAACTCTAAAACTGGACATAGAGATACCCCTGATACAATGGTAATGCTTTGGGTACAACTAATTTGGCCCGTGGTACAACCAAACGTTCCCGCTCTCTAGCATGTTGATTATATGACCTTGTAAAATGAATCATCTGAAATAGTTAGGGTGCGTTTAGTTGCGGAAAACTGCTCTGTTTTCCGGAAAATTTTTCCAAGAAAAATGAGAAATCGGAAAACGCGTTTAGTTCGTCAATTTTTCCAAAGTTTTCCAAAAAATTGAAAATTTTTCATTTTCCAAAAACTACAAAGAATTTGGAAAATTTTGGAAAACCCAAATTTATTGTTTTCTAAATTTTTCTATTTCCAAAATTGTTCTAAAATATACAAAAACACACATACACACACACACTCATTCTCACATACACCCCTAAAATTACATCTACACCCACCCCCACACCACCACCTACCCCACCCTACCCACCCACCTTACCCACCCTACCCTACCCCTACGCACCCCCACCCCACCTACCACCACCCACCTCCACCCACACCCACCTCCCACCCCTACCCCCACCCAACCCATCTCCACCTACACCACACCACCCCCACCCCACCCAACCCTCACCCACCACCACCTCACTCAACCTCCACCTCCTACCCCCACCCCACCCACCTCCACCTCACCCCCACCCCACCCACCCACCCACCTTACCCAACCCTCACCCACCACCACCCACCCCCACCTCCACCTCCTACCCCCACCCCACCCCACCCACCTCCACCTACCCCAACCCACCCCCACCCCTACGCACCACCCACCACCCACCCTACCCAACCCTCACCCACCCCCACCTCACTCCACCTCCACCTACCCCCACCCCACCCACCTCCACCCCCACCCCACCTCCACCCAAACCTCACCCACCAACCACCTACCCCCACCTCACTCCACCTCCACCTACCCCCACCCCCACCCTACCCCACCCCACCCCCTACCCTACCCCACCCCACCCCCATACACCCACCCTACCCACTTACCCGCACAACCCCAAATCAAAAATTGGAAAATGAAAATTGATAGAAAATAGATATCTAAACACGTTTTCTGTTTTTCTAAAATAGAAAATGAAAACGGAATCGGTTTTATCTAAACGCGTTTTCTAAATTTTTAATAGAAAACTGAAAATGAAAACTCATTTCGTTTTCCTGAAAATGAAAAATGGAAAACGGAAAACAATTTTCCGCAACTAAACGCACCCTTAGTGATTGCTTAAGATGGACCTTATACTCAATTTCTTTCAGCAAGTTGTCGTCTGCTTGAAATATGGAGATTACCAAATGTAATGAATAACATGGCTTTGTATCTGAACTTGTGTAAATGTTGTGGATCAATTCAGTATCTCTGGTATCCATTATATACCGTACACAAGGTGGACCAATGAGCTTGAATTAATAAGCATAAGGACAAGATTAATGAATGAGATAAGTGCTTAATGGTCAGTGGTTGTAAATAGTTTAAATTAATCAATGAGATAAGTGCTTAATGGTATAGAGGTGGGATATTATCCATGCCCTTTCTGTCTATGTAATTTAGGTTTTTTTCCAGTTGAAATTAATCAAATATACCTGATGCAATATATATTGTTATAGCATGTATATTATCTATAAACATATTCAAAAAGTGGTATGCATTCTTTAAGTTATAGTTATGACTGAACCTCCCTTTTGGGGTTAATCTTTATGTAACTGACAAAATAGAACCTTAAATCTTGTTTGTTCTTTTAAGTAGTATTATTTATTGGTATTAGGATCATGCAGCATATGTGTGTCTAAGATCCTAATGCCTGTCCAAATTCCTAGAGAGTAAAATCCGCTATTGAACAATTCATTTACATATAACCCTGTCGGTTATCAGAAGATTAGATATAAAGATGTAATTTTTTGCTAAAATTTCCAAAAACCACAATTTGAACTTTGATGGTCAAAATGGTTTGATGGCATTGTGCTGCAATTTAGTCAACCACAAGAACCAAAAAATATAGCACCATATTGCTTCTGAACACGATCATCAATCGGATCAACTTATATTGTTATTTCTACTGTATGACACAGAAATAAGTAGCCATTAATAAACTTTTAACATCAGCATCCTCGAATGGAAACCTATCTTGGTGTACACTCCACCAAATCCAGGTGTTGAGGTGGAAATTATCAGTGATCGTGGTTTGGTGTCAGTTATTTGTGTTTTATGGCATCCTATTTTCGTTTCATTTCTTTGTATTGCAGCTATTACTTTAGCGTCTTGTTGTTACAATAATCAAGAGTCCCTAAAAACCTCCCGAGTAATAAATAACATACAAGAATCAAGAGTCCGTTACCTTTTAGAAAAAAAGTAAATAAAGAATTAGACAAGAAAGATTCCGTAAACAAAAGAATCTGACTATTCATAAAATTCTCTCAGTCTCAACATTCAAATATTTTCATTTCACAAATTAACCAAACTAAATCCAACTCAAATGGAGAAATTATCTTTGTCCGTAGTTCTTGAAGCAACACGTGTCTTCTTCTTTCTCCTCAGCTTGTCCGTCATCAATGCATTCTCCAATTGCTCCACTCTTCGGCTTAACGAGTTAATCATCCTGGTCTGCATTTCGTTCCTCTCGGAAATCTGCATCATTAACTTCATCATCTTATCATTATCCGCCATCAGATTCTTCAGGAGTTCCCTGTTTCCCCTATCATCATTATCTTCCTCGTCTTTCTGCACTACCATTGAACCAGCAATGGATGTATGATATTCTTTCCCAATTTCCGTCGATTCAGCTGTGGGACTGGCTTCCATACTTTCATTTACATCACATGTCTCTGCTGCACTAACAGGATCGCGATTCTCAACCATCTCCTTTACGACACCGCCGTCTGCATCATCCTCTACGGCCGAGGTTTCTGCGACTTGTCCTGAGGTATTTCGACCATCAATTTCACCATAATCGTTTTTAGATGAATCTAGGGTTTGATGATCAGCCTGCGCAATTGAGTCCACTTTCTCCTGCAACGCGATTGCCTTCCTCGTAACCGCTTTCCTCAGAATCCTAACGCCACAATCAACACCACGAATCGAATCCAATTGGAAAAGCAAAGACATCAGTGTCTCACTCATCCTCAACCGCTCCTTTGCATCTCTACGAATCAGATCAACAACTTCGATATCGTTGATCCTTCGTTCGATTTCACTAACCTCATGTCTGATTGAAGCGACCTTCTTCACGCTCTTCCTAACCATAAACCCTCTGAACACTTTTTGAATCTTAAGCGCCGCCGAATCCTTCAACATCAATAATGTAGTTCGTGGTTGCTCAGATGAAATGAAGTGAACTGGCACAGAAACCACCTTCGGCAATGATCTTTGTTGGGCTTGTTGGACTGGCACGGATCGGGCAGAGCGTGATGGTTGTTGATTGGAGTAACTTCTGAAAAATGAACCGTTCATCATCGATTACCACTACTCGTAGTTATAGAAGGATGAAATTTTAAGTCTTTTACAAGATTTGATGTGTGAAATTTCGATGTCGTGAGCATATTGATACAGATCGATGTTAATTTATACGAGAAGTTTACAAACTAATGGAAGGAGAATTGCGTTCTAGAGCGTTCTCGATTCCGGCTGATATTTCGCATCTGGGGTTAATACTTCGAGACGGATGTAGAATGTTCTGTGCTTACGGGGCGGCGGGTCGTCTCATTCTGAATTGAGAAAACTTTGTTATGATAAAATAAAGGGATAATGATTTGTAAAGGTAATAAATTTCTGAAATTGTTTATATTTCGTCATTGAATTATTTCTTTATGTTTAGTTTATTATGAATTTTTTTAAATTGTTCATATTATACCATTATGACCGGTGATAGAAGGTTTATTCTGATTTGGAATCCTATGTGGCATCCTATAAGACCTGAAAAGGTAACGAACTTTTAAAATTGTTCACATTTGGTCATTGAACTTATTTTTGTGCTTGATTTACCCATGAACTTTTTAAAATTGTTCATATTATACCCTTATGACCGATGATAGAAAGTTTGTGCTGATTTGACATCCGACGTGGCATCAGAAAGTAAGTAGGGATGAGCTCGGTCCGCAAACCGAACAACCGAACGAGACCGAAATCGAAATGGGCCTAAATCGAATTATGATTTTTTAATAACCAAAGACCGAAATGAATATGTATATTTGGTTCTGGTACAGTTCGGTTATTTCGGTTTTCGATTTGGTTCGGTTAGGAATAAGCATGGTTCGGGGACCGGACCGAACCAGAGTTAACATTTTTTAAAAACCGAAAACCGAACCGAATATGTATATTCGTTCCCGGTTCGCTTTGGTTTCAGTTGGTTTTCGGTTCGGTTCGGTTTTTTCGGTCCATATGCTCATCCATATCAGAAAGCTGAGACATAAATAAGAGCCAGTGGTCTTCAGTTGGGGTTCGGACGTCAAATTAGCACAAACTTTCTATTATCGGTCATAAGGGTATAATACGAACAATTTTAAAAAGTTCATGGGTAAATCAAGCACAAAAATAAGTTCGGTGACCAAATTTAAACAATTTTAGAAGTTCGTTACCCTTCCAAGTCATCTAGGATGCCACGTAGGATTCCAAATCAATATAAACCTTCTATCACCGGTCATAATGGTATAATGTGAACAATTTTAAAAAATTCATGGGCAAATCAAGCACAAAAAAAAGTTCAGTGACCAAATGTGAACAATTTCAAAAGTTCGTTACCGTTACAAGTCATTATCCCTTTATTAAATTTACTTCATTTAGTTTTTTATATATTAATAAAAAACACTATGTTTAAATGACTTACTTCATTGCTTCGAGGCAACTAAACATGATAATGGAATGCAATGATTTATTCCATTACTTTGCTCATTCCATTATGTCGTCTATTCCATTCCTTCATGATTATATTCCGTCGTTCCAAAAAAACCCCAATTTCATTTGCTATTTAGCCACTATAAATCAAACACTATCCAAATTCGATGACCCAATATGTAAATGGATTAGACAGACATATGGTTTGACCCGAGCCCAATTGCTGAACATTCGTAGTGACATCTTTAAACCAAACGAAATTGTGTATGTTCTAAGGCTGGGGGGAGCAGTCCCCTCGCCATCCCCTCGTTAACAACCTTAAACAGAAAGGCGAGAGCGAGAGCGAGAGCGAGAGGGGAGGTGCAGCTTGGCGAGCTTGGGTTGCGGTTCCATCCGTCGTACTCAGCCATGGGTGAAAGCGAGCAAGAAAAGGGAAACGGTGGTGTGTGGATCCGTTGGAGGCTTGGCGAGCTCGCCCAAATCTTGGCGAGGGTGGATCGGCGAAGGCGAAGGCGAAGGCAAGGCATGGCGGAGGGGTTCGGCGAGCTTGGCGAGGCGTTGGCGAGTTGCTTTGGCGAGCGGTTTGACGATTTGCTCCGTCCAGCCTAATTGTACATGTATCACGGATATTTATACCCTTCGGGTTCAGATATTTCTTCCTCCAATTGAATCATGTGAATGACAAGAAGTCTTCATAAAAAACATGACAAACAAATCAACGTAATCAAACTAAAATGAAAATTTTATTTCAAGTCTGAAAAAGAACACCAAAACTGGAACAAAAGCTTAATTATAAAACAGATATTTCTAACAATCGTGTTTTGAAAATTGAAGAGTTTGAATACAAATTCCATTCTTATTCTTTTCAAACAAAATAGAACATAAGAGAATGTAAAGTCCGTTATCCTTTTACAAAATACTCGGACAAGAATCAGAATCAGATTACAAACTGGATGAAACAAAAATCTCCATTATTCGGAAAATACTCGAAGTTTGAAAAAAACATTTTTTTTTACAAACCGTTTCCACTAAATTCATCAACTTAAACGAAAAAAATATTTTTCTCTCTCCTTCTTGAAGCAACATGTGTCTTCTTCTTCCTCCTCAATGCCTTCTCCAACTGCTCCACTCTTCGACTTAACGAGTTAATCATCCTGGTCTGCATTTCGTTCCTCTCGGAAATCTGCAACATTAGTTTCATCATCTTATCATTATCAGCCATCAGCTTCTCCAGGAGTTCCCTGTTCCCCTCACCATCATTTCCTCCGTCCGTTTCATCATCTTTCTGCACTTCCATTGAACCTGCAATGGATGTATGATCTTTCCCAATTTCCGTCAATTCAGCTGTGGGACTGGTTTCCGTACCTTCCTCTACATCACATGTCTCTACTGCGCTAACAGGATCGTAATCCTTAACCATGCCATCTGCATCATCCTCCCTCGCTTGCAAATTTCCAGGGTCACCGGAGGTTTCTGGGATTTGTTCTTGGTTACTTCTATGATCAACTTCGCATGATTCGTTGTTAGATGAAACTAGGGTTTGATGATCAGCCTGCGCAATCGAGTCCACTTTCTCCTGTAACGCGATTGCCTTCCTCGTAACCGCTTTCCTCAAATCCCTAACGCTACAATCAACACCACGAATCGAATCCAATTTGAAAAGCAAAGACATTAGGGTCTCATTCACCCTCAACCGCTCCTTTGCATCTCTACGAATCAAATTAGCAACTTCGATCTCGTTGATCCTCCGTTCGATTTCACTAACCTCATTTCTGATTGAAGCGACCTTCTTCACGCTCTTCCTAACCATAAACCCTTTGAACACTTTTTGAATCTTAAGCGCCGCCGAATCCTTCAACATCGATAATGTAGTTCGTGGTTGCTCAGATGAAATGAAGTGAACTGGCACAGAAACCACCTTGGGCAATGATCTTTGTTGGGCTTGTTGGACTGGCACGGATCGGGAAGAGCGTGATGGTTGTTGATTAGTGTAACTTCTGAAAAATGGACCGTTCATCATCGATTACCACTACCCGTAGTTATAGAAGAATGAAATTTACAAGTCTTTTACTGGATTTGATGTGTGAAATTTCGATGTCGTGAACATGTTGGTACAGATCGATGTTAATTTATACGAGAAGTTTACAAACTAATGGAAGGAGGATTGCGTTCTAGAGCGTTCTCGATTCCGTCTGATATTTTGCATCGGGGGTTAATGTTTCTACTTTCTAGACTGATGTGGAATGTTCTTGTGCTTACGTGGAGACGGGTCATCTCGTTCATAAGGCTGAAGGGAGTGGTGCCTCCAACATTTGGGAGGCAAGCATGCCACGTAGGCGCCACGTAGACTTTGTTGGCAACACCAGTTTTGTTGTGGCACTCAAGGGGTGGAACGTTGGCAACATATATTTTTTTTTAATTTAAAAAAATCATATTTTAAATAAAAATAAAACATAACATATTTTAAATTAAAATAAAACACACCAAATACCATTTCATTAAAATAAAAAGACAAATAACATAAAATCCTACGAAATTAAAAGTTCGAAATTTAAAACAAATAAAAGACGTCGCTACTTGAAAAAAAAACTACAAATTATATTTCTTGCGGATTTGGTCTTTGAGCGCCATCGCGGATTCGTAATGCGCCCCTTTTAGGTGACTAACGTCTTGCAAAAACATTTGCATTTCCGCTAGCCGGGTGTTTTCTTGCCATTGATTATCCAACGACGTGCGCAAACCTCTAAACTCGTCGCGCATTTCTTCATATTGTTCCATCCGAGAACCCGCGGAAGAAGTGGATGAGGTCGCCTTCCCTTTTCTTTTTGCCCGATCCCGACCCATCGGACGTGGAGGCGGTGATGGTTCCACTTCTTCAACTTCATCAACGTCATCGTTAAGGTTGACGCCGATATGACCATCCGAAGAAACGTGATATGAGCCCGACTCCGATGTTTTGCTTCTTTTGGAGCTCGAACCACCACCAAATTCCAACTTAAAGACTTGTTCCCATTTTTGGCTATGACGAACAACATTCCAAGCGTGTGCAAATTTAAACGGCTTGACGTTGTCGTCTCGGTACATGTAGTTGGCTTTCTCCAAAAGACTCGACTCGCTTTCTCCACTCCTCTATTGATTTACCAAATTAATGTAAATGGCGTTGAAAGCCATAACACATTTGTTCATGTTGTTCCACTTCGTGTTGCATTGATCTTTGGTGCGGTAAGAGTTCCCTTTCTTCATGCCTTTGCGGAAACGTCTCGTCACTCGAAACCAAAACCGATCACGTTGTTGATTTTTGCCCGTTTTTGGATCCTCGGACACATCAACCCATGCACGGGCTAACTCCGTCTCTTCTTGAACCGTCCATTTGTACTTGTGGCCCGTCCTCTTCTTTGTATAGGTTGGGGCTCCTCCGCTTCGGATGACGAATCCGAATTTTCCACCGCATTCTCGTTTTGGGGCTCCTCGGGCTCGGGATCGGTTTGGATTGGTGCTTGCTCGGGTGGGCTTCGGGTTTGTTGGAAATTGAAGTTGGCCGATGACGATTGTGGAAACGGATTGAAGCTTTGTTGAAAAAGTTGTTGTGGTAGTATCCCGTATTGCGGATAAAATGGTGAACCGCTCAACATCGGGTTTGGCGAATACATCGGACCCTCGAATTGTGGACGATACGGTGGCGGAGACGACGGATCGTACCCAAAAAAGTTTGGGTTGTTTTGCGGATTGTTGGAGGGATTGTTGGAGGGATTGTTGGAAGACATCTTTGAAACCTTTTTTGAGTTCAAGAGATTCAAATGTGGGTACAAAAATATGATTAAGTGTATGTATATATATAGAGTGTAGATGATATTGAGTTAAAAAAAAAAGTAAAAATTTTTTTTTTAAATATTCGACCGTTGAACACGGTCAAAGTGTTCATTCCCCAAATATTCCACAGAGAGAGAAACGGCAAAGGCATGCCGCTCCTCCCTTGCCGCACTTGGGGGGCGGTGTTGCCGCCGGCAAAGACCTTACACGTCGGATGCCTCCGGCAATTTTCACTCCACTCCGCATAGCCTAATGAGTTTTTAATATGGAGTTGGATTTTTGGTATCGGTGGTTTCTTAAAAATTGTTATTTTTTTCAAAAAATTTTGTATTAATATCACAGGTTTAAAATAAAAAATTTTATTGTGGTTTTAGTCTAATTTTTTTAATAATTTTTAAAATGACGATTTTGCCTTTATATATATATATTTTAATTTATTATAAAATTTTTGATTAAAAAAAAAAAAAGAAATAATCTCTCCCTTACTTTACCCATCTACTTACCCTTTCATATCTCTCTTTATTCTCATTCTCTCTCTCTCTCCCTCAATCTCGTGTATTATTTAATAACCAAAACCCTAAACATGCCACCTGACTTATTCTTTTTTCTCACTCACACCAAAAAGCTGTCATTTCTCATTTTGTCATTCTTGATTTGATAATCAGTATATCGATTTCAAAAATTTTAATCGGACATATCAACAACCAAATCATTTGCTTCTCTCTCCCAGTATAAGTTCGCGGTCTGAAAACCCTAGCCGTAGGCGCTGCTTCATGTTCGTTTCATGGTGGCTACAATTTTCGATTGTAGAGTATATGTAGTTAGTTTAGATGGTAATAAACCATGATTGTTGGGTCGTTGCTGCACTCCTATATTTGATGCAATCACTTTGTAATCTTTCTTTCCCTATTCTAATTCTAGGAAAAGAAGACCCAAAAAGGAGAATTGCTTAAAGGAGAAAATTGAAAAACGAGCTTATTAAGGTATTTGGGCCCCTTGATTATTGAGAGGCATGTGAAGTTATCAAACCATTCCCAACTGACTATTATATTACTTTGATTATGATTTTATGTCAATAATCATTTGAAAGTTGGCCTCCATGGTTTTTATATCTATGTATTGTTTCGCTCGAAATGTGTATTTAAATAAGCTTTCGATGGTAAAGGAATTCTTAGGAATCTTGGTATTCACGTTTAGAGGTTGATTTATAATAAATATCATACCAGAATGTACACAAAATTTATGATATTAAATCAAAATGTGCACATAATTTATGATTTATTAGTTACCATTTATACGCATACATTTGTATTTGTTGTTCGTTTTTGCTATTTTTATTTCTCAATCCGTGTAGTGTGTGTATGTGTGTGCATATATATATATATATATATATATATATATATATATATATATATATATATATACACACACACACACACACACATACACATCAGTTATCATATGTAGATTCAAGTGCAAAAGAATGTCCAGTTTGCAAGGGTGAAGTAACATTGCAAGGGTTAAGTAACAGATTCCAGTATTACACCAATATATGGAAAAGGAAAGAATTGTGTTTGACCCATCTCATTCTTGGACCCATGTTCTGATTTCAGTTCCATCGTTAGAGTAAGCGACAACAATGGTTGCATCTACAATTACCAACCTCGTCGTACATCTCTAACTGCACCAACCTCTAACCATTAGACCTTTTTGGTAACTGTACCATCGTTGGAGTACCCATGCTCTGTTCCATCGCCGATCATCGATGGCAACACTTGAACGTCGCCGTGCTTGCAGATCTCAATACTTTGATTGTGAAAACCATATCTGTGTTCTCGTTATTCTCTTTGTGGAGATGGATGATTTCTTTGACCTAGAAGATTTATCGAGTGTTAAGAGCAACACTCGATTGTTAATTATTTGGTACCTTCAAGTCCATGAATGCAGGAGCGATTTCTTTGACCTAAGATAGTCAAACCAAATTAGTAATTAATGAAAATGGAGATGGACACCACCCCTAAACCCATATAATGTTCTTAAACATGTTGAAGATAGTCAAACCAAATTTGTAATTGAAGAACATGGAGATGGACGATTTCTTTGATCCAGAAGATTCATCGAGTGTTCGGAGCAACACAGATGGGGAAAATAGTTTCAAATTTGAGTATTCTTTGAATCTCAGCACTTCAGGTTTCTAAGTTCTATGATATGTAAGAACCCTAAATTGAGGATGAATATTGTAGGGGGGGGGAGGGGGACGGGTGGGGGTGGAGGTTATTTATTTATTTTTTTACTTCTTTAAATCAAAATCCATAAAATAAATTAAAAGAAAAGGAAAAAAGGAAACAGTAAGGATAAAATCATCATTCTAAGTATTTTGTCTAAAAATTAGACCAAACTCGAAAAAAAATCAAAATTTTGGACTTGTGGTGCTAATCCAAAACTTTTTGGACCAATATAAGAATTTTGGCAAACCACAGGGACCAAAATGGCTGTAACACCCCATTTTTTAATCATCGTTAATTAATTATTAGTTTATTTAAAATTTGTTTTTATGAAAAACGATTTACGGAATTAAAATAATAATAATAATAATAATAATAATAATAATAATAATAATGAAATAATACTTCTAAAATTTAGTTAAGTTGGGAGGGGGTTAAATGTCATTGTTTCAAACTCAGATTGTTTGACAAATTTGGTGTTGGGTCAATAGAAAATAAAGATGTAAACTTAAGAGACCACATGTGTAAATGAATCAAAGTGCATGGATTTGGACTTAATTCCATGGTGTGCGACGATAGTATTTCAGCAACAAGAACTGGCCCTTAAGGCCTTCGATTTTGATCCTTGTAGCCCATGCTAATCCCGAATTCTCACCCTTTAAGTCCAATTCGATGCATAGCAACTCTAGAATGAATTGTTTGAGCGGAGAAAACGTGAAATCAAGAAGGGAGTAAGAGACCGAGAAGTGCTAAGTCGAGAACTCCATCTCTAGTTTCCGAGAATTCATCACTAGCCGAAGAAGAAAGAAAGACGAGAAGGGAGAATCTTGTTGAAGTAAAGATTGCATCCTTAGGTAAAAGCTTCTTCATTTTCTTCTTGTTCTAGTTGTGAACACCATAATCACCATCACACCTCCACTGTGGGGGGGGTGTGTGTGTGTGCATGGTGATTCCTAAGGTTCTCATCAGATTTTGGGTCTAAAAGTTCATGCTCTTAGTCTCATATATGAAGTTGATTTTCCACACCCTTTGTGTGTGCATGTTTGTGTGTTTGTGGATGAGAATGAGGTTGAATGCATCATGTTCCTTTCCATCATATTGTAGTATTCCTTTTGAAGTCAACTCAGACCCTATAAGTCTTAATGGGTTTAAGGTTGAAAACCCTAACCCTAGTGTATTTGGGTGAATGTTGAAAAATTCCGTGTTTTGAGGTCATCTTTGAAAAAA
The DNA here is from genome assembly GCA_023525715.1 of Cichorium intybus. Taxonomy (NCBI): domain Eukaryota; kingdom Viridiplantae; phylum Streptophyta; class Magnoliopsida; order Asterales; family Asteraceae; genus Cichorium; species Cichorium intybus. The sequence goes on along the minus strand of CM042011.1, from coordinate 421,789 downwards.
TCATGGGAGTATCCATTAATCTTATGTCCTTGAAAAGGTTTCGGAGTGTATTTGCTTCCACCAAAAGGGTTTGACCTGATTCCAACCCTAGATTAGGTGAAATTGGTAATGTATGTTGACTGGTCTAAATCTGACAGAATTGATACCCGAACTTGTTTAATTCATATAAAATAGAGGTAAAAAATCATTAGAACATGTGCCTTATATCCTTAGAATGGTAAATCGATGAACTAAGTGACTGTGTTACAATATCTCTGAGTGGTTGGGTTTAGTATGGGCTAAACGGGTCATCAACAGACCTTCTGTTTTGGGTTAAAAGCTAAAAATAAACTTACTAAGTATATCAATACTACAAGTATATAATTAGGGTAAGGCTTAGTATTATTATGCTTTATAATAACTTAATAAACCTTATAGGAGTATAAGGTGTGCGAGTTGAGATTGTTGGATTCTCGGAGTTGTTGCACGGATTTCTGCATTGTTGTTCGAGATGAGTTCATCACTACGCTGTATTAATGTTGCACATCCTTTATCATAGCTTGTGTGTGCTCTTTAGGATGTAGGTGGGTAGTACTCGACTATGGGGAGGTCTAGTAGGTGTGTAAGTGTTGTGGGTGGGTATAGAACAAAACTTGTATGTATGGTTTATTGTGATGATTATGTTATGTGCCATGATTATGTTGGGTGCCTTGATTATGATGTGTGCCATGATTGTGCTGAGTGCCTTGATTATGTCGTGTGCCATGTTTGTGCTGGGTACCTTGATTGTGTTGTGTGCCTTGATTGTGTTATGTGTGTTGATTGTGTTGTGTGCCTTTGATAGAGGTAGAGTATGTGTGATTGATATACCGTGTATATACTGAATTCATTAAGCTGTGTGCTTACCCATTTCCTCTTAAAACCACTGTTTCAGGTACTTCGGGTGTGGATGATGACAAGGCGTGACGTGTACATACTAGTGCAACTTCTTTTGGGGACTTATGTTATACTTGATTTGATGTTAGCTTGATTTCCGTTGTTTGATGAATTTTATTGACAATGAAATGTTCTTAAATGATTTGAATGATGTTTATGAATGAGGTTTTTATAAATAAATGATGTGTTTTATTTTAAAATGGTTTTCTAAATGTTTTTAATTTGTCAAAAAAACTAGGACGTTACAAGTTAAAGGGGGAGAGATCCCTGATCCCACACGACCAGGTAGGAGAACGAAGCATTTTCTTATAATGGGCGTGTATACCTATTTATCACAACGCGTTTTAAAGCCATGTGGGCAACAGATCCCGTAAGAACTCTACAGTTAAGCATGCTCGAGTGGGAGAAATTTCAGGATGGGTGACCTCCCTGAGAAGTTTTCATGCTGGGTGGCCCAAAGCGCACAAAATTGTAGTACGTGTGATTTCGCAAGTGGACATTTACTAGCCTCAGTCTTGTCATTTGATCTGCAATTTCGTCAAAAATATAATTTTTCGGGTTTTTGCCATTTTATCCTTGATAAAATCGCAAATGGCATATGTTAATCCACGATTTCCTCTGACCTATATGAGATTTCCTCATGCAAATATCTACGATTTCCCTTTTTTTATCTGAAACTCTAACATTTTGACTGTAATTTTCAAAATCTGACTATGATTTATGATAGCTTGATTGTCATTTCTGACAGTTTAACTACGACATTTGACATTTTTATTACTATTTTTGACATTTAACTACGATTTCTGACAGTCTAACAGCGAAAAGTACATAAACTTTTTATAGAATGTAGCTTTATCTAAATTAAACTGGAAAACAAAATTAGTTTTTTAAAATTTGATTTCAACTAAAAAACCATGAGTTCACATTCTAGCGAGTTTTTCACCGGTGGAAAGTAAGAGATTGTTGATGATTAACCATATTAGACATTTTGTTAAGAATTATAGAGTACAATTTTAGTCAAATATATATTTTTTGATTTTTATATTTGGTGAAACTGAAGACCGGGTTATTAGATAAATCCATGTTATAAATGTAATTCTTTGTAATTTTATCTCTCTCAATGTATTCGAGTATCATAGTGTTCTTGGATATGCTACTATTCTTGAAACCATAGTGCAATCACATATTCACTATGTTGATCCTGAAAATCTTAACTTTGTTGAAGATGATGATGTTGCTACATTGACCGATGTTGTCAGTACACATGATGATAAGGATTATCGAGAAACAGTTTCTCGTTTGAACGATGCGAGTCTAGCACCTTACAAGGATTCAATAGTTATTTGTTTTGAGTTATCAGACCTAGAAAAAAGTAATTTTAATAATCAATGGTCAAATCATGAACATTCAAATTTGTATACAAAAACCCTATTATTTGGTATGCCCCCTACATCGTCGTGTCCAAAATCGAGTCAAGCATAGCTTCATCAGACAACCAACAACCAAGTAAAAGGATAAAAAAATCTACAAACCTTCGGAAGCAAAGAAGCTTTTCAACCGACACTTGGAGTGAAAAGTGTCCATGAAGGTTTTTAGTACAAAATAAGCAAATCTATGTGCGAAAAGTTTGAGGCTGTTTGTTCTAAATAAGTTGTACTTGGTGTGTTAAGGATGTGCTACTCAAGTGACAACGCTATCGTCACACGCGTCAAAAACAATTTATAACCCACTATTACTACGTAGATAGGGCAAGCGGGGTCGAGTCCATAGGGATTTAGTGGTTAATCTTTAAACAAGTTGTTGAATAAATGTTGATTGTGATAACAATAATATTGAAATATTGATAATGACTTGAAATAGAGAAAGAATTACTTCCGGTTTAGTTATCAAAGATTAGGTTCACATGTTTTATTATAATGATTCTGATATAATTATTTTGACATAATTATAGTTTACTAACAATTGCTATTAAATGGATAAATACATAACATGTTGAGTCAATTATTTGTCTTTGTCTAACAATTTTATTAGACTAGTTTTTTTTTTTGAACGGCAAATCTATCCTACTCCTACTCCTAAACTACTCCTTGTTATGTTAGTGCCAGGGTTTGAACCCATGACCTCTTTGTTAGTAATCACCTTGTTAACATTATGACTTATTATCATATCAATTGGACACAAAGTATATTAATCGATTATTCGTCTTATCTCTTTATTTAGATGAGGTAGGCACGAACAATAAGTTGATAATACGATGTCTTGAAAATAAGATAACAAGTAGAAGTAAACACAAATGATTTACTAATTGCATTTCAACGATATGAGAGTTTTAATAGTTACAATAGCAAAACATTTGTTCGGAATCAAAGTAAAAACATGTTACACTAAAGGTATGATAACATTACCGGAAGTAATCTGAAGAGATTAGCCTTCCATTCGGTTGCTGATCTTGGCGATAGTCTTGGCGTTCCTTGACATGTTGCTTGGTACTTTTAACGTTTCGACTTATCTAAACAAACTACAAGAATTACCACCGAAATAGAGAATTTATCGGTTCTAGACAACTAACTAAAAGAGAATTCGAGATGTTGCATCTGATTTGGAGTATTTGACTGTTGTGGTGTAAAATGGTGTGTCAAAACGTCAATAGAAGACATCTATTTATAGTTCTGAAGTTCCAGTGTTCGCGTTGCGACAGAGGGTGGTCGCGTCGCGAGGGTGCGGCCTATTTTAAAGGAATGTTTGTCTCTGTGGTTATCTTAAATGTGAAAATCATTTTGCATTGAATTGACTTCGAACTAACAAGGATAAGTGTAACAATTATTGTTATCCTTCAGAGTTTTAGAATTGGTCAAGTGATATGAAACATTCCGAAGGGTATTGATAACACTTCGGATAAAGTGTTATTGTGAAGAATGTTATCAGTACACTGAAGTTCTTTGTTCTTATTGAAATTTTTTTTACTTTTGATGATGCAATCAGACATTTGACCTAGAATTCCTTGTATCATTATAAAATGAAGAGTTAACATGTTAGCATTCAGAATCATTCAAATCATGTTGGAAGTCCGTTTTTCATTGCGAAGCCTGTTTGATTGAATATCAGTCATGAAATGCATAAGTCTAACCACCCTAAGTTGAACTTAATTTTGCATTTTGCAAGAAGTTATGATTTTTCTTTTATGCTTCAAAATTTTCATACAAAATGATGGTGACATTCACTGCATTGAGATTTAGAAAAGTTTCACTTTTGAATTGAGCATCAGAAGATATTGTGAAGATTTGGATTGACTTCGAAGAACATTTTGAAAAATTTATCCCATATCATCGGTTGAGGTTTTTGGATACTTTTCTCTGATGACAAGCCTTTGAGCTTCGTACACCACCCCAACATTACCATTTAAGATAGATTACTTGAAATGTTCATATTCTCTACATGGTACTCGACTATGTTATAGGAGTTCCTTGTATTGTCATTCAAGACAGAAGAATAAGCCTTTGAGTGCTGATTTATCTTTTATTTTTGCACTCTATATTTATCTTTTCACTTGTTTGTTGTCTATGATTCTTTTGACATTTTGATTTTCTGTTTTTCTTTTGTGTTTTTCAATTTTTCATTGTTGAAACATTTCTTTCTTTTTGGAGTCTCATATCCGAAGAGTCAAAATTTTCACCATGTGATGACTTTTTATGGTGCTTTTGTATTGTTTGTTCAATCCTTTGTGTTTGAAAAACCTCATGTAGTTCAATTTGAAACAAAAGTGAAGAAAGTTTTAAATTTGCTTATCAGTCAATGCCGGTATCACTTATGAAGAAAACTTCGGAATATTTGATTCATCCTGAGTAGTGTAAGAACTACTTGATTAATTTTTAAATGAAGCGAGTCAAGTTCAACAGGAAGCTCAGTGATATACACGATGTTAAGGATATTAAAATCAAACAAGACTTCGTATTGTAAAACAGCCTTAACCTCACTTCGAAGTCTGTTTTCTTACCAATGTTTCAAGTCGATTCCTAGATACCTTTTAGTGCAACAAGGTATGATTATCAGAATCTAAAATCAAAGTTTTGTCCTTTAATCAATTAATTCAAGAAAGAAGGTCAAATTTAGTCATTTATGCAAGAAATTTGAGAATTGAACTTTTGAGTTTTTGCGAATTGTCCTTGTTTTACTTGTTTTTGGTTTTTCCATGAAGATTATTCTTTGTTGTGAGAATATTTATCCTTGATGTATAAAGACAATTGTTGTTTCAATGATTTTCGACACTTGTGAAATTTTATTTGACTGAAATATCTGTTCTAATGGGCTCCAAAGCGTCGAAAAAGGCTTCGGAGTGCTGCGGAACAACATAAAGTCTTATTTTGTAATTGAAAAGATTAAGGTAAGAAAGAGCAAATATGAGGTTTATGTTAGAGTGGATCCATCAATCATTCCGAGTCCTCGAACAATTCGTGTGAATGCCTCTTCATTCAAAGCTTTTGTGAAGATATCTGCCAGATGTTCGGTTGTGTGAACAAAGTGAACTTCTATATTCCCCTCCTCAACATGACTTTTGATGAAGTGATAGCGAAGAGCTATATGCTTCATCTTGGAATGTTGAACAGGATTGTAACATATCCGAATGGTACTTTGTGAGTCACAAAACAAGGGTATCTTTCTCATGTTGATGGCATAGTCTTTTAATTGGCTTTGAATCCAGATTATCTACGAAGTGCAAGCTACAGCTGCTACAGTGATGGGGGATGATTTTTCGTCCACTTATCCAAAGGAGGAAAATTTGGATCAAATTCAGGAGGTCCTTCAGAATCAATTTCCTAAATATCCGAAGGGTATCCCGAAGTGGATGGAAAATCATCAGTTATTAAGTGATTGTTTGAATTTGTGACATTTGTTTGAGGTGTGTGTAGTTGTGAAGAAGAGTTAAGAGTATGCTCCCCCTCGACAGTAGTTGGTGTGGAGGTTGTTTCGCCATTATCCGAAGAGATTGGAGTTGAGACATTTGGAGTAGAGATTTCTGGCTCCCCCTGGACCGAAGGGTACAGGGACATGATATGTGAGATTTCATGTGAGGGGTTTTTGAGTCTTGTGTTGTTATGCTCCCCCTCGAAACCAGAATTTCTTTCAGATCCATCTGAAGGCTCCCCCTCAACCGAAGAGGGTCTTTGAACACTGCCAGTTGAAGAGTCTTCGGGGCCATCTGTAAGCTTGGACAGTTTGGACACATGATTGTCTGGTGCTCTAGCTTCGGAGTCCACAGCCCTCACAGGTGGATCAAAGAGAAGACTGAAGTCAGTATCAAAGGTTGTGATTGGTAATGCATCAACTATTGGCTTATGAAAGATGGATGACATTTGTGACACCCCATTTCTACTGTTTGCAAATACTATGGTTTTTCGTATAAATACATGAATACAAAAATACGGTTTATCAAAAACCGATAATTTAAATGCTTAAAACAGTGGGTGTACAAATTCATATCAAGCTAACCATAGTAAGCAGAAAGGATTTAACCTTGAGTCCAATATAGGAGCTAACTTAAGCTCCACTCCAGCTAAACTTCATCCCATTAATAGCAACTTATATTGACCTGGAATACATGGCAAAACATAGAATACGTAAGACAAAAATTGTCTCGTGAGTTACATGAGTTTTAGACTCAAACCTTTAACTTATTTTCCAATCTTTATATAAAACTTATGACATAAACATCTTTCAAAGTTTTAAAATACTAACATACCATAGTTCTTTATTCTTTTAAAAATCATTACATATCATACCTTGCATAATTATCTTCTTTCAAAACTTTATAATAGCAACATAATATAACTCTTTACTTCCCAAAAATCATTCTATGACATATTTTATGAAAATAATAGCATTCTTATTTTCTTTGACCGGTTTTATAAGCTTGCTGGATTTTTTATAGTTAGGGCTTTAATCACTATAAGTGATACCCCAATTCTCTATGGCTAGAAAGAACGGATCAATCCTCACCATAGAAGTGCTGAGGCGATCTACTTCGCGATGGGGCTTGTCCCCAGTAGACCCCTTACCTAACCCGGGTAGGTTGGAACATAGTTCCCTTACTAACGCTGCTTGCTACAATTACCAGTCGTACAAAAACTTGCTGCTAGCTTGAACATTTCTCATAAACATATAACTTGTGGCTAAATGCCAAACTACATCATTCTATGTCTTTATGTCTAGATGCCAAATACATAACTTTCCAAACATATTGTGGCTATATGCCCTTTTCATACTTGAAAACATATAAAGTTTGTAACCAAAACATACTTCTTAAACATTTTATGGCTATATGCCTGTCCATACTTTCAAACATGTATAACTTGTATTAAACATATACTTTCACATATTTGGTTCATAGACCAAAATATAACTTCAAATATAACATTATACTTTCACAAACGAGTTAGAGATAATACTCTTGCATATAATTTCACATATAGAAATTTTATAAGAAATATTGAAAATACTTACTTGCCATGTACCCCAGAATGGGTAAAAATACTGCATGTACTCACCTCATGTATTGCTAGAAGATTGACTACACATTCCTTGTATTCATACTCTTTTGTGATTAACTAATCTCTTGGCATGAACCTATAATTAACATGTTATAAATTAGCATTCATGCTAGCTGATTTTATAACTCATTAGAGTCCTTATTTTACCAATATAGGTCATAATAAGTCTATAACTTTTAAATGACCAACTTTAGTTAAATCGTATTTTATACGTATTTTACTACAGTACCCTCGGGGGGTCGTATTTCGATTCCGACAATTTTTCATGAAGTTTCACAACATATTAGACCTATGTTTAAAATTTGAGGTCAAACGGACAAGTTTTGAATAAAATCTCAAAAACTAAAATCACTTGGCAGGAGACTTGAAGAAAAACTGCATTTTCACTCTGCCGCAGTGGCGCACCGCGCCCAGGTGAGGGGCGCACCGCGCCTGCTGAACAGCAGTCCAGAATCTCCCGATTTTTATGCTACAAATTTCCATTTTCCTTTATTAAGCCCTTAATTCACGTCTTAATCCCTAGGGTTTGTTCCAAGACCAAAACCATTCATTTACTTCATGCTTTTAACCATAAAAATCATAGATTTTGATTACTTTTCCAAACATTCCCGTTTTTGCATTTTTGATCCAAAAACCGAATTTGTTCGAAATTAATCACTTCTACTGCTTTATTTTAACAACTACCACATATGGAACTCATTAAAACCTCTTAGAATTAATTTGATCAAGTAAAATTGATTTCTAAAGCTTTTGAACAAAATTTCAATTTTTCAACAATAGCAACATACTTTGATGATTTTAAGATATGTTCTTAATACTTGACTTAATTGGTTTAGGGTCATTTCCAGGCCCTAAATACCAACTTGTACTAAATTTTAAGCTTCAAAATCATCAAATCATCTTTATAAATTTGGAAATTCTTCCGAAAACACCATTTTTCACCAAAAACCATTGTATTGAATTTTCAAGCTTAAGAACTGATTTCTTACTTCTTTTATGTCATATTTGACTTAACAAAACTATTAGAACTATATGAAATCAGTTTCAACTCGTTAACCCATTTCTAGGGTTCTTGAGCTAAAAACCCATTTCATCATTTTTGGGATTAAATCTTCAATTTCATTGAATTACTTATTAATACAAGTTTCTTTCATCATTTCTAACATCTTAGATTAATTAAAACCATCTGAACTTTCAAACCCGTGACTTAGGGTTCTTGAGCAAAAATCATCTTTTCTTGATTTTCAACATGTTCAAGGATTAGAACATGTTTACTTGATGATTTTGAGCAAGATGGTTTAGATGATTTCACTAGAACCATGATTTCAAAAAAATCAGAAATCAAGTGCCCAATTCCCGTTCAAGTCTTGGATGAAATAAGCTTAGAACATGAAGTTCTTACCTTGTTTGCTTGGAAACCCTCAATTCTAACTTCAATTTCTTGCAAGAATTTCCAGAAATCCTTCTCTTCTCCGATGCTATCTCGCTCTCTCCCGTAATCTCTAGAACTCTCTTCAGAAATTATGATCATTAATGATATATTTTCTCATTTTTATATTTTCCATATTTATAGTTTTAGTCCCTAAACTTTCATTCCTTAGAATTTTGACACCAACATTAAGTTTGGCCACATAAAGCTATATTTCTTACATTTTTAGTCCAAACTAGAATTATACTTTTATAATAATTCTTATATATGGTCAAATGACCAAATTACCCTTTTCATGGTAAAATGACTAATTTACCCTTAAAAACATACTTTCTTATAAAATATGCATAAAACTTTAAATTATACACACCTTGTTTTATATATTTATATTATTAAATTTGGGTCGTTACAACATTGGGAAAGGATGCAAAGTCTTCTTGATGCAATAGTCATCAAACAAGAGGTTGAAGGTTTCTTCTATTTTACGAGTCCTCTTGTTCATAACTCTATAAGCCTTTGAATCTTGTGAATAACCAAGAAAAATCCCTTCTTCTGATTTGTCATTGAATTTTGTCAAATGATCTTTTAAGTTCAAAATAAAACACCTACAACTGAAGATATGAAGAAACTTGACATTGGGTTTTCTTCGGTTGAGTACTTCATAAGGTGTAATATGAAACCTCTTGTGGATGTATGATCCGTTTTGAGTGAAGGAAGCTGTAGAAATGGTTTCGGCCCAAAAGTACATGGGCAAATTTGCAAAGTTAAGCATAGTTCTTGCTGCTTCACACAAAGAGCGATTTCTTCTTTCTACAATAGCATTTTGTTGAGGAGTATATGGTGCTGAGAAGTTGTGACTTATTCCCTTTGTCTTCAGAAATCCATCAAGAGTTTGATTTTTGAACTCCGAACCATTATCACTGTGTACAGTTCGAACTTTCTTGTTGAGCATTACTTCCATTTTCTTGATGAAATTTATGATTTCTTCAGCTGCATCAGACTTGTTTCTTAAGAATAACACCAAGTGAACCTTGAATAGTCATCAACAATCACAAGAATATACTTTTTCTTCAAAATTGACTCCACTGCGGATGGACCATGTAAAGTAATGAAAGTTGTTCGGTGATTTTAGGGTTGATCATAGTTGGATGCCTTTGTTTTGTTTGCTTGCCATGCTCACAAGCAGAACAAAGTGAGTCGTTATCGAATTTGAAAGCAGGAATTCCACGAACCAAATCCATTGCCACCAAGTCTTTAAAGTTTAGGTGAGCAAGTCTTTGGTGCCATAACCAGTTGACATCTGAGTTGGCTTTGGATAGAAGACATAATGATTGCCTACCAGTCACTGGCTTTAGATTCAAGGGAAACATTGATCCCTTTCTTTCTGATTTCAATAAGACTTCGTGATGACACTCCCTTGGTTGTTGAATGTAACAGCATTTCCAGTTCCAACCACCAGTTGAGAGATGCTCACAAGATTGTGCTTTAAACCTTCTACAAATTCCACTCAGTTAATTGTGAACTGCCCATTTGTGATTTTGCCATAACCCCGAATTGGACAAGTTTCGTTGTTACCGAAGTGAACATTCCTGCATCATCCAATGTTCTGTAATCCCTGAGGTACTCCCTTTTTCCTGTCATATGTCTTGAGCAGCCACTATCTATGTACCATTTTGCATCGTACCACTCATTTGACATAACCTGCAATCAATCAAGAAGGTGTTGGTACCCAATCAATCTTGGGTCCTTAGGGTAAGCAAAGGATTCATGAATCCACTTCTCAACAGCCTCTTCGGATATTTCATTAGCATTTAGATTGATCATATTCTCAGAAGTCTCATGTGACGAACAAGATGAACCAGAAAATGATTCCGAAGAGCTTTTGGTTAGTATTGATGAGTCCGAAGAGATTGAAATACTTGAGGTCTTCGGAACCCATATTTACTTTGATGATTTTGACTTAGAGGAATTTGAAGTTTTCTTGGTTTTAAAATTTTTTGAATGATTTGATGACCTTGAGGATTTTGATTTTGGAATTAAGTTTTCCTTCAGGTCATCCCTCTTCCAGTTTTGTTTTGAGTTTTCGATTGTTGATTTCCTTGAAATTGAACTGCATAGAGTAGAAGTACATAGGTACTCTTCGTATGCAAGTTTGAAATCATTTAATGAAATATTTTTATCTTTAAACAGACCCAAATTTTTGTCTAGCCACTAATGGAATGTATCAATCAGATTTGTACCTTTTGAAAATGATTTCTTTGTTGGTTTCTAAAATTTGGGATTTGGAAAATTTGGTTTAGTTGGAGCAAAACATGGTTTTGAAGGTTGTTTTTCCCTTAAGTTCTTTGCATCAAGAGGTTTTGTTCCAGAAGTGGAAGGCTTCGTATCAACAGGTTTTGTTGGTACGAAGGGTAATTTTCTTTTTACAAGATTTTGATTTTGTTTCGATTTGAACTTCTCAACAGTTGGTTTTTGAATTGGTTTTGTAATTACAACTGTTGGTTTTGTTTTGGAGGTGGATGAGAAGTTTTGAACTGTTGGTCGTTTCAAGATTTGAGGTGTTTGTACTTTGGGTTTGGAAACATCATTCTTTGGTTTTGAAACAGTATTTTCAAAAGATTGTGAAAGAGGTACACTTTCACAGGATTCCATTAACTGAAAAACATACATCTTCGAAGCTATGGGTTTGTCCATAACTTGAATTTGTTTGTAAATTCTGTTAGTGTAAATGTGATTATCATTTTTGGTATTGAGAAGATGTGTCAAGTTCTTTGGAATATTGTCATGTTCATAACATAAATGATTGTAAATGTTGTGACCATACAATTCTTGTTTTCTCACATTGATTTTTACTTCCATATTCTCATTCATTTGATTTCAATCATTTTTGAAGATGAGAAGAATCCTTCCTCAGTTACTGTGGAATTATCCTCCTCAACAATCTTTTTCAAGTCATTGTCAATTAAAAGCATGCCACCAGGCTTCACAAAAATAGAATTTTTAAAGTACGAAATCTTGGGATAGATACAAGCAACATGGACTAATCTTTTTGAACTGTCTTTGAGATAATCTTCATATGACACACATTCATCAGAAATTTAAGTTTTGTTTTTAACAATTTCCTTGTTTTCCGAAGTTTCATTTTCACAATCCATTTTGGTTTTGCCTTTGTCAACCGAAGATAGTTGTGAGATGTCTTCGGAGGGTAATGCGGATGCGGAGGATGATGTTATTTTAGACAAAGAAGAACAATCAATCTCCTCCATATCCGAATCACATTCAGAATCCTTTTCAGACTCAGTATCAACAGTGATTTCTGATTTGTTTTCAATTTGGGGAACATTTCTTTGCAACAATGGGATTTCTTTTGGCAGTAATTTCAACATGTTTTCACCAGTTAAGTGTTTTTCAACAGAAATCAAGCCATGCTTATACGAAGTATTAGTGAATTCGGACCTAGACACTATTGATTTACATTCATATGAAATACTATCAACATCTTTAAGCTTAAACTCAAGAAAAGGCCATAGTTGTCTATGTTGAACATTGCAAACAACAGCAGAGTGATAAATATGAGTAATATGAGCATACAAACGTCTAACAGTTTCACAAAAGATATTACGTTGTCTCAGAATTACATCATTATTATTCAAATGTTTCTCTATGTTCTCCTCTAACACTGAGATTCTTAAATCGGCTTTTTCTAGGGATAGCTTCAGACTCTCAACTCTCCCCCTCAATTGTAGAATCTCCTGCTCACTGATCTTTGCCCTATTTTTAGCATCAATTAGCAATTTGTTCATCACTGAGCAATCACGTGTTATTTCATTTATATCATCAGAAAATTTTGATACATGAATTTTAAAGATAAGAGAAGTTTGGATACCTGTTCTGGAATGGGTAGGCGTGAGTCCTTCGCCATGAAGCAAACATCCTCTTCATCATCCGAAGAGTCATCAGTCCAGGCCTTCGAAACTTCTGCATCAAGTACTTTCTTCACTTCTGAATCCACATTGTCAATATCTTCAAATCCTTCATCATTCAAGTCTCCTTCAGCTTCACTCTCCTCTAAGGTATCCTTCGGAAAGCTCTTACCATCATCATAGGCAATGAATGCACTATGAGTTGGCTTTCTTACTTCCTCGTCTTCGGAGTTAGATGACCAGATTTTGTAAGTTCCCATTCTGTCTTCTGAAGCCATTACGGCCAGATCTTTGGTTTTCTCTCTCACTTCTTCCATCTTTCTTGCATAGTAAGCCTCATCTTTCACTTGAGTTTGTTTTTCATTTCGTTTACGAAGCATGCCATCTTTTGCGAAATGATTTTTACCATGGCAATAGTTACAGTCAAAGCCAGAGTCACCAGCAATTTTCTTTTCTTCAGATCTGTCTTTTGGTGTATCCGAAGTCTTTGTCTCAGTAGGCTTCGGAGTGGAAGACTTCACAGTTTCCTCCTTAGGCGTGTAGATTTCAGGTTTTGGTTTTGCAGCGAAAGAGTTTTTGTTGAAAGTTTTCACGAAGGGTTTTGCTGAGTTAGACTTATTCATAAATGGTTTTCTGAATCTTCGATTGTTTGTAGCATACAAAGCAATCGTTTCACCATTGTCTCCTTCCATGTAGCCATCAGGTTCATCCTTATCTTCTTCTTCATCAACATTGGACACTAGAGCTAAGGAACTTGAGTTAGCCTTCTCACTTCTTCTACCATAAATATCAAGTTCGTATGATTTGATGAGATTGTATGAAGCAGCCAAAGAATAGGTGTTAATGTTTTCATATGATTTGATCATCAACATGATTGGTCTCCATTCTGGTCTCCAACTGTAGAGAAATTTGATGTTGATCTCTTGTAGACTTCGAGTTTCCCCATACTTTTCCAATTCGTACACCATTTTGATGTATCTTTCATATGCTTGTTCCAGGGATTCATTCTCTTGTTGCTTGAAGTTACTGAAGTCAGCTAACACTTCTTGAAGAACACTCTATTGAAGAGCGTTGTCACCAGCAAAATGAACAGCCAAACGATCCCAAATCTCTTTGGCAGATTATGCACCAGAGATGTGATGTCGAACATCTGGACCATGTCCACTTCGGAGTTCTCTCATGGCTCTTTCATCGTTTCTAACTTTCTTCAGATCAGCAGCTCTCAGAACTTCAGCATCTTCTCCATCAACTACTACAAATCTTCCTTCAATGTCTGTATGAGGACCATCTTTGACAGATCTCCAGATATATTTTTCTTCATCAAGACCTTCAAGGTAATCCCTCATACGATCAGCCCAGAAATCATAGTAGGTTGGAACAAGAACTGGAGCTTTGGTAGAAGAGCCAATCAGATTGGCATAATTGAGCATGTTAGCATAGGTAGCAGTAGAATCAGTCATTTTGAACGAATTTCAACAAGATCTTTTCAGAAAAACAAGTAATAGAGATAGTTAACAGTTGCGGAAAACTAGATCTGAGAAACAATTCAGATCTAGAACTGTAGCAATGAAATGAGACTCTAAAAACAGGTTTTCGAGCTGTCCTGCTCTGATACCACGTGTTGGGTGTTGAAATCGATCAAGTAATAAACAATATGAAGTATAATGACGAATTGATTCTAAGTAAGGAATGAAAACACACACAAGTATTAAGAACAATCAAGAACACACTGAGAAATGGATAAAGGGTGCTGAATGCTTTGATATTACAATTAGGGTTTTACAATCAGATGGTGGATCAAAGTCATGCTCGACATGATAAGATATCTCTGATATATATACATAATCAGAGATACGATAGTACAAATACAATCATGGAATATCCTATCAGTGTAGTAGCCAATAGGAGTGAAGATTCATGCACCACGTTGTCTGCTAACATGTGTGCCTCAAAAGTTGTTACATCTGTTAAGTCTTCGGATCCTCCAGGATATACCCTTCGGAGTCTTCAGACTTCGGGGTCTTCTTACAAAAAGGCTTCAAGACTTCGGATGGCTATACACAGGTATTCGGATAGGCATGCACTTCAGCACAAATATACTCAACACATAGGCACCCCTAAAGTCAAATGCAAAATTTGACCAAAAAGAATTAAAGAAAAGCTTAAATAGACTGACACAATTTAAATCATTTTCTTTATAAATAGCATACCATTGATTTGAAGTTCTGAAAATTGTGGCCATTGCATCCTAAAAGGAACCTTGTCATTCAAAAGCATACACCATGCTTATATATATAATCAACCATATTTCATTAGCACGTTATTTAAAAAAATTATGTTAATATGAATTTATAGAAGAGAAATTTATAAAATTACCTGCACGTCATAGTCTAGTTTCACCAACATACATATTACATAATAGCAACACACTTGCATTCTCTACCCATAATAGCAACGTACTTGCATTTACCAAAAATAGCAACGTACTTACATAGTTACATATTTAAATATAATAACAAAATATAACAAATAAAGGGCTTTCCCCACATCGGTAGCAAATGTAAGTAAGTATTTTGCTACTAATAAGTAAAGAAATTTAAGTACGTTGCTATTATCGGTAAGAATGTAAGTATGCTGCTATTGTGTTCATTGCCCATTTTGGAAGTAAGAGTAATGTATGTTGTTATTTTCCACAATTTTCCCATTAATCTACATGTCAAATTACTCATATATGTAAATGAAACACTTCAACTTAAAGCCATTTAAAAAAAAGACTAACCCGTCTGTTCGAGGATTTGCAATGGTTAGTTGCACAGGAGATAAAGGATGCGCCACCGTAAGCATGAACCTGAACATTAAAAAATTGTATAATTACCATTTCTTATTAAATACTCAATTAAAAAAAAGTTGGAAAATAAGGGAAATATAAGTATCACTTACGGATCTGTACGCCCAAGTCTACAAAGTTCACATAAAAATTTAGGTAGAGGTGCTGGTAAAATACCCTCCATGGGTTTTTCGGGAATAATAACACAATTAATATGCTGCCATACATTGCATCTTGAATCTTCACACTGAGAAAATAAAATTTAATCATAAACCAATAAAGGAAAATGCAAAATGGGATATAAGAGAAGGAAAAAAATACTATTAAAAGTTAAAAACCTTAATCATTGAATCGGCTTGCAATGAGCTTCCACAAGGGTAACGAACTTTTTCCACCAACGACTTCCACTTCCCTCACTACTATCAAGTGGCTTCGGTTAATTTGTTCTCAAAACTAATGATCTAGAAACAAATTGTTGAAACAAATGATGAGGTTCGGATGTGTAAAAGAATCAGAACAAAGAGGAATAAATGACATGGATACAAACTCTAAGGCTATATCGACAGAAGAAACCGAAAACGGTATACGACTAAACGGGGATAAAAATTTGAGAAATTAAAAGATCTAAATTCCAAATATCAAAAAAGAATCAAGCAAAGAGAGATCACCAGTAAATCATTTAAATTTACAAAGGATAGGATACCTATTTTTTAGGACGTTTTTGAATTTAGATTGTGATTATCTATAAACTTGCATTCAACTTCCGATATGGCTAATCTGTAATATTAATCTCATACAAATTTGTCAATAAGAAAACCTAATATATTGAATTTAGATTTTTTGAAAAAATTTAATTAGAGTTTTTTGACTACAGATTATATTACTACAAAATAGAAATAACCGAATAGATATATTGTTTCATAGTTCGGAATGTAAAGGTCTCATTTAATCACATATTATAATATAGTATACATTAAAATATAATCTTACCAAGTACCAACCTTAAAATAAACATTAATAAGTGCTTGTTTATGATATAAAATAATATATTTTTGGTAATAAAGTAGTATGGTATATTTTTATACTTATTAATTAAATTATAAAAGCGAACACATTTATTAATTAAATTATGAAAGCGAACACATTATTATTACTCTTTATATTAAAACTCAACGAGTTTCTAGAAGCTTTGGTAGGGTGGGGGGTTTATGAAGTTTTAACAGGGGTGGGTTCTTTTTACCAATCGTATTCCTCCACCTTTCTTCGACCACCCCTTCTGTATTCACGACACCTATCTTTTCCGATACCCCCAATACACCATCGTGGCTTTCGATTTCTCTTTATAGGAGAGTCATCTCTTTCGACTGATTGAGTGAAGCTCCACAATCGTCTGCTCTTGTTGCTTCTGTTGTTTGCAGTCTGCCTTTCTTCGTACTCGTCTTCCTCGGTGTCTTCTTTCCCAGGAAATCTCATACCTAATCAGGTACTCACTGTCCATTTCTATGTTCTCTGTTTGTCTTTATAAAGCAATGGTGAAGACTTTAGAAATAATTGAACATGGTGATTCCACCCCAAAGGTAATGGTTTACTCCTGTATCTCGTCAATGGTCTACGATGATAGGTATTGTATTTAAATTATCCAAAACTGATGAATTTTAATTAAAAAAGGATGAGATACATATCAAGTAGGGTAATCTCCACACCTTGGCTTAAGGTATGTCTGTCCTGCCTGAAATGTCACCACAATAAAGGAAGAATCTCCATGAACACATATAGTTACAAAGAAACAACCTTCAACTGATCATGAGCTTCTTGAGCCTTTACATTGGTATTCCATAAAGGTTTAGCAATGTAACTATGAGAGATAAGTCTCTTAAAATGAAAATATATAACATGATATGACCCTTTCAGAAACTAATGTTAAAGTCTACCTTAAGCTTAATGAGAGAATAATCTTGTTAAATGTAAAAAAACTAATGATAGTACATACATCAATTAAATAGAAAAATCTTTTCAAAGCATACCAAAAAAGGAGTTTATCCACATATCATGTATGGCTCAATACATCAAATAAAAAACATCAAGGATCCCACCAAATTATGGAAATTAAATGTCAAATATTGTTTTTATAGATGGATGAGTACAAATACTTTGAGGACCATATGCTTTCTTTGTTTCATGATGCTTCTAATCCTTCTTCTTGTAAATCTGATTAGATCCGAAAATGTTGACCTGTCAAATTAAAGGCAGATCTGAATAAATTTAAGAAATAATAAGTTAATTTATACAAAATCAAATAAATCTTGGACAAAAATGAACGTTAGGCATAAAGACAATTCCAACACTTGTTTTTCAATGGCACATACCTTGATACCCTTTTCATTGGAGGTCTGGTGTTCATAGTCATTTCATCTTTAGGTCTATGATGTTTAGGAAAATTACCAATAAAAAAGAGAAAGTGTATTTTGAGGTTGAGACCGAAAATGAGTGCTTCTACTAGACTTGTAGTATGAAAAAAGGAGAATTACCTATAAAAATGTTAAACCTCATCGTTAAGGCATTGTGGATGATATATCCATTTCAAATCAAAACCCTAGATTAGAAAAATCACATTAGGCTAAAGAGTGTGCAAGACTTCCATGACAACACAAGACAACCGCCATGTCAGCGTTATGTCACCAGGATTCCCAAGACTTCCGCTAGGGGTGTGCAAGGCTTTCATGACTTTCGTTTTATTTTCCACGTCACATTTTTAATTTACGTTTTTTTAATTAAATCAAACGTTAAAAATTAATTAAAACCCACAATATTCAAATTAAAAGTAAAAGACATTACATAAAAATAAAAATCAAAAAACGACATTGCATGAAATTTAAAAAAAAAACATTGAAAAAAACGACATTTCCTAAATTAAAAAAAAACTAAGACCCATCGCCTCGTGATAGTGGTCTAAAATGCGTTCCCACAACGATTTGGAACTTTGGCTATTTCCTTTTTCCGAATCCATGGAAATAGCGAGCCACGATTTGACCACTCGAACCTCTTCGTCGGTCGTCCACGAAACCTTCGCCTCTTGTGCGTTTCGCGTTTTGTCCTTTGACTATTATTTTTCTTTTTCTTTTTGGAGGAAGACGCGGGCGCTTGTGTTTCCATCACGACCTCTTCGGGTGATGCTTGTGACGGTGGTGATGGAATCGGTGGCGATTGTGATAGAAACGGTTGTTGGAAAGGTGCGTATGGGTAAGGTTGTTGCGGGTATTGATATTGGTTCGGTGGTGGATATGGAAACGGGTATTGCGGTTGTTGAGACGAACCCAATAGCATACTCGTAAAAGTGCAATTCGACGAAAATTTGAAATTGTATTCGCCACGGGGCGTGTTTGAGTTTGACCGGGGGGGGGGGGGTGTTCGGATTGTTCTCCATATTTTTGCGGGTGAAAAAGAAGTTGATTTTGTGTGTATGTATGTAAAAGAGTAGTGTATATATATATATATATATATATATATATATATATATATATATATATATATATATATATATATATATATATATATATATATAGTTTGTAAAAAAATTCTTTTTTTTACCAACGGTCGACAACGGCTAAATTTTTTAAAAAAATGGCAGTCTTCACGCGTGCTTTCGAGGACAACCTGTGGACGCAGACGCTCAAGAATGCGCGCGGGGGGGGGGGGGGGGGGGGTGTTTGTCGCGTCCTCCGTGGTGATGTGGCAGCACGCGGCCCATGCGTGTCCGACACACCCTTTAATCTTATAGTTCTATTGACCAACATCATGAAAATAATCGATATAGTTCATATATGTTACATATCTAATAATTATTAATCTGAAACCATCTACACAACAATATAATGAAATGTAAAATATGTGAAGACCTACCGATTAACCACTACTTTGACCACTATTGATGGTGAATTAATTTTCTCTTAACATAAGAAACCGTAGAGAGGATCTTTTGATTTTTTCGATATTCACAGAAAGATGGTCCAATAACCTAGGGCTTAGAAACGGACGAGGAAGATGGTTGCTGACGAGAATAGGTTTTGTGCATGGTCCGCCCATTCAAGTTTGTAGAGAGAGAAAAAAGAGAAGGTTGTAAAAGAAATCAACATGTATCTTAAATGGAAAATTCTATTGATTCCTAATAAATCTTCCCGATTCATTTTCCTACCCACTATATGATGACATATGTAATCCACTAATCATCTCTCTTAATATCATCCATTATTTTTGACATTTGTATTCATCTCATGATTAGGAAGAAGGTTAGGAACATTTAGTAGGAGGATATAGAATCCATCATCTTAAATTTAGGGTTAGAGAGGTAGATGGGTAGCATTAGAGGGTTTCACGATTTCAAGGAACTATTCTAAAATTCGAAAAACACGCCCTTCACTTTTTCAACATTTTGTGGATTTTGGGTAATGTAAGTTGGGGTGGGAAGGGTATTGAGTGATTTTAAGTATTATACTACTTCAAATTTAATATGTTTGTTCTATAAAAAGTTATAAATTATATATTGCATTATCTTCTATACCTAATAAATGAAAATAAATTATGCCAAGTGTCAACTTTTTAAGCCACCTTCTCCATCCTCCACGTGTATTATGCCACCTGTCTATTTTTTAAACCTTCTTCTCTCTTTAAACCTCTCTTTGATCGACGATTGCTTCCCAACTTATACCCTTCATATTGACACTTATACCCTTAGACTCAAGCAGACATCAAGAAATCGAAACACACCGTAACAAAAAGCACATCGCCGATTGCTTCCCACATTGCCGCAGCCACCCTAACGAACAATTGAATCAAGCAGACATGTTTCTTATCGTTTATTTGGTACGTGAATTTGTGTATAATGACTATAGTTTTTGATTATCAACGGATTTGGATTATTCACCCATCGATTATTTGGGGTTCGATTGTGGCAACGGTTATTTGTGTTATCATCATCGACGCTATCCCTATCTTGCCTTCCACGCAAAATCTGTTTCTTCAATTTTCAATTTCACGAACCCTAAACGTAATCCATGTATGTTTTATTTTATCGCCTTCAATTTTAATTTCTGGAACAATTATATGAATGTGTAATACAAGGTCGGTAACGATTATCTGTGTTATCATCATCGATTATGAAGGAAGGGCATAAGTGTCAATATGATTTTTTTTCCCAATCCGAAATCAAATAATCCTAATAATCAGGAAAATAATTAGGAAAAGAAGCTATAAATCAGCATAGCAATTCCAGATTTATTAGTTTCATCCCGCTAAAATTTTCAAATACTTATCTACTTTTACAGAATCAGTTTCCAACAACAAATCCTAAACTTCAGGAAAGATCATATCAGTATTGGTTGATTTCAACCTATAAATCACGCATACGGGTTTTGTTTATACTCATCTTCTTCGCTCCCCGGTACAAGTGCTCTTGCATTGATCTGGAACCCTAACATTCAGCTACAACAGGTTAGTATATTTTTGTACAATTGGTCTTTTGAAAACTGAGCATTGATAATGAGAACAAACCGTGTACTAACGATCTTCTGCGTTTTCTTTCTGGTAACCTTATACAATTTTATAGCATTCTACTTTGAAAATAGTATTGTGCCTTTTCAACTTTGTTATATGTTTTACATAAAGGCATGCTTTTTTAAAAATTTTCTCATTTGTTCATCTATTGGTGGTTCTCTGTTATATGTCAAAGTAATATATAATGGTGGATAGATTTGCATATACCGCCCAAGGTGCTGAAAAATGACAACTATTTGCATAAAAATGACACTAGCATGTCGAGATTATGGTAATGATGTTAACATTCACCATTCTAGATGTACTAGGTGTCATGGTCAAGAATCCCTTGAATAACTATTGACGTGGCATGCTGAAAATGACAAAAAATAACACCAAAATTATCTATGTAGACAAGGGTTATGCAGCATATACAAGTAAATGAATTTCATTCCTTGGTCTGGACATTCAAGTTGACACCAAAATCATCCGAAATTTTTTTTTTTAACAGCAACTTGACTATTTTGCCCCTGAACATTCAACTTAACTGTTTTGCACATCGATACTTTAGAATTATTTTAATAGCAACTTGACTGTTTTGCCCCTGAACATTCAAGTTAACTGTTTTGCACATCGATACTTTAGAATTATTTTAATAGCAACTTGACTGTTTTGCCCCTGAACATTCAAGTTAACTGTTTTGCACATCGATACTTTAGAATTACTTTAACTGCTTTAATTTTTTCATGTTTTATTCCTTTAATGGCAACCTACTTTCTGTGTTTTGTTTCTGATAAACTTATATAATTTTATGGCATCCTACTATGAAAACAGTATTGTGCTTTTTCAACTCTGTTATATGTTCTACATGTAAGATACTAATATGTACCTGATAAGATGACAATATCAATATCATTTTTATAGCATCCTACTTTAATTTGGCACCTGGTCATAGAGGTTTCCTTTAGTCTGAACTTAATGGGTTTTTATTCCTTCAAATGCTCTCCTTTAAAATTTGTTATTGGTGGTGTTCCTTTATTCCAAGTTTTAAGCCTTTTCAATCCAGTGTTGCTTTCAATGGGTCTAATGGTATAAGTGTTGTTGCTACAATACTATGAGATTTTATTTTTGCTATTAATGGTACAAGCATTGTTGTTGTATGTACAATCAGGAGATGGCTTCAATTGCCCATTTGTATGTTGTAATTTATTTTTTGGTTTTTTTACGCTTTATAGCATTGTACTTCCGGCTTTCTTTTGTTTTAAACATAGCATTGTACTTCAGCTGCCCTTAAGGAAATTTTTTTGAGGTAAAGCTCCTGATCTTGCACATTATAGCAACTGCTTATTATTGCTTTTGGCATTGACCCGCTCCTGCATCTTTGACAATAGGTATGGATGTATGCATCGAGTATACATTTGAGTGTCATGACTCTATTGTATATTCTGTCTGTCTTTACTATGAAGAGCAAACAACGACAAGTTTTCTTTCATTCTTCTATATATCATTACTTTTTAATTTTAATGGGATCCAAAGATATTACATATTTCCAATCCCAAAGCATTAAGTGAAGTATGATGTTTTTACTGTCTTTAAGTCATTAGCCTTTATGAGTTTGAACCAGACCTAGACCAAATCTGCAATTGTTTCAATTCTTTATTTTTTTCGCGTACAGTTTAATGGAGTCTAAGCAAATCACCCTCATTAGCGAGCTTAATGTTTTGAAAGACGACTTCACCATAAAAGTTGCAGTCATCCGTATGTGGAACCAAATGGTATTTGACAACCCG
The DNA here is from genome assembly GCA_023525715.1 of Cichorium intybus. Taxonomy (NCBI): domain Eukaryota; kingdom Viridiplantae; phylum Streptophyta; class Magnoliopsida; order Asterales; family Asteraceae; genus Cichorium; species Cichorium intybus. The sequence goes on along the minus strand of CM042011.1, from coordinate 398,831 downwards.
AATGAGAAATATTCTATCGAAATGATTTTAATCGACGAACAGGTATTTGTGTAATTACGTTTTTTTTTCCTACTTTAATTTCATTATTACTTATAGTAGATTTGGACTTATTATGTAACAAATAACTAATTTCTTATATGTCATTGTTATTATTTATATTATTTTGATTTTTATTATCAGGGAAATCAAATCCAGGCATGTGTGCCAAGAAGATGTATACCCAAATTTGAGAAAATACTTAAAGAAAATGTTGCTTTTTACATGGAGAATCCGTCCCTCGGTATGCAAGTTTCACTTAATAAGTTTGTGGAAAATGAAAACAAACTTGAATTGCAATTCAAAACGAAAGTTACAAGGTGTGCTGATTTTCGAGGTTCTTTATATGGTTTTTCATTTGTGGATTACCAAACAATTATGGATAACAAGATTCAGGAGAAAACACCAATTGGTTAGTGCACAATCATTTTATGAAATTCTAATTATTAATATCTTCATATGTATACTAACAAATTATTTTGTAACTGATATAGATGTTATTGGTTACGTTTTCAAATGTTATGACTTGGAAAATTATGTCGGGAAAAATAACAAAGAAATGAAAAAACTGAACTTGAAACTCGAAGATTTAGAGTGAGTATACATTGTTTTTAACAATATTACTTTATTTCAACATATAAAAAATATATTTAAATCAAAAATTTTGCAGGGGTCGTATTTTAAATGTGACTTTATTCAACGACTATGCGCAACAAATGTCAGATTATGCAACCAGTAAACGACGGGAGGAAGCGGATGTAATAATAGTTATTCAGTTTGGAAAAGCTTCTTCTTTTCAAGGTTTGTTCATTGATTTAAATATTTATTACTAAAATTTATTTATTACTAACTAATTTTTTTTTCAGGAAGACAATCAGTTTCTAATCGCTATGGTGTCACAAGACTTTTCATAAATAACCCCATCGATGAGATTATTACATTCAAAAAACAGTTAGATTCTATAAATAATGACAATTTAAGTTTTTTATTTGTTTTCTTCATATATTTTTTATAATAGTAACTACACTTTGTTCGTAAACAGATTTCTCGGTAAAAAGACTGACGGGCTTTCATCAACTCATAGTTCCAAACGGTCATCAATTTTATATTCCTTGCATGATGACTACTTGATCGATACTGAATTCATGAAAATTGCAGAACTTCATGAAAATAAAGACGTACATATCATTGTTTTAATTAAATTTTAGTTAATATGTTTTTCTTCACATACTAAAACTATTTATGCATTTTAGGAAAAGGAAAAAACGGTAATTTTACTTGGTACCATAAAAAGTGTTTGTCCGGATATGACATGGTACTATCACGCTTGTAAGAAATGTTATAAAAAAGTTAATGAAACAACATTGATCGATGATACCGATGAAGGACAAGGGGACAAACACATTTTTACATGTAGAAGTCAAGGATGCAAAAATGATGAAATCGTTGCTGTTCCAAAGTATTTACCTTGCCTTATCTTTATTTAATATTATTATTATTATACTTTAATATTACAAGCATTGATTATTATTAATTTCATTTTAATTTTTTAGATTTAAAATTCTTCTTCGCATTCAAGACACTACCGGAGTCGTAAGTTTAACCTTATTTGATCGAGACGCTTTCAGAATTCTACGAAAAACAGCAAAAGAATTGCTGCAAAAATTTCAAGAGGTATATTTATATTCAATATAAACATAGTGGTACGATTTTTCTATTCAGGAGGTATATTAATAACTTATATCTACTATTTCTCATTTTATTTTGTAGCCCAATAATAATGAAATTTATCCCGGAGAATTGGACGTCCTTCTTCAAAGAAAATTTGCTTTCAAAATACAGATTAGCCAATACAATCTGGATAAAAGAACGGCAGCTTATACGATATATAACCTGACGGAAGACAGTAAAATCATTTCAGAACTCGAGAAGAATTATTATATAGAACAGGTAATATTTTCGGTAATATATTTTCAAATATGTTATAATTTGTTACTTATTGTTTTAATTAGTTCTAACATTTTACATGCTGTTATGTAATTACAAAATAGCCCTTGAACTCCGAGTCCTTCAATGTGCCAATGACAAATCATGCTTCTCAAGAAACTATTACTATGAAGGTATTGTATAACTTTCTTTAGTTTTCATATTTTAATTTTAACTTAAATACTTGATCTTTTAGTTAACAAACATTATAAATTTTTTTAATTTAGGATGCCGTCTCTTATACCGGTGATAACACAACCCCCATGTCGGAGGTGCAAAAAAACAGTGCTAGGGACATATGTGACGAGAATCATCTAAAGCGTAACCTATCAAGTGCTTTTGATGTTGATGACGATTCTTCCATGTCGTCAACAAAAGTTCGTGCAATAGGTTCGGAAGACGGTACGGGAAAGGCCATACCAAAGCTTTTAATTCCAAAGTTAGAAAAATAAATACATTTCGTCGTTTCCAAACAATAATCATCTGGTTTATGTTTTTTATTATCGGTACATTTTGCTCTGGAAAGACAATTTGATGTTTTGTGAAGACAATTTGATGTTTTGGGTTACAATTTGTTTTAATTAACTACTTTTGCTTTTAATTTTCTTAGTTTTGTTGATTCAATTTTCCACTAATATTTCTTAACTTTATTAAAATATTATTTTTTACAAAACGAACATCCAAATTATAAAACTAACAATTTCATTGGTTGTTGGTTTTGAATTTGTTTGAATTATCTATTTTTGTTTTTAAATTCATATTTAATTGTGATTGAATATTTAATGAGTTTTTCTTAAAATTTTGATAATATTATTCATTACAAAATCAAGATCCCAATTATTTAATTACTGTTTAGATATTAATTAGTTTTTTACTTATTTTATATTATCTTTAAAAAAACATATCATATCATATGTTTTTTTATTAACTAAAACAAATTAAATATAACTTTTACAACTCAATGAAATAAACGTTTGAAATAAACAATTATATTTAAACTTTTCTTTATTATTTCTAAATATCATTTATATCGTTTCACAGCTTCAAATACCAAAACGGATTATATGAATGCTAGACAGAGACGAAGAGATAGAAAATTATATTTGGATAGCAAAAGATCGAAGCATATGTTGTCAACATCACACGTTCAAAATATACAACTTACACAACCGCTAAATGAAATTACCAATGGTACGGACTTTATTATCTTTTCAACTAATTATTAATATAGAAGTTACTTATAACTATATGGTAATAATTACTCATACCTTACAAATATTTATATTCTAGCCATGCTTCAAACTATATGATAATAACCTCATACCTTATAATTATTTACAGCTTCAAATACCAACATGGATTATATTGATGCTACGCAAAGGCGAAAATATAGAAAATTATATTTGGATAGCAAAAAACCGATGCTTATGTCTACAACATCAAACGTTCGTTATTCATCGATGACAACATTTTCAAGTATGATGCAAAATACAAATTGTAAGACTTTTCTACTCAAATATATATTTTCTATAACATATTACAACTATTTCTTTGACATCTAAAGTTGTTTTCCTTTTTATTAAATAATAATTTATGTAATGTTAAATATTATTATCATTTTAAAGCAGGCTTGGCACATGGTCAGACAGATTTGCCATCATCAAAGGCTTTGACATACGATGCAAGTGATAAAGAAAATCTAAACACAAATAATAAGTTTGAATATCAACATACGACGTTCCAAACTATTTCTCCAAATATAACTGTTAGAAGTCCTTTATCTGTCATTACACCCGGTACACTTTTCTTAATTCCGCTTCATGTTCCTATATTTATATTTATTAGCAACCATCTATATATTAAAAAAATATTACACACTTTAATAATTTTTTATTATAATTCTAATGTTTCCTACATTTTCTTTAGGTATATCTAATTACAATCAAAACAATACAACACCCTTCTCGATGAATAGACGATTTTCTATAAATTCTAATGCCATGAATTCCACCAATACATCCACAATGACTCCAACTTATTCTTTGACCAATTTACCATCAAGAAACAATAAGTTAAAAAGCAAAACCGCAAATATATCTGCTATACCTGCATTTGACTTAAGAGCAGACAGAGAACTTGATGACGTCCAAATTCTTAATGACATATTCACAGGCATCTCAAAAGGTACTCATCATAAACCTTTATTCCTACTACACAAAATTTATAATTATGTAATCTCATGTTCATAAAGATTAATATGTTTCAACATTGACTACTTTAACAGATTACTTAGATCATGGTGATCAAAGAGTTATATGTGAAATATGTCATGCAAAATTATGGAGAAACGAAGCAGTTCGAAGCAAAAAAACCGACTGTAAAACAACTTATTTGTTATGTTGTGGTTATGGAAAGGTTGAGCTTCCAGATCTTAAACAAGCACCTCCAAGTTATGAAAATCTTTATCGTTCTATCGATCCAAAAGGCAAGGTCTTCATGAAGAATATCCGTCGTTACAATTCAATGTTCTCCTTTACCTCAATGGGTGGCAAAATTGATTCGTCTATTAATAAGGGTAACGCTCCATACATATTCAGACTGAGCGGCCAAAATTATCATAGTATGGGAAGTCTTCTACCCGCAAATGGATCGAAACCAAAATTCTCTCAACTATATATATATGATACCGAGAATGAAGTTTCAAATAGACAGGCTGCTTTTTGGTATTTTTTTTCATAATAATCATTAACAACTCATTTCCTTAAATATGATGATATACCTATACTAATATTAACTTATTTATTTGTTCATTTTGTTATCAGCCAATCAAAGAATGCTTCAACGTCTGCTTCTGATTTGGTTGATGCTAAGATTATAGAAGATTTGAAGATTATGTTGGATTCTGAAAATGAGCTGGTTAAATGTTATAGGATGGCAAGAGATTGTTTTCAAGAAAATCCTCATGTTGATTTAAACTTACGTCTAATTGGAAAAAGGCAGCAAGATGGAAGGACATATAACCTACCAACTGCTTCTGAAGTTGCTGCTTTAATTGTCGGAGATATTGGTGATTCAATTGAAAATCGAGATATTATTGTCAAAACTCAATCAGGACGTCTCCAACGTATAAGTGAATTGCATCCTTCTTACCTTGCTCTACAATATCCATTACTTTTCCCATATGGTGATGATGGTTACAGAGTTGACATTCGACATAGAAATGTTACTTCCTTAAGCACAAGCAAACGGCAAAACTGTACAATGAGGGAATTCTTCGCTTATAGAATTCAAGATAGGCTAAATAAGTTCTCATTAATTTTAAATGCAAGAAGGCTTTTCCAACAATTTTTGGTAGATGCGTACACCATGATTGAAAGTGAGAGACTGTATTATATTCGTAAACAACAAAAAGTTCTTAGATGTGAAGCATATGAGAATTTACGTAAGGTACAACTTGAGGGTACTACAGATATATCTAATGTTGGACAACGTGTGATCTTACCTTCTTCTTTTACCGGTGGAGCGCGTTACATGATGCAGAATTATTTAGATGCAATGTCTCTTTGTAAATGGTATGGATATCCCGACTTTTTCATAACCGTAACATGCAATCCAAAATGGCCTGAAGTTAGAAGATTTCTCAAGGACACCTCGGTCAATCCTGAAGATAGACCTGATATACTATGTAGATTGTTTAAAACTAAGCTTGATGCATTGATTAAGGACTTAAAGGAAAATGCATTGTTCGGTATTGTTCAAGCAGGTATGTTGCTTTCACTATTATCATATTAAGATTCTATTTTTTAATATGTTTATCATCATTCTCTTCGTATATTTTTTTATATTCAATATATATTTACTTTAAATTAATATTTATACATTTTAATTTAATTAATGCAGTTGTTTACACTGTGGAGTTCCAAAAGCGCGGATTGCCTCATGCTCATATATGTTTGTTTATGCATTCCAGTCATAAGTTTCATACTGTTGAACATATAGATCCAATTATAACTGCTGAGATTCCAGACAAAAATGAGGATCCTGAATTGTATTCACTTGTCAGCGAGTTCATGATGCACGGTCCTTGCGGCAATGATAATCTGAACTGCCCATGCATGATTGATAAAAAATGTTCAAAAAACTTTCCGAAGAAATTTTCTGCCTATACTTCTATCGATGGAAATGGATTCCCTTTATATAGAAGACGAAATGATGGATCTTTTGTTGAAAAGTCTGGCGTAAAGTTAGATAATAGAAGTGTTGTTGCCTATAACAAATTTCTTCTTAAAAGATATCAGGCACATATTAATGTTGAGTGGTGCAATCAGTCTGGATCCATAAAATATTTGTTTAAATATATTAACAAGGGTCCTGATAGGGCTACTGTTGCAGTTGTAAAAAGGAATAATGAAGATGACGATCAAGACGTTGTAGACGAAATAAAAGAATATTATGATTGCAGGTATATATCGGCATGTGAAGCATCATGGCGAATATTCGCATATGATGTTCATTATAGGTATCCTTCTGTTACGAGGCTTCCTTTTCATCTTCCTGGACAACAACAAGTTGTATATGGTGCAGATGATGATATTGAAAATGTCCTCAACAAACCTTCAGTTGCTTCTTCAATGTTCTTATCTTGGATGAAATGTAATGAAACCTATGAAGAAGCACGAGAATTGACTTATGTTGAATTCCCTGGAAAGTTTGTCTGGAATTTGGAAGACCGATGTTGGCAGCCAAGACAAAAGGGCAAATCGATTGGTAGAATTCATTCTGTTTCTCCTTCTCTCGGTGAAGCATACTTTTTAAGAATTCTTTTAAACAAAATCAAAGGTCCAACATCATTTGATGATATACTCACGGTTAATGGACACAAATGTCATAGTTTTAGAGATGCATGTTATGCACTTGGACTTTTAGACGATGACATGGAATATATCGAAGCCATTCAGGAAGCAAGTCAGTCGGGTTCTGGTTATTATCTACGGACTTTATTTGCGACCATGCTAATGTCTAATAGTTTGTCCAGACCAGAATTTGTATGGGAAAAAACATGGGAATACTTGGCTGATGGCATTCTTTACAAGCAACAACTTATACTAAAATCACCAGGTATACAATTATTGTCTTCATTATTAATAAATATGGAAATTATATTTTATTTTCATCATTGATTAAATTTTTTATTATACGTTTTAAGTTACTACATTTATTATTTTCTAAATTATTTTAATATGCTTAGTTTTTAAAACTTTTAATTCTACATATTTGTTTATTAATATGCTTAGTTTGTACACATTTTTCAGGTTTGTCACTGCCAGAAGATCAAATTAAGAACTTAACTTTGTTTGAGATTGAGAAAGTACTGCTTCGGAATAATTCCAGCCTACATAAATTTCCAATGATGCCTTATCCCGACAATGACTCTATATCTTCAGCAAACAACCGCTTGATTACTGAGGAGCTAGGATATGACATACAAAATCTACAGAAAGAGTTTGAAAATCGTTTTGTTGCATTAACAGATGAACAACGAACTATTTTTGACAATATCATGACTGCTGTTCATAAAACCAAAGGAGGTGTGTTTTTCATTTATGGATATGGTGGAACTGGTAAAACCTTTCTTTGGAAGACATTATCTGCAGCAATCAGATCTAAAGGTCATATTGTTTTAAATGTTGCTTCAAGTGGGATTGCATCGTTGTTATTGACTGGAGGTAGAACAGCACATTCTAGATTTTCAATTCCTATAAATCTTAATGAGGATTCTCTTTGTCATATAAAGCCAAACAGTGACGTAGCCTGTTTATTAAAGAAGACATCATTGATTATTTGGGACGAAGCACCGATGGCTCATAAACATGCATTTGAAGCATTGGATAGAAGTTTAAAGGATATATTGAGTTCTGATAATTATAATAACTCACAAATCCCATTTGGAGGCAAAGTAATTGTTTTTGGAGGAGATTTTAGACAAATTCTCCCTGTTATTCCAAATGGAAGCAGACAAGACATTGTGAATGCTTCTTTAAGTTCTTCCTATATTTGGGGAAATTGCAAAGTCCTTACATTAACGAAAAACATGAGGTTAAGTGTTGAAAGTCAGTCGTTCGATATGGAACAAACAAAGGTATTTGCAAAATGGCTTTTGGATATAGGAGAAGGAAATGTAGGTTCTTCAAATGATGGTGAGACAATAATCGATATTCCTCAGGATCTTCTCATTACCAATTCGTTTGATCCTATAGGCAGTTTAATTAATTTTGTATATCCTTCCATTCTTGACAATTTTGATGATCCAACATATTTTAAAGAACGAGCGATTCTTGCACCAAAAAACGAAGTTGTTCAAGAAATAAACGATCGTTTGCTATCACTTTTTCCAGGGGATGAAAAGGAATATTTAAGTGCAGATAGTATCTGTCAATCAGAGTATGTTCACGATAACTTTGATGAAAGTTTATACTCACCTGATGTGCTAAATGGCCTTAAACTATCAGGTTTGCCAAATCATAGGCTGGTACTGAAAGTCGGTGTTCCAGTTATGTTACTCAGAAATATTGATCAAAAAAATGGTTTATGTAACGGAACCAGACTACAGGTGATAGCATTGCGTAATCGTGTTATTGAAGCACAAGTCATATCTGGAACTAATACTGGAAATCGCGTATTTATTCCAAGAATGAGTTTGACGCCTACAGACAAAAAGATTCCTTTCAAGTTTCAAAGAAGACAATTTCCACTTGCTGTATGTTTTGCAATGACCATAAATAAAAGTCAAGGACAATCACTATCCAAAGTTGGTTTATTTTTAAAAGAACCAGTTTTCACACATGGTCAGCTCTATGTTGCATTATCCAGAGTTAAAAGTAGACAAGGACTTAAACTACTGATTTTAGATAAAGACGGTAAAATTACAAATAGGACATCAAATGTTGTATACAAAGAAGTATTTCGAGCATTTTGAATTATTATTACGTCTTTTATTATTAGCATTATTCTTTTATTATTTTTGGTACTTATTATTCATTCTAATCATATTTTATTTAAACATAGCGTTCGTAAATCCTATCTAAAACCAGCAAAAATTATCATATAATATAAAATATCAAAATAACACAATTTCACAAATGACAATTTTATCATCTGCAATATTGATATTTTTCATATTATTTTTAATATATTTTTTAATCAACCCGTGTATTACACGGGTTTCTAACCTAGTAATATAATATAGACATACGTTTCATTTAAGACTAATATAATATTATGAGATACGAAGACGTGTTTTTCACTATATATTTTCGAAGCCAAATATTTAAAAAGTAAAAATTTTAAAAATAAGATATATGTTATATTATTTTTCGACACTTTTTAATATAAAAATAAAATATAAAAAATAATATATACAAATAAATTTTATTTAATAAGATAGCTTCCAACTGATGTATAAATTTGAATTTAAAAGATTATGATATATCTCATCTTCCAATCTTACCATAACAAAAATATTGTACACATCCAAAGATAATATCACTTTGGTTTGTATAAAAATATATTTTATTATATAAAAGGATATATACTTAGATAAATACAAATGATAATGTAGTTTCCAGATGTAAATATAAACTCAAATTTATCACTAATGGGCCATTGTATAGGTGAAATGTCCCACTAGTCCTTGAAGTTTAAGAATTTATTTGAACTTTTAGCTTCCATAAAATGTTTCACAAGCCTTGATACGTTTCATAGGTGCTTGGTTCCAATAGAAAACAGAATATAACGTTACTTGCTTTAAACGGAGATCGATGCCATAATAGATATCAAAAGTGAATTGGGGAGGCGTGGGGGATTTTTAGGAGCAAATTTGAAGTGAATATATTTGTTAAGGGTCAATCTTTGAAATATATGCATCAGTAAGGGAGCAAATTGAAAAGCAGAGAACATAGTTTTATTAGGATATTCCGGTAGGGCCACTTGGCAGTTGCCAAATATACTCGGGATTCTTTGTGTACGTGAGCAACGGTTTCAATGGATATATATAGCCCTTGATCTCCCGCTTTTTTTGCGCATAAATCACAAGTCGGAGGCAAGCCGAAGAAACCCTCGTCTTCACTTTGATCGCCCTCTCTCTCTCACCGTGTGTTTGTGCGTGCGAATCTTCAAGAATCACGTAAATTTTGCCATGGAGGGCAAGATGGAGCCTGAATCTACTGCCGTTGAACAGAAAATCGCAGACGGAATGCGAACAGTCTCGACGAATATGGGAACGATCGATGTTCTTGATTCTAATCGGAGTTTGCATTGTTATGACGGTACTGACGTTGCGGAGGAGAGCAACGGGAGGCCTAGTAAAAAGCCGAAAATCGAAGAACAAGTAGTTGAATATGCATTGCCTGTAGGGTTTCTTGATCCTATTAACCCCAACGAACGCTCGATGGTCATTAGGCCGCAACCCATCTTAGAATACCAAAATACTGATTATAACCCGAGGGCTATTGTGCCATCCATGAGCAAACAGTTTTGGAAGGCAGGGGATTATGAGGTTTCTGTTAACAATAGTGAATCCATATCACACCCTGGTAATCGATATGCTTCCTTGCCTAGACGTATTATTTACTCGTATTTTCATTGATATCTTTGTGAAAAAAGTAGTAACAGAGAACACATAATTTGACGGGCAGTAGACATCAAATCAATGGCTCAAAACCGTAATGTTTTCTTTTGCATGAGTTTGTTTTATTATGTATTTGGTGAACCCTGTGTTGTCTTTTAGTCAGATAGCTCTTGAAGAAGATTGTGAAATTACTCTAGCCCTAGGCCTTCACTAGAAGTGAATAATTATGTAGTCATTAAATATCGTATTATAAGTCGTGAAGTTGTGTCCTTCCAGATAGATTTCTTTTTTAATTTTTTGTAAGGAAGAGTAGTATGGAACCATCTCTCTTTATTGTTGTTTAAAATTAGCCCACTGCTAAATTCATCGTAATTTATTTTGTATGTACAGCAGCTGGTATGGATCACGTGAGGGTTCACCCGAGGTTCTTGCATTCAAATGCTACCAGCCACAAGTGGGCATTGGGAGGTAATCAATGGTTCTGAAATTTTAATGTAATTAAGGAGTTTTATTACTGATGTTTGGTTTTTGCCTTTTAGCCTTTGCCGAGCTTCTTGACAATTCTTTAGACGAGGTACATATCTCTCTTTTTTGTGCAAAGTCGTCTGGTATTTTGTTTGACAACTAATTACATATCATGCTCAGGTGCGCACCGGAGCCACTTATGTTAATGTGGATGTGCTGAATAATGAAAAAGATCATCATAGCAAAATGTTACTGGTTGAAGGTAACATTAATTATCATTCTTATTTCTTACAATTTCTTGAAAATATCAGCAGATAGTAAGTGAATGGAAAGCAATTGAACTTGTCATGAGGTTTTACTTAATTTTGGAGTACAGATAATGGTGGTGGAATGACTCCTGATAAGTTGCGCGGGTGCATGTCTCTTGGCTACTCTGTAAAAAGCAAACTGGCCAACACTATCGGTCAATGTGAGTATAGAATTATTTATTTGCAATTTAATATGTTTTCATAACATATAAGCATGTAATAAGCATCGATATGTTTTAGATGGGAATGGTTTCAAGACAAGTACGATGAGGCTTGGAGCAGATGTTTTAGTATTTACGCGTTGCCCTGGAGACGATGGTACAAGGTATGGTTTTATTATGAGGAGTTTCTTCTCTCATGCATTTGCATTAATATGCATTGATTGATTGCTAAACGAAACTCACTTTGGTTGTTAGCCCAACTCAAAGTATCGGAATGCTCTCATACACATTTTTAATGGAAACTGGAAAGGAAGATATTGTCGTTCCAATGGTATCATCTTAACCTTGTGTATGCATTCACCATTTACCTGATTCAATAACCCCAACGACAAATGATCACATCATTTGAATTTAGATTGACTTTGAAAAAAGAGGACAAGACTGGGGAATGCTGGTGCGATCTTCACCGGATGACTGGAAAAGAAACATGGAGACAATAGTCCGGTGGTCTCCATACTCAACTGAAGAAGGTCTCCTACAGCAGGTAATGTTATTGTTTTTATCTATGAATTGAAATTGTTTTAGAAATACAAGCCTGCAGAGTCCTGGGTTTCATAAACTTTTTTTTTCTGTTTCACTTGCAGTTCAATTTTCTTAACGACCAAGGCACACGCATCATTATATACAACATTTGGGAGGACGAAGAAGGTCAATTAGAGCTTGATTTTGACACTGATCCACATGTACGTTTATATTCCCTTCCATAATAATAGGTGCTTTTTGTTTCTATTTTAACCTAAATGAGTTTTCAATTGACAGGACATTCAAATCAGAGGCGTCAATCGAGATCCGAAGAAGATAGAGATGGCAAAGGAGTATCCCAACTCTCGCCACTTTCTAACTTACCGACACTCCTTAAGAGTATGATTTCCCCCGCTTCCATGTTTTCATACAATATATATATATATATATCTTCATTGTTACTAATCTACTCTTTTACTTCTCCAGAGTTATGCAGCAATTTTATACCTGCGCATTCCAGATGGCTTTAGAATTATCCTTCGTGGAAAAGATGTGATTCATCATAATATAGTTGATGATATGATGCTGACTCAGATGATTACGTATAAGCCAACACAACCAAGTGCCGAATGGACAACGACAAGGAATGATCAAAACGTATTGACATTAAATCAATAAGCAAGTACTAGTATCTGCATTTTAAAATTAGGAATTTTATTTTTGGTCTTGTTTTGCAGCAGATGATGGCTATCGTGAATATAGGCTTCGTGAAAGATGCAAAAAGCCATATCGATGTCCAAGGTTTCAATGTTTATCATAAGAACCGACTCATTAAGGTTTGAATAGAATTGCTTCTTTGCAACGTAATTTGAGCTCAAAGAGCCATTGTTATGTATTCTAATTTTACTTTTGGCGTGCAGCCATTTTGGAGGGTTTGGAATGCTGCTGGAAGTGATGGTCGGGGTGTTATAGGTGTATTAGAAGCTGATTTTGTGGAGCCAGCTCATGATAAACAGGGGTTTGAACGCACAACCGTACTTTCAAGACTTGAGAATCGATTGGTTGTCATACAGAAGAAATACTGGTTTGTTTTCTTCATTTAATTTTCTTACGAATAATTCAACTTTAATTTGCCAACAATTTTTTATTCTTTCAGGTCTACGAATTGCCAAGAAATTGGCTACGCTAAACGTTGCAAGACCAATTCGGATACAAAAAGTAAACCCTCGTTGGGAGATAAACATATAGCTCAAACCGGAATCAACAGCAATGATGCTAGAGCAAAATTGAGACCCATCAGAAAACTTGAGGAAGATGAGATTCCAGAAGCCTATACAAGTACTTCACCAAAACTTAAGCGTAAAGAATCAGCTTCATCGAATGGAGATGGACATGTATCTGGCGGTGACAATGATGACACCATAGCCAAGTTGAAGGAAGAAAATCTTCTACTCAAAAAGAGGTTTGTTTATTCTGCCTTTTTCTTTAAAATTTTATTGTTTGAAAAAAAAAAAAAGGGTAGCGGAATTTCACCATTTAACCATGTTGGTATAAATCTTTGGCAGATTAGAGACAAGCGAAAGTGTGATGCTCAATGATTTGTTGATGGATCTGCAATATGAGAAAGACAAGACTGTCTCACTTGAAAATCAAGTAAATCTCTTTTGATATCTGTTGGTTGAGATATGTTACAGTAGAAATATTTTGAATAATACAATGTGCAATGCGTCCTTGGCAGGTTGTGAAGTTACAGGAAAACATTGAAGTGCTTGACCAAGAACAAATAAACCTTATTGACATATTTTCTGAAGAAAGAAACCGACGAGATAACATGGAACAGACTTTGAGGAATAAGTTGAAGGTTAGGAGAGAAATAGGATATACTAGTATTATTTATTTGTTTAGCAGTTTAATGTCCACATATCAGCATTATTTATCCATGTCGTCCTTGTTTCTTGTAGGAGGCCAGGGACACCATTGAAGAGTTGCATCGGAAGATAAACGTGCTCAAGAGCAACGGAGTCATAAGTTAAAGAATGTTTAAAGCGTCAACACGGTGTATTTAATCATTTCCGAATCAAACTAGCCCCATTTTTATTTCTTAGACCAAGTTATTTATGATTGTTAGATTTTTTTCGTACAGTTTTGCTAGAATTTCGGGATTCTTTTGCATCCTCTTAGTTACCTGGTGCATTTTTTATAAATTTATTATTATTTTTATATTTTCTTATTTTTTACTTTTGGTATCTTATTAGTATATTTTATTAGTGCATATAATTATTATTAGATTAATAATAAATTAAATGATAGTAATAAAATATAATTTATTTATTAATAATAAAATAAGTAATAGTACATAAAATATAATTTTTTCTATTAATTATTTGATACATCAACCATATCAATTACACTGTATTTCTATTAGTAATTAGAAATCATTGTCTGTAAAATTGTTTTATAATTCTAAAATAATAGTTTTCTTTATAAAATTTTAAATTTTTTATCATTTGCCGAATAAATGATAAATACTAGTAATAAAATAATCTAAATGAAATAATAAAATTATACATATAGCAACACACTTCAAAATTTTTTTTGTATACATTTCCAGGGAAATCTCCAATAAAGTCTTAATATTTTAGCTCAGTTTATGAAAAAATCCCAAATTAATTTTTATTTACCAAAAAAGACAGAAAACCGGCTAATGTATTCAAATTAGCCCCTTTTAACCTTTTCAGCAGGTTAACTTGCTACGTGGAAACTCTACATGTTTTATCTTCAATAAAGTCCTAATATTTTGGCCCAGTTTACGGAAAAATCCAAACATGTTTCATTTTCAGTGAAGTTCTAATATTTTGGCCCACTTTATGGAAAGGTCCCAACATTTTAGCTCAGTTTTACTTGGAAAACATGATGTATTTTTACATGTATGTACATTTTTAATAACGTATTAATATGTTTAAAAATATATTTTTACGTATTTATTAAAAATATTTAAAAATAATGTATTTAATAACGTAAAAAAACTTAAAAAATACGTCTTTTGTAACGTATTTATATGTATTTAATAACGTATTTAATAACGTAAAAATAATTAAAAAATACTTAAAGAGTAAAAAACATGTATAAATACCTTTTATAAACGTATAAATACGTAAAAATTACGTTTTATTCATGTATTTAATAACGTAAAAAAAACTTAAAAAATACATCTTTAAAAACGCATTTATACATCTTTAGTAACGTATTTAATAATGTAAAAATAATTAAAAATACGTAAAGAGTAAAAACGATGTATAAATACCTTTTATAAACGTATAAATATGTAAAAATACGTTTTCAAACATATAAATATGTTATTAAAGATGTAATTACATGAAAAAATATGTAACTTTTCCAAGTAAACTAAGTCAAAATGTTCGGATTTTTCCGTAAATTTGGTCAAAATATTAGGACTTTATCGAAGATAAAACATGTTGGGACTTTCCCGTAAACTGTGTCAAAATATTAGGACTTTATTGAAGATAAAACATGTAATTACCTGCTGAAAAGGCTAAAGGGGCTAATTTGAAAACATTAGCCGGTTTTTGTCCTTTTTTGTAAATAAAAATTAATTTGGGACTTTTTTTTCATAAATTAGGCCAAAATATTATGACTTTATTGGAGATTTCCCTTCTTGTTGTGACAATATTTTCGAATTAACCAAATTATCCTTAGCTTGAACCCGTGACTCAATTATCTTGGATGTATGAAGCATAGAGTACCGAGTTATATTCCCAATTGGTTGTAATAATGATAGGAAAATACAATTTGTTTATAAGCATTACAAAAGAATGTGACAATGATACATAATAATAACGAACCCAATTTTTGTATGTACATATGAGCAAAGAACTAGGGTTGCTGGTTTTGTGGGCTATTAGGAGATGGGGGAAAAGTTGGTATCCACGTTCTTGGATCTCTTAGATTAAATCCAAGTGGTGGTGGTGGAGGAATGAGAAAAGGGCTTCATGGTACCCAAGTTCTTGGATCACTTGGATTGAATGGAGGTGCAGACGGTGGTGGTAGAGGATTAGTTGAAGGGATGTTGGGTATCCAAGTTCTTGGGTCTCCTAAATTGAACAGCGGAGGTATTGAAATAGGAGGGAAGTTTGGCGGTGGATATGGCAAAGACGGCGGCTACGGCGAAGCTGATGGAAAAGGCGCCAGTGGAGGGAATTGGAAGGGCGGAAATGAAGGAAACGACGACAATTGAGGCAGCGGCGGCAGTGGTGGCAACGGAGGCAGTTGTGGAAACGGCGGCAATTGTGGCAGCGGTGGCAGTTGTGGCAACGGAGTGAATTGAGGTAAAGGCCAAGGAAAGTAAGGGAGGAAAAACTTGGAGGAATTGAAAGAATCCGATACTAGCTCTTCTTCGTAGTTTGCACACAATGTCGAGTTTTTCTGAAAAGGTCTGTAAGTGAGTGCGCTTACACTATAAACACAAAGATTAGTCGACCTTGATTTGACCGTTATCTCTTTTGAGGTTGACGATACCCCAGGGACATTGCAGCCTGGAATCGAGCTCTTTAAATTTGCTTCACACAGTGACTGAATGGCTGGACCTTCCACACAATCAACCCCCTCCAACGATGGTATATCCAATCTGTAAACACCGTATCTGTTGGTTATTCTGTTGACCGAAATAGTAATTTGTTCTTTGGTACTTGGCGCATTAGCTTGAAATTTACATTGTACATGAACATCTGCACCTGTTTCACAAGCCTTGATATTAAGCCATAGAAAGAGAGTATGTCAATCCAAGTGAATTCTGTTAAGTGTTATTATTGCTTTACCTGGTAAGAAATAGTTGTATTTTGTGAACGAGTTGTTGTAGCAAACGTCGCAAAACACTGAGCCTGTCACTGTAATGTGGGAGGTCGTCGGCTGAACTGCTGCAAGTACAGGCGAAGCAGACAGAGACACAAGAACAAGAAGAAACAAGATTGGATCCATGGTTGGAGCGAAGCGAAAGAAGTTTCCAAGTATTGTTGTTATGTTGCGACTGATATATAAGAATGTAATGATAACATTAAGTGGGGTCACGTATAATTGAGTCCGTAAGTAGTTGTTGTTAGGATCAACTGTGATTTTAGAAGTTTCTCAATGTACTACAATACAAAGACATGTGAAGTTCCCTTTTTGGCAGATTGTACTACTCAATTGATTGAATTGAATGGTTTTATGTGATGGTGGGTGTTTGGTGTATGTTCATGAGATTCTTTTTATGACTCCCAATTAAACATCTAAGCGCCCAAATTAGTATAAAAAAACATAATACTTTAAAACCAAAATAGTATAGAAAAAAACATAAACTTTAAATATTTGTAGTATCATTTAAGGTTAATGTCATGTAATCATGGGGTTCATAATATCATTTAAGGATTCATAATATGGTTTTATACGTACTTTCTTTCACAACAATAATTCTAGGATTTATACTTACTTTCTCTTTGTTAAAAGCTATAGATTGCAACACGACAACATAAACTTACAACAGCAACAACAGACCACAAGAATACATTGAAATAGGGTAAGCGAGGTAAAGGTCGATATTCGTGCCTCCAAAGTGATTGTTTCACACAAAAATGTGACCAGTAACATACATACATACATACATACATACATATATACATACACACACATGCACACGCATACGCACACATGTGAGAAATTTAGTCCCTATGTCAATATAGTTAATTTGCATTTTAAATCAATCGAGTATTTTCTTCAAAATCATTTCAGAGTTTTAGGTTGCGGAAAATCAAACAGTCCCAGTTAAAAACGATTTAGTTTGTTTTAAAAGAGCGAGTTGGTTACAATCCAAATACCATTATATGAAACCACACAACTCGTGACCTTCTAAAATCCTAAATTCTACATCAGTCATCCTTATTCGTCAACCTGAACACATGTCAAAATAAGTTAGACAATGGAAATGCCTAGTGAGTTTACTCGGGGTCAACTTATTTAGAGTATATGATGTCAATCACGATACTCGAGTCTAACCCCCAAAACATATTAAAACATCCATACGTCATAAAAATGGGTTGAGAGGAAATTTATCCCTAAAATCAACAACACAGACAATTTTATCATCATAAAACATCAACTATATTAAAACATCATTTCATCATAAAAAGGGTATGTGATATGTATGATGTATGCATATGTAACTAACCCACACCCTAAGCCCATCTCATCAAGTCCATCTCACCATGAAGGTACATCATACCTTTCAGGTGGATTTGAAAGTGCATCTTACCCTTCCATCTTAACTATGAGCTTGCGGACCACAACACAAGCCCCACACGTGGGGTAGCTAGCCTCTACATGTGCAAATTGTAATTATCTAGAAATCTAATCACAACATCTTTCTTTCATCTTTAGTCAAGTTCCATATAAATATAAGTGACCACAATAGACTCCCATCCTAAATGCAATGCAATGCACATGTCGAATGCAAATATTGGTTTCCAAATCATCTTTTCATTATCTTTAGCTTTGGAATTATCATTAGTTTAAAATCATATTAAATGCATCATTTGAAAGATATTTTCATGAATACACCAATATACATATAGTATAGCACAAAGCATATAGGATGAATGCATAAACATCTTTATAAAACCACTCACCCAAATATAATTTTAGGGACATGTACTATGGTAAACTCACCTTAGTCTAGATGTAAGACAAGTCCTCATCATCTTCTAAGTTGCTATAACCCCACTCCTTTCCTACAAGCCAAAGAAAGCAAGGTGTCACACTCATTTCACCCAATCTTAGGGGATAAGCTTCTTATTCTTTGCAACGCCACATCTTGTTAAACACCCTCCATATAAGGAGTTAATATGTTACAAAACTCCTAAACATAAGTTCTCAAGGTTGGGGAAGCAAACACCAAGGGTCTAAACCTGGGAAGAGTGCTACATTGAGAAAAAGTAATCATTGGAGGTGTGCAGAGGGCATGCAGTTCGTGTAAACCCAAAGCCAAAACTCATGCGGGTCTCGTGAGTCACCGGAAGGACCAAAAACTTCGAATTGCAAAATGCGTTGGTCTCGTAGAACATGTGTACAGGGCTACACAGGCCAGGTGAACACTGCGCAAACCTCTTTTGCTTACATTTTAAGTCCCGACTAAGTAAAAATACGTCCCAAGGTTCCCCAAACACTAATACAACCAAGGGATGACAATTCTTAGGGTTTTCTAACTTAAAACATACCTCATATCATCATCATGCTCATGACTTAAACTTTATGCACTTAATTATAGTTATTTCGTTCCTCTAACATGGTGTGGAGCTTAACATTAAGTTTAAGTCATTCATTGCATAAGGAACTACCCATTCATCCATTAAGGACTTAATCAATTGGTTATCTAAGTTGCATTCATCCAATAACTTATAATTCTAATTTCCAAGGGAACCAAATAATGGAATCCATATATATAATTCCATTCCATCACACATGTTACAAAAAGGGTTCAATAATTCCCAAATTGTTGGATTTCATTAGGAAATAGTATAAAAAGGATTCATTCTTCCAAAACACATCAAAAGGTCAACCCCTTACTAGTTATAATGCCAAATCATACATATTCCATTTCTAGGGTTCATAATCACCCAATTCCATCAATGAATTTAATGGTTGCTAGATTTCTTAACGTCAAATAGTTGTTGGAATCACTAGGAAATCTTTGGAAATGATTTATTTCACCTGAAATACATCAAGGTACCAAAAACACAACTAGATTCATCGATACCTCAACATCTCCATGGGTCTATGGTTTAAAAATACAAATTTCTTCATTAGAGGTGATCCCAAGCTATCTATGGGTTGGATAGTGATCACATAATGGTCAAGAACATCAAATAAGTTATTGGAATCATTGGGACATCCTCTTACAAACAGAAAATTCGAATTACATACAAACCCTATCCTAAAATCGGTTCTTAAGCTAGAAAAGGATGAGATCATACCTTAGTTTGCTAGGAGACTTCAAGTACTTTGAAGAATCTTTAAAAATAACATTAAATCTTTCATAAACTCATGAAATCACCTCTGAGGAGGCTCTCCTCCCCATCAAAATCGTCTCCTATGGCTGAAATGGGAAGAAACCCCATATAATACCTCTTATCTTTCAAGAATAGGCTAGAATGGTCCCTAAGGTTGGCTCCTTCTACAAATAACACCCAAAAGGCCAACTTTTTAATGAAAGTTCTCAACCTTAGAATTTTTGCCCCAAAGAATATAATTATTCTTCATCTAGGTCATAAACTAGGTTAACCTTAACCCATAGTTTGGTATTTTGAGAAAATGGTCCTTCTCACTAAAGCTTCTATAATTAAGCCCTTATTGGTTTAAGGACATGTCTTGTTGGATTAGGTGTCTAAGCCATGACTTTACAACTATATTTATCTTGTTAATTGAAGCAAAGTCCATTTGGGTTGCCCTCATAGCTGGAGGTCAGGATAGAGTTCAGTAGAGTAAAAGGTTGATTTATTAATTGTGTAATAAATCAATAGAATTAATTAAATGGTTTATTAATATATTTAAGTGTTAATATATTATTTAGAAACTATAATAATTAATTGAGATTTAATCTAGAATTAATTGGATTTAATTTAGTGATTAAATTAATTAATTAAAAGTGCGAGGACTAGTTTGTATTTATTCAATAGTTGAATAACTGGCAAAGAGAAGTCCAGGGGCCAAAAGTGGCGCCACCCTTGGAGGCTTCTCTAGGGTTGGCGAAAACCCTAATTAGGGTTTAGGGATCTGGTCCAAGTGGTCAACAGGCTTGCCCACTTGGAGGCTCCTTAGGGTTTCAGGTGTAACCCTAGGAGGCTATAAAAGGAACCCTCTGGCTCCCCATTATTCACGCCAACTTCAACCAAGATTACTCTGCTGGACTGTCTTCTCCATTGCTTTAGGTGTGACTTGCATTTGAGGCAGGATACTTTTGCTGCTAGCTTCAAGAACAAGATTCAAAGGTTGGTTCTTCTGATTTAAACTTTAGAAATTAATTGTTGGCCTTTAAGTCTTAGTTTATTATCTTCATAGAAGAAAACATAGATCTTTCTAGGGTTGCATGTGAACCATAGGATTTTTGTGTTCATTGTTTGCTAGAAAACCCTTCATGTCTAGCATAAAATAAGTTTCTACTTCAACCCTTTAATAATAATTTCTTAATCTCCTAAGTCCTTGACAAGTCAAAGCTAGATATGCTATTAGTGGACTGTGCATGAAGATAGACTATAACGATCCAATTTTTTTTCAAAACATATAATATTTACTTTAATTATATTTTAAAAAAATGCATCAGAGTTTTAAATTGGCTAATGTTATAAAACTGGGGAAGTCTAAACCCAGGTTATAATTAAATGTCAAAACAAAAACTGAGAATGTAGGATGCGAGCAGTCACACCGTGTTCTTCCCTCTGTCTACCCAGGAGGGTCCTGAAAAGGTTAAATAACAATGGGTAAGCGTAATTCTTAGCGAGCACACAACAACTACACATTCTATCATATGACTTGCAAGCATAATACACATAAACTTGTAAGCCGATCCTTTCCTTGCTCCCCCTTCTGAGAACAAGGATAATTCCTTTCCAGGAACAAGGATAATAAAATTGAACCTTTCCTTGCTCCCCTTCCCGGAACAAGGATAATAAAACCGATCCTTTCCTTGCACCCTCTTTCGGGAACAAGGATAATAAAACTGATCATTTCTTTGCTCTCCCTTTTGGGAACAAGGAAAATAAAACGAAACCTTTCTGATAACCTTCACATAAACGAGCATACACCACACGACACATAATATCCTGAAACTTACCTGATATTGAATGTCTGAATAATTCCACAAGTAAGGACTACTAGGAACTCTCTCTGATCACCTACAATCATAAACAACTTTCATTACGTAGATTCTAGTTCAATTTGTCACTTTATAATACTTATAGGTATTATACTTTATTCTTCATTTTCGCTACTTATAAGTCTTTTACTTCTTTGTGATTTAAGTTCTGCACATGCCTTCAAAACCTAAGATTTATGATGTTATAAAGTCTAATTTAGACTCTTTTAAGATGTACTTTAAGGGTCTAGTGTATAAAGGTTCTCAATCCCATTTTTATAAAATTTCCATTTGAAGTCCATTTCAATCGTTGTCCATTATTCTGTCCATAATTTCTAAACCGTAAGTCCAAATAACATGTTCTATACATTTTTGGAAACTAGCGACACTATTAGCCATACTCCGCATGCGGTCCTGAACCCTCATTCGCGTCGCTTCCACTATGAGGATAGCGTCGCGAGGTGCCTTTTTCTCCAAAAAGGCTTATGCTTTAATTATTTAAAACTGTTAAACTATTACCTGGGACACGGGCCTTACAAAAGATTTACTAGACTCGACCTTGCTTACATCGTCCTTCGGTTAGTCTAATGGGTATCCACTCTTACCCACCGCTCTCCTGGTCAGTCGAGTGTCGTTAGCCGAACGGGTTTGATAGAACCGCTAAGCCTCTTAAAAGTATAATGCTATAATTGAAAGTACTAGAACCTTAATCAAAAACCAAATCTAATTACTTTAGGTTTAAAAATGTGAATTGGTGCAAATCCATGGAATTGCACATTGCACTTTGTGGAACGTTGGTGGAGCGTGTGTGGTTTACCGGCACGCCAACAGGGGTCTGCAAAGAGTTGCAATGGGTTTCTCGATTTTGTCATTATTAACGGAGCGTGTGTGGTTAACCGGCACGTTAATTAGAGATAACAATCGACTTCGAGAGTACCAAGCTAATTTGCATGGTTATTCACACCCGGTTTGTGATCCTCGGCATCCCAGTCACAAACAGTGGGGCACATCCGAGACTAAACATGTCATTGAACAGTTCAATGTGTCTCAACAGATCTAGGAATTTCATAAGATGAAATTGATAAGTGTATTATCTACCTTAATGACCATTATGTTGTGATTACGGCATCCCTTTTCACACCATAGTTGGGGTATTTTGGGTCCTAGCCTTAATAAATAATATATTGGGTAATTATTTAAAAGGATTAATTAAACTTATAAAATTCTGTTTATTGTAGATGCCTGAATCAAGTGTCTATTCTCCTCCCTCTCCTCCTTCACCCATTTCTGAGAGCATCAGAAAGCACCTGCTAAATATGGAAAGGCTGACTGGCCTTAACTGTAAGGAATGGCTTCGCAATTGGAGACTGGCTCTCGGCATTGCCGGCAAGCTTCATCTCACCGAGTATCCGATCCCGGTTCCACCGAAACAAGTCATCATAAAGAGCCTTTATGATAAGCATGACTTATTAGTTGATGAATCCGAAAAGATTCATGACCTCATGCTATTGACCATTGACCCCGAGTTCCGCAAGGATTTTGAATCCTTGGGGCCATATGAGTTAATGCAATCGGTTGAGGAAATGTTTCGAAAACCGGTCGAAGAGGAACGAGCTAGGATCTTCAAAAGACTTGCAGAGTGTAAGTTAAAAGAAGGAAGTAGCATCGATTCGCATGTTCTTCAGATTGAAGCATACATAGGCGAGTTGTACAAACTTGGTTATTCCATGAGTCAGGAGTCGAGTGTTAACACTCTACTCGCTTCACTGACTAGTAAGTACGATCTGTTCATACAGACATATAGAAAGGAAAACCAGAAAAAGACCTTAATGGAAATGCGTCCACTGTTGACTTTATACGAGTCACTCTTGGACAGGCATAGCTCCAATGGTTCAGCTACTTCTGGATTAAGTCCAGTGGAAAGACACAGCAAGAAACGATCCAGATCGTCTGGATATGTCTTAAGCTGGGAATCCATAGAATCGGATACAGTCGCGGAAAGATTGGAAGACGCTCAAAGGTCAAAATCTTTTGAAAGCTCAGGTATATCTAAAAACCTCAAAACTCCTGTTCCATAATTCCTTGATGCATAATGTGATAGTCACATTTTGGTTTGTATGTAGGGAATCAGTAGGGTACGGGACATTGGTGCATAGGAGCACATTTGGATTGGATTTCCGGCTCATGCAGTTTTGAAGTTTAGTTAGATATTGAAATATTGTTATTAGCTTTTAGATGCGTATGACATTGTCCATCATATAGTACATTGTGCAAGGATTTTTGTTTTAATAAAATTGTCAATTTTCTTTTAACACATGTTGTTTGAAATATCCTTGAAATGTTGTATGATTGTGTTGAATGCATAATTAGTAATAACTTGAATGTTGAATGCATCCAAAGTGTTTGGATCTTAGGAATTGTGTCCCTTATGATTGTTAAGATGAATATTATAAGAATCAATTCAATCAAAAGTCCAGTTGGACAGGACTTTGGAATCATTTGACTTAGAGTCACATGATGAATTGAGTTCTTAATGTGTTAAGAAATGAATCAACCAAAGATCCAGTTGGACAGGACTTTGGAATCATTTGACTTAGAGTCAGATGATGATTAAGTTCTTTATAAAGCACATGTGGCAAGAAATGAATCACCCAAAGATCAAGAGGATATGATTTTGGAATCAGTTGACTTAGAGTCAACTGAAGATTGCAAGTATTGAACAGAACTAACAAAGTCA
This sequence comes from Cichorium intybus, assembly GCA_023525715.1. Lineage (NCBI taxonomy): Eukaryota > Viridiplantae > Streptophyta > Magnoliopsida > Asterales > Asteraceae > Cichorium > Cichorium intybus. The sequence goes on along the minus strand of CM042011.1, from coordinate 374,092 downwards.
TAAGTTTACATAGAGATGTAAAAGACATTGAGATTAGGAGCAACCAACACATCAGTTGCTGTAAATTGCTCGAATCTTCAAATTGAACACAATTGTTTGTACTTCACGATATTTGTCATTCGGTATGACGAATATGACTTCGCTTATCAAAATAAGCGATTGGATTGAATCCTTGAACAGTTCAAGGACTTCAAAGGAAGTACAAGATCCACAGAACCTGAGTGACAGCATAAACTGGGAAAATGTTTCACAGTTTATTCTCTTCCAAGAACATTAATAGTTATAATGTGTCTTAGGGAAGATGATGGAACGTTGGTCGAAAGAGTTCAATCCTCAATGTATGAGATACATTGCCAATTAGTTTCCGATACATTGAATACTAAACCAGTCAGACCATATTCCAACCACATCTTCGACTAAGTAGGTTTGCAGACACTGTCTGAAATGTAAAGCTGGGATTGTCCCACTTGTACATTAAAGGTCCAGGGTCTTGTAGTGTTCATCCGAACCTCACGACTGGCCTGAACCTAATCAGAAATGTCATTTCACTGACTATCCCGCTATACCTGTAAAACAAAGAGCTCTTTTAGAAAGAACTCATATTCTAAGGAGACAGTGGGAGTTGGGACAGTCCTGAATGAGTTCAGGATTAGCCAAGTGAAATAACCTTTAGTCAACGCTAGGCTTAGAGCAGAAATCAGATTTCTGTTTTAATACTGATATAACCTTCTCTTGACCAGTAGTACTGATCACCGTCATAAGTAGTTATGATCGGGGTGACATACCGAATGGTGGTAAAACACTATAGTTGGTACGGATTTTCAATCCGACTACTTGGAAGCATTAGTGAGCCCGGTTGCTGCCAATTAAGAGAACTTTAGGACGAGATACAGTCCATGTGACAGTTTGATTGATTTTGCAACTGGTCTTAAAACCAGTGGGAGTAATCATCAAAAGAAACCAACATGGACAGAAACGTACCTTCAGAACATCTGGTTGAGTGAGACGACACTTAGAGTCAAGTAATTGACTTCGAGAGAAGCGCTCTCAATAGAAGATGAAATCCGAAAGGATACTGCATATTGTAAGTCGTTAGTGGAGCGCGTGTGGATCACCGGCACACTAATAGGGACTCACAAAGAATATGCCAGTATAAAGGTACATGGGCCCGGGATTTCCCCGCGGGCATCTCGTAAGAAAGGATATTCAGATTCCCGAAATATGCCAAAGGATTGGGTTTTGAGAATGGGCTGAAAGATTTCCATTAAGATGTCAGAAAGGTTTGGATTCTCAAAATGTGCCATAAGCTCTGGATTTTGTGAATAGTCCATAACCGTGTCAAAGCCAGTGGGAGTATTGCTGTTATCTATCTCAATATGTGTGTTACATACTGTTTCTAGGAAACGTCTCTTTTCATTACAAAGTGTAATGACTTGGTGTTAAGAGACGGATCGCTATGAAAGACTTAATAAAGATACGACATGCTCGGGTGGTTATAAACGTCTATGAGATAGATTGAAACTCCGCCAAGATGATCTTGATGAGACTCAAGATGCATTGCTCAGGAAAAGAGTTTTCTGTCATTGCAAAGTGTGATGATTTGGCATGAGAGGTATGAAAGGTGCAACGTACTCACATAATCTATTGACATATATCAGATAGATGTTGTCATCAGTATAGACCTGGCCATAGTAAGCATGATCTTGATAAGATTCAAGATGCATGAGAAAAAGTCTCCGAAAGGATATAGTTATTAAAGGTCATGACACAAGGATTATGAGCAATCCTAAGATTCCAAAAGGGTTTGGAATAAAACTGGATCGAATCCAACAAGTTTCTTGGATCGATCAGAAGTGTCATGAACATGTCTTGATGACTTAATGCTTAGAGCATACTGAGTCAGATTCAGGATATGACCTGGCTGGGAATACTTAATGGATTTTGTACATACATGAGAAATCATTAGAAAATGATTAGGGGTGAATGATGATAACAATTTGAAAAGAGTTTTTCAAATAAGGACTTAATGGTTAAAGAATTTCGTTGGCATTCCGATGGAGCGCGTGTGGCTCACCGGCACATCGAAACACCTCGAAATAGTCTTAGGGTGCAGTCATGTGGACTAAAGATCCCGAGAACCATGGAAAGTCACAGTACATAGAATGGAGTTGTTAGTGAGATTGACGGTATGACCAAAATTGAAATATCATCGGAAGGATATCCGATCGGATAAAGTGTATAAATGTATAACATTTGAATACATAGAAAGAATGAAAGGTCAAGTAGACATAGATACTTAATACAAATTAAATAGTTTAAAATCTAGAAACCGATAATAGTTTATGTAACATCCGACTTGGTGATTACCTCGTGAAGACTTGGTAATTAGGCAATAGTAGCCACCAGTCAGATTTTAAGTTTCAATTTTGCATGTTTCACTTCCCGAATAATTTGATTATTCAAAAGGTCCACAGTCGCTCATACTTTTCGGGAGTAAGTATGAACGAAGACTGTCGTGAATTGGTTTGTAGATTGTCTAAGGAGTTAGACATTGCAGTAAGACTGCTACAACGTTCATGAGTACTTAGAAATAGAGATTTGAGTATTGGATAAACCCGCGCTCAACAGATTGCTTCATGGATTACATCACGAGCAATGTTGAGACGATAATATCGTATGATCTTGAAGCGGAGACATATGAGTTGAAATTTACGAGTCGGTTGTGCATTGATGATGCGAAACGCATCGGTAACTCGATGTTATAAAACGCATTGTTGTGTACGATTTGATAAGTAAAAGACACAACCATATGAGTCAAAGCTTATTCGTTCCTTGACCCTGATGGGAAACAGATATCTGTAGGCCGCTCGATGATTTTGAAGTTGACTAAAGTGCTGGCCAGCCGGGACTAAATTAATGTGTTCAATTAGAAGTCTGATAGTCATAAGCAGAATCGGAAATCGGGAAACAGAGTATCGGACAGAGATTGATCTCAATCCATGTCTCGTGTCTGAAAATATCTTGTTGGACGAAGGATCATATGATCACTTATCTTTGGACGGAACTGACTAGGTCAGAGTTCGGCAGCAGTTTCTAGGAAGCTGCAGGTTGTTTATTAATCAGAAGATAAATTAAAGTCATAGACTTATCCAAGTGGGAGACTGTTGGATTAGGTGTCTAAGCCATGACTTTACAACTATATTTATCTTGTTAATTGAAGCAAAGTCCATTTGGGTTGCCCTCATAGCTGGAGGTCAGGATAGAGTTCAGTAGAGTAAAAGGTTGATTTATTAATTGTGTAATAAATCAATAGAATTAATTAAATGGTTTATTAATATATTTAAGTGTTAATATATTAATTAGAAACTATAATAATTAATTGAGATTTAATCTAGAATTAATTGGATTTAATTTAGTGATTAAATTAATTAATTAAAAGTGTGAGGACTAGTTTGTATTTATTCAATAGTTGAATAACTGGCAAAGAGAAGTCCAGGGGCCAAAAGTGGTGCCACCCTTGGAGGCTTCTCTAGGGTTGGCGAAAACCCTAATTAGGGTTTAGGGATCTGGTCCAAGTGGTCAACAGGCTTGCCCACTTGGAGGCTCCTTAGGGTTTCAGGTGTAACCCTAGGAGGCTATAAAAGGAACCCTCTGGCTCCCCATTATTCATGCCAACTTCAACCAAGATTACTCTGCTGGACTGTCTTCTCCATTGCTTTGGGTGTGACTTGCATTTGAGGCAGGATACTTTTGCTGCTAGCTTCAAGAACAAGATTCAAAGGTTGGTTCTTCTGATTTAAACTTTAGAAATTAATTGTTGGCCTTTAAGTCTTAGTTTATTATCTTCATAGAAGAAAACATAGATCTTTCTAGGGTTGCATGTGAACCATAGGATTTTTGTGTTCATTGTTTGCTAGAAAACCCTTCATGTCTAGCATAAAATAAGTTTCTACTTCAACCCTTTAATAATAATTTCTTAATCTCCTAAGTCCTTGACAAGTCAAAGCTAGATATGCTATTAGTGGACTGTGCATGAAGATAGACTGTAACGATCCAATTTTTTTTCAAAACATATAATATTTACTTTAATTATATTTTAAAAAAATGCATCAGAGTTTTAAATTGGCTAATGTTATAAAACTGGGGAAGTCTAAACCCAGGTTATAATTAAATGTCAAAACAAAAACTGAGAATGTAGGATGCGAGCAGTCACACCGTGTTCTTCCCTCTGTCTACCCAGGAGGGTCCTGAAAAGGTTAAATAACAATGGGTAAGCGTAATGCTTAGCGAGCACACAACAACTACACATTCTATCATATGACTTGCAAGCATAATACACATAAACTTGTAAGCCGATCCTTTCCTTGCTCCCCCTTCTGAGAACAAGGATAATTCCTTTCCAGGAACAAGGATAATAAAATTGAACCTTTCCTTGCTCCCCTTCCCGGAACAAGGATAATAAAACCGATCCTTTCCTTGCACCCTCTTTCGGGAACAAGGATAATAAAACTGATCATTTCTTTGCTCTCCCTTTTGGGAACAAGGAAAATAAAACGAAACCTTTCTGATAACCTTCACATAAACGAGCATACACCACACGACACATAATATCCTGAAACTTACCTGATATTGAATGTCTGAATAATTCCACAAGTAAGGACTACTAGGAACTCTCTCTAATCACCTACAATCATAAACAACTTTCATTACGTAGATTCTAGTTCAATTTGTCACTTTATAATACTTATAGGTATTATACTTTATTCTTCATTTTCGCTACTTATAAGTCTTTTACTTCTTTGTGATTTAAGTTCTGCACATGCCTTCAAAACCTAAGATTTATGATGTTATAAAGTCTAATTTAGACTCTTTTAAGATGTACTTTAAGGGTCTAGTGTATAAAGGTTCTCAATCCCATTTTTATAAAATTTCCATTTGAAGTCCATTTCAATCGTTGTCCATTATTCTGTCCATAATTTCTAAACCGTAAGTCCAAATAACATGTTCTATACATTTTTGGAAACTAGCGACACTATTAGGATAGCGTCGCTTCCACTATGAGGATAGCGTCGCGAGGTGCCTTTTTCTCCAAAAAGGCTTATGCTTTAATTATTTAAAACTGTTAAACTATTACCTGGGACACGGGCCTTACAAAAGATTTACTAGACTCGACCTTGCTTACATCGTCCTTCGGTTAAGTCAATACATAACACAACGTACCAAGGCTTCCTAATACATGTTGCTTATCATCTTCTTAGATTTTTGAAGTTACATCCTGGTCAAGGTTTGTTAATTTCTTTCGTCCATAAAGTCCTTTCAACTCAAAGCATTTGCTAATTCTGATTAGGTTCGCTGCAATAATACACAAATATTCCTTATTGGTTTTTGTGTGTTTCTTGGTGACTTATTGATATCAAGTATATCTAAGAAATAAACTGTCATTTCACGATATCAACTGATCAGGCAATTATTGTTGTTACCACTAAGATTATATAGTTGCAACAACTCTTTAAGGATTTTGGAGTTCATCTCAATTATCCTACTTTGGTTCTGTGACAATTAATCCGCAATCAAGCTAGCATCTAATTCAATGTTCCATGTGTTAGGATCGAGACACTTAGCATACGGACGCGGAACTCACACACTCAACTCACAAATTAAGAACACAAGAATTTAACGTGGTTCGGTCTAATCTGACCTACGTCCACCAGGTAACTAGGAATGTTTATTGCTATGTGTTTTTTGTGTTGTGTGGTACATTTTTCTGATGAGTAGCACATCTCAATTTATAGAGATGAAATTCAATGTGAACAAATAAGATTTCCCTTCAACAATATAGGCTGCCAAAATAATCTCACCTACCTTTGAAAAAAATCTTCACCAAACCAATATTTCACCTAACACCATGAACGAACGAAACATATGGAATTTGATTGTCACTTTATTCTGGAAAAGATTGTTGATCGTACTATTGAGTTGATGCACAAATGCACTACATTTCAGCTATCTGACATTTTTACTAAACGATTACCTAAATCCATGATTTTGCATATTATTTTCATGATGGCTCTTGAAAACATCTTTGCGAGTCCATCTTGAGGGAGGATGTGAGACTCTACTCCAGTTAGTTAACCATAGTTAGTTGATTATTTTTAGAAATTAGTTAAAGTTACTTGGGCAGTTAGGGTGTTTGTTAGGTGCAGAAAAGCATAGGAAGCGTAGTGCAATTGGTGTAAATATTGCCGACGAAGTTTTGATTTATAAAATGAAATCATTTTTGATCATTTCATTTCTTGACCGTTAATATTAGAACAAATTCTATTTGTTTTCTTACCATGGATTGTTGATATAATACAAAGGAATTGATAAATAGGAAAGGAATGGGGCTTCAGAATCTCTTCCTAGACATTGAGGCATTATTATAACCATCGAACAAAGTCTCAATCAATGCCTCGATGTCTTCTGGTTGATATTTTATATACTTTACACTTTTCCCTGGCTCGAAGTGGTGTTTATACCTCCCTACAAAAGACCGGTAGGCAGGAATGACAACTGCCGATATGGATGCCCGCAGCTCCGACAGCAATTGCGCTTCCCTCACCACCCATGTGCTCTGTGTCTTGTGTATCTCATCAAACATTGCGTTGAAGTTCTTGAACCTCTCCTTCAACACTTGTTTATTCACTTTTCCGTTTACTTGTATCCCTTCTTGTGTGATGCATTGCAATAGCCTTGTCCATGTTTCTCTCTGGTAGCTCTTGTGGTAATGCCGGACCTCCGATGACCTTCGCCGGCACCAATTGTCGCCCAGCAGTTCTTTAATCTCGTTTGACTCTCTTACTTTTGTTAATAGGTACCTACCATTGTTCATTAGGAAAAAAGAGCGTAACGAAGGGTCTTTGTATAGTGCTGCTTTCAACGCCAGGTTACCGTCTAGAACGCCCATCACCGATATTACTTGTGCCGCCAGCGCCGACTTCTCCATGTCTTCCGGCGATGTAGGATGGTTGGGTTTTGCCTGTTGTTTGAATATTTTTTCTAACGTATCTTCGTAGTCACACGCGTATTTCACGTAGTTCAAGACATAGCGTATCAGAGGGTGTACTGCACCTCCCGGTACCGGAGTTTTCGCGGCGTCATTTCGGATGGAGTTCTCTAAATCACCAAACATGGCGAGCGCTGCTTCGCCAATTTTGTCGTTGACAGATGAAATTTCCTTATTCAGATCATTACATGATTGTTCCTCTTTAGTTTCACTGGAATCGGAGTCCTTCACTACTTCACGAAGACTGTAAAGGGCCTCATACATATCCAGGAACCTGAACATCTTCTCCGCCGATCGCTTTGCCGTCTGGGCAACCGTCCGGGCGTAATCAAGAAGCGACGTGATCACGCTACAAACCAGATTGATGAATAGACCTCTGAAAACGGAAAGATGGTCGGCAAAAACCGTCTCGCCTAACTTCCGTTCGGCGGGAATTAGGACGTCGGAACAATGCTTGATGATTCTAATCCATCGTGAGATGTCTGCTTCAAGCAATTCCCAATTTAATCTCTGCACATCTTCTGCGTTAAGCTTTTCGAAATCAAGCTTTTTGAGTTGCTCATACAATGCATTTCCACGCGCCATGCTATAAACATGTGAACATTCGTTTTTGTACCCAACGGAAATCATGGTGGTTAAGATTTTGTTAATCCTAATCATCTTCTCTTCCGAGATACCTGGAAATTCCTCATCGGTACTCGGTTCCGGTGTCGGAGAACGCTCTCTGAAAGAAAAGTGCCTTGAAGACATCGCCCTCAAGCTCGGTTCTGGAGGAAGCTTTGCCTTTGAATTCAGTAGAAGAGCACGAAGCTCTTCTTCCATGCACATAATTGTTCGATGCAGAAGCTTGTTGACCCTATCAAGCGTAGATGTGTCGGGAAATTCACCTAACGCAGTTTTCAATTTCCATAATAACCTAACAGACTCATACAAAAACGTGTCTTCATCGGTAACCTCACCGTTCCTAGCGGCGAATCTGGTTGATTTTCTGGTCTTGGACTTGATGATTAAGGAGAATGTCTCGATGACGTCGGGAACTTCCGGCGGGCTGGTCTTGTCATCGACCATGGATAATTCATCGGTGAAACGTTCAATTTCGAGCAAGATTTGTTCGTGATCAACGTCGGGTATGGATTCATCGAGGTCGTCGTTAGAATCCGAAAGTTGTGAAAGATCAGGCACAGGGGAGGATTTGCGAGGTAATTTTTGGGAAGAGAAGGACGATCGGGGACTATCCATGGTGGTTCTCCAACGATGCCTTCCGATGAAGCTGCCTGATTTGCCATGTTTGTCCATGGATGAATCGGCTGTGGCGCAGAATTAAGGTGATTGAATGAAATGGAGGATGGAGGCCTAGGGAAGGCGGGGGTGGATTATGGTTGGTTTCGATTGTTTGACTTTGATCCGATTAAGGAGGAGTATGTGCGCATGCACCATCCCACATTGTATTAGCAGCTCAATATTCGCTTCCTCCTCGCACACCAATTTTTCTTCATCAATATATAACAATCCCAAGTTTTTGATTCCTAACAATACATAAATCCAAATTATTATATAATTAATCCAAAAAAAAACAAATAGTTCGTTCAATTAATTTAAATCATATTCGACGTAAGACTATTCCTAATCAGTCTAATCTTTTATTAAAAAAAAATATATTTTTTCACTACCTATACATAAACTAACATTTCTAACTTTGTATAAATTATTTACAATCCAACCAATTTAAACTTTGTAATTAAAGAAATGTTCTATATCCTCCTAAAAAATCTATCTACTTATCTTCCTAATCACATGATCAAGACAAATGTCAAAATCAAGAGAAGAAATTAAGAGAGAGAAATAATAAATTCCACATATTATAATTTAGTGGGTAGGATGATGAATTAAACTGATAAAATAAGAAGAAATAGAATTTTTCTTAAAGAAACATACATTTAAAGAGATTCAGTAGTCCCTATGGTTATATGATTTTTTTAAATAAATCCAATTTTTTCAATTATAACGTTGGCCATTCTAATGACTTGATTTTATTTTAACAGCTCGCCGGATATAAAATAATTAATTAGTTGTTATTTTTTTATTATGTTTTAAATATTCTTTAAAATTTATTAAAAAAATTATACAGGCTCACCACTCATCCCTCTTCGCCACCTTCCTCTTCCCTCCTCTCATTTCCTTTCTTGACGTAATAGAATCATGAAAGAATGTAATGGACGACGTAATAGAATGAGCAAGGTAATTGAACGATTCATTATATTTCATTGTCTTGTTTGGTTGGTTCGAATGAATGAAATAAGTAATTCAAACATTTTGTTATTTATTAATATATAAAAAGCTAAATAAAGTAAATTTGATAAATAATAAAAAGAACGTTATTTTATAAAATATTTTTTGTTAAATAAAGATATATTTTTAAATAAATTACGTATAAAGATATATCATTTCATTCGAAATACATATTATATGCTTTGCAAATAGTTGAAAATGAGTTATCTATAATTTTTTTTAAAACTTACAAAATAACGAGAACAATATACCATAAAATCTTAAAATATGATTATGATAAAAGATTTATTTAACTTTTAAAAATAAAAAAATATTTAAATGAAGTTTTGAAACTCTTAAAAAAATTAATATTTATTGAATATTATAAGAAAAAAGTAAGTTAATTCTATTATATATTATTCCATTCTTTGGGGGAATGAAAAAAAAACACATCTCCTCCGTGGAATGAAATTCAACCCAATAGAAAGAATCACATTCTATAAGGAATGATACATTCCATTTCTTCGAGCAACCAAACATGATCTTTTTTATTCGGACGTAATACTACATACCATTTCCTTTTTGATTACTGCATATACCAAATGCTACATTAATTATTTATTTAACAAAGGAAGGAAATGGAAGTTGGGAGAAACGGAAAGAGATACGATCTTATCATGTTCCCAAGAATTTTTTGGAAGGAACCATAGAGAAAGGAAGATAAGATAAGGGATGATCGTCTCTCCTAATTTTCCTCGCAAATTGGAGAGGTTTAAAGAGAAACAGAAAGAAGAGACGATTTTATCATGCTTCGATCTGCTTCCCTTTCCTTTATTTAAAACTCGGGAACGCATACCGATCTGCTTCTTTTCCTTTCTTTAAAACTCAGGAACGTGAATTTCAATTTCATTTCCTTTCTCACATTTTCTCTCCTTATTTTCCTTAATCTTAGCTTCTTTACTTTACTAAAACTCGAGAATGAAGTGTTTGTCCAAAAGCCCCCATCTCCGCAGAAGAATACTCCTACCATCATCCCACTAAGAAGTGAATGTGTATTAGCTTAAAAACACATCATGTGAGACGGCAGTGGAGGTCGTTGGCATTGGCAACACAACATCATCATCCTTTTTATCAAGACATTTAGAAATGTCTAAATGCCAATGAGAGCTTTAGCATAAGCTTAAAGGAATGTGGTGTCAAATACGAATCGTTAATCTTCACAATCTAAAAAATCCTTCTCCATCAGTGATTAGGAAACACGACTTATTTTAAGGAAAACGTTCATACTTTTAAGAAAATCAACGTCGTAGAAATATTTCAGTTCGTACATCAGAAATAATGGCTTTCCACAAGTTTCCCATTGGCGTAAACAAAATACCATAAGAGTCTAATTAGTCCCAAACAAAAAGTAACTCCAAGCACTCAACACGCCTCTACCTTACACCTACTTCTTTGAATATGAGAAACACATAAAAATATGTTAGGCTGGAAAGCCTAGTGAGAACATAAGGTTAGGACTCTTATAGGAAAACATCATAATATCACGTAGGAAAATAGTTTAACACATAAATCACTTTAAAGCATGTTCACGTTTATTACACGTTTTCTAGTCCAGTTTAGTCCTGTCTCGACCTCACTGCTTCGTAAACTACATAGGGAGTCACACATGACCAAGGACATGATGAGGGATGAAAATATCAATCCATCAATCGTCTGTTTCCAAGTAGCCTTACAACATAAGCGAACACATAATGTCCTAGTCACAATTGGTAGCTAGCCCGAGTTACAATGGCAAGAATGTCTAGAATATCAATCCAACACCTTAAACATCCGGACTCCTTTCACCCGTAAGATCTAGTCCTCTCATAAGCCATCACACACGTTTTAACCCTTTACCCCTTTAACATATTATGCAGAACACTTTTCACTAAAAACTGTTTTAACACTTTGCATGCTATATAAAATAATGTAAACACTTTAACACATTGCATGCCATATAAAATCATATAGAAGCTACATATATGACATCACATACATAGCACATAGAAAGTAAAAACATTTTATTTTTAGTAACACGTGCTCAAAAATCTGTGTACTCATATTGGTATTTGGAAAACCAATTCACTCTTTCACTTCACGCGTAAGCTTTATAGCTTGTCAAGGAAGACCTGGACACAAGTACATTCATATTTAGTTATCTTTGCTACTTGGATCTTTAATTCTTTTAAAACGTATCATTGTATATCATCTGTTTCCAAGCTTTTAAATCATATTAAGAGTGTTACTTAGGTTTTCTTTCTACATCATTTGGATATTCTCGTAATCATCATTTGGACATATATATATATATATATATATATATATATATATATATATATATATATATATATATATATATATATATATATGTGTGTGTGTGTGTGTGTGGGTATATATATATATATATATATATATATATATATATATATATATATATATAAAAATGTTTTGGATCATAATATTTTGGATCATAGTTCTTTTGCATCTTGGATCATATTTTGTCGTTATTTGTTTTTTTTTAACTCGTTTTGAATCATAACGGGTTTTGGATCTTGGATCATAACGAATTTTGAATCTTGGATCATAAGTTTTGAATCATAAACATATTTTGGTTTTAATATTTTTGGATCATTTATATTTTTTTACTATTTTGATGAGTTTTTTTTACTTAAACATATAAAAATGAACACTTTAAAAAACTTTTTTTCAAAAATTTGTTTTTAAAAACTTACTAATATGATGTCTAAAATGATCTCTTAAATTTTCATAATTTTTGATAATTTTTTTAATTTTTTGATTTTTTATAAAAATAAAAAATAAAAAAAAAAATTCAAAATTTCATGATGGTGCTTGTTTTGTAGAGAATTAAATTTTAAGAACTTTGGTTTTTTTAGAAAATTTTTTTTACAAAGAAAAAAATTATGGCCCAAAAACTAAGCAGGGGGAGTAAAAAAAACCCAGCAAACCATATGGCGACAAGTGTCGCAATCTGGTGGGGATCTCGTTTCAATTACCATATACCATTATTAATTTGTATTATTCACCCAATAGTTTTGATTTTTAGACAAGTAGCCCCTCCAAGCTTTTAAGATGTGACATTTTATTCACATTGAATCTTATCCACCCATTTTTTTAAGATTAAAGGTTCAGATTTGTCCTTACGGTTATTACCGGATTTTGGTTTATACACGATCCTCCTTAAATATATATATATATATATATATATATATATATATATATATATATATATATATATATATATATATATATATATATATATATATATATATATATATATATATATATATATATATATATATATATATATATATATAGAGTTAGGATCTTTGAGAGAACCACAAGTCCCCCGAGAACCCGAGAACTCCCAAACCGATATTTTTTTCAAAAAACCGACCACATAGGCCTCTAAATCGCTCAAATAGGTGCCGGGTCGCTCAAAAAAATTTCCGAAAAAAACGACTTTTTTTTTTTAAAATTTGCACATGTGCAAAAAAAAAACTTTGCACATGTGCAAAGTTTTTTATACGTACACTTTTTTTGAAATTTTATTTTACAGAACGCCTTAAATATATGTTAGAAAGACATCCATAAAAAAAACTTGAAAAAAAATGTACGTATAAAAAAGTTTGCACATGTGCAAAGTTTTTTTTTTTTGCACATGTGCAAATTTAAAAAAAAAAAAAAAAAGTCGTTTTTTCGAAAAAAAATTTTAGCGACCCGGCACCTATTTGAGCGTTTTAGAGGCCTATGTGGTCGGTTTTTTGAAAAAAATATCGGTTTGGGAGATATATGATTGATCTAAAAGGAGTTGAGAGTTCTCGGGTTCTCGGGAGACTTGTGGTTCTCAAAAGATCCTAAGTCTATATATATATATATATATATATATATATATATATATATATATATATATATATATATATATATATATATATATATATATATATATATATATATATATATATATATATATATAGAGGACGGTTCCTTTGAGAATATATATTAGGTTGAGATTGTGAGAATCAATCTCAGCCACTCATTTCAATAAAGCATGCGCGTCCAAATTTTAAATATCGTAAGGGCAGAGTAGTAATTTCGCAATCTTAAAACATAAACTGAACATTCTAAAGATAAAAAACACTTTTTTTCGGCATAATATTCGATCGTATCTCATCAATTTCACTGAATCGTTGACGAATTCATACCAAAAATCTTCAAATCTTCAAATCGAAAGCACGGATTCATTCAATCATCAAATCCGAACAGAATTTCACCTCTAAAAGAGAGAAATTCGATTATCGGTTCACAAACAACGACTGTTTACGACAGACGCATTCAATCACGATTCAATACAAAATCAGGTTTCTCTGTTTCAGTTATTCGATGTTCCTGTTTTAATTTTAGTTATTCAATGTTGTTTACAGTGTATAATTTCATTGTTACAGTTTCAATTACGATACATTGTTAACAACAATGAACTCAAGTTCATACGAAGAAGGTTCTTCTTCAGCATCTAATCAATATACTGTTAATTCGAGCATCAATGAAGGTAAGATACAACTCATAACCGTATCCTTCTACTGTACTGATATATGATTTTCAAATACTTATGAATGTTCAATTCAATCACGATTATTCATATATGAATAACCGTGTCCTTCTACTGTACTGATATATGATTTTCAACTACTTATGAATGTTAAATTACATCACGATTATTCATATATGAATAACCGTATCCTTCTGCTGTATGAAAATACTTATGTAATTATGTGTAAACATCAATTCAATAACGATTATTCGTATATGAGTGTTCATATATAATTTATATATGAATATCTATGTATGAATAAAATGTTGAGTCATGTATGAATAAACACTTATTCATACATAGATATATTTTCACTTCTGAATACATCTTTATTCATATGTGATAACTTGTGTATTAAATCATAAGTAATAACTTGTGTATGTGATTATTCATATATGAATAACCGTATCCTTCTACTGTACTGATATATGATTTTCAAATACTTATAAATGTTCAATTCCATCACGATTATTCATATATGAATATCTGTATGTATGAATAAAATGTTGATTCATGTATGAATAAACACTTATTCATACATCATAGATATATTTTCACTTATGAATACATGTTTATTCATATGTGATTGTATGTATATATATAATAACATCTTTATATGATTACTTCATTTGAATAAATCATATGTAATAACTTGTGTATGTGATTATTTTGAATGAATCATATATGAATAGATGTTTATTCATATATGATAATTCTCTATATATAATAACTTGTATGTGATTATTCATATATGAATGTTTATATATAATTTAAAAACTCATTAATCATATATGAATAACTAAAAATATTTTTGGTGTTTTTTGAATCAGATGAAAATTCAAGTTCTACAAATGAATCAGATTCCCTTTATATGATACAAGAATTGAGTTACAGAACAGATGTACCTCAAGAATTTGTTCCTGTTAAAGATTCTATCTTCAATTCCTTATTTGAGGGGATCAAAATGTATACTAACTATGCAATAATGGCTGGTTTTGATACACGTCTGAGTACCCAATCAAGATTCGGAAATGGCAATGATTTAATTAGAAAAAAGTATGTTATCTGCAATAGGGGTAGTAAAGATAAGAAGAAGTCTTGTGATACACTTGCTACAGGACCTGTTAGAAGAAGAGAAAACTCTACTAAGATAGCTACTGGATGCACTGCAAAGATTATATTTGAGTGTGTATATGGAACAACATATTACAAAGTTTTGGAATTCCATGAATTGCACAACCACCCATTGGTGAGTGTTGAGGATAGATGCCATTTGAAAAAGGCAAAGGAAATGTCATATTCAGAAAAAGAATTCATAGTTAGGGCATCTACAGCAAAAATAGGAGCAACAACAGCTTATAAATTGCGAGCAACATTGAGAGGAGGTTATCAATATATGAAGCCTAAAATAGCAGACTACAAAAATTTCAGAAGAGGAATAAACAGGATTCTATGGTACAAGGATGCTCAAATAATAGTCAACAAAATGAATGACCGTAGAGATCACTACCCAAATTATTCATTTGAGTTTGCACGTGATGGAAATGTTTTGAGTGCTATGTTTTGGGCAGATGAACGGGAGAAGGCATATTATAACGAGTTTGGCGATGTTATATCTTTTGATGCAACCTTTAGGACTAACAAGTAAGCTTTATATTATACAATCATAAATGAATATCCATTTCAATTTTTTAATTCAACTACTCAGAACTGATTATTCATACCTGATTATTATCTCTATAGTATTCATGAATGATTATATTTTTTGGTTTAATTAAAAACATATTTCTTAAACAGATATCAGATGATTTTTGTTCCATTCACTGCCATTGATCATCATAAAAAGTCCGTTACTGTTGGAGCAGGGTTGCTAAGTAATGAGACTATTGAATCATATTGTTGGTTGTTGAAAGCATTCCTCAAAGCACATGGAAAACAACCAACAATTGTATTAACAGACCAAGATCCAGCAATAAAACAAGCTATTCAATTGGTATTTCCTAATTCAAAACATAGGCTCTGCATGTGGCATATCATGAAGAAACTACAAGCAAAGGTACAGTACTCTTAATTCATCTGTGAATAAATGAAAAAAATACACATGTACTATTACTACTTATTTATGAATGAATATATCATACGGATTTTTTAACAGGTTAGTGGGGATTTAATTAAAAACACCGACTTCAGAAAAAGATTTAATAAGCTTGTTTGGGACATGTATATTAAACCTGATGAATTTGAAAACAAATGGGAGTTGATTATTAATGAGTTCAACCTTGAAGACAAAAGATGGTTTAATGACATGTTTGAATTTAGAAATTTATGGATCCCTGCATACTTCAATGATATAAGAATGTGTGGTTTGATGAAGACAACTTCAAGGTCAGAGAGCATGAATTCCTTCTTCAACACATACTCACAAACTGGAAATTTACTCTTAAATTTCATGATGAATTACGACACTGCCATTCAAAAGCAAAGAAATACACAACAAGAACTTGATAGGGCAACAAAGGAAGCATCATATATATTTCGTACACCTCGAGAAATAGAACGTCATGCTTCAAAGGTTTATACAAGCACTATATTTTTTGACATCCAGAAGGAAATATACAAAGGTGCTTGGTTCTGTTCATATTCAAGTGTTGGTGTGGAAAATGGATGGGGGCTATACAACGTTCAACACAATAACAAAAAATTTGAATTCAAAAATAATTACAAGGTAACCTAATTGCTTTTTATATTAAATTTGCATATGAATATTAATAATTGAAACTCATATATAAATATTCACTTGTATTCATATATGAATACACAAATCTACTATTATATATACACACCTATATATATTCATATATGAATATAAGAATTTATTCATATATGAATACCAAAATATATTCATATACGCTTATTAATTTCTTCTTAAATATTTTATTGTTCAGGTTCAAATAAAATTGCCAGAGGAAGATATAAGATGTACTTGCGAAAACTTCAACCGAATAGGCATTCTATGCAGACATGCTTTCTGTATACTGATGAAATTTGGTATTAAACAAATACCTGAACAGTACATTGTAAGTCGTTGGAGGAAAGATGTCATATCAAGACATTATCACTTTGGGAGACATGTCTCTGATTCTGGGGATGCTGAGATTGCTAAGTTAGTCAATGAAGCATATTACAACTTTGAATCGTGTTTGGACATTCTGAGAGCAGATAAGGAAAAGCTTGCATCTTTCATTCAAAATATAGAAATCATGCATAAAGAATTAGAAAATGATACATCATATGGAATTATGAACAAGAAGACAGATGTTGATATGGTAAGCAAGCTAATGAACATTTCTGTTCCAAAAAACATTGAAATTCTTGTTCCACAGATTCAACGTAACAAAGGATCCGGAAAAAAGAAAAGACTGATTAGTGCAACTGAGAAAGCATGTGAAAATTCCAATAAGCAGAGTAGGATATGCTCGGGATGTGGAGAAAGAGCTCCTCACAACTTACGTACATGCCCAATAAAGAAAGCAGTTGAACAGTCTGCAAAATAACTATAAATTTTTTTTTTCATGTTATTCATTTGTGAATACTGTTTTAATCTTTTTGGGAATTTTATTCATAGCTGACTGTTATAAAAAATAATTCCATACGTATATTCATATGTGATTGAATAACATTCGATAAAAAATAATTACTACTTAAAATCAAAAAGATACAAACTAACCTTGATATTCATATATGAATACATATATGAGTACATATATGAGTATACTTGTACACATATGCTTGTATTCATATATGAATACAAAAGTGTTCACCCTACATGTATTTCGTATATGAATACAAAAATGTTCATACTATCATATTCATATATGAATACATATATGAGTACATATATGAGTATACTTGTACACATATGCTTGTATTCATATATGAATACAAAAGTGTTCACCCTACATGTATTTCGTATATGAATACAAAAATGTTCATACTATCATATTCATATATGAATACATATATGAGTATACTTGTATTCATAAAATCAATAGACTTGTGTTC
Organism: Cichorium intybus; assembly: GCA_023525715.1. NCBI lineage: Eukaryota > Viridiplantae > Streptophyta > Magnoliopsida > Asterales > Asteraceae > Cichorium > Cichorium intybus. The sequence goes on along the minus strand of CM042011.1, from coordinate 356,069 downwards.
ATACACATATTCATAACTGGTCATATACTTGTATTCATATATTAAATTCAAATATGAATAAAAAGTGTTCATACACTTATATTCATATATGTATTCTTGTGTACAACTACATGTTTACATTTTCCAAAAAGATTCATCATCAACAACAATACAAATTGTCTAGTTAACACTTCACATGCAAAATAAAAGTTTTCTTACATCCAACTACAACAACCACCATTCTTCACAAACTACAACCAACACCAACTTCAAATACATTCAACTACAACCACCACCACATTCAACTACAACCACCACCATCTTCAAACACTTTTCATCCTCTCTACAACAGTCTGCATAGCATATAAGGCATGTTCTGCACGAACCTTTGGATCAACCTTATGATAATCATATGCTTTTTTCAACACATCCTCACGCAGCTCATTAATCTCTGATGTTAGCATCCTTGAAGCATACCTTCTCCTCAACTTCTCCAACATATTCTCTTGAGCAAGACCTTCTTTTGGAAATCCTGGTTTCCACTTTGAGATTGGTTGTCCTGCATACGTCTCCATATGCCTCATAGCAAAGACACCGCAATCACATTTATTGTCCACGGTCCTCCATGCCATTTCTAACCTCTTCGGCAAAACCTTTACTGTAACACCCCTTTCTCAAAACCATAATTTAATATAGTTTATATTACAAAACATTTTACAAAAACGTGACCATGAAAAGTCACCAATTTTTTTTTATAAACTTTATTCTGAAAGGGTATTACAGACTCAATACAGAAAACCATAATTTAAACTTACTGTATACACACTGGTCCCACTCCAGCTCCTGCTCATCTCACCTAAGTACATAGCATTTAAAAATAATACGTGAGACATAAAGTCTCGTGAGTAATATGGGTTTTAGACCCAAAACTTTTCTGCTTTAAGACTTGAAATATAAACAAGTAAACTACTAGAACTTATTACATAATAAATCTCAAATCTCTTTTCCTTTCTATCTTCAAAACTCAAAAATACTTTCTTTCTCAAAATTGCTTTCTTTTATCAAAACTGTATTCTTTCTCAAAATTGCTTTCTTTTATCAAAACTGTATTCTTTCTCAAAACTACTTTCTTTTACCAAAACTGTATTCTTTCTCAAAACTGATCTCTTTCTTTAAAAATTGATTTCTTTCTCGTTTTCTAGTGACCAACTGAAACTCATGAATTAATTTAGTTTAATTCATTCTACTAGCTCACCTCGCGGGACAGAACAGATCCGCCCGCTAGGTTATGCTCATTCTGTCTCCCCTTTGTGACTTGGAACGGATTCAAGCACAAGGGTATACTAAGCTAGACAACTACTTCGCGACGGGAGGTACCATCCCAGTAGTGTCTTCTGATCCCCCGATTATGTGGGCGATCCTAGTCCGGACAACTGGCTCATACTTCTTTCTTTCTTTAATTCTTACTTCATTTCATCTCAAATTGGTCAAAATGGGACACAATTTGTAAACAACTCTTACTCAAACATTTTATAACTCTTTACTGAAAATACTTTAAAAAAACTGATTTTGACAACTTAATTCTCATAAGGAACTTCTTTCAAAATACCTTGCAAACCATACTTTAAAAATCTGTTTTAAACACTAAGCCCTTGTATAGAGCTTCATTCAAAACTATTTTCCAAACTTTAGTATTTATAAACATTTGGAAATCTTACTTTTCTGAAAATAACATATTGCTATGTACTATAGAAATCCTCATAAAACTCACCTTGGTTTTACTACGGTTCACTAGGCTTCACGTACGCCTTTTCCTTTCCCGTGCTCAATAACGTTTGAAGCACCACCTATACAAGTAGTATATATAAATACCCAATATAATTAACTCTATAATGCTAAAGTCTCATATAACATAACTCTAGGTTATAATAAATGTATAGCCATTAATAAACTCGTTTAATGGTTTTCTCCGAAATACGCGTATATTGCTATAGTACCCCCGAGGGGTCGTATTTCAGTTCCGACTCTTTTCCATGAAATATTAGGCCATATTAGACTTGTGTTTCAAATTTGGAGTTCATTGGACAAGTCTAGCTCAAATTCTAAAAATCAAGTTTTGACGTGAATAGTGATTTTAACCACTGCCGCTACAGTGACTTTTCCGCAAGGTCGGATTACGGATTTGACCATTCCCGACATGTTCTTATACTATTTTAGGGTTATGGCTAAAATTTCAGATCAATCGGACATGTCTAGCTATGGTTTCTAGCGTTTGGATTTCTAACATTTTTAACATTTTTGGTCCCTGTCTGAAGGGCACTGTAGCACGCAGTGCACTGTAGCACGTAGTTTTCACCCATTAAGTCCTTAATCTATGTCTTAATCATATGGGGTTTGTTCCTTGACTAAAACCCTCCATTAGTACAAGGTTTTAAGCTATTAAAATCGTTTGAATCAATCAAATGCAAGAATTGAAGTTCTTGACCAAACTTGAAATTTCTCAAGAATAGCAATCTACTTCTATGTTTTAGAGTTAAATTCTTAACTAATGACTTATTGGAAGCATTAGCTACTTAACCCACATGATTCTTAACTGAAATTGCAGTTTCAATTCCATTCAAGAACCAATTCAAGCATACGTATTATAACATTTCTAAACTTCTTTCATTAAGCCATTTAGACTTCTATCCTGTTATTTAACACTTCTAATTACTCATAAAACATCCATATATGCTAAGAATGGTTTTCTTTCAATTCTTTGATCATTATATTAACATATACATTCATATTCCTAAGTGGGACAGAATCTGCCGAAACAGGATACCCTGTACGAAAAACGGCATAACTCACTCTAGAATAATCGAAACAACTCACCGCTTTTTGATTTAGAAACTAGACATCTGTAGGTTTCTTTTAATGTATGAAACATAATTTTTGGCCTTGTAGATTTGTACAGTTTTACAGTTTAAGTTGGCGTAAAAATTCTGTCAGAATACTTTCTTACTTTCATTCTTATTATTATATAACTTATGAAATTACAATTTCATTTACTTCTTATTCTTTTTCATACATATGCTTAAAAGGTCATTATTTAACCTATTAAGCACTTAATTCATTAGTCCTTTCCAAAGGAATCATTCCAATTCCTTATCTAACCATTTCTAATGAAACTTCAACCATGGAATCATCAATTCCATTCCATTCGGCAAAATTCCAGTTTTTTATTCAAACTTCCATTTTATTAATTGGAATTCTTAGGAAACCACTTCCAATGGTTTATTCATATATAAACATCATTTATGACTCATTACATGACTGAAACCATTATCTTAAACATGATTTTGAATCCATGGAATCATTTGATTCCAAGTTTTTCCAAAAAATCTCCATTTTTAACATTTTTACATAAAAACTGAAATTACTTAAATTTATCAACTAGTAATGATTTATTACTTCTATTATTACATATTAGACTTATCAAGAACCATTAAAACCAACTTGTTCTTACAAACCCGTTAGTTAGGGTTCTTGAGCTCAAATTATCATTTCTTGATTTGTTTTCAACACTTTCAATGGTTAAGCTAAGTTTAGATAATGATTAAGACACAAATTAAGGCTAGGAATCATAGGATAATCCTCCTCTAGCCACTGAAATTTCGAAGCTACAGTAACCCATATACGGGAAATGGGTTAAACAACCCTAAAAACAAGATTACTAACCTTCTTTGGCTTGGAATTCTTCAATTCCAAGGTAATTGATTCAATTCTTCATAACTTTCATGAACCCGATCACTGGAGCTCGCTCTAGCTTTCTCACGATTTCTCTAGAATTTCTGAACATTAAGGAGATATTTTCTCCTTTATATATTTAGCCATTTTACATTTTTGATCCTTTAAGTTCCATTTATCCCAAAATGGCACAAGAATTCGTTTTATAACATTATAAGTTTTAGTTTCTTTCATTCTTACCCCAAAATTATATTTTCTTTACATAGAAGTCATTTGTATGCCAAATGACCATTTTGCCCTTTTTACCAATTTCTACTATTACGGCATTGTTCAACCCAAATTTTACATATGTTTATTTTATAGGTTTTACCATTATTTTCGGGTTCTTACAATCACCCCTCCTTAAGAGGATTCCGTCCCCGGAATCTTTTCGTACTATACATGGTATGTATATATTTTCTTTACGTATACTTGTTATCCTTAGGGGATTGATCTTTCATTTCCGTCAACTTTCAATCCTTTAATTACATTTATAGAAGTTTATACTCTTAGAGATTATCCCTCTTCTAGACTTTTTCTTTATAAGATATATACAAATATCTCTTTAAAACCTTACCTTTGCTTAAATAACCGAAATACCTTTCTGGTTATTTTACTCTACTTTCTTTATAATATTTCAAAATACTTATAACACATTTAATACTTTTATTAAATGACCAAAATACCCTTTCAGTCGTTTTTATCCGTTTTCTCAACTTTTAGTTGCTCGCTCATACTTCATACTCTATGTTCTAATTACATTCCTTTTTACCTCATTTCATTCATATGCAACTCTCTTAGTAAAACTTATTTTGCAAAGTGGTTTCATACTTTCATACTTTTATCAAAAATAGCAGTCTACTTTGTAATTCTTCTCATATCTTTACTAAAACTCATGAGATCATACTATTCATATTCTTTACTCATACCTTTTCCAAATACCTTTTAATATTATTTATATTTATACAAAATTCCATAAATATGCTAAATCTTTTCTTACTAATAATTTTTTTTTAATTCCATATATATATATATATATATATATATATATATATATATATATATATATATATATATATATATATATATATATATATATATATATATATATATATATATATATATATATATATATATATATATATATATATATATATATATATATATATATATATATATTATTCTTCACTTATCATATGATTTGTTTATTTATTCACGATCCTTTCTCTTCCTCATTTATCTACTCTTTTTACTCCTTACTAGTTTCCATACGTTCACCATAAATTATTATATTTTCTACTCTGTAACTTACATGTATTACTTTCTATAAATACATGTCTTATTTTATCCTGTACATATATTTCGTCCACGTCTTGAGTTTTACTATTGACTCAATTATCATTTTTCTTCTTATTTCATAATTTATGAAATTTCACTTTCACATTTTACATTTTAGCAATCTAAATACTTCTTTCATCTTCCTTTATTATTTATGAGATTTCAGTCTCATTTACTCATTACACTTACTAATATAATCATCTTTTTTCATTTCCCAGCTTTCTTGCAGTACTCCTATGAGTACACTTCTTATCTTCTGAGGTACCTCATGTATCATTCTCATCTTATTACACTTTTATGATGTTATCCTCTTGTGGTGTAATTGGGTTTCACAAATCATATTTATTAACTTCTTGACCACAAATGTAATTTTTTTTACTCTTGTCCCACTTTAGACTTTTACAACTAAACTTTGTTTCTCTCTTTTATCTCTTGATTACTACTTGGTAATCCGACTCTTTTATCACATATATTATTTTATAATTACAATCTCAATTTCTATATACCTTCTACACGCTTCAAGTGGTTTCATGATTACTTTCTAAGTTTGACTCTTATAGATAGCCAAAGCTGTCAAGAATTTAATTACCAACTTTATTTACTTTTGGTCATATTATGGTTCCAACTTACCACTGAGATGCAAACCATGGTCTCAAACCACTTTTCATTCTTTCGATCTTCTTACTTTTATATGGTGTTCTTATTTTCTTTTGTTTTTAGTCATTTTAAAAAAAAATTTATCTCACATACTTTTACTTATAACTTTCTAGGCTTTAGGCCCAAATTTTCTTCCATTATATCGTTCACCATCTTTTCTACGTGTTTTAAGGCTACATGCCTAACACATTACATTGTTCTTTCATTTAAACTCCACTTCTTTACACTCTATATTTCATATAAGACTTACTTCTTATGTATCTTTAGGTGATACACAATGGTCATTCATTTTCTCATTATATTTCATTCTTTTATGTTTTAAGGCGATACACCAAACACATTATTTTACTCATTTGCTTCATACGTTATAGTATTCTATTTAGAATACTTATTTCGTAATCACTTTTATACTTTTATACCTTGTATAAGTCTCAAAACTTACTCATTCTTTTATATCTATAATCTCATATTATTTATGACTCTCAGTCATTTTTCTCACATTCTTTCGGTTATCCTTTTATCATTCACAGTTCTTCTTATATGTAGATTATATGGTCACTAACTCTGATTCCAATGACCATTTCTTTGATAACTGTCTTTATATTCTTCTCATTATCATCATTGTCTGTCTTATCTTTAACTTCTCACCTAAACACTTGATTAGGCATTCAATCTCCATTTCTCAATTCATTTTCTTGCATTATAACAATGCAACTTGCTCATAATCTTTAACGATTTTTTTAGGTAACTTACTTTGTTATATTACTCATTATAGCACTATACTTACGACTTATTTATTTATTCCAATCATTGGATGTCATTTATTGTCATACTTCCTTCGAGTTTGGAAGTCACAACTTCCCATTTCTTACGCTTTCTTTTCTGTCTTTGATTCCTCTTCTAATACTTGGTTAAGTATTTTGCTTTCATTTTATACTATCTTATTTACAACTTTTATATACATACTTTAATCTCTTGGTTGTCCATGAACAACACATCTTACTACTTCTCAATATTTATTCTATACTCTTTTATACATCTTTTGGGTTTGTCTACAATTGCAAACCCAACTCATTTCCTTTTTACTCTTTCTACTTAAATGTTTTCATTCTTCTTCCTTATATGAATTTCATTCATATATCTGTATTCACTTTCTTTTCCAATATTTCTTTCTTTAGTTATTGTAGTGACATTACTCTTATTTTTATTCCATAATCATAATTCGTTTCCGTTAAACAACAGAAATTTTTAGTTATACTCTTTCTTTTATAATTGTACTATATACTCCATGACTTCTATTAACACTTTCAATACATTATACGGTGGTTATCTTAACCACAAAATTAAACTTTTCTCCTTCATTACTTTGGCATTCTTGTCATCTTATTTTCAGTGCTTTTTACTCATACTTTCTTATGTTTTATTACATATACTTTATACTGGTTCATATAGGGTATGGGGTTTTTCCCTATAAATCTCATATTTGCTACTTCATCTTTAACACTTTTTTCTTTTATACTTCAATATTTCCAGTCATACTGGATTTTCTTCGATAGGTATACTGAATTTATACCCCTCAAACCTCTTACACTTATCTCTTACAGCTTCACATAATTCCTGTGTGGTTCCACCAGACTCAAATGTATATCCTGTGATTAGAATAGTACGGGCCCATATTATTATAACCACATATACGCATTTGCTTCCCGTTTTACCACCAGGACTCATGTTCCACTGTTGTGGATTTACTCCCAGTTCTACTTACTCTCAACATCATACTCAAGTATGTACTCTACTTAACTCTTACATAGTTTAAGTCTAGGTTCAAGTACTGACACCTAGTTCGCTTAAACTATGGCTCTGATACCAAAACTGTAACACCCCTTTCTCAAAACCATAATTTAATATAGTTTATATTACAAAACATTTTACAAAAACGTGACCATGAAAAGTCACCAAATTTTTTTTATAAACTTTATTCTGAAAGGGTATTACAGACTCAATACAGAAAACCATAATTTAAACTTACTGTATACACACTGGTCCCACTCCAGCTCCTGCTCATCTCACCTAAGTACATAGCATTTAAAAATAATACGTGAGACATAAAGTCTCGTGAGTAATATGGGTTTTAGACCCAAAACTTTTCTGCTTTAAGACTTGAAATATAAACAAGTAAACTACTAGAACTTATTACATAATAAATCTCAAATCTCTTTTCCTTTCTATCTTCAAAACTCAAAAATACTTTCTTTCTCAAAATTGCTTTCTTTTATCAAAACTGTATTCTTTCTCAAAATTGCTTTCTTTTATCAAAACTGTATTCTTTCTCAAAACTACTTTCTTTTACCAAAACTGTATTCTTTCTCAAAACTGATCTCTTTCTTTAAAAATTGATTTCTTTCTCGTTTTCTAGTGACCAACTGAAACTCATGAATTAATTTAGTTTAATTCATTCTACTAGCTCACCTCGCGGGACAGAACAGATCCACCCGCTAGGTTATGCTCATTCTGTCTCCCCTTTGTGACTTGGAACGGATTTAAGCACAAGGGTATACTAAGCTAGACAACTACTTCGCGACGGGAGGTACCATCCCAGTAGTGTCTTCTGATCCCCCGATTATGTGGGTGATCCTAGTCCGGACAACTGGCTCATACTTCTTTCTTTCTTTAATTCTTACTTCATTTCATCTCAAATTGGTCAAAATGGGACACAATTTGTAAACAACTCTTACTCAAACATTTTATAACTCTTTACTGAAAATACTTTAAAAAAACTGATTTTGACAACTTAATTCTCATAAGGAACTTCTTTCAAAATACCTTGCAAACCATACTTTAAAAATCTGTTTTAAACACTAAGCCCTTGTATAGAGCTTCATTCAAAACTATTTTCCAAACTTTAGTATTTATAAACATTTGGAAATCTTACTTTTCTGAAAATAACATATTGCTATGTACTATAGAAATCCTCATAAAACTCACCTTGGTTTTACTACGGTTCACTAGGCTTCACGTACGCCTTTTCCTTTCCCGTGCTCAATAACGTTTGAAGCACCACCTATACAAGTAGTATATATAAATACCCAATATAATTAACTCTATAATGCTAAAGTCTCATATAACATAACTCTAGGTTATAATAAATGTATAGCCATTAATAAACTCGTTTAATGGTTTTCTCCGAAATACGCGTATATTGCTATAGTACCCCCGAGGGGTCGTATTTCAGTTCCGACTCTTTTCCATGAAATCTTAGGCCATATTAGACTTGTGTTTCAAATTTGGAGTTCATTGGACAAGTCTAGCTCAAATTCTAAAAATCAAGTTTTGACGTGAATAGTGATTTTAGCCACTGCCGCTACAGTGACTTTTCCGCAAGGTCGGATTACGGATTTGACCATTCCCGACATGTTCTTATACCATTTTAGGGTTATGGCTAAAATTTCAGATCAATCGGACATGTCTAGCTATGGTTTCTAGCGTTTGGATTTCTAACATTTTTAACATTTTTGGTCCCTGTCTGAAGGGCACTGTAGCACGCAGTGCACTGTAGCACGTAGTTTTCACCCATTAAGTCCTTAATCTATGTCTTAATCATATGGGGTTTGTTCCTTGACTAAAACCCTCCATTAGTACAAGGTTTTAAGCTATTAAAATCGTTTGAATCAATCAAATGCAAGAATTGAAGTTCTTGACCAAACTTGAAATTTCTCAAGAATAGCAATCTACTTCTATGTTTTAGAGTTAAATTCTTAACTAATGACTTATTGGAAGCATTAGCTACTTAACCCACATGATTCTTAACTGAAATTGCAGTTTCAATTCCATTCAAGAACCAATTCAAGCATACGTATTATAACATTTCTAAACTTCTTTCATTAAGCCATTTAGACTTCTATCCTGTTATTTAACACTTCTAATTACTCATAAAACATCCATATATGCTAAGAATGGTTTTCTTTCAATTCTTTGATCGTTATATTAACATATACATTCATATTCCTAAGTGGGACAGAATCTGCCGAAACAGGATACCCTGTACGAAAAACGGCATAACTCACTCTAGAAGAATCGAAACAACTCACCGCTTTTTGATTTAGAAACTAGACATCTGTAGGTTTCTTTTCATGTATGAAACATAATTTTTGGCCTTGTAGATTTGTACAGTTTTACAGTTTAAGTTGGCGTAAAAATTCTGTCAGAATACTTTCTTACTTTCATTCTTATTATTATATAACTTATGAAATTACAATTTCATTTACTTCTTATTCTTTTTCATACATATGCTTAAAAGGTCATTATTTAACCTATTAAGCACTTAATTCATTAGTCCTTTCCAAAGGAATCATTCCAATTCCTTATCTAACCATTTCTAATGAAACTTCAACCATGGAATCATCAATTCCATTCCATTCGGCAAAATTCCAGTTTTTTATTCAAACTTCCATTTTATTAATTGGAATTCTTAGGAAACCACTTCCAATGGTTTATTCATATATAAACATCATTTATGACTCATTACATGACTGAAACCATTATCTTAAACATGATTTTGAATCCATGGAATCATTTGATTCCAAGTTTTTCCAAAAAATCTCCATTTTTAACATTTTTACATAAAAACTGAAATTACTTAAATTTATCAACTAGTAATGATTTATTACTTCTATTATTACATATTAGACTTATCAAGAACCATTAAAACCAACTTGTTCTTACAAACCCGTTAGTTAGGGTTCTTGAGCTCAAATTATCATTTCTTGATTTGTTTTCAACACTTTCAATGGTTAAGCTAAGTTTAGATAATGATTAAGACACAAATTAAGGCTAGGAATCATAGGATAATCCTCCTCTAGCCACTGAAATTTCGAAGCTACAGTAACCCATATACGGGAAATGGGTTAAACAACCCTAAAAACAAGATTACTAACCTTCTTTGGCTTGGAATTCTTCAATTCCAAGGTAATTGATTCAATTCTTCATAACTTTCATGAACCCGATCACTGGAGCTCGCTCTAGCTTTCTCACGATTTCTCTAGAATTTCTGAACATTAAGGAGATATTTTCTCCTTTATATATTTAGCCATTTTACATTTTTGATCCTTTAAGTTTCATTTATCCCAAAATGGCACAAGAATTCGTTTTATAACATTATAAGTTTTAGTTTCTTTCATTCTTACCCCAAAATTATATTTTCTTTACATAGAAGTCATTTGTATGCCAAATGACCATTTTGCCCTTTTTACCAATTTCTACTATTACGGCATCGTTCAACCCAAATTTTACATATGTTTATTTTATAGGTTTTACCATTATTTTCGGGTTCTTACATTTACATTTGAAATGATGTCCACCTTTGGATGGCTTATCTCATTCAAATACATAAAAAACATATTTCTCTACAAAAAATCATAAATGAACTAAAATTAAACATGTAACAAAATAATCATACAAAAATTACATTTTGGTACTTGATACTTACAAGAGGAGTAAGTAATTTTCCGTATCTGTCTTCAAAATTCTTTCCTAATGAACTGCTGTCAATAACTTCAATGCATGGCTTTTTAAGGTTGAAATCAACCAAGTAAATGTGAGAACACCTCACAACAGGGAAAAAAACCTGATTTTCATACAAAAAATGTAAGCATTATAATAATAGAATAAATATATAAATCAATAAATAAACAAACCATGTCAATATCTTTCAACAACATCTTCTGCTTATCATTCTTCACACTAACAGCAAAGTTCGACTTGAAAATACTGTACTTCTCTTCCTCTTTCATGTCTGTTGACTCAAGGTAGTATGTGTTTTTACATAAAAAAAATTCATCAATAAATAAAAACATTATTTATATTCAGTTATGATTATAAACCAATCATAACTGAATAAAAGTTCAAATTCACTTGTGATTATACCATAATAAAATATAAACTTACAGTCATATCCACATTAAAAAACAACCGATAAGGAGAGCTATTGACATCTCTTTCGTTTTCTTGATGATTCAATAAATCACTCCATGTGTCAATAACATTTGAAAAAATGTATGTTTTTGGAAATAGACTTTCCATTGTTCCTCTCATAGTAATATGACCATACTTGCTATTCACAACAACATCCCTGTATCCATTTATTTTCATGTTAATTAAATAATAATAATTCAATGATTTAATAAAAATAACTACTTACCACAATTCTCCACGGAAGTTGAACAACCATTCAGAAACAGCAATCTCCTCTGCTGTCAATTTCGTTTTCACATCAACAATCCTGTTCTTGTATGGTGATTTTAAAGGTAAAGTTAATTTCTTCTCTCTTGAAACCCTACCATTTCCATCTAAACAAACTTCCGATGCAACTACAATAGCCATGGGATTTGAATGTACAATATCAGAAGTTGAAATAACTTTTGATTCAACTTGAGGTACAATTGACAATGGAGTAGGATCAAGAACATGCTCTGTTGAATATTGACTTAACCCTATTCCAAGACTAAAAGAAGGTGATTTTGATTTGTCATCTTTTTCATCATCTTTTTTTCTTCTTTTCCTTCTGGTATATTTGAACTTAGGAATACAACACTTTCGTAAAATTCATTCACAACTGGATTTTCCCAGAAATCCTTTTATTCGCCAGTTAATTCTTCAATAACTAACAAAAATAGATAAACATAAACATATATGATTATTCATAAATGAATATTAATAATACATAAAATAAATTCAATTCATTATAAATATTTTACACTATAAAAATATATATTGACAAAACATCAATCATTTATAAAACATTAATTACCAGCATCCTTCCCATCCTTTTTAACTTGCAACTCCAACATACCTAGAACAAAAAAATATAAATATAAAACATATATGAATACTAAAAATATAAAACCAATAACACAAAACAAATGCTCACCCTCCGCAACCATCTTCCCTTTTTCTCCAAAAACATTTACACTTTCCTCTTCACCTCTCTTACCTTCACCAAATATTTCACCACCTAGTATACAAATCACATATGAATATTCAATTCAAAAATTAATTAACATAAAACATACATACCATCAACTACATCTGTATTTCCTATATGCTCCTCATTTATATCAACATTTTCCTTTTGTACATCATTATTTTCCACTCTTTCTTCGTTTCCAACACCTTCAGACACATTTCCAATAACTACAAATGTTAAATTCATAAGTAAATATTTCCATTGAAAATAAAAAAATCAAACTTCCAATATACACAAAAAACATAACATTACCTTCAACAACTTGTTTATCTTCACCAGCACCTACCTCTTTCTTAATCTTCTCATTTGTTGTTTCTATTTCTGTAACATACTTTTAATATCAGATAACATAAGTAAATGATAAATGTTTCTATTCATAATCATATATGAATAGCACTTTAAAGTAAATGAAAAATGTTTCTATTAATAATCATATATGAATAGTACTTTAAAAAGAAAACAATTGTTTACCTTCAGCCAATCTGTCAAATATATTGCTAACCACAGGATCCACCCAGAACTGACTTAGTGGTAAATTATCCTGACTATCAACTCCAGTAAAACCCACAACAACATTCCTAACAATTTGATTTAATTCAACTGTTTCCTCTTCTGTAACTCCTTCCATATTTCCTTTACTGTTTTCACCACCATCTCCTTCCACCTTATCATCTTTATTACATTCTTGTTCCTTGTTAACAATTTTATCAACAACATCTACTACCACCTCACCACAATCTTCTTGATCATTGTCAATCCCATCATTCTCAGAATCCTTCTCCATTTCAACAATACTTGCACCCATAACTGGTGTAAGAACTGGTTCTTCCAGACTAACATTATTAAACTCAAATGCAATTTCTGTACTTTCAACTACAATTTTCTCATCATGAAACAATCTTTTTCTCCAACTCTTAAATGATTCAACTTCTGGGAACTTTTGAATTGCTTCTTCAATTTTAACTTTAATATTCTCTCTTTTAAATTCCAACCTCTTAAACAAAATACTTAGCAGTGTTTCATACTCCTAAATATTAAAAAAAATGTTATAGTTAATTGAAATAATAAATCATATATGAATACAAAAATAATATAAATTTACCTCAACAGAATAATTTTTAGTATCCTCACTATCCTCCTCGTCATTATCTCCTTCAGAACATTCCTCCTCACTTTCCTCTTCCACCTTTTCATTCTTGTTAAACTCTCCTAACCCAAACTTTTCTTCTTTCTGTTCGCATTCCTCCCGAAATCGTATCTTCTCTGAACTCCAGTAACAAATAGCTGGACGTTTACGTGGTACATTCACTTGATCAAACTTCAAACTATCCACATATAATAACTGGAAAAATTGTGTATACATTTTCAAAACACATAATCATAACGTGAAATACATACATAAAAAATATATTATCAAATACATTCATATATGATTTATCATCATATTCATATATGAATAAACACTGATAATTCATGTATGAATAAAGCAAAAGATAAATTTCTAAAAAATATACTTACAACAAGATATGTTGTTGGTCCAAAAAAGTAACATGTATCTTTGAAGGGTGTGTATGCGATCTTCGTTCTAATTAAACAATCAAGAATGTAGTTGCACCAATCAATTGCACTTACATCTGTGTCTTTTTGTATACGGTGCAACGGTGACACATTGCACCTTCCCATGGCAGTAGACTCACAGAATGTATTTATAAAAAGTACAATGAAATTCAAAATGAAATTAAAATCAGCAACTGTTGTCCTAACAATTGCATTCTTGATATGTTTCAATCTCATCACCTCCCCCTTCTTGAATTGTTTTATCCATTCAAACATACAACCTCTTTCATCATCCTCCTCTATATATTCCAAGTCTGCAAGAAGAAAACCACCCATAGGAACTCCAAACATATCATGTACAGATTGAGTATTTATATTAATATAACCATTTTCAACCTTCACTTTCATCTTATCCAAATCAAAATTCTGTAGAACATAAAACCCAATTTTCAAAGAAACATCAGTCATCTTCATTTTGAGCAAACTACCAAAACCTATCTTCCTCACACACTCCTTCTGTTCTCGACTCAAACCTTGTATCACCGCAAACATCGACTCTGGTGAACATCTATTTTTCATTGAATAAAAATGTCTTTGAGCAGGAACATTTTTACTCTTATGTTTCTTTGACGGTCCAATAAACATATCTTCATCAACCAATAAACGCTTTTTGATTTCTTTTTCTTTTCTTCTTTTTCAATTATAATCTTCTTTAATTCCTTTGAATTAACAGGTGAACTTTCTTCTTGACGTTTCTTTGCAGACCTTGTCAACCTTTCTTCAGAAGATATAATTACAACATTCTCTAATTTTTTTGATTTTCCCTTGGGTTTCACTGATATACAATATATTCTAATGTTATTCATATCTGAATAAATTACATATATTAAATATATATAACACAAAAATCATTTATGAATTGAATGATTTTCCCTTTGGTTTCACTGTTTATTCATGTATGAATAATTATATATGAACAACATGTAAGAATACATATTATTCATACTGGATATTCATATATGAATAATCATATATGTTAAGCGTTTAATACTTATTTGTTCATGTATGAATTGAATAATTATATATATGAAAAACAAACTATTAAAAACTTAGCATATATCCAGACCAACCTATTTCCCTTGTGTTTTTCATTGGTGATTCTTTCCAAAATTGTGAGAAGGTTCAATCTCTTGATTAGTATAAAACATACAAGAATGTCTCAACTAACACACTCACTTCACTAGAACCAGATTTCTCCTCTTCATTAGATTAGTTAAATATTGATCTTGAAATTCATTATATTTGCAAGATATTTCAAGATAGTAATCAGCCTCTGCTATAATAACAAAAACATGATTTTCTTGAAAGTCATGTAGCAACTATCATGCAATTCAATATCAATGAATATATTGAAAACGAGTAATCTAGTTCCAGTGAAAGTGAGAGTGATAGCTCAGACAATCTTGTATGTTTTTATACCAAACAAGAGATTTAACCAAATCACAAAAATTGAAAGAATCACCAATAGAAAACACAAGGGAAATAGTTTGGGCTGGATGTATGTTAATTTTTTAATACGTGTTTCTTCATATACATATTTATATATGAACAACATGTATGAATACATATTATTCATAATGGATATTCATATATGAATAATCATATATATGTTAAGTGTTTAATACTTATTTATTCATGTATGATCAATTATATATGAAAAGACAAAGTATTATAAACTTAGCATACATCTAGACCAACATATTTCCCTTGTTTTTTTAATGGTAATTATTTCCAAAATTGTGAATTGGTTGAATCTCTTGCTAAGTATAAAATCATAAAAAAACATCTCATATGATTTTGTATGTTTTTACATTCAACCAAATCACAAAAATAGAAAAAGTCATCATTGAAAAACACAAGGGAAATAATTGCTCTGGATGTATGTTAATTTTCTAATACTTGTTTGTTCACATAATTATTCATATATGAATATCATGTATCAATACATGTTACACATATGTATGAATAAAATATCATTCATATATAAATAAACACAAGGGAAATGTTTATTCATATATTTTATTTGAATTAATCATATATGAATATATGTATGTATGAATAAAATGTTGATTCATATATGAATAAACAGTTATTCATACATACAAATATAGAATAACTTCTGTATATGATTATTTCTTTTCAATGAATCATATATGTCATACCTTCATCATGTTTTCGTTTGGATCTAGTTTCTTGCACTTCAATAGAATCATCTTCATCCTCAACTCGCTTATCCTTTGCTTTTCCTGTGATAAATAACATCTCATATATGATTATTCTCTCTATATATAATAACTTGTGCATATGATTACTTCTTTTGAATGAATCATATATGAATAAACATGACAAAAAAACAAGCTTTATATTTACCTTTATCATGTTTTTGCTTAGATCTAGTTTCTTGCACTTCAACAGAGTCATCTTCACCTTCAACTCGATTATCATTAGATTTTCCTGTAGTAAATGAAATGAGAGTATTATCATGAGATTTTCCTGTAATAATTTATATGAATGTTCACATGTATAACAATAATCATATATGAATAAAGCGTAAAATGTTGATTCATGTATAAATAAACAGTTATTTATACATAGATACATCTTCACATCTGAATACACGTTTATTCATATATGATTATCTCTGTAATAAAAAACAAAACATACAGATACCTTTCTTTCTTCTAGAATACGATTTACTGAAATCCTTTCCTGAAAGTGTACAAAAACATAAATCACGAATGAATATACAAATCGAGAATACACAACAAACCTTAAAAACCATTAAAATGGATTCAAATACTCAAAAACCCTTGAAAATGTAAAAAAAAAAAAAAAAACTATAAACTGAACTCAAACCCTAAATAATACTTCAAAATCAACTCCTACCAAAACGAAAATAGAAAACCACCACAAATACTGTAAGAAAAACAATTTTAAAATACAATCGTGCTAACCTTTATCATCACGAACATAAGAACTTCTCGTAACTACTCCTTTTTCTGTTGACATCGTTTGAAATCACCACGAAAGTAGCAAAATGCAGATAGAAAATGTTAGGGTTTCTTCAAAATAACTGAACGATTCGAAGTAATTGGTCGAAATTCATATGCAAAACGGTGATCATAGGCACTCATAGTCTGCAACTCGATATCCGTTCTGATTTGATGTACATGTAAAATGCCAATAATACCCTCGCGTCAGTTACTAACTATCAATATTATTACAGATTTGCTACCGCCTTTTTTGAAATCCAATCCTTATTTACAAAAATGCCACCGCCTTAATTTTTAATACAAAACCATTGGCTGAAATTAATTCTCACAATCTCAACCTAATATATATTCTCAATGGAACCTACATCTATATATATATATATATATATATATATATATATATATATATATATATATATATATATATATATATATATATATATATATATATATATATATTCGAATATGGAAAATAAAAGTTGAATAATAGTGTAAACTAAAAGCTGGAATCTAACAGGAAGACTCGCAAAGCCGGCTTTCTTTCTAAACACACGCTACCTATCAGTTATCTCTTTAGTCTTAAACAAATATTTTATCCGTTTCTCCATAAAGAATAGCGTTTCGTTTCTACCTCACCCTTTTATATCTTCCTTCCTTGATTCTATCCAATCTTTGATCAGTTATATTAAGAACTAGATTTTTTCATATGGGTTTTTTATTTTAATTGCGGTGCTTAGATTAAGTTTAGTTATTTGGAATCTCGAACTTAACGATTTGATTGGAAAAGTCCCTTGTCAATTTTATTTTTGGGGAAAAGGGAAACAGTAATTGAAAGAGATTAATGGGCTGTTTTCCTTGTTTTGATTCGAGGGAAGAAGAGAAATTGAATCCTCAGAAAGTTAGGGCTGATCGCCATGAAGTCCACCCATCTGCACCTTCAAATATTTCCAGGTTATCGTCCGGTAAGCGAGTCTGTGCGGGAAGTTGATGTTCATGATTTGAAGTAAACATATACCAATCCTAATTGTTTGATCTGATCCCTCCATTTTGTTATGTGATTATGATTGATTATTGCTTTTCAGATTTGTTTTTGTTGTTGTAATTTCGGATTGTTGTAGGCCCCATCTAATCATGAATTCATGATATAATATCTCTTTCATTTTCCTGACAAGATGATTTGAAGGACATCTTTACAATGACTTGCTACTTTTGTGACTGATCCATAAGAGCTATAAGAGATAAACTGGCTTAATCCAATAATTAAACACATGAATTAATAAGTGCTTAAATCCTCTTTATAGATAGGCAATTCTACAGAGGTGTATCTGTTCCTCAATTACAACACAGGTTTGTGATTGGATGGAATTGTTGAGTGAGTTAGTTACCTGATGTGAAATCTATGATAGATATGGGAAAGTGGTTGTTTATGATTTTGAAGGTATAAAATGAACTGAATTGACAGGGGTTGATAGACTCAAGTCTAGAAACAATGCAAGCTTACGGAGGGAGTCATCAGGGCCTAAAGATTCACCGGATGCTCAAATTGCTGCTCAAACATTCACTTTCCGTGAACTTGCAGCTGCAACAAACAATTTCAGGCCCGATTGCTTCTTAGGGGAGGGAGGCTTTGGCTGTGTATATAGAGGACATCTTCAGGGTAGTGGTCAGGTAAATTCTCTCTATAAATAATGTTTTGAGAAATCTAGTTCATTAATGGAAGTGGGATTATATGCTTATATTAGATTGTATATATACATTTATTTCTGTTTGGTTATGTACTTGAAAGCTATCTAGTCGAGTGTATGTGAATACAAATACCATATCTAGTTGAATAATGTGAGTTGATGGCTATCAATACTATTAGTAATATGTTGTGTGTTGATAAACATAGAGTTTGAACGTAAAAAGAAGTTGTTTTTTGACAGGTGGTAGCTGTTAAACAACTGGATAGAAACGGACTCCAGGGTAACCGGGAATTTCTAGTGGAAGTTCTTATGCTGAGCCTTTTACATCATCCGAATCTGGTGAATCTGATCGGATACTGTGCTGATGGCGAACAAAGACTTCTTGTGTATGAATTCATGGCATTAGGGTCATTAGAAGATCACCTTCATGGTATGGTTTTTATAATAGCATTGGATTGGAACAAGAGACTGCAGCCTAAACAGTTTTTGTACAGATGTTCCACCTGATAGAGAAGCATTGGATTGGAACACAAGAATGAAGATAGCCGCAGGTGCAGCCAAAGGCCTAGAGTTTCTTCATGATAAGGCCAATCCTCCAGTGATTTACAGGGACTTTAAATCATCCAACATTCTGCTGGACGAGGGATTTCAACCAAAGCTTTCTGATTTCGGGCTCGCCAAACTGGGCCCCACCGGAGATAAATCACATGTCTCCACAAGGGTTATGGGTACATACGGTTACTGTGCTCCTGAGTATGCCATGACGGGTCAACTAACCGTCAAGTCTGATGTCTACAGTTTCGGTGTCGTGTTTTTAGAGCTTATCACCGGTCGCAAAGCCATCGACAGCACTCAACCACACGGGCAGCAAAACCTCGTCACATGGGTAATCAATTAAAAATAAATATATAAATTTTTTTATGATTATTTATGTGATGTGATTGCAGGCACGGCCGCTGTTCAATGACAGAAGGAAGTTCACATCATTGGTGGACCCACGGCTAGAGGGTCGGTATCCAATGAGGGGGCTGTACCAGGCTCTTGCTGTGGCATCCATGTGTATTCAAGAACAGGCTGCTGCGCGGCCTCTCATTGGTGATGTTGTCACTGCTTTGTCTTATCTTGCAAACCAGGGTTACGAAGGTAACAGAGACAGGCCAAAAAATGGAAGGATTTCAAGAAATGAACAAGGGGTAAGCAGATGGGATTTGGAAGGATCCGAGAAAGAAGAGTCTCCTAAAGAAACTGCAAAAATGCTGGATAGGGAAAGAGCTGTTGCTGAAGCAAAGATGTGGGTTGAAAAACGAAGGCAAACTGCTCAACCTGATTTTCATGCCTAGTATTATTATACTTTTATTCCAAATATTCAAACCTTATTTGGTTGCGGATACACAATGTCCCTATAAACCCATTTTTTCCGGACATTTGTAGTAATATTGTATAATGAGAAGAACGAGTGCCGGAATTCATCATTTTCTTGAAAAAGAAATGTCTATCTTTCTTTCTTTTTTTGTCCTTTTCTACCCGCTTATTAATGAGTGAATGGATCTTTTACCGTCTTAGAACTATTGTTTTTTGAAATTTCAATTGCAAAAGCATTTATTAAAATGTAAAAAGTATTAACCCAATATATTTTACATATATCTCGGTTCCATATATTGTATTTTATTATTGTTTGTTAGGGTTTCCGTCTTTCTTTGTTGTATATATTACGTTTGATTGAACCATAGAAGGCATTGAATTCTCAGAAATTACATGGTATCAGAGCCAAGGCTCAATACCGATTTTTTTTTCTTCTCTCATCCACAGCTACTGTGTCGCCTCCCTCTTTGTCGTCTCAACTAGGTCACCATGACTGACAAATCGGAAGCCACCACCACCAAATCAATCCACCCGGCGTATACTGTCACGAATATCCAGCACAAGGTGCGCACTCTCGATGGCACCAAAGTCACCTATTCGTCTTCGGTTCGCTTGTTCAAGCTCCATGCCCGAGGATACAAAGTCCTCGATCACAACGAAATTCCAATCGTCGGCCTAACACTTCCGGATCTCAGAACATGCCTTCGAACCCGAATCAGAATGCTCGTCGTGCACCCGCTTCTGGTCAGCAGCGACCATCCTGGCCCATGTACCCGCCGTTTTGGGTTGCTCCACCTCCCTGGTGGGCCTCTCCTCCTCCTTGCCCGTATCCGACTCAAGGCGGCTGGGCCACCCCATGGGCCTCTTCATCGGGCTCGTCGCAACACAACACCCGCCAACCTCAAGTGCATCTTACTGGGGTTAATCCTCTGGAGCCGACCGAACTGCAATCTGCATTCTCTGCCATGACCCTTGAACAAAATGATGATCAGTGGTACATGGACACCGGTGCTACTGCACATCTTACTCCGGATTCAGGTAAAATCACTAACCCGTGTGTATCATCCATTAAGTTCGTGTTCGTTGGCAATGGTAACCAGGTACTAGTTCTTGGATCATGCAACCTCACCATACCCCACCCAACTCGACCCGTGCAACTTAATAATGTCCTACACATTCCTAGTGTTGTCAAAACCTTGTTTCCGTTCGTAAATTCTGTCGTGATAATTTCTTTTCAGTTGAATTTGACCCCTTTGGTTTTTCTGTTAAGGATTTCAAGACTCAGAAGCACCTAACGAGGCACAATAGCGATGGTGACCTCTACCCGTTCATTCCTCAAGACAAAGCTCTAGCTCAATCGTTCTCTATTTTATCTAGTTCTCATTTTTGGCATTCTAGACTAGGACATCCGGGACATCATGTAATGGATTTTCTTCGCATTAATAAACATATTTCTTGCAATAAACTTGATACATATCTTGTTTGTCATTCTTGTCAAATTGCTAAACACAAACGTCTTCCTTTCAAAGACTCGACATCCAACACATTACATCCATTTGATCTTGTTCACGCCGACTTGTGGACCTCACCCATCCCAAGTAATACCGGCTTTAAATATTATCTAATTATTATCAACGATTTCTCTCACTACGCATGGGTGTTTCCACTCAAACACAAATCTGAAACCTTCGAGAAACCTACCACGATTCGCACGGTTCTCAGTCTAGCTGTATCTCACTCATGGCCTATTCACCAGCTAGATGTGAAAAACGCATTTCTACATGGCGAACTTAATGAGACTTTCAGTCATGCGGTTTCAACAGCACTACTAGTGACACGTCTCTTTTTGTTTTCCGCAAAGGCACCAACATCGCGTATTTACTCCTGTACGTGGACGACATTATTTTGACCGCATCCGACAATACAAATCTTCGCCACTTCATCAGTCTTCTTTCCAAAGAGTTTGCAATGTCCGACCTTGGGCCGCTCCATCACTTTCTCGGTATTCAAGTGCAACATAAAAAAGGAGGTCTCTTTCTTACCCAAGAACAATATGTCCAAGACATCCTTCAGCGTGCAAATATGCAAGATTGCAAGCCGTGTGCAACACCCGTTGATACCAACTCCAAACTCAGCGCCACAGCTGGAACTCCACTACCCGATGGTTCTCTGTACTGCAGCTTGGCCGGAGCACTTCAATACTTGACCTTTACTCGACCGGACATCGCGTATGTCGTTCAACAAATTTATCTCTTTATGCACGCCCCCCGTGATCCACACTTTAACTTTCTGAAACGCATTTTGAGATATCTCAAGGGCACCAGCAACCACGGCCTATACATCTCTCCCTCCAAGTCTACTAAATTAATCGCATACTCTGATGCTGACTGGGGAGGGGTGCCCGGATTCCAGACGCTCCACTTCCGGCTACTGCGTGTTCCTTGGCGATAATCTCGTCTCATGGTCGTCCAAACGACAACCTACTATATATCGCTCAAGTGCTGAAGCCGAGTACAAAGGAGTTGCCAATGCCACCGCTGAAACCACCTGGCTTCGTAACCTTCTCCTCGAGCTGCAACTTCCGCTACGACAAGCCACAATCATTTACAATCATTTACTGTGACAACATTTCAGCCGTGTACCTTGCCAAAAACCCAGTGCAACATCAACGTACAAAGCATGTTGAAATTGACATCCACTTCGTTAGAGAAAAAGTACGTCTGGGTTCTTTACGTGTGCTACATGTCCCTGCCGACTACTAATACGCCGACATCTTTACCAAGGGGCTGCCACGACAACTTTTCACCCGCTTTCGCTCCAATCTCTCTATCCGTCCATCTCCAGATTCGACTGCGGGGGAGTATTAACCGAATATATTTTACATATATCTCGGTTCCATATATGGTATATTATTATTGTTTGTTAGTCAAATCTGTACCATATTTAGCTCCTTGTTTGTTAGGGTTTCCGTCTTTCTTTGTTGTATATATTACGTTTGATTGAATGAGAGAAGGCATTGAATTCTCAGAAATTACAAAAAAAAACATTAGGATACTGTAATTACGTGATTGTTCTGATACATGTGGCAGTTAAAGAAGGAGATTACGGTAAGTTCACGATTATTGTTGAGGGAAAATGTATTGTGAAACCACGCTTGTGAGTTTATCTATCACCAATCACGTATCGACCATAACCGGTTTGTGCCGAGTATTTAGAGTCCATGATTAATTGCTACACTTAAAATACCAAGAATAATACATAATAATTGACTTGGTATAAAAGAATAAAGAACAAAATTCAAATCTATGTATACAACTAAAACTAAGAATTAAAAAAAAAAAAAAAAATCAAAGTATTGCATGAAATACTTGTTGTGAACATAAAATGATCAGACCTGTATTTTGCCAAACTCTACAAAATAGTTTATTTATTCCACCAGTATTGCATAATTTTATAATGAAAGATGATAAGACCTGTAGTTTGCTAGAGTATACCTTTGACCGTATATATTTATTTCTCTTCCAATTGTTGTTGTTATCGTCATTTTATTTTTTGAATTCATTTGTTAACGTCAAAACCCCCACTGAATAGTTTTCTTAGTATTCGCCTGTTCTTGTTAACCCTCAATTGGATTTATTTTAACTCAAGGAGTCTAAACCGGTCTCCTGGATTTAACCCCAATAGCTTGTTGTTAGAAATCGGGTTTTCGATTGCTTGGAACACACTGAAAGACGTGAAACACTTTCAAATTGAAGTATTTCGATGGTACAATTGAAAATTCAATCAAATACAATTCAGTATTCTA
This sequence comes from Cichorium intybus, assembly GCA_023525715.1. Taxonomy (NCBI): domain Eukaryota; kingdom Viridiplantae; phylum Streptophyta; class Magnoliopsida; order Asterales; family Asteraceae; genus Cichorium; species Cichorium intybus. The sequence goes on along the minus strand of CM042011.1, from coordinate 331,844 downwards.
GAACCGGAGTGTATGAAGAAGATGATCTGATTTCTGTACCCAATTCGTATGACCAAAAAACATGGAAATTACCGATGTTCGTAACTAGTGTAAAACTGCCCAAGGCGGTTTCAAAACCACCCAAATCCACCTCGTAACTGTTGTGAGAAACGGGTCCTTTTGATTGTCATCTTCCCGTTTAATAAAAAAATACATTTCTCAAGTTTGGATTTTCATCCAATTTCGACTATGGGTATCTTGGTTACCATCTTCCCCTTTAATAAAAAATACATGTCATTTTCATTCTAATGACCAAACCATTTGTGCCTCAAATCAGTGACATTCCCGATTTCAATTTGTAAATACTTAGTTGGTACAAATCTAATTGGTAGTATGGAGATCCTTTTTCTTGTCACGTGTAAGGTGATGATAAGCCTATAGTCATCATGATAGATCTTACAACTTCCTTCCTTGATTATTGTGGTCTACTTTTTTCTTGTAAATGACCTACACTGAGTAAATTATTGGTTTGCCTTGGTATAAGATATACATCACTGATGATGTGGGTTCTTCCTCTAAACTTAAAATCAACATTTCCTTTCCCTTCCACCTGTATCTTTTGGCAATTTCCTAGCTTTACCGAATTTTTGAGTTGGCCGTCTATATTTGTAAACCAATTCTTGTTCTTGATCATATGGTTAGAACACCTTAAGTCTAGAAACCAAAGATCTTCCTTTTGTGGGTCTTCTTTAACCATTTTAGCTATAAATTAAAGCTCATGCCTTTCTTTAAGTTCAATATAGTTAGAACTTTTCTTCTAACTAGGACACTCGTACTGATATTTGTCCCAGGTTGTGTCATTTGTAACAATTGACTGCTACTATACCACCAGACCACCTTTCACGACCTTTCCCGCCTCCAATACCACGTTGATAATTTCCTTTACCCTTAAATCTGATACTTCTTCCATAATTTGCTACTCTATAGTTAATCTAAGGTTAGCTTGTTCAGCTTAACACCCACTGATTTTCGATTTTCAATTCGAATTACTTAATAAAATCTGTCCCCATAAGTTTTCACAGGATTTAGTGCGGAATACGGTCCAGATCAAATGTGTACAAAAAAGCATTGTTTTTAGTAATAGGGTGTACAATGACATACCAAAACATAGTTCAAGAGAACCTCACATGTCGAGGCCTTCTAAATGTCCCAAGTCTCTAGGTCTCGGTGTCATCAACTGTGAACGCAAACAAATATATATATATATATATATATATATATATATATATATATATATATATACACACACATATATACACACACACACACACATATATATATATATATATATATATATATATATATATATATATATATATATATATATATATATATATATATATATATATATATATATATATATATATATATATATAGAGGTAGGTTCAAACGAGGACAATTAAAAGGTTGAGAACGCGAGGACAAATCTCAGCCATTTAAATCTCAAGATCAAGGGTTGTGATAATTGTGCTGATTATGTAAATTCTACAAAGTTGAGGTATCATTATACAATTTAATTTATCAGGCAAGGACATTATAGGGTTTTTGTCTTTTTTTTATGATGATCGGTTCCTGATTTCTCGTGGGTTAATTTTGGCAGTAATTTTTCGTATATCATATCGTATTCGCTCCATAATCCCGCATAATCCTCTTCAAATTTTGATCGATTGAACGAGCAACAAGCATCTGTGAATATCGCCTTTCATCAACATTGGCGATTGCTAGGTTTTTGGCGATGGATTCTAGAAAAAACGATACAAAATCACCCGAGTTTAGTAGAGATAAGTTCGAAATATACATTAACATCGAAATCTTGATTTTGAGTATTTGAGTAATTGATGAAATCGGGTTTAACATCATAATATTGATTTTGAGTTCAAGTTCTATGAAAATCCGATTTTATAACCTATTAATCTGTGTAATTGAGTTCGTATTTGTGTAATTGAGTTCACCAAGTATCTTAATCTAGTAACAAAAGTAATCTAGGGTTTCATTGAAGTGAAAATCGCAATAAACATTGGCTGATTGATTGTTGATTTCCGTATTCATCGATGAATACACTCAATATGGGCAATCTTTCTTTATTCATCGATGAATACACTTTGATAACTCTTAGCTGATTAATTTCATATCTACGTATTCAATGTACTTTCATTCTTTTTGACGAATTTAGCATCCTACTTTCCTTTTTTTTAAGTATGGCACCCAACATGAACCTCTTTTTTATCGTCAAACATTAGGACTTTGCGAGTATGTACATGTGTGATTGTGACTTTATGAAGTTTGTTTTTGTGTGTGAAAACATCTTCCCACTTTCTCTTTTGCTTCAACTCCTGGATATACTTTATGAAGTTTGTATTTGTATGTGAAAACAGTCACAGCCACGCATATACATACTCGCAAAGTCCTAAACTTTGACAATAAAAAAGAGGTTCATGTTTAGTGCCATACTTCAAAAAAAGGAAAGTAGGATGCTAAATTCGTCAAAAAGAATGAAAGTACATTGCATACGCAGATACAAACCATTTAATGTCCAAAAGAAACAATGACAATCCCATAAATGGAAATAAAGAATGACAATTCCACAAATGGTAAGTATAAGTTGTAAATTATGGTATAAAATTACATCAGTTTCCTAGTAAATAACGTGTCCATTAATCATATAGATTTACATCAGTTTCCTGGTAAATATCGTGTCCATAATTCATCAATGAATACACTTTGACAACTCTTGGCTGATTGATTGTTGTTTTCGGGATTCACTCACAACATGAGTTGAAGGTTGTTAAGCCCTTGTAAAATGAACATTATGTCCTTATTTTTATATTTCTTATAAATTATTATTATTACATTTCTACAAGAGTAAATTACTTGTATGGTCCTCGAGTATAGCCAATTTTTGCAATTTTAGTTCCAAAATGTTTTCCTAATTGCAATTTTGGTCCTTATTCGAGGTTCTTTTAACATATTTGGTCCCAATTCCAAGTAAAATGACTATTTTTAGTTGCTGATTTTAGCAATTTTTGTCCCACATTGCCACATCACATATATAAATGTTATAAAACAGTTTACCTGAGGGTTTTGTAAGTTGAATGCTATAATATTTCTATCTGCTGTTGCAACAACTATCAATGATTATATTTATAATGTTTTTCTTTATGGTTTCAGTTAGGAAAAAAAGTGAAAGAATCGTGGAAAAGACTGCCTTTAGTAAGTTCACGAACAATCCATCCGATCCCGTCTTATTGGATGAAGATGATTCAGATTTTGTGCGTACGACACGCACAAGCATGTTGCTGAGTTCGAAGTCGCTGAATTTCAGAAGTTACCAGCAAGGGAGCGTAAGAAAATGCTGGCGGATGCTGAATTCAAAATTGGTGACAGATTAAAAAGTTTTAGTTAGAAAAAAGTCATGTGATTATATTAAAAAGATGATATTTTCTTTTGAAACATTTATGTTTGCTACGTTATAGTTTTGGTTGATATTCAATGTTGAATACATTTTAATACAACCCTTTGACTTTATTTCTGTTGAAGTTGGGCATGTACTTGGGTTTTCTGCAAATATGCATATATTCATTGATGAATATAACCGAGTTAGGATAACTTTTTTTTATAAAAATTTTAAATACATACAACAATAATTAGTATATGTTGTATAGTGTATGTTATGGCTTTTAAATCCAACTTTTTGGTTTTCCCGTAAACTAACTTTGGATGCCGGTTTTATTATAATTAATTAGGACATACAAATATATTCTTATTGGTCATGGTATTGTTGTTTAGTACATCTTTGTATGTATCATTCTTCCTTGAATTTTGGCATGTTTTGTATTTTTGCGTAAGCATTCATTTATTCATCGATGAATTCAGTTAATGGACAATAGACTCATTCATTAATGAATACAGTTAATGTATTATTAATTGGGACTAACTAAAGATTTATATAACATAATACTTTGTCACAAAAGAAAATATCAATACAATTATAGCAACATTTGTAAACGTTTTATTATAAACAATCGTTATTCATTGATGAATATACTATTTACTGGGAATAAAGAATTATATTATATAATATAAAGAATAAATAAGAAACTACTAGTACATTAAAAATATCATTCATCGATGAATACGGTCTTAAACGATAAATATAGTGAATACGGTAATAAACGATAAATATGGTGAATACGGAATAAAGCAATGATTAAGCAGAAATTTTCATTAATGAATATGATATTCATCAGTGAATATTGTAACAATATCAGTGAATTCATAAGTGACTATTGTAAAAATAACACAATTGGTCCCTTTGAAGTTTTAAAATATCATTCATCGATGAGTAATGTTCATAACTATACCCGTCACAACTACAAAGTGTACTTATTAATCAATATGAGAGTAAAACTTAATATCGCATGAAATATATGCTAAATGACGCAAAAGATAAAACACATAAATCAAATAAACCCAAATCTGTGACATTGTCTATTTCTCTTTATCTTTCAAAGCTTCATCTCTAGCAATTCTCTCGGGGCAAGTTCGCCAATTGTGATTGATGTATTTGTTACACCCGTTGCACATTCTTGTTTTTGATTTAGAAGACGAAGACGCTTTCTCACTTGCACTGTGGTTGTCTATTGCGGTGAATGGCACAAAAACCATTCCGTATCTGAAAAAAAAAAGTCAAACAATTGTTTTCATCAATGAATGTAATACATTCATGAATTTCACTGATATTTTCAGTATTCATCGATGAATTCACTGTTATATACGGTATCCATCGATGAATTGACTGTTATATATGATATTCATCGATGAATTGACTGTTATATACGGTATTCATCGATGAATTGACTATTATATACGGTATTCATCGATGAATTCACTGTTATATACGGTATGCATCGATGCATTCACTGTTATATACGGTATTTCATCAATGAATTCACTGTTATATACGGTATTTCATCGATGAATTGACTGTTATATACGGTATCATCACCAAATCTTCTTGTAGTGTACATCCTTGTATCGAAACCTGCCTTTTCTGCGTATCTTTCGTACATTTTAATTGCATCCTCTAATGAATCAAAAGTCGCATCTAACTTAGGCATAAATTCATCTGGTAAGATTGGTTTCCACAATTTGCTATTTCCATCGGGTGAATCCACTTCGATACTGTTGTAAGACTCATTAGTTGGATCCTCATCTTCAAATCCTACAAAAAAAGAGACATCAATAAAATATTTAACTTTTCAATTCATAAATACAACATTATCTTGGATGTATTCATCGATGAATACATTACTCAGTGATGAATATATTCTATATATTATTCATTGATGCTTTATATATTATTCAGTGATGAAGATGGTTTATGGTGTACTAATAATCAATGACCAATACAATCAATTATCATTGCTATATTGTTACTAACTGATTTTAGGGAAAAGTTTAAAAAACAACACAATAACATCCAAATTCAATGACGAATTTCAGTTGTCCACTTTTTTAAACAAAATTCATTCATGAATTCTATATTCACTGATGAAAACAAGCTTTTCAGTAATCAATAACATCCAAATTCACTGACGAATTGTATATACACCGATGAAAATAAGTTTTTACATCCAAATTCAATGACGAATTTCAGTTATCCACTTTTTTAAATAAAATTCATTGACGAATTCTATATTCACTGATGAAAACAAGCTTTTAATTAATCAATAACATCCAAATTCACTGACGAATCCTATATTCATTGATGAAAACAATTTTTTAAATAAAATTAGATGACGAATTTGAGTTGTGGACTGTTTTTAAATAAAATTAATTGACTAATACATGATAAAAAAATAAGATTCTTACCTTCTTCTTCACATTCGTCTGCCTCGCTTGGACTGGACTCATTATCGCTGTATTCGTCTGCTTCTTCTTCGTATTCGTCTGCTTCGTATTCGTCTGATTCGCTGTTGTCGTAGAAATCTTGATTGTCCATCGTGATTACAATGAATTTTTCTTCGGAATCTGTAAATTGAATGTCGATTATGTCACGATCGATCGTGATAACAATGAAATTCAATATTCTAGTCGGATGTCGCTTACGTGATTACAATGAAAATCAATAGTCTGTAACTTCACTGTCGATTACGTGATGAAGATGCTTGATCGTGATTACCTGATCGACAATATTGAGTTTCTCAATTTAGTTCGGTTTGTGATAGCTACTATCAAGGAACGTGATATCAAATCCCAGCATACTAGGAAACTTTTAATTATCTTAGATTTTATTAATTATTAGAGAATTTTTAAGATTACTATTATACCCTTATGAAACGATTGGTCCAGAATTGTCCTCGCGTTCTCAACCTTTTAATTGTCCTCGTTTGAACCTCTCCCTATATATATATATATATATATATATATATATATATATATATATATATATATATATATATATATATATATATATATATATATATATATATATATATACACATATAGAGTTAGGATATATTAAAAACTGTAATTATTGTGTGGACGTAAGGACCATTCAGAGACGAGAATCAACCAAGGGTAATTTCGTAAATCAATTAATTAAATTTAATTTAAAATCTACAATTATGGTAAATTTAACTTTTACCTATAAAATTGGTAACAAACTACATTTTCTCCTTCTTATTATACTTCTCGTTGAAACTTTCCATCCGATCACCACCATATTCCATCGCCGTTCACCACCGTCCCAATCCTGCAATCCCAATCAAGCAGTCACGCTTAATCCACAACCACATAACACTCAACCAGTGATCGGCGATCGGATTAATCAAACAATGGTAGCGAACAACCAATCAAGCAATGAGTTCTGATTTCTCGGTAATAAATTCTCGAATTCTTGATTTCTCGATAATCGATCGGATTACTTGAACCACCGAATCAATCAAATATTTATGTAAGGATCTTAACAGGGTACACAAAATCATGGTATGTAATCAACCACGGAATTGTTTATATTGAATCAATCGGATTTCTCGAATTCTGATTTTTCAATAATCGATCGGATTAATCTACCACTGTGAACCAGGTATACCTATTAGTGGTAATTGTGGTATTGGTTTTCTGTTGCTGATTTAATCTTGGTCATCGGCTTTGGGTGATTGCCGGCAAAAATGGGGGATATGGCCGTCTAGCAACGATCAGTATGTTCTGTCCTTTATATTTCCTTATTTCCTTTACACAACAATGTTTATCCTCAAAGGTAAAGTACTACATCCAAGTTACCTTTACTTATCGATTTTTACTTGAAAAATTTAATCATTACATATTTAGCTTCTATCTATTCAACTTGAACCATAAAATAAATGCATAAGAACTTGGATTTGGCGATTCAGCTTGAAACATGAAATAAGTGCTTTACTTTTTAAACGTGATCATGGATTAGAAAGTGGAATCGACTAAAACATTGTAGGTTCGTAGAATTTTTTTGTAAGATTTTGTAAGTCTTCTGTATTATTCTAGTAGAATGTTTCTGTATGATTTTGTAAGTCTTATATATCATTATAGTAGAATGTTTCTGTATGATTGTGTAATTCTGGGATCAATGTTATGGATCATTCTAACATGTGAGAATATCATTTTGATGTTGCAGGGGAATTCTTTGCGCATTCAAAACACACGAGAAATCAAGAAGAAGCACTAAAGTTTGATTTCAAGGCAGTCATTCTGACACAATGTACTGCTTATAAAATATTATTATGTTTTGTATATTAGATTCTAGTATATTATTCTTGTAATTTTGATGTTACACAATACAATGTAAATCTCATTCTGTATGATTTTGTAATTCATTCTACCAGAATGTTTATCTTACTTTCAAAATATGCAGTAACATTCATTAAGAATACTAGTCATTCTAATGTATGCTTTTGTAGTTTATTCTAATAGAATGTACACGATTAAGAACTTAAAATAAGAACTAGAATCAATAATACAATTTTATTAAAATTGTAACAGATCCAAAATGTGAATTTACAAATAAAATTGAATTCGAATTTGAAATTAAATTTAAATCCGAAATTTGATACCCTAAAAATCTCACATTCCATAATTGAAAAAATATAAAAAGTCCATATTACCCTTTAGAATGATATAATTGGAAAGTTGATATTTTTTTAATTAAAAAAATCAATATTCTGTTATTAATTATAACCATTGATGATTATGATTCAACGCACCAGATTTGTCCTTACGTCCACACAATAACTGTGGTTCTTAATATAACCTAGCCCTATATATATATATATATATATATATATATATATATATATATATATATATATATATATATATATATATATATATACACACACACACACACACTCTCTCTCTCTCTCTCTCTCTCTCTGGGCAGTCAATCTCGCGCTATCTCGTTGGTTTAGCATCGAGATAGCGGTTCTCGGAGTTAGGCCGAGATAGCAATGCCAATCTCGGTTAGTGATCTCGCTGGCGAGATTAGCACCGAGATTGTCCGAGATTGGAGGCCGAGATTATCCGAGATTGTTAGGAGAAGTGTTTTATGTGACATTTTTATGTAACTATCTATGCTTGACACTTTGACACTTTTCATATTAGAATACTATCCATGTTTTATGTGACATTTTTATGTAACTTTTTGTGATATTAATTCTACGCAGTACTAATAGTCTAAAAGTAACAATACAAAAAAATCCGCTATACCACCGCGATAACCGCTAAATCAAACATCGTTAGATGACCGCTATTAGGTTTATGACCGCGATAACTTCATAGCTCTCTCTTACTATCACTAACCGTTACAAAGATTCGAACCATCACAACATTTCTATATAACTGCCTATACTAATTAATATTAATGACAATTAGCAAATGATAAATGTCAATTCAAAACTTACTGATGCACCGATTCCCATACTAAGCGGTATGGTGTAAAAAAACGACATCGGCATCGTCGCGGCAGAAGGATGTCGCGGAAACTAGTCGTTAGTTACCGTTGAAAATGTTTTTTTTGTTTTTTTTCAATCATATATTTACCACTATAAATACCATACAATTTTACCATTTTACACACACAATTTTTCTACATTTTACACACACAATGTCTCAAAATCCTAATTCATCCAACACCCCCCCCCCCCCCATTTTTTTGGGTACGATCCTTCATCACCACCACCGTACTAACCACAATTCGACCCTCAAAACTCATTTCCGATATACAACCAATTTCTGATGTCACCACAACAAATGTTTCCACATCAAATGATGGCTCAAAACTTCAACATGTTTGCACAATTCAATCCTCAAAGTCAATTCCAATCACCATCTCCACAAACTCAATTCCAATCATCGTCTCCACAAATGGCAAACGTCCCACTACCCGACGACGAGCCCGGATTTGAACCCGATGAGGTCCTGCTACAACACGAAAAAAAGGGGAAAGGGAAAGAGGTAGCGAAAGAGAAACCAAAAGAGAGGGCGAAAAACCAACTATGGTTTCTTGAGGAAGAGAAGTTGGTTACGAGTTGAAGCCGATGAGGTCCTCCGAGGACGCGACTACCGAGAGGACCAAGGTCAGACTAGTTTTGGTTACGAGTTACTAATCGGTTTCAGTTTGGATTACAAAAGGCGATGACTAGCGGACTACCGACCAATGCAACACCAAATGGGTGAACATGAACAAGGAAGTCATGCACTTTAACGGGTTTGTCACAAATTTGACGAGCCAATAGACTAGCGGGGCTAGTGAGGAGACAATATTGGAAAGAGCAAACTACATGTTTCAAGATGATTGGGTGAAACCATTCAAATATTTTCATGTTTGGAATATTCTAAAGGATAATAAAAAATGATTGGGTGGTAAAGAAGCGGGCAAATCTAAACGAAGTAAAACGGGTGATTCGGAGTCTTAGTTGAGGTCGAATGACCAATTCGTCCGATGGGGCGAGATCAAGCAAAACGAAAAGGAAAAGCGAAAGCAACATCGTCACACTCGTCGGTTACCGGTCGCTCCGACGAAATTCAACAAATTAGGACTGAGTTTTCGGGTTTGCGTACTACTTTGGAAGAATATATGCAGTACTCAAGGGAAAGGAATCATGAATCCTACTGACTAACAGAAATGTAATTGATTTTCGCCAACGTTAGTCATTTGTCGGGTGACATGTACGAGACAACAATGGAAGTGAAACGCAAGATAAAGGAAAAATATAATTTTTAGGTTTTATATTTTCTAATTTTTTAGGTTATTTTATTTCTAGTAATTTATTTTAGTTTATCTAGTAATGTATTTTCTTATTTAATATTTAATGAAATGTTTGGTTTTACTTTTTTAAAATTAAATTAAAAAAATTAGAATTGTTTCGTAGACATCCATACATATTGTAGGCATTCAAATGTATAGTTTCGTAGGCATGTTCATGGCGCCTACACGGCACCATATGTAGAATTTTTGTAGACATTGATACTGGTTAGCCTAAGTCTACCCTAATATTTCAACCATGGTTGTTAAGATCCCGATCTTGATATTAAGATATTATGATTTTAAGATCCTACAATCGAAAAACAACATGATCATAGTTGGATCTATATGAAGCAAGACCTATATTGGGATCTTAACACGATCCGATGCTACCTCTTTAGTCCTTACTATATAGTCAAACCTAAAAAATTTGTTCATTTAACTTGAAATCGAGCATCGCATGCCGCAAGAAGTCTCAAAGAGCATTAAGACTATATGAATCATGCTTATAAAGTTAAATTTGATTCTACCGTTGAAGTTTTAATCAACATTAAATAATTGATAATGCATAAAGTATGATCCTGAGAACAAATTTGGAGACTAGCTTATTGGCAGGATCTTACGATCTGATCCCGATCTTGCAAAACATAAAACGATCTTAGGTAAGATCCTGATCAAGATCAACCTTGATTTCAACAGCTTGTCTACATTAAACTTGGTTGAAATGCAGCTCCGCCGTCTCCTGCAACATCCATATGGTGCAATAATGGGAGAGCCATCCGAATTATGCTCACAATGATGTTTTTCATAAGCGTACAAAACGCATTGATTGTCGCTTTGTTCGCCAACATATAGTTGGTATATTATTCATCTCCTTCCGATCTCCATGACTTATCAACCTACAAACATCCTTACTAACACACATTTGTTCTTTATTTTTAGTTAAACTAAGGTTGGATCATACATTTCTCACCTGAGTTTGAGAAGGCGGGGTGGGGGGAAACTATGCGATTTTTGGGATTACAGTATAGTTGGGGGTTATCTTTGTAACTATCTCTAATAAAAGGTATTACTCTATTTAGCTAGTTATCTTGTATATCTTGTAGAATGTATGCTTTCTTCGTCATTCTCAATATATGACGACCACCCCTTAATTTGGGCAACTGATCCCTCCTTCTCTGATTGACTAATGGATCGCACACGGTTCGTAACAAAAATTGACTTTGATTAATTAATAATTTCTCAAAGTGTCTTTATTTTTATGTTAATTCCTTTATTAATTAATGAGTTACACTAAAACATTATCACTCGAACTCGCTGTAAAAATTTTAAAGACAAGTGATCTCGGCATTTTTTTGCGTGATAACTTCTTCTTATGTTGTCTTTTTGCACACTTCCTACTGTTCCATTCTGAGTTTTGAAAACTTCTTTTTGCCATTCAAACAAATAAACTAAAAGTTACAAACACTTGAAACTAAAAGATAAACAAATACAAGTCATAACCTTCACCCACCTACCCGTTAGCCATCATCATCCCTATACGAAGGACCCCACCTCCTAGGCACGTGCGTTGCCACCCTCTCTCTCTCTCTCTCTCTCCCACCAAACAAATTAAAGTTAGGGATGTTTTTGTTATTTTTGGATTGATTCGGTGTAAAATACAAAAATCGTAAGATGGATGACAGGTTTGAAACTTTAGTGTTAAAATCAGTTGAAGATATCTATCTTATTTTTTTTATATGTGTATAGGTAAGGAGTAGAGTTGCTATAATTGGCATGCAGTGTCCTGTGTCCTTATGTAGGTAGATCTCGAATTTGCATCAGAAAAAGCAAATGCGAATGGAGAATGGAAAGCAGTTCGTTTTAGCTTTTTTTGGATGGATTTCTGTTATGGAGAGAGAAAGAGAGAGAGAGAGTTGTCTCAGCAAAATATACCTAAACTTAAACCTCTACGTACCTACACGACACTACTACTTCTCAACAACAATAAATTAACAAACCGCGGGACACCTCCACAACTAATTTCTAAATCGGATTAATTAATTAATTAGGCTGGCACATACCACAATTACACCCGTATCCAACTTCACCACTTCTATTCCACATTCTTCCTGCTCATCATCGGGTCTTTTCTTCTCGTTTTCGTCTGCTTCACTGCTTCGCCCTGAATCCACCGGATGCACCTCAGAGTTTGATAAGATGGATAAATTTATAATATGTTCTTTTGGCTTTTTCTCCGGTATACACTTCTCCTTGCTTGCGTTTCGGTAATATGCATACAGTCCCATTTGAACTACTCCCAGTAGGAATCCCAATACGTTTGGCACCTACAAAACGTTCACCAAAGATTCAATATTTCCTTTAATTTCTTTTCTTTTGACCATCCCACCAATATGTGATCATGCAAGCACATAATACTATTACATTTATAAAGACGGTTCATATGTGTAGAAATAATAAAAAAACTTGAAGATTAATTTTATAAAAATACAGCATGTTATATCTATATAAATATATATTTTCTATCTTGTAAGAAGTAAACATATAGGTTTGAAACTTAGGGGCACGTTTTCTTTATAAATAGAAAAGATATGACATTTAATTTTAAACGGAAACATGCAAAAAGGTTTTACTTACCGTAACGCATATATCCTTGAGGGACAACCCATAAGCGAACCACATCATGGCACTTAGTGTCAGGAAACATGATAAGGACAATGGCATGAATTCAACACTTCTTGTTCTCACAACTTGAAACTGTTAGCATCAAAATTAGATGATGAGGGGTTAGTTAGTTTTTTATCCGGATGAATCTGGATTTTACAATATACTTATGAGTTATATATATATGACTCACCACGATAGTGAGAGGTGCTGCAAAAACACATATGGATATTCCGACACAAATCCATCCAACAACTAGTACCCGTGTTGATCCTTTGAGGGAGAAGAGTGTGCCCAGAGAAATCACAAGGCATAACACCATCGTAGCAGCCAGACCCTTAAACGTTTGCTTCTACATATATGGAAAAGACATTTGTTCAAACATACGTACGTACATTTCTATATTCCATTGATGCTAAAGAAGGGAAATGCAGAAGTACCTTGGTGTCTGGCGTAGCGTATACGAGGAAAATGATGATGTAAACAGACTCAATGAAGGTGCCGAGAGTGTTAATGGAGATTAGAAGGAACGTGTCACCTCCTTTGATGAAGGCGTAGTACAACCATAGCAATGCGCTGAAGAGGGAGACCACGTATGGCAGTGATTGAAACCCCATTGTTGATTTTCTCTTGCATATTTCAATAATTGTTGGCCTAAAAATAAATCCATGATCATCAGTAAACACATATAAACGAGTTAGAACTGACATGCTTTTGGTTTCATCAATTGTTGACTTACATCGGAGCAAAGTAGACACCGGTGGAAATAATGTTACCTGTAACATGATGCAATACTAATAAGATAAACATGGAGAAAGGACGGGTATTCATATGAGAATAAATGAAGATGTTTAATACCTAAAAGGCCAAAAATAAAAACCAAAGGGTGGTGTACATCCAGAAGTTCCATTGTAGGAGGGTAGGGTGAGTCGAAGGTCGAGAAGCTAATTGTTTGACTCCTGGCCTGATCACCACTCTAATTAAGAAGACGAGGAAAGATGTCTTATGTTATGGAAGTATTTATATGCAACGATATGATAGAGGATGTTCTGTGGAAAAGCACTGAACCCGATACAAGTGGGGGCGACGGTGGCGTATCATAAATTCATACACTCAACAAACAAACGCACTCAGCTCTAATTGCTATTTAGAGTATCCCTTTTTGCTCTTGCGTGCTTCGCCTTCTAAATTTAGTTCTTTTTGTAGACGAGTAATTAATCATCCCCCAACAACGTTGTCTACTTATGTTTTGTTTAAATTGAGTCAAGTTAAATAATTATCCCAACTCCTAACAATTTTAACTTGATGTAAATGCACATGCTACGTGCCTACGTCTCTGAAAATAAAGGTATATACACGCAACGTGTAATGCATAAAAAAGATAACCTCGGAATTTCTTGTTCAAAAAAAATTACGATCTAAATGTTCAAAACACATATATATGTATAAATTCAAAATAATCCGAAATCTGATGGCTTTAATTTTAAAGAAATCCTAACGTATTTTATATGTCTGCAACACTTTTAGTTATGTCTTACGTTGCATGTGCAATATTTGAGTTAAAATTAGCCTCGTTCACGTGACAATTGTCTCCTTGAAATGCTTTCCGCCGTATTCTTCTAACTATAATTCGTAACAAGCATGTCTTTTGCAGGTTTGTACATATGCCACGTCTATATCGTCTTTTTCTGTTCATTGATCAGAAGGTGCCAACTCTTGTTCATAAATTGTATACTTTGATTAGTTACATACGCGGAGAATAATGGCCGTGAAGAGTTGGTGAAACCTTTTTTAAGACTAAATTGCAATTTTAAAATGTTACCCAAGTTAGTAATCGCTGAAACTTGCGAAAATACTCTTTTAATACAAAAGTAAAACACACCCTCTAGAAGTTTAATATTAAAAATTAAATATATCCTTATTATGTAGTAGTTGTTAGATATATATGATTTAACAATTATTTTGAAATTTAACCATATTGCGGAAAGTAAAGTAGATAATTCACATGCTGCTTGCTCATATCTAAACTATCTTAGTCAGATCTGACTCAAGCTTACGTCTTCATATATGGGAATTGAATACATGACTAATTTTGAAGACATAATAAAGAGCAGTCGTCTTCCATATTAAAAAACTTGTAACGTGTCATATTGAAATGAAAAAAAGGTAAATAGAAGTGTAGGCTATAATAATTAATACTCTTGTATACTTTTTTAGAAGGCAACATGACACGAAGTAAAAGAATGTTGTATTTACACTTGATGAAGAACAAGGATTAAACAGACGATTAGGCTTGAAGCCATCAATATGTTATTTATCATCTTTCTCTCCTAATAAAAGAGTAAATAATATGCCACTTGGCCTTTCCTTATAGCTTCACATTTTTGTTTCCTGCTCCATTGAATGCCACGTGGCCTGTCCATATGTTTCTCCTTATTCTAAACGGCTGAAAGTTTTACTTGTCAATATTCATTAATTTTGGTCATCAAATCCATATCCTTTAATTAGTGGATATACGTTGAATAGAGACATGCCAATTTTACAGACGAATTTGAATCAATATCCCTTAATTAATTTTCGTCTACTATTGAATCTATTTCAGTTACGAATTTGATTTCTCCTAAATCTCGGACACAATTTCAACTTGCATGGTTATACCTGATTTCTCCGGTTAATTTAATCCTTCGTTTTCGTCGTCCCTTTCTCCATCTGCTAGATCCACTGATTTTGTTCAATTACAGCAAAATATTATGCATTCTCGCCTTCTTTCAAACTTTCAATCAGTTGTTGAGTTACAGGTACGTAATCCAATACGATTCGACCGTATTTCATTGTTAGAGTTTTGATTAGATGAAAAATTCAATTTTCTTCTTTAATTATAGCAAAATATTATGCATTCTTACATTCTTCAGTACTGTTAATCATTTATTGAGTTACAGGTACGTAATCCAATCTGATTCTATCGTATTTTATTGGTATGGTTTTGATCAGATGAGAAAATTGTTGTTTATGTATTTGTGGAATTGCACCCTTAATGTTCGACAGAATGTCTCAAAGAAGGTTTCACGAATTTTCTCTACTCTCACCTCTCAAGTCTCAACCTAGTATCAACTTCTTTTTCCATTTACATTCATTTACTAAATGATTTGTATCTTCTATTGTTTGTAATTTGTTTTGTTTGTTTGGTCCCCGGGTATGGATATATGCTCACAAAAACAGACCCGCTTCCATATTCATCATTTTTATACAAACTTGGTGTAGTTGATTCCTAATGAAAGATATTGTGTGTCTTGGCATCCTCCTAGCATTCCTCATTTCCCCAAAAAAGAAGAGATAGAAGGCGGGGATCTAGCGAAGTTTTTGGAAGAGCATTATAAACCATGTTCTAATTTTGTTAAATACTCTTTTACATTATAGTGTTAATTTGTGATTTTATTAAAAAAAATGGGGTTTGGTGGATTTTGGTATTCATGGAAACAAACCCTTCTACCATGTATAAAGATTTTTTATATAAATCCAAGTCGGGTGGCTCATGATTGTCTGAAGTTCCACATTTTTTTATAGTTAAAAGTAAGTACAGTAGGGTAACCGTGGGCACTTGGGCTCGTGTGAAAAGAGGGAAATACATGGGAGATCTAGCCCAGGTATATTTATATACCACCCACACTTTTTTAGATTGTAAATGTATCATGTATGCAACATCTGGTGGTTGCACCTTGCAGAATAAACAAGGAATTGTGAAGCAAATTTACAAAGGGGTCATATTTTTGCACGAAGAGAATGAAGAGGAAAATTATGGTTACTTTTGTGCTAAAGCACAATTGTGTGAAATGATGGAATCTTTTACAGATCTTTTTTTTTGGAACCGGGGTAAGAGTACGTTTCAGCAATATAAAGGTAATCGAAAAATGCGTTACCTAAAGACTGAAATCCTCATGTCGATTGACCTCATTTAGTGTCCAAATTTGCAAACAAAAAAAGGGTTATTTGTTTATTTTCTTAAATTGCTTATGTAATGGAACTATAATGTCGTACAAAAAAGGTAAATGATAGTTTTGTATTAATTTTGTATTTGCAAATTTGCAGGACATTTATCTATCTATATATTTAGTAATATATATGTGTATGTAAATTTTCCTTTTCCGCAAAAAAGTTTAAGTTATCAACTCGTGTTTAACATGGGCTTATAACCTAGTAGACAATATTTGTTGGAAAAGGAACTAAATACAATGTTAGATACCTAGCTAAAATAGAGTAGTTAAGAAAATAACCACTAACTACGGTAAAATACAAAAGGTAACCTCAAGAAATCTGAAACTACCGAAATATACTCTAACGCCCGCTCAAACAAACGACTAGACAAGTGAGCATTTGTAAAGATATCTGCAGGCTGATTAGTCATAAAGAACGGAAGGTGTAAACTTTTACCAACAATGTGCTGACAGAATAAAAAAGGCAATCGTTGTTAATATGCTTTGTACGCTCATGAAAAACACTATTGTTGTCACACTATAGTGATGTAGGAGAACTGGAGAAGTCCGAGGAGCACCCACATCAAAAGGAAGCGATCGAACCCAAATAATCCATGAGTTATATCGGCTAGAGCCCGATATTCTACTTTAGTGCTCGAACAAAAAGTCAAAGATTGTTTCTTGCTCCTCAAGGATATCGAAGAATCCCCAATGAATAAACAGTAATCTGTTAGGGTCAAACCAAATGATTTGATGGTGGTCAAGACTTATACACTCTTAGTTGTTTGTTATTGTTAGCCTAAATTGACCGAGTGTTGGAACAAGGACTCAATCAATATAGGCTTACCTAGATAGCCAAGCTGACTTAACAGCTTGAGCAACCGAAACGCGAGACAACTTAACACTAAAGACTTATCTAATTGCAGTGTGGCAGCAACCATGTGAGGATACGAAGATATGAAGATTAATGTTGTTTGAATTTTAAACTAGAAGATAAGTATAAGACTTGCAGTTCAAGATTTGCTTACAAAAATATGTTATGATGTTTATATTGTATTATTTTACAAATAAGTGTAACTATATTTTCTATAGGAAGAAGATAACGGGAAAAGATAGATAATTATATTTTGTTGATGAATCTCGAACTTCTAACATGAAAGTCAATATTTTGTTAATCTGTTTGGTGTTTGTAGAAATGGAGGTTGACACTATATCGTTGGAATACCAATACGACATGATGTTGGCAAACTTTGTTTTTGATGTTTGAAAATAAGAGACATTTGAGACGTATTAGATTTAAATATGTAAAACTACACATGGCATACGTAGTACCTAGAGAATGTTCACAACAAAAAAAGAGTTCCAACTCTTTCATGCTTACAGTTTTTAGCATGTGCAATCCATGTTAGAAAATAAATATCTTTCAAGTTTTATTATTTGTTGTTGACTTATCAAATTTATAAAGGGTCAAATGACAAAATATTTAGGATTTTTTTTTAAAGTCGAGACAAATAATATGCATAAATACACAGTCACTATCAATAATTGTTCAATAAGGTAATTTGACTTCTTAATACTTCTCTCTTTGTAAAAATTAAACATTTAGTTTTACACCAAATTTAATAAAAAAATAAATTTCAATTTACCATAGTTAAAGTTACTAGTTCATATAATAATTACAAAGAGTAAATGACATTTTTAGCCTATCTGTATAGCGAAGTTATACAATTTTGGTCTATAATTTTATATCAAACAATTTTAATTCTTAGTTTAAAGTTTTAATAAAACGGCTTTGGTTCTCATTTCTAGTCAAATAACTACTCTTCTTATCTGATGTTTATTATAATTTTTATTATTTATTGAAATATTTAAATCGTTTATAACATTAGGAGAATCCTTCGTTTTTGGCAAGCTCTAAAGAGTATAAACTCTTCAAAATAGACATTATAGACATCATATGAGATTGGATGTATCCAAACATGAGTTTTTTTTTTTTTTTTCTTTTTGTATCTATAAGCACTTTCTACATCAACGGCTTTCAAGGAAATTTAGAAACATACTATTCACAAAACTTAACAATCTAAAATTTCTAGTTCAACAACTCATCTATCGAGAAGAAGAACGGTTTCCCCTAAATAGAAATATTTAATAAGTATTTGAACCAATTTAAATAGATCTCAAACATGAGCAACATCTTATCATTTTCACCTTGTTCACTTCCTGTTTTTCACCTTGCATTACAATTCCTTATAAAATCAAATAGAAGTTTTAGTATATATTTATATTGTAAGTGCTATATAGCCTTTTACAATGTAATATTCCTATATACTGTCAATCAATGAGAGATAATATTTTCATGAAAAATTAATATCGTAACAAGGTATCAAAATTTAATTCTATCCCAATTACCTCTCTAAAAGATTCCCATCTTTCTCTCCTCTCCAAAACCCATAGTCGTTGTCTTCTCACCCTTCTTGATGCTCCTTCATTGTCGACCTCCCCATGATTACCAGATCCCGACCTCTAGAACCGTAAGAGATTAAAAATATAAAATGCTACAATCTACTTATTCTTGATCTTGATGCATGGCGTGAAATGTATCGAACCCACTGCATTAGATCCGGGGTTGTCGACTATCTTGGCAAGCCATAAGAGAAATCTCCTACAACATCTGATCCTACTAAATGGAATCACATTGGTTCCATTGAGAAAAATGTTGATTTATGAAACAATTCCAAATCCTTTCCTTCGTTTTATCAGGAAGAAAAATGCCATGGCGAGACAACAATTAGAAAGAATATTGAAACCTATTACATGACAAAAGACACAAAGGTCATACAATTAGATAATGAACTTCACAACATCGTCATCGATGACCCTTCTGTTATGGATTAGTAAACTATAATCAATTATCTAGCTAATCTTTTTTATAATGTCAATGCCATTGTCCTAGAAATTTTTTTGCATACATCATATAAGGCTCACTGTGTAATTCGTCCCATTCGTCACCAATCTCTTTTTCCAATGTTCTTGGAAACCCGATTTATACTTCTTCTTGAGTAGCAAAGGATGAATCAAGTTTAAAATTGGACTTTCAACCATCTCACACAAATCACTCCTCATCCCCTATTTTTTCTTCCGAGCAACAGATTCATAACCACAGCAATTGTAGAGGCGGTCAACATGGCAAACATAATTCTTGTCAAAAAATTGTGGCGGTAGAAGTTTAGGATGTGCTGGTCAGGGCTTATCCAACGCACCCTCTATATTGATGTATACTACGACGCATGGGTAAGGGTAAGTTTGATATCTATTATCCTTATGTTGAGTACTAATATACAAAAGTATTCATAAAAGTACAAAGAACAAAAGCATTAAGAGATTAACAGAGATAGATGATCAACCCATAATGTGTCTACAATTGTACCTTATACGGAGATAGATGCTCAAGATGGGTAATCGTCAATGGTTGATCCACATAAAGAATGGACAAGAGATGTTAGTGTTGGTTATATGCCCATCGTTATAACAAGTTGGTAATATTACTATAAATAGTAGAGTCCTTTTGGGTTACACACAAGAGATGATTTAGCTAAAAGAGATCGAAAAATAAACTTAAGGGGTTAAGTTTATTAATATATCAAAGTAATGATGTATTAATTAGAAACTAAAATAGGATAAAGGACTAAATTTAAAATATCAACAGTTTGAATTCCAAATAGTCATTATCCACAAGGGAGGAGATTGGGATGAGATACACTATAAATACAACCTTAGATCTGATTTGTAAACTATCCCAGAACCCTAAAATTTGTCACTCTCCTTCCAACCCTTGGTATACAGTCGATTTCTTCATAAACCCTAAGTATTACATGCTAAAACTTCAAGCAAAGGTTTATACTTCATCAACAGGTATTGAATCATTATATTGGATGTGATTCCATTAAAGGAGTTCTACTTTGGGCTCTAGACATCCTAACAAGATTATATCTACAATTAAAAGGTATATCTTGATCCCTCTTTCGTTACAGTTACAAAAGTGTGAGTGATTCTGTGATCCTGGTATAATACGATTTTAAGTTTTATTTCCGCTTTGTTGCTATTATGCTATCGTATTCCAACAGTTAGACCTCCAACTGAATAAAGCTTTTCTTCTTTCCTTTCCTAGCTATTCACGTTACTAAGAGGGGAAGAGGGAGAAGGTCGCATGTCGAGTCAGCTCCAAGGGATCTGTTAGGTAGTTTTGGTAGTTTCTTCTCTCTTGTTTGAATGACCTCTCAAGGACTATTTTTGTTTATGACAGTCATGTTCTTTTCTTAAAAGTCCTTTTATCTAATAAATAAAGCTCAAATCCCTTGTTATTAACATATAATTAACCATAACTAATTAATAAAACCTTTTATTGACAAAACAAATAAATGCTTATTTAGTTTTACCGCTTAATATATAAGGATATAACTTTAATTATTATTTATTAATATTTGGTAAATAATAAATATTTTTATATTATAAATATTTTTTGTTTATATATTTTGATTATGCCCTTAAGTGTGTGACCTCATTGGTGCAGATACGAATAACAACACAATTTATTTCTTTATCTTTTGAATATTAAATCTAACACACTCCTACTTGTTTAGAAGAACAACATAAAGCATAAGTTGTACATGAAACTGTAAGAATCTAGCAACATCTCATTGACCCTGAACATATGTGAAGACCTTGTATTCCACAAATCATCCGCTAACATTTATAGGTCGATGATTCGCATAGTCTAGATGTGTATTGGTTATTATATCTATGGATCTCTTGATCATGGATGAAAAATAATGTGCCTACCATATTGTTTTCTTAATCTATAAATGAATAAATTGAATCAGAATCATATAGGAGTGGCCACACACTTTGACTTATTCATTAATCAAATGGCCTAAATAATATCGAACTCAAAACAATTAGATAAACAAATCCTATATTGATATGCTTGTGCTCCCAAGTTTCATGTCATATTTAAAAGTATCCTTTATAAATGTCATGTTTCAAATCATCGTTTAACATATCTCAAGTTATGATTGTACTTTGATTCAAATACCAAAAAATATTCTCAATTCTAAGGACATAAATCCTCAAAATCATATGTCCAAGATTCACTCAACAACACATATGACATATCCATGAAGTGCAACCTCGACATGTGTTAATTCCACTATTCACCAACAACACATATCCATGAAAAGATAGATATACGAACTTGTAAAGATAAATGAAAACAATACATAATGTTGTCTACTGAAATTGTATTTGTAAAACAATGTGTAAAGGGGACTTATGCTCACATATAAAAACCCTAGATAGGGTTGAATGATTGCTAAAATATATTAGGACATATTAGAAGGTTAATCAGATGAAAAGTTGTTGGAAATTGGATATGAAATTGCAATATACTTATTTAAACTTTGAAAAGTCCAAATTTCAACATTGTTTTAAAATCAATAGAATATCATATAGGGGTCATTTCAGTGGCGTTGGAAAAGTATAAATGTCTAGTTTATTACATCTTTGCACATTATAACCTAATTGAAACTGTAAATTGGGTGAAAATTGCAATTTGTACGACACTATCTCTTGGATGGATAATCACCCGAACACAAACAACTTGGAATTTTTTATAAACGAAAGATTAGTAAAAGACTACATCTTTCATTTTGAACATATTCTTCATTTTGTGAGCATGTTCCTGATTTTTGAACTTATGATTTTGAAACATTTTTATATTTAGTGAACATTAATATGTTCATACATTTCTACCATATTCATATTTTTCGAACATGTTCTTGATTTTCAGACATTAAAAAGTTTTCATGCTACAAAAAACATGATAGATAAGAGAATATCTTTTTTTTTTTGAAAAATAATCTATTAAAAACAGTTTCAATAAACATTTACATGTTTTGAACATGTTTTTTTCCATTAAACTGCATAACATATGTAGAAAATTTTCATGGAAAATTTTCCAAATCATAAGAATAAAACCCGGATTACTTTAAATACAAAGAACTACATTATTGTTTTCGAAAATTATAATATAGCTTGAAATTCCTAAATTTTCTAACAGAATGATCATAAGGTGTTTTTAAAATATGATTATCATGTGAGTTTATATTTTAAATATACTTGTGAAATGCGATATTTATTTAAAAATTATATTAATTTTACTAAAATATTGATTATATCGGATATCGTATATATAAATTGGTGGTTCTTTTTTAAGAGATGTTTTGTATCTTCTTCCTATATTTACTTATCAATCCTCATACTCATTAGATCAAGACAAGTTTCAAAATCAAGAAATAAGATTAAGAGAAAAAAATAGTGGATTCGACATGTCATATTT
The DNA here is from genome assembly GCA_023525715.1 of Cichorium intybus. NCBI lineage: Eukaryota > Viridiplantae > Streptophyta > Magnoliopsida > Asterales > Asteraceae > Cichorium > Cichorium intybus. The sequence continues at coordinate 308,500 of CM042011.1, read as the reverse complement.
TAATGGGTAGGGTGATGAAATAGAAGGATTTAGTAAGAAGAAATATAATTTTTCTTTTTTAAGGCTATGTTTGGCAGACTAACTGAAAAACTAGCTGCTAGCTGAAAAACTAGCGATAGCTAGAAAACTAGCGACTAACTGAAAAACTAGCTGAGCTGAAAAACTAGTTGATAATAAATGACGTTTGGTAAAAACTAGCTGGAAATCGTAAAATGACATAAAAGGACATGCACAAAATTAATCCAATACTAGACGAATCCCCACGCGTTGCACAGGAACAAAATTGTGTACGTAAAATAATAACATATATGTTTTGTTAAAAAAAAAATATCTAAGTCATTGTCATCAACTATGAAATAACAAATTTATATAAGAAATTAAAATGTTGATGTATCACTAATGAATTATCATATATCAATACATTCATTCTAAAAATATCATAAAATAAATAAATAAATAGTTAATCAATATCATAATAAATAAACAATAAGAATTTTTTAATCTGAAATGGTAAAAATAAGATAAAGAATTTATAGTATAGTTGGAATCCTTATTGTGATTTTTTTTAGACTTATTGGTAATCATTTAACATAAGTAAAAATGTTTTTTAGTTAAAAGAATTATTGTTTAAATATTATTTGTGCTTTTTGTTTTCCAATAAGGAATATAATTAACACATCACATTTTATTTATTTCTTAATTTTTGAATTAATATACAAATCTTTTTAATTCGAATTAAACGGCCGCTTCCAAAATCCACAACACTAAAAATCTTATTGCTAATAAAGAGTGGGGCATCCTCCTTTCAATTTTGGAAACGATTTGTTCCTGATTTCATGCAAATTTGTTGATGATTCCTTGCTGATTTTAAGGACGACTGGTTATAAAAAAAATGACAGGAATTGAAACTGTTTTACAATTAGTAGATACGTTTAGGCAGGAAAACAAAATAAGAGTGAACAATAAGATGCCACTTGGAAATTTAGGGATTTAGAAAAATGTCAAGTGGCACTAAGAGGCTTATTTTATTAGTATGTATAGAATATATATATATATATATATATATATATATATATATATATATATATATATATATATATATATATATATATATATATATATATATATATATATATATATATATATATATATATATATATGTGTGTGTGTGTGTGTGTGTGTGTGTGTGTGTATGTGTGTCATTTTAGATATCTCAATCTAATGAATAACAAATAGTATAAAAATAAATACTACATTTTTAATAACATGAAACATCGAAATATCTATCATAACAACCAAACACTCCTATACAATACACAAAATTCGTAGAAACTATTTCATGATTTTATATATCAAAATCTAACGATCAACAAAAATTATAAAATAAATAATAACATAAAAACATCGAAATATCTATTAAAACAATTATATTCATAAACCACGTCAAACCCTCCAAAATCATAGAAATTTTGTATAAACAACTTCATGATTTTATATGTCACAATCCTTGGAATAACAAATACTATGAAAAAAATTAAATACTACAACTTTTAATAAAAATAAGTACTAAAATAACTATTTTACTATTTGCATTAAAAAATACATCAAACACTCATAAATCATACAAAGGGTGTAGAAAAAATTTGAAGAAAAAACTAAAAACAATTATATAAAATCAACATACGTTTGGTGTATTTTCTCATTTCTTCCGCTCTTCATATTTTGATCACAAACACTTGAAAGACATGAATGTTTTTATGAGAAAAAATATACTTATATAGCAACAACATATGAATAAATGAAATGAAAACAAAAAGTTTTTAGTAATGATATTAATTGAAGAAATATGAAGAGTTACTTAGGTTTCAAATCACTTATTTAACATTAATTTGTCAATTTATAATCATTATTAGAAAGAATTTGAAAAGTCATGAGAGTTTCAACTCAATATCAATATTGAAGTATTAAAAGAAGTTTAGAAAATCAATGGAAATATGAATGAAAAGACATGAGAGTTTCAAATGAATGTGGTGCTTTGAAATATGCCTCTATTATAAGATATATAGATATAGATATAGATATAGATTATAAGAAAAATCATAATACATTAAATTAAATTAAAGTAAATACTAAATAAAATATTACAGATTTTAAAATAAATTTCTTACATCTCATATCATATTCGCAATATTATCACGAAGTTTTCGTATCTTGTGACGTGACTCTCGAATGTTCGCATGATTCGATATTGAATGGTTTTTTTGTTCTTCTGAAGGTATGTAATCAAATTGTTGTTCAACGATGTTGAAAATCATATCTGTCGAGTCATTCCTTCGAATATAGTTATGAATGGTAAAGGAAACGTAGATATATGTCAATTTAGGATAAAGAAAGCATAGATAATATTTGGAATAAAGGAAGCATAGGTAATTTGAGATAAAGGAAGCATACCTCATGTAAAGGTAAAATAGGAACATTTTGAAATCGTTACTCAAAACGTTACTATTAATAGCGCTTAAAAAATCTAGCTTGTTAGTTAACTTATAAATTAAATATTAGATTCACAAACTAAAAGAAGTGGTTTTTAGTTTATACTCAGCCCCAAATATCGCCTTAGAAAATTACACTCGAACATCTTTTCCTTGAAACCATTTCTCACCGAGATTCTATCCCAAATCAATTATTTTTAGAAGCGACAAACTCTCCGAGTAGTCGGTTCTGTTTGACCGCCGGCCGAAAATGGAGAAATACACCACCATTGAAATCGCTCAGGAAAACCCAGAAACCTCCGTCTTCACACTCTACCTTAACAGGCCATTCAATAGTAACGCGCTCTCACGACAGTTCTTCACAGAATTCCCAAATGCCCTCTCTTCTCTCGACCACAACCCTAATGTTGCCGTCATCATTTTATCCGGGAAAGGCAAGCACTTCTGCTCCGGGATTGATCTCAAAGCACTAGCCTCAATTAGCGCAGATTTCCAGACTCCTTCAGACCGTGGACGTGCCGGGGAAAAATCCCGCAGAGAGATAAAGTTCATGCAAGAAGCCATCACGGCAATCGAGAAGTGCCGGAAGCCGGTGATCGCCGCTGTTCAAGGTGCTTGTATTGGTGGGGGAGTTGATATTATCACTGCCTGTGATATCAGGTTTTGCACAGAGGATGCGTTCTTTTCGGTGAAGGAGGTGGATTTGGCGATCACGGCAGATCTCGGATCGCTCCAGAGGTTGCCGGCGATTGTAGGGTATGGTAATGCGATGGAGTTGTCTCTGACCGCTCGGACTTTTTCCGGTAAGGAAGCGAAGGCGTTGGGACTTGTTTCTAAGGCTTTTGGTTCTAAAGCGGATATGGATGAAGGTGTTCGAGCTGTTGCCGAGGGTGAGTTGATCTTCTCCTCTTTTTCTGATTCTAGATTGGCCTTAATAACTATCAAAAAAATTAATACATTGGCTAATGCGATTTGCAAGAACTCAGTAATCACAATTATAAAAAAGGTTAATGAGTTAATAAGGTTATTTTTCGTTTTCACCTTTAGCCAATAATGTTTTGTTTATATATTTGACAATTGAATTTGTTTATATCACCAGTTGTAATGTTGTAACCGGTAATACAGATGCAATAAGTTCAATGGTCAATTGTGTATGATGAAACTTAGTATGTTACTCCTTTTTAAGTCATTATTATTTAATTATACTTCTTTTTTGAAAAAACATGTAGGTTTAATAATAATTATTATTATATATTACAAAGAGGTTTAAATTACATAATGACGTTGGCGGTTGGCATAATAAAAGACAAAGGAATTTTAATTCTTTACCCTTCCTCAAATTTTGAATTTGAAATAATCAAATATATACCAAATGATAAAATCTTATATGTAATTTCTTTAAATTCCACTAGAACCGATAAAACAAACATGCTTTTGCTCATCGATGTGGGGCTTCTTTTTCGAGGTAATGACTTAAAAAGGGTAGCATGCTCTCTTATGTGTTCATATTTAGCAACAATGGTTTTTTTTATACATTTTACTATTAAAGTTGTTGCATATGCTAAAAAAACACCAATATTACCAGTTATAAAATATTACGAGGTGTTTTTCGAACAGATGCAACAAATTCAATGGTCAATTGTATAAAAAAAACCATTGTTGGTTAAATGTGAACACGAAAGATAGTAAGTTACCCTTTTAAGTCATTAAAACCTTATAAAAAAATTATGTGTTTAGTACTGTGGTTTTAACTTTTTGTGTGGGCCTTTATGATTTTATTTTATTTTCAAAATTAATCTAAAATTATCATGTTACCCCTAATTTAATTTGTTTATTAGTTATTATTATTATTTTTAATTTAAATTCATATATAATATATTAGAAAATAAGCACCCAATACCTACCTTCCGTTCGCCACCACTATGGCATTATCCTCCGCCGCCCCCACCACGGCGTCCCAAATTTCCCATTTCAATTAGAAAAATCATCAAAAACCCAACCAAATTTTTTATGGAAATCCTTGCTTAAAACTCAAAATCAACACATACCCATATCCTGCAATTTTTTGAGATCAAATACATGTACACCACTTGCAAATCTAAAACAGACAACCAAACTACTTGAATATATCAAGCATCAGACTCCAAACACAAATTCAACAATTTCTGAAGGCACTACCCACCTACCACTTAATATTCAAAAACTGTGCCTTGGAAGTTACTCCTGACACCGACAATCCTTTGCTATTCCAGCTCCGGAACCTGTCCCGTCAAAGGTTTTTTTTTTTTTTTTTTTTTTTTTTTTTTTTTGGGCCTCCTATGGAGCCGAGGTTCCGGCACGCTTTCGCGAACCGACAGCTATGGGATGGCGATATCAACAATAAAATTATATATATATATATATATATATATCAAAAAAGTCTAAAATAACCTAAAGGACCAGGCGGGCAGTTTTTCCAAGTCACAGACTCACAGGGAGTAAGCGCGTAGTTACAGGGGTAATTTTGTCTAATAACTATTGTTGTATTCAAAATCGAAATACCAACTTGTGTTTAAAAGTACAAGATCGTTTTTCACTACCAAAATTCAGAATGAAATGATATTAGGAGACTGCTGAAGAATTAGAGGTTGGATGAATTTTAGTATGAAAGGTGGTTAGTAAATAGAAAATATGATTGGCAGGAATTGCTGCAAAATCTCCACTTGCTGTTATTGGGACGAAAGCAGTGCTGGTAACAAGTAGAGACATGTCACTGAACCAAGGCTTGGATTTTGTTGCTACTTGGAACTCTGCTATGCTTTTATCTGATGATTTGAAGGAGGTGGCAGCAGCACGCTTACAAAAGAGGAAACCTTCCTTTTCCAAGCTCTGATTTTTTATTTTATATTTTTTTTTTACAACGGCCACAGCTGTAGTACGGTCTGGATTTCTGTTGTTTCTTAAGGCCTCCAAATATAAGAATAATCAATGTATTGATTTATTATAAATACAAATTTTACGCTTGGCATAAACCATCATCTCATTGTTAGTAATAGTATTACTACTTGGCCTAAAAAGGATATTGGGTACAACCAGATTAATTGTCAGATATATACATCTCCAAACAAACATTCTTAGACTTAAAACCTGATACAAAATGTATTTTCTTTTTTCATTTCTTCTAATTTTTTAACAAAACACTAGTCGATTGCTTTAACTGCTGACCACCCTGGGCTGGAACTGGAATGACGGAACGCAAAGGGTTGTTTTGGTTTGGGTATATGAATGTCGATATTTGTTTTTTACTTGTCGGCCCAACAGATATTGGGCCTCATCCCAACAACAAAGGCTTCAATCTGTCTTAGTTACTTGTTAACAACCTTTTTCTCTACAAAAATTTCCATCTGAAAAAAAGCCAACGTACCTTTTATTTCGGCTTAGAAACCAAAACAAGCAAAAGCAAAGGCATATGTTTAACTTGCTGCCTTCAAAGATGTTATATTGAGTAGTTGCTTAAGGCCTATATTTTACGTGTATGTGTGAGGTGGAATACTAGTAGTACCACTACCAAATTACGGGAAAGATATAGATAGCAGCAAGGTATGTAGATTGTGACAATACAATCGCTTTCCATGTGGAAAGTGGGAAGAAATTAAGAGAAAGATATCGGCAAAGAATCTTGGGGAAATCAAGAAAAGTAGGTATGAGGGTGAGGTGAGGATGAGTGCAACAGGTACACAAACCATACCCTTTTGGAGTGTGAAGAGTTCACATGCCCAAACGCAAAAAACTACTACTACCTTTCTTTTTTCTCTGCATCACTTTCTCCAACAAGTTTTTTCTTTTCTTTTCTTTTTTCTTTTTTAGAATTAACATTCCTCTCACAACCTCTACCTTTTCTCTTTGCTTTTTCTTATGTTTTTTCTTCTTAATCAAGATACATACAAGGAATCAAGTATTCACCATGTGCTTGATTGCCCAAAAATGAGCTTTAATATTTTTTAATATGCCAAGCAAGTTTTTATAGTATAACATTTGGTGTCGATTTCAGCTATTTAATGTTAGAACAGGAATATGAAAAAAAAAAAAAAAAAACAAAAAAAAAAAACAAAATCTACAAACTAGTATATGAGGACTTGATGAAATCATTATTCTTAAAGATAATTTGCCTCTATGATTTCGTTGTTGGCTTATAGGCAAAGATGGTCTAGGACATTAGGTCTATCCTCCATATCCATTTTCATCTTAACCAAATACAATAAATATGAATACATTTATATCTCTATGAAACTATATGCCATAATTTAAAAAAAAAATGCCCTAACATAATGAATTTCTTCATTCACCGGTTGCCAATAATCACTCACATAAGCCACAACAAGATATTCATTTGAATAATTAGAACTCATTGTTTTTCTCAGATAAAATGATATCAAACCAACAATTCTGATAACAATTTTTAACATTTTCATTTTTTATAAAATAATCAAGGAATGCACTGTACGGAAGTTTGAATTTCGCAGCACGATTTTCTGATTTTCGTAGTCAACATACACTTATTCTTAGTATGATTTCCTGAAAAATACAAGTTTTTTGTCAGATTGAAACAATGACTTTCGCAGATGTACCAGACTTTTTTGTAGGTCATACATGCAAAAAAAACCTATTTTCTTGTGAAAATCTGAACCCCTAAAAGGTTCGTAAACCTTAAACCCCCAACACTTTTGCACTATTCACTTTTTCGCAGCCAATCTGACTTTTTCGCAACCCATAGGACTATTTCGCATGGGCTATGAATTTCGTTGGGCATGGCCTCCGAAATTCATGGTTATTTTGGTCAACATTGTTTTTTGTCTATTTTTTGGAAACACCCTTAAAATATTAGACTAATTTGTGATATTCTTAATAATAAAAGGGATTCAAATTATAGATAGTAATTAATTATTATGCTCATAAAAGGTGTCAGGGTAGAGGAACACATCTTTAGGAACCCTTTCAATCTAAATACAAGAAACCCATCTTTCCCAACCATAAAAACTCATACAATTTTTTTTTCTTTTTTAATATTTTACTAACTTAAAATTAACTAAATAAAACTAAAATTGTAAATAATATTTCATTAAAAAAACACATCACTACAAACGAGAATTTAAATCTTAAAAACAATAAGTAAATTCATAAAACGATAATTGAAATCTTAAAAACGATAATTGAAATCCTAAAACGAAAATTAAAATCTTAAAACGAAATCTAAACTTCCAACTATGAATCTGTGCTAGTACCCACTTGCGAGCGAGCACCGCGTTCAGCCTCCTTCCAATCAAATGCTCGTGTGGCTAAAGAAAACACTTTAAATCTTTTTCAAGTCGTCTTTCTTTTATCGCACGTAACTCCTCCTCCAAGATTTCTACTTTTTTTACTCCTCCCCCCCCCCCCCCCCGGTAATATTAGCGCCCTTTACTAGTCCATGTCTTTCTTGTTAGTTTGGGCGAGTTGACTGATTTAATTCACGAGGGTTCTAATTTCATCCTGCGATGATGATGTGTTTATCAGTCTCTTTCCTTTGTGTTGTCGAGGTTGCGATGGTGGTTGTGGTTCTTCATCAGCAAACTCTTCAGCATCAACATCATCACCCCCTTAGCCCCTTCATTCAAGTGAGATGAAATTTGGCATCCAAAGAAGTTGTGTACGTATTAGAGTCGGATGTTTTACTCTTTTTGATGAATTGGAGGGGGTGGTGGATTGTTATCCATTTCAGTAACGGTAAACCATTTCGCATGATGTCTTGGAATTTCTCATGTTGTTGAATGTGGAAAAGTGGAGATGGATTCTTTTCATAGAATTTCTCATGTCGTCATGGTTTTGGTTTCAAGTTCACAGAAATGTAATGTGTCGGGAACGTAATATGGAGACGGATTTTGTTAGAATGGACTATAACCAGGGGTAGTCTTGAGAGAGTTCAAATTGGTTATAAGTTTGTTACATTAAAATTGTTTTTGTCGGTGTTGATATTGTTGGTAGCGGGAAAAATTAGGTGTTTGAGTTTCAGGAATTGATGTTGGGATTTGCGAACCACTTTCTCCTTGACGATTTCTTCTTTGAGAATAACCTGGTTTTGGATTTGGCACGACTAGAATCCATTTGAGATTGAAGAGAAAAATGCTTGAATGGAATTTGAGAGAGTTTGAATATGTTAGAAAGTGTGTGAAAGGTTGATGTGATTTTTGAAAAGATCGAAGGTTATGTCTATAATGGTAAAATAAAATTATTATTTTTTGTTAAATACAGCCGTTGTTCAACGGGTAGTGGAGTGGGATGGGAACTTCACGATGCCACTCAATCCCCATCTTCCTGAAACTGCACCAAGTGAAGCCGAGGGACCACCTCCACCACTGAACCCGAACACAACTCCATACATCCTTAAAATTTTCTAATCCAACACTTTAAATATATTTTCATATTTTCATAATACTTATATGATCATAATTCTAGTTTTGATACGTTATCGTTAGATTACTCAAAAGGATGTTACAACGTTGTCTTATATTATATATTATTTACAATCAATGCAGTATCTTTGGTTGATAGTTTACCTACAAACCAAGTTAACTACAAACTAATTTTGTTTCTAATAAAAAAACTAAAAACTAATGTAACCGATTTATATATTTCCGCATGTCGTTTTCCGTTTGGTAGTATGACAAACTTTTGCTTCAAAATCAAGAGTATATTTTCGTTTTTTGTAATTATGAATCACAATTCACACAACTTACATGTGGCATGTAGGCCATGGTAATTTATTTTAACCCGAAAAAAGTAATGTCGGATTACTAAACCAGCTTTGTGGACCCTTGGGATAGTATTTATTTTTATATGCGGATTACAATTCTATTAATCAATTGCCAAAGGAGCCAATGAAATATTATAATTCAATAATTTATTACAAAGACGTAGTATAAACTAATCGATTGCAAAATATATGAATTGAATTTTGAGGAACCGACAAATATATGATAAAATGTAATTGTATCAAAAAAATTCGTAAATGAATCAAAGGTTCAAGGTGGTTCTCTACCATCTTTAAATGTGAATGTAAACTTCACAAAACAAGCTATTTTAGCCACAGAATGTCATTCTCAAAAACCCCAAATACATGATTTTGCTAACGTAAGTAGATTTTGTATATCATGCATTGAAGACGTTTGTGTAGGTTCCGTTTCAACTACTAATAAAAGATCAATAAAATAAAATAAAAACATAGTGTATCTCAAAAGAAATGTACACCTTTGAATATGAAACTCAACCTACGTTTCTTGTGTTCGAAATTGGCATTAGTATATTCATAATTTTAAGACTAAAAATTATACCGAAAATGAAATGAGAAATATAAGGTGAGTTGTTTCAGATTACAAGTAAGCACTAACAAGTCTTTTATAAATTAAATATTGAAGACAGACAGCAAATGATAAGCCAATGGAAAGAAGAAAAGGTGAAGGAGCATTAGCGTTACCATTAGTAGTTGATTGCCATGGCATGATTAGCATATAATAATCTGTCTTACTTTAAGCATCGTGTTATCTTTTTTATTAAATTATTGCACCATTCAAACGTAAAAGCATTATACTCCACTTAATTATGGTTATAGATCCTCGTAATCGATTTTAGTTCTCAAAAAGCTTCATTTGACCTTTTTTATCAGATCTATACAATTTAAATTCATCATGTTATAGTATGTAAAAATAATTCATCTATCGATATATAGAATGTAATTAAATGTAAGATTCAAACTTAAAGGCCGTAGGATGAATATGTAGGTTGAAAACGACGACTGGTGTTTGTTTATTCATTGTTTTTTCTACAAAGTAATTGGCCATGTATATTTGTTTAAACTTTAAACAACACAAAAACAAGAAAGCATGAATTAAAAAGAGTTGAAATTAATAGTAATAATAATAGAGGGGGCAGGGGCAGAAAGATGTAACCACAATTAAAAAAACGAGGGCCCCTGGTTAGAAAGAGACGCCCTCTTTTTTTAAACATAAATTAAAAAATATTTTATTTTTTTAAATGTGACCCGGAAAGAATAATAATTGCAGCCTTTGACGTTTCCATCTTCAACTCCCACACGCAAACACCTTTGACTCCCGCCCATCCTCTCTTTTCTATTACATATTTATTAATTATTAATTATTAATTATTAATTATATTATAATACCAAAAAGGTTTGCTAAATAAGTTTGAATTACAAAGTCGTTCCCGAACAAAATTCCAATGGCTTTGCAACGGTAGTTTTAGTTGCTCCGTGATCGTATCCAACTTGATGTCACTTTTGCGTTGAAATCTGATTTTGATTCTCTTCTCAAAATTTCATATTGACCTACAACGCTCCTTTCCGTTTCATTAGAATATCCTTGTCGCCAATACTTTAGAATTAGAGATAGTTACCCAATCTTCCATCTTAACAAGCGATCAAAACTTCTCCCATGGCAGACTTGTTCCATTGCTTGATTATATTTCTCCTTTACACCTCCATCTTGTATAACATTGTAATAAGTTAAATAGAATTTCATGCACGAGACTAAAACATCTATGATGTCCTAGTGCTAGTAGCATCATGCTAGAGGATGGGGTCTCTTTTGGTTAGGACGAGACCAAATCGCTACGCCAAGGAGAGGTTTTATCAGGATCTTAAATGGCAGGTCTATGGTTTTGGTATTTAGGGTGTATTTGATCTAATTGAATTGTTGTTGTAAAATACGACGGATTCGAATTGACTTTAGACAATATTAGCTCAATGCGGAATAGGATCAAAATTATCAAACGATAATAATCACAACGAAAAAAATACGAATGAAGTAAATAAAATAGAGACACGAGGATTTACGTGGAAAACCCAAATCGGGAAAAACCACGGGCGGAGGAAGCCGAGAACCAATTCACTATATTTTGTGGTGTTTACAAAATGTTTGGGAGAATACAAAAATACAAAGAGTTTATAACTCTTTTGTATTAATAAGAAGATGAATAAGAAGAGAAGATGTTTTTGGTGTGTTTTGTTTGAGATGGTTTCTAACCTATTTATACTAAAAACTTTGCATGCCACTTAAAGAAAAAAATGGCTCATTTAAAAAATTCTACATGCCATCTTTGAAGTTTGTTTTAGCAGCCATTTGAAAATAAGTGTTGCAGCCACATCTTTGAATATCATCTTTAGCAGCCATTTGAAAATAAGTGTTGCAGCCTTTGAATAAAATATTGTTGAATTTTGAAGACATATTCTTCAATCTCCACCTTGACTTCAAAATGGAACAAAACTTGTATACCAATTTGGTAAAACCAACAACTCTTCAAACTTCAAAACTCCATAATAAATTGCAATCACCATATAGAGAAAAATTGATCCTGAAAAATGAAATACTTCCTCCACCACGAGCCTAATCAGGCTCAACTGCGATCAGAAATACCCATTAAGTCCAAACATAGTTTGAACTTGGCTATTGGAAGACTTTTAGTGAACACATCAGCGGGATTATAATCTGTATCGATCTTTTCTATGACACAATCACCTTTTTCAATGATATCACGCACAAAATGATAACGAATATCAATGTGCTTTGTACGGTCATGAAACATCTGATCTTTACTCAAGAAGATAGCACTTTGATTATCACAGAATATTGTGGTAACCTTTATTCTATCATCGAGTTCTCTAAATAATCCCTTTAACCAAATATCTTCCTTAACTGCTTCTGTAATCGCCATATACTCTGCCTCTGTAGAAGACAGTGCAACTGTAGACTGTAACTGGGCTTTCCAACTAATAGCACAACCATTCAGTGTAAACGCATACCCTGTAATGGATCTTCGTTTATCCAAGTCTTTGCCAAAATCTGAATCAACATATCCAACCACCCCAGTGTTAGATTGTCCATAGCGTAGACACATAGAAGACGTACCGCGTAGATAACATAAGATCCACTGTACTGCTTTCCAGTGTTCTCTTCCCGGGTTCGCCATATATCTACTAACCATGCTAACTGCATAAGCCAAATCAGGGCGTGTGCAGATCATAGCATACATCAAAGATCCAACAGCACTAGAGTATGGTACGCGTGCCATGTACTCCATATCAGTCTCAGTAGTAGGACTTAAAGCGGATGATAACTTGAAATGAGCTGCAAAAGGTGTGTTGACAGGCTTTGCTTCATGCATATTAAAACGTCTTAGGACTTTCTCAATGTAACCTTTTTGAGAAAGATGCAAGATCCTAGACTTCCTGTCACGAACAATTTCCATACCTAAAATTTTCTTGGCAGCTCCTAAGTCCTTCATTTCAAAATCAGCTTTCAACTGGTCTTTCAACTTCTGAATCTCCTTCATATCTTTTGCTGCAATCAACATGTCATCCACGTACAAGAGTAAGTAGATCTTTGAGCCATCGTCACCTTTCTTGAAATAAACGCAGCTATCATAGGTGCACCTGCTGAATTTGTGACTGGTCATGAAAGAATCAAACCTCTTGTACCATTGTCTAGGAGACTGCTTGAGGCCATAAAGAGATTTCTTCAATTTACATACGTAGTCCTCCTTGCCAGGAACTACAAAACCTTCAGGTTGTTGCATGAAAATCTCTTCCTCAAGCTCACCATTTAGGAAAGCTGTAGTAACATCTAGTTGCTCCAACTCATAATCATTTGAAGCAACTAACCCCAACAATGCACGAATAGAAGTATGTTTGACTACTGGGGAATAGATGTCAGTATAGTCAACGCCTGCAATTTGACTGTAGCCTTTAGCTACCAACCGAGCTTTATATCTTGGTTTTGAAAGGTTTTCTGCAACTATGAACTAACATTCCTAAGTTCACATGCAACCTATATAGATCTAGGTTTTCTTCTAATTAAACATATAACATATCCTAGAAGGCCAGAAAAAGATAAACTAAAAGAAAGATCAAGAAAAACCAACCTTAAAGTGAATATTGGAAGCAAAGCAACAGAAATCTCTTGCCTCAAATGCAGTCACACCCTTAGCTGAGCTCTTGGCCGAAAATTCCTTGGGGAAGAGAGTTAAAATTCGTGGTCTAGGGTTTAGGGAGAGCCTCCCTATTTATAGCCTCCATGTGGTGATCAGATAATCGTTACAGATAAGCCTTTTTGAATTCGAATTAAGATAAACTATTATTTTAATCATTCAAACACCATTTATCTGTAGTATATATATATATATATCTCGAAAATATATATATCTATATATATAATTTCGTTCACCACATGGTTACTCACACTGCCACTTACTCAACTATCGAATAATTACAGTTTTAGTCCCTGCACCTTTAATTAATCAATTTAACTGCCAAATTAATTCCAATTAATTCCAGAAAAATTTCTAATTAATTATTATAGTTTCTAATTAATATATTATCACTTAAATATATTAATAAACTATTTATTTAATTTCTATTGATTTATTAATCACATAATAAATCAATCTTTCTCTCTACCGGACTTTCTGCCAATCCTCCAACTATGAGGGCAACCCAAATGGACTATGCTACTATTAAATAGATAAATACTAATTATTAGTCATGGCTTAGACACCTAATCCAACAGTCTCCCACTTGGATAAGTCTATGACTAAAATTACCAATTTACCCTCTAATTAATTTAGCAACTGTAGCTTCCTAGAAACCGCTGCCGAACTCTGACCTAGTCAGTTCTGTCCAAAGATAAGTGATCAGATGATCCTTCGTCCAACAAGATATTTTCAGACACGAGACATGGATTGAGATCAATCTCTGTCCGATACTCTGTTCCCCGATTTCCGATTCTGCTCATGACTTTAGAACTTCTAATTGAACACATCAATTTAGTCCAGGCTGGCCAGCACTTTAGTCAACTTCAAAATCATCGAGAGGCCTACAGATATCTGTTTCCCATCAGGGTCAAGGAACGAATAAGCTTTGACTCATATGCTTATATCTTTTACCAGTCAAATCATTCACAACAACATGTTTTATAACATCGAGTTACCGATGCGTTATCGTATTATCAATGAACAACTGCCTTGTAAATTATAACTCATATCTCTCCACTTCAAGATCATAAGATATTACCGTCTCAACATTGCTTGTGATATAATCCATGAAGTAATCTATTGAGCGTGGGTTTATCCAATACTCAAATCTCTATTTCTAAGTACTCATGAATGTTGTAGCAATCCTATTGCTATGTCTAACTCCTTAGACAGTCTACAAACCAATTCATGACAGTCTTGATTCAATACTTACTTCCAAAGTATGAGCGACTGTGGACCTATCTGAATAATTAAATTATTCGGGAAGTAAAACATGCAAAAGTGAAACATAAAGATCTGACTGGCAGCTACTCCTGCTTATTACCAAGTCTCCACAAGGTAATCACCAAGTCTGGTCTTGTCATAAACTATTATCGGTTTCAAAAATTTCTTTTAAACTTTCAATTCTAATTTTACATCTATGTCTTTATGAACCTTACACTCTTTCTATGTATCCAAAGTATCTTATACTTGTACACTCTATTGCAGATGATCCAATCGGATGCTCATCCGATAACATCTCAATATGTTATCCTATCAATTTCTCTCCTAACTCCATTCTGGTAAAGTGTATTGTGACTTCCTATGGTTCTGGGGTCTTTAGTCTACTTGACTGCACCCTAAGACTATTTTGAGGTGTTATGATGTGCTGGTGACCCACACGCGCTCCATCAGAATACCAACGAGATTCTTTAACCATGAAGTCCATTAACATCATGTCCTGATGTTAATAATTACCACTTTGAAAATCTTTCAAATTAATACTGTCACTTTTACCTTAATCATTTCCTAATGAATTCTCACTTTAGTTCAACCAATCCATCCAGTATTCCCAGCCAGGCAATGTCCTGAATCCAACTTACTATGCCCTAAGCATTAAGTTATCAGGACATGTTCATGACTTTATGATCGATCCAAAACTTGTGGAACCCGATCTAATCCTATTCCAAACCCTTTCGGAATCCAAGGATTATTTATAATCCTTTGTGTCATGATTTTCGAAAAACTATTTTCCTTTCGGAGACTTTTCTCGTGCATCGTGAATCTTATCAAGATCATGCTTACAATGGCTAGGTCTATGCTGGTGATTTCATCTTTACAATAGATGACTGTGAATTACATGAGTATGTTGCACCTTCTTTATTTCTTTCATGCCAAGTCATCACACTTTGCAAGAAAAACTTTTCCTAAGTCTATGCATCTTGAATCTCATCAAGATCATCTTGGCAGAATCTGGATCTATCTCATAGACGTTTACAACCACCTGAGTATGCCGTATTTCTATTAAGGCTTTCATAGCGATCCGTCTCTTAACACCAAGTCATTACACTTTGTAATGAAAAGAGACGTTTCCTAGAACCTTTATTTATCCCACATGTGGGGATAGTGGATAACGGCGACTCCCACTGGCTTTGACACGGTTATAGGCTATTCACAAAATCCTGAACTTATGGCACATTTTGAGAATCCAAACCTTTCTGACATTTTAATGGAAATCTTTCAGCCCTTTCTCAAAATCCAATCCTATGGCATATTTTGAGAATCTGAATATCCTTTCTTGCGAGATGCCCGTGGGACGAAACCCGGGACTATTCACCTTTGTATCGGGACTATCTTTGTGAGTCTCTATTAGTGTGCCGGTGATCCACACGCGCTCCACTAACGATTCACAATGTACCGTACAGTATTCTTTCAGATTCCATCCTCTATTGAGATTACTTCTCCCGGAATCAATTACTTGACTCTGAGTATCGTCTCACTTAACCAGATGTTCTGAAGGTATGTATTTGTCCATGTTGCTTTCTTTTGATGATTCAGTTACTCCCACTGGTTTTTAGACCAGGTGTAAAAACAATCAAAATTTTCACATAGACTGTGTCTCGCCCTGAGGTTCTCTTGTTTGGTAGCAACCGGGCTCACCAATGCTTCCCAATAGTCGGATTGTGAATCCT
Source organism: Cichorium intybus (assembly GCA_023525715.1). Taxonomy (NCBI): domain Eukaryota; kingdom Viridiplantae; phylum Streptophyta; class Magnoliopsida; order Asterales; family Asteraceae; genus Cichorium; species Cichorium intybus. The sequence continues at coordinate 292,005 of CM042011.1, read as the reverse complement.
TACTAACTATAGTGTTTTATCACCAATCGGTGTGTCACTCCAATCATAGCTACTTATGATGGTGATCAATACTACTGGTCAAGAGAAGATTATGTCAGTTGTAGAACAGAAATCTGATTTCTGCTCCAAGCCTAGTGATGACTAAAGTTTCTTCCACTTGGCTAATCCTGAACTCATTCAGGACTGTCCCAACTCCCACTGTTTCCTTAAAACATGAGTTCTTTCTAAAAGAGCTATTCTTTTAGAGTTGCAGCGGGATAGCCAACGAAACGACATTGCTGATCAGGTTCAGGCTAGTCATGAGGTTCAAACGAACACTATAGGACCCTGGAGTTTCAATGTACAAGTAGGATAATCCCTGCTTTACATATCAGACAGTGTCTGCAAGACCTACTTAGTCTAGGATGTGGTCGGAATATGGTTTATATAGACTGACTGGTATAGAGTTCAACTTATTTAAAACTAATTTGCAATGTATCTCATACATCGAGGATCGAACTGTTTCGACCAATGCTCCATTATCTTCCTCAAGACACATTATAACCATTAATGCTCTTGGAAGAGAATGAACTGTGAAACCTTTTTCTCAGTTTATGTTATCGCTCAGGTTCTGTGAAACTTGTACTTCCTTTGAAGTCCTTGGACTTTTCAAGGTTTCAATTCAATTGCTTATCCCGATAAGCAATGTCATATTCATCATATCGAATGATGAATATTGTGAAGTACAAACAATTGTGTTCTATGTCTTTTACATATCTATGTAGACTAATGACTTTGTTAACTTTGTTCAAGACTTGCAATCTTCAGTTGACTCTAAGTCAACTGATTCCAAAATCCTATCCTCTAGATCTTTGGGTGATTCATTTCTTGCCACATATGCTTTGTCAATAACTCAATCATCATCTGACTCTGAGTCAGATGATTCCAAAGTCCTGTCCAACTGGACCTTTGGTTGATTCATTTCTTGACACATTAAGAAGTCAATTCATCAAGTGACTCTAAGTCAAAAGATTCCAAGGTCCTGTCCAACTGGACCTTTGGTTGAATTGATTCTTATAACATTTGTATTAACAATCATAATGACACAATTATTGATTTCAAAACATTTCGGATCATCATTCAAGTTATTACTAAACATATATTCAACACATTCATATAACATTTCAAGGACAATTTTAGACAACAGGTGTTAAAAGAAAATATGACAATTTTATTAAAACAAAATCCTTGAACAATGTAATAGACAATGTCAAAAAATGCATCTAAAGACTAATAACAATATTTCAATATCTATCTAAAACTTCAAAACTGCACGAGCTGGGGATCCAATCCAAATGTGCTCCTATGCGACAGAGTCCCGTGCCTTCTTGATTCCCTGCATACAAACCAAAATGTGACTATCACATTATGTATCAAGAAATCTTGGAACAGGAATTTTGAGGTTTTTAGATATACCTGAGTTTTCAAAAGAGTTGGAGCGTCTTCCAATCTTTCCGTGACTGTATCCGAATTAGCGGATTCCCAGTTTGAGACATGTCCAGTCGATCTTGACCGTTTCTTGTTACGTCTCTTCACTGGACTTAATCCAGAAGTAGTTGAGCCATTAGAGCTATGCCTGTCCAAGAGTGACTCGTATAAAGTCAACAGTGGACGCATTTCCATGAGGATCTTTTTCTGGTCTTCCTTTCTATACGTCTGAATGAACAGATCGTACTCATTTGTCAGCGAAGTGAGCAGGATGTTAACACTCTCCTCCTGACTCATGGGATGACCAAGTTTATGTAACTCGCCTATGTACCCTTCAATCTGAAGAACATGCGAATTGATGCTACTTCCTCCCTTTAGCTTGCACTCTGCAAGTCTTCTGAGGATTCTAGCTCGTTCCTCTTCAACTGGTTTTTGGAACCTTTCCTCCACCAGTTGCATCAACTCATATGGCCCCAAGGATTCAAAATCCTTGCGGAACTCGGGGTCAATAGTTGATAGCATGAGGTCACGAATCTCCTCGGATTCATCATAAGAACCTTTTATGATGACCTGTTCCGGTGGAACTGGGATCGGATACTTGGTGAGATGTAGCTTTCCAGCAATGCCGAGACCCAGTCTCCAATTGCGAAGCCATTCTTTACAGTTGAGGCCAGTCAGCCTTTCCATATTAAGCAGGTGCATTCTGATGCTTTCAGAAATGGGTGAAGGAGGAGAAGGAGGAGAATAGACACTTGACATCTATAAAAGAAATAGAATTTATTAGTTTAACTGTTCCTTTTAAATAATTACCCAATATATTATTTATTAAGGCTAGGATCCAAAATACCCCAACTATGGTGTGAAGAGGGATGCCGTAATCACAACATAATGGTCATTAAGGTAGATAAACACTTATCAATTTCATCTTATGAAATTCCTAGTTCTGATGAGATTCATTAAACTTTTAAATGGCATGTTTAATCTCGGATGTGCTCCACTGTTTGTGACTGGGATGCCGAGGATCACAAACTGGATGTGAATAACCATGCAAATTAGCTTGGTACTCTCGGGTTAATTATCATCTCTAATTGATGTGCCGGTAAACCACACACGCTCCATCAACAATGATAATACCCGGGAAACCCATCGCAACTCTTTATGAACCCCTATTGGCATGCCGGTAAACCACACACGCTCCACCAATGTTTCATAAAGTCCAATGTGCAATTTCATGGATTAGCATCAATTCACATTTTTCCTAAAGTAACTAGATTGGGATTTTATTAAGTGTTCTAGTACTTTGAATCATTATACTTTTAGTGATTATTAGGTGGTCCTATCAAACCTGTTCGGCTAACGACCCTCCACTGATCAGGCGAGCGGTGGGCGAGAGTGTTCACCCATTCGACCGCCATTTTATAGGCAGTCTCCTTATACCCACTTTATAGACCAGCTTCGTGAATGAGGCCTACTAATGATTTGACTAACCATTTTAATCTTATACATATAATAATAACTCCCTAATTATAATATATATAAGATGTAATTTTTTAAACCATTTAAAAAATTGTTTCTGGTTTATCTTTTAATTTATTGCCAATTTAAACTATTAAATTTCAAATTAAATTAAACCTTAAAATCGATTTTAATTATCTTTTAATTAACCAATTAATTAAATTAATTAAATTTGATATTTTAAACATTTTAAAATATTTTAGGATTTATCTATTTAATTTTCACCAATTTAAAGCAATTAAATTTTAAATTAAATTAAATCCTTGAATTATCCTTTAATTACCAATTAATTAAATTAATTCAAAAGTAGATAGGTTTATCAAATTAATCAAATTAATTAAAACCTATCCTTATCCCCTAATTTTCGATTTTTTTAGGATAAAGGTTTTAAGGTTTATCTTTTAAACAATTTAAAGTTACCAAAAATAGAATACCTTCTAAACCCTAATCATAAAATCGCCAAAATAGAGGGGAGGGGCTAGGGTTTTCAAAACCCTAACCCTAATTGTCGATTTGCCCAAAATTAGGGTTTAGAGACTATAAACCCTAATCACAAGGAAAGCAGTTATAGCAATTTAACAAGAAAAACAACCAAATGCTCTGATACCACTGAAAGGTTTTCTGCAACTATGAACTAACATTCCTAAGTTCACATGCAACCTATATAGATCTAGGTTTTCTTCTAATTAAACATATAACATATCCTAGAAGGCCAGAAAAAGATAAACTAAAAGAAAGATCAAGAAAAACCAACCTTAAAGTGAATATTGGAAGCAAAGCAACAGAAATCTCTTGCCTCAAATGCAGTCACACCCTTAGCTGAGCTCTTGGCCGAAAATTCCTTGGGGAAGAGAGTTAAAATTCGTGGTCTAGGGTTTAGGGAGAGCCTCCCTATTTATAGCCTCCATGTGGTGATCAGATAATCGTTACAGATAAGCCTTTTTGAATTCGAATTAAGATAAACTATTATTTTAATCATTCAAACACCATTTATCTGTAGTATATATATATATATCTCGAAAATATATATATCTATATATATAATTTCGTTCACCACATGGTTACTCACACTGCCACTTACTCAACTATCGAATAATTACAGTTTTAGTCCCTGCACCTTTAATTAATCAATTTAACTGCCAAATTAATTCCAATTAATTCCAGAAAAATTTCTAATTAATTATTATAGTTTCTAATTAATATATTATCACTTAAATATATTAATAAACTATTTATTTAATTTCTATTGATTTATTAATCACATAATAAATCAATCTTTCTCTCTACCGGACTTTCTGCCAATCCTCCAACTATGAGGGCAACCCAAATGGACTATGCTACTATTAAATAGATAAATACTAATTATTAGTCATGGCTTAGACACCTAATCCAACAGGTTTCTCATTCGGGTTAACAGGTTCTTTGAGTTTGTAGACCCACTTGCATTTAACTGGCTTTTTCCCTTTTGGAATAGGAACTAAATCCCAAGTACCATTTCTTTGCAAGGATTCCATCTCATTATGCATAGCAATCATCCAATCACTTGAGTCTTTAGATTTGATAGCCTCATCATAATTTAGAGGCTCCGTTTCTGACTCAATATCATTAGCAACAATAAAAGCATAAGCAACAAGTTCAGCTTCAGCATACCTCTTTGGAGGAACAATTTGTCTTCTCGGCCTATCTCTTGCAATGCTTCGAGTAGTAGCTTGTGGTTGTGAACTTGTTGTTTCTTCAACAACGACATGCTCATTTGGCGAGGAAGACTCTGGTTGCTCAACTGGACTCAGAATGTTGACAGGTGAAGTAGGAAACTCCACCTCCATTTGAGCTTTCTCTTCATTTGCTTTTGATGATGCGACTGTATCTTCTGTAGAGTCGGAGGTTTGATGAATCATAACAGACTCATCAAAAGTAACATCTCTTGAGATGATGATTTTATTTAGATCATTGCTCCATAACTTGTAACCTTTAACTCCTGGATTATATCCAAGAAAGACACATTTAAGTGCTCTCGGTTCTAACTTCCCATTGTCAACTCGTGCATAAGCTGGACATCCGAAAGGTTTCAGATGTGTATAATCGGCAGGTTTCCCGGACCATAACTCATACGGAGTTTTCTTTTCGATTGCTCGTGACGGTGATCGGTTGATAACATAGCAAGCAGTAGAAGCAGCCTCCGCCCAAAAGGACTTTGGCAATTTGGAATTAGAAAGCATACACCGGACCTTCTCCATAATGGTGCGATTCATCCTTTCGGCTACACCATTTTGTTGAGGCGTATGGACTACCGTGCGATGTCGAGTAATGCCTTCCTTTCGGCAATAGGCATTAAACTCTTCTGAGCAAAACTCTAGTCCATTATCCGTACGAAGATACTTTACCACCAATCCTGATTGCTTTTCAACCTGAACTTTCCAGTCTCTGAAGGTAGAGAAAACATCTCCTTTATGTTTTAAGAAGAAACACCACACCTTCCTGGAGAAATCGTCAATGATAGTGAGCATATAGTTAGCTCCACCTTTAGAAGCAACTCGAGCTGGTCCCCATAAATCCGAGTGGACATAGTCGAGTGGTCCTTTCGTTGTATGGATACCACTTGCAAACCTCACTCGTTTTGCCTTGCCATATACACAGTCTTCACAGAAATCCAAATCAACAATCTTTTGTTGACCAAGTAAACCTCTTCGACTCAATTCTGACATGCCTTGAAAACTCATATGGCCGAGTCGAAGGTGCCAAAGACGGGACTGATCTGGATCAGAAAGAGACTTTGAAACAACAGCAGCATCACTCGAAATTGTTTGCCCGTCAAGAAAGTAGAGGTCGGAGGTTTTTCGATTGGCTCTCAGTTTGTCGGAACCATCTTTGAACACCCTGAGAACTCCACCTTTACCGGCAAACTCGTATCCCTTTTTATCAAAGGAACTTAGAGATAACAAGTTTCTTCTGAGATCAGGGACATATCTAATATCCCCAATGGTTCGGATAACGCCATCAAACATACGGATTCTGACTGAACCATGTCCAAGAACTGGACATGTAGTATTGTTACCCATCAACACATAGCCCTGGTTAACCTTTTCAAATGTGTAAAACCAACTTTTGTTGTGACACATATGAAAAGTACAACCAGAGTCGAGTATCCAATCACCAGTGGAATCCAGTTTATCTGAATAAACTGTCAAGAGTTCTCCAATACATTCGACCTCTGCTACATCGGCTTCACCCGAAGTGCTAGCTTGTTTACCATTTGCTGCCGCCTTCTCTTTTTCTTTATTCTTCAACTTGAAACATTCTTCAAGCACATGTCCCTTCTTGTGACAATAGTTGCAAAACTTTCGTTTGCCTTTAGATTTGGATCTGGTTCTGTTGGAAGATTGAGAAGTTCTACTTCTCTCTGTTGTTCTTCCTCTAGCATTCAAACCTTCGGCTTTAGCATCATCTGAACCACCACCGGTAATATATTTCATCTTCTCTTTAGAATCCAAAGCTGTAAAGACTTCATCTAAAACAAGAGTGTCACGACTGTAGATGATTGTATCACGAAAATGGCTATAGGATTCGGGCAACGATGACAACAAAAATAAAGCCAAGTCTTCATCTTCATATTGAACATCCATATTCTCCAAGTTATTTATTAACTCTTTGAATGTGGATAAATGTTCAGCTAATGAGCCTCCTTCAATCATCTTGAGATTGAACAACCGTTGCTTTAGATGCAACTTGTTTGGTAAGCTCTTTGTCATCAATAACTGCTCCAACTTCAGCCACAAAGCAGTCGCCGACGTTTCTTTTAGAACATCTTGTAAGACATCGTTTGACAAGTGCAAACGAATTTGAGATAAAGCCTTCAGATCCTTCATCTCCTTTTCTTCTTCGGTCCATGTATTGGGCATCCTTTCGAAGCCCAAGAGCGCCTTGTGTAAATCCATCTGAATGAGAATATCTCTCATCTTTACTTGCCACAGCGGAAATCGGGTATTCCGATCCAGCAGCGGAATATCGTATTTCACCGAAGACATGATTTATTACTTGATAAAATGATCCCAACAAGCTAATATCAAAACCTATATGCTCTGATACCAATTGTTGTAAAATACGACGGATCCGAATTGACTTTAGACAATATTAGCTCAATGCGGAATAGGATCAAAATTATCAAACGATAATAATCACAACGAAAAAAATACGAATGAAGTAAATAAAATAGAGACACGAGGATTTACGTGGAAAACCCAAATCGGGAAAAACCACGGGCGGAGGAAGCCGAGAACCAATTCACTATATTTTGTGGTGTTTACAAAATGTTTGGGAGAATACAAAAATACAAAGAGTTTATAACTCTTTTGTATTAATAAGAAGATGAATAAGAAGAGAAGATGTTTTTGGTGTGTTTTGTTTGAGATGGTTTCTAACCTATTTATACTAAAAACTTTGCATGCCACTTAAAGAAAAAAATGGCTCATTTAAAAAATTCTACATGCCATCTTTTAAGTTTGTTTTAGCAGCCATTTGAAAATAAGTGTTGCAGCCACATCTTTGAATATCATCTTTAGCAGCCATTTGAAAATAAGTGTTGCAGCCTTTGAATAAAATATTGTTGAATTTTGAAGACATATTCTTCAATTGTTTTAGGTACCATAACATGCATATGTACAAACTGAGTAATATATATGGTAAGCTAATTTTGTGCCCATTGTTAACTAGCATTTTACCCGTTCGGGAGTCAGGTAACACCGACCGGATATAAATCAACATAACATCATTTACTTTGTATATTTTAATGTTAGCGGAAACATAGTACATTTACCAATAGTCTTCACAAAAATGTAAAAGTTAATACATATTAGCCCATTATCAACGGGTGAATTGAGCATTTTCAAATATCTTATCGAGACGAACATTTTATATTTTCCAATTATAGCATTATACTTCCATTTTGTTTCCTATAATGAGAGTATATTTAGAAAAGTCAAAGAAATTTTCGTAATAAAATAGGTTTGCATGTGCTTTACAATAATATATATTATAAACTTAAAGATCACAATTGCAGACATGGAAAATTTTGGATTAAATCTTGAAAATACAACCAACAAACACAAATTAGGTAAAAATAATGTTTCAAAAAAATTTAAAAACAAACTAATGAAATTCAAAAGTAAGTGAAACAATTTAAACATAGAAAAAAAAATTTATCTATCCGTCAAGTTGGTTGGTTCAAAATCAAACTGAACATAAAAAGTTGATATGATCACTGAGTGCATACAACAGACAAAGCATCAAACGACAAATTCTCCACATCAAAATCACTATGAAAAGTAAACTGCACCCACAAACCCTCAACCGTCAAAACCCAAGCATCTCATTGACCATCGAAGTACTGACAAGCAAATGCCAGCTTCCCCTGTTGTTTCTTTAGTTTCCTTAAAGTATAAAACACATCAACAGATGGTGGCCGGGTGAATCAATAATTATCCAATCATCCGAATATGCATCAATCTTCATAATATTACCTGTAACGACCCAAAAATCTCGAATTCATATTCGAGAAAATACGTAAAGAAAAGACCAAAAATATTTTGAAAGTTTTAAAATAAATTACTTAGAAATGTGGTAAAATACCAAAAGTTTGGAAAAAGATAATGAAAAAAGGGCAAAATGGTCATTTGACATTCAAATGACTTTTAAGTAAGGAAAATATGATTTTTGGAGCTAATATGTAATGAAATAAAATTTTGACACCAAATAATGGTGACAAGTATTTGAAAGTTAATTCTAGTAAAAGAGGGTAATTTGGTCATTTACCATAAAGGGGTAATTTGGTTATTTGCCCATGTATAAGATTTATTATGAAAGTATATTTTGGTTTTTGGACCAAAAATGTAAGAAACTAAGTTATATGTAATGAAATTTGATCTTTGGTGGCCAAAGTGCAAGAAATGAAAGTTCAAGGACTAAAACTGTAAATATGGAAAATATAAAAATGAGAAAATATCTCATTAATGATCATAAAATCTGGAGAATTCTAGAGAGAACGAGAGAGGGCACGGGAAGGAGAAGAAGCTTTGATCAACTTGTAAGAAATTGAAGGTAGAATTGAGGGTTTCCAAGCAAACAAGGTAAGAACTTCATGTTCTATGCTTATTTAATCCAAGAATTGAACAGGAATCGTGCACTTGATTTCTGATTTTTCTAGAGGTCATGGTTCCAGTGAAATCATCTAAACCATCTTGCTCAAAATCATCAAGTAAACATGTTCTAACCCTTGAACATGTTGAAAATCAAGAAATTATGATTTTGGTCAAAGAGCAATAAGTCACGGGTTTAGATGAACAAGTGATTTTGATGAATCTAATGTGTTAGAAAAGGTGAAAGAAACATGTAATAGTCATTAATTCAAAGGAATTGAAGATTTGATGCCAAGAAATAATGAAATGGGTTTTTAGCTCAAGAACCCTAGAAATGGGTTAATGAGTTGAAACTGATTTCAAATGGCTCTAATGGTTTAGTTAAGTTAAAAATGTTGTAAAAGAAACAAGAAATCAATTCATAAGCTTGAAAATTCAATAAATGAGTTTTTGGTGAAAAATTGTGTTTTTGGAAGAATTTTCAAGATTTTTAAAGAAGGTTTAATGATTTTGAAGTTTAAAACTAAGTGTAAGTTGGTATTTAGGGCCTAGATATGACCCTAAACCAATTAAGTCAAGTAATAAGAACAAATCTTAAAATCATCAAAGTATGTTGCTATTGTTGAAAAATTTGAATTTTGTTCAAAAGCCTTAGAATTCAATTTTTCATGATCAAATTAATTCCAAGGGGTTTTAATAAGTTCTATATTTGGTAATTGTTAAAATAAAGCAGTAGAAGTGATTATTTTCGAACAAATTCGGTTTTTGAATCAAAAATGCAAAAACGGGAATGTTTGGAAAAATAATCAAAATCTATGATTTTTATGGTTAAAAACATGAAGTAAATGAATGGTTTTGGTCTTGGAACAAACCCTAGGGATTAAGTCGTGTATTAAGGGCTTAATAAGGGAAAATGGAAATTTGTAGCATAAAAATCGGGAGATTCTGGACTGCTGCTCAGTAGGCGCGGTGCGCCCCTCACCTGGGCGCGGTGCGCCTATGCGGCAGAGTGAAAATGCAGTTTTTCTTCAAGTCTCCTGCCAAGTGATTTTAGTTTTTGAGATTTTCTTCAATACTTGTCCGTTTGACCTCAAATTTTAAACATAGGTCTAATATGTTATGAAACTTCATGAAAAATTGTCGGAATCGAAATACGACCCCTCGAGGGTACTGTAGCAAAATACGTATAAAATACAAATTAACTAAAGTTGGTCATTTTAAAGTTATATACTTATTATGACCCAAGATAGTGTTATAAGGACTCTAATGAGTTATAGAATCAGTTTGCATGGATGTTAATGTATAACATGTTAATTATAGGTTCATGCCAAGTGATTATTTAATCACAAAAGAGTATGAATACAAGGAACGTGTAGTCAGTCTCCTAACAATACACGAGGTGAGTACATGCAGTATTTTTATCCATTCTGGGGTACATGGCAAGTAAGTGTTTTCAAGATTTCTTATAAAATTTCTATATGTGAAATTATATGCAAGAGTATTAGTTCTAACTTGTTTGTGAAAGTATAATGCTATATTTGAAGTTATGTTTTGGTCTATGAACCAATTATGTGAAAGTATGTTTTGGTCTATGAACCAAATATGTGAAAGTATATGTTTAATACAAATTATACATGTTTGAAGTATGAATAGGCATATAGCCATAAAATGTTTAAGAAGTATGTTTTGGTTACAGATTTTATATGTTTTCAAGTATGAAAGGGCAGATAGCCACAAAATGTTGGAAAGTATGATTTGGCATTAAGCCTAAAATGTTATAAGACATGTTTTGAACATAGGATTTATGTGAATTTAAAGTTATGTATTTGGCATTTTAGTCATAAAGACATAAAATGATGTAGTTTGGCATCTAGCCACAAGTTATATGCTTATGAGAAATGTTCAAGCAAGCAGCAAGTTTTTGTATGACTGGTAATTGTAGCAAGCAGCGTTAGTAAGGGAACTATGTTCCAACCTACCCGGGTTAGGTAAGGGGTCTACCGGGGAAAATCCCCATCGCGAAGTAGATTGCCTCAGCACTTCTATGGTGAGGATTGATCCGTTCTTTCTAGCCATAGAGACTTGGGGTATCACTTATAGTGATTAAAGCCCTAAGTATAAAAATCCAGCAAGCTTATAAAACCAGTCAAAGAAAGTAAGAAAGATGTTATTTTTGTAAAGTATGTCATAAAATGATTTTTAAGAAGTAAAGAATAATGGTATGTTGTTATTAGAAAGTTTTGAAAGAGGATATTTTTGCAAAGCATGATATCTAATGATTTTGAAAAGTAATGAGCTATGGTATGATATTATTATAAAACTTTGAAAGATGTTTTGTTTTATAAAAGTTGAAAAAGAAGTTAAAGGTTTGAGTCTAAAACTCATGTAACTCACGAGACATTATTGTCTTACGTATTTTATGTTTTGCCATGTATTCCAGGTTAAAAGCTAATGTATATTTGGATGAAGTTTAGCTGGAGTGGAGCTCGAGTTAGCTCTTATCTTGGACTCAAGGTTTAATCCTTTATTGCTTACTATGGTTAGTTTTGATATGGATTTGTACACCCACCGTTTTAATCATTTTAACTATCGGTTTTTGATAAACCGTATTTTTGTAATCATGAAATTTTATGAAAAAACATAGTATTTGCAAACAGTAGAAACGGGGTGTCACATTACCACTCTCTAAGAGCATGTAAACAGAACCTCTAACAACAGTTGCTTCATCATTAGTGCGAGAATAAAATAAGGGGATCCTAATGCGATCAATTTGACGTCATACCCATGATTGTGAGTCAAATATATCAAAATTATGTGTTGCGTACTTAATACAGGCCTTCTTGATTTCGCTAAAAAATAAATACGTCGGTGTACAATAAATACGGTTCCATAAAGTAATAAGAAAATGTTAACTTAAATCAATTAAGAAAGTAACAATACATATAATCAAACCATGTAAATTGTCACTTGCCATAAAGGATTTGCACCAATAAAAACAATAGCAGCAGTGAGAATAAAGTACCGAGTTTTTTGATTGGGTATTGCTTTGTACAGTTTCGTAGATGGTTTACAAACATAGTAGTAAATATTTCCATATTAATCTTGTCGATGAGGGCATTCGAGAACAATGATTCCTTGTTCGTAAGCAGCTACAATTATAGACGTTGATTGTAAAAGAAGAGTCAACGCCAATTAACTTTGAGTACATTGACGATTTGAAAACAGCCAATGCATAAAGGAAAATATATGTCTCACATTTATATGTGCCTCAATTTTTAACTTGTTGGACTTCTCAATAAGGTCCTTCAAATGTCTTTAAAGAACATCGTGACATGATCTTTACTTGCACAATGAACCGCATCAAATGTCTTTAAAGAACATCATGACATGATCTCTATCAACATACTCACATTCATATGTGCCTCAATTTTTAACTTGTTGGACTTATCAACAAGGTCCTTCATCCTGTCTAGAAAAAACATGCATAACCAAGTAACTTCACATACATCATTTAAGGGAAGTGAGGGCGTTACTCAAGGGAACTGATAATCTAAGAACGTGTGACTAAGGGATATCCCATAACTTCCCAGGTAACCTTCAAGATGCAATGACATTTCCCAACGAAATTCCCTGCAACTTCAAATCGTGAGTACACACATGTAATAACACAAACTGTAATCGTGGTGTAACTGCAAATATGTTGTTGAACCCGCCAAATTACTCACAAAACTGCACCGTTGTCAATAAAAAATAAAGGTTAATTAACATGTTGTAATACCAAAAAAATACAATCGTACATTAAATATTTACTCCACTTAATCCAATGACGGCCTAAATCGAACCAAAACCAATGTACATATAATTGATTAGTTAACTAAATGAAACTACTTGAAAATAAAATGATTAGTTAACTAAATGAAACTACTTGAAAATAAAATTTTACAACGTGCATATTAGGTGATCATCCTGCTATTATTTCATATAGATTGAAAGTACAATGTTATTGGTTACATTTAGGCCCTTATATAGTTAAAGGCTAACAAAGTCTTTATACTTAATTTAACTTGACTAATTAACACAGTGGGGGAAAACAGTATCTTAAGTAATTAAACAACAATCTAAATCGCGAAGGAAACATTTATTGGATACAAAACTGAAATTAAACTCAGTGATCGATTAAGTAATCAAAACTAATTATACATGGCCAAATAAAACGCCACAATTTAAGTGTTATTCACCTACCCTATTGTATTACTCAAAGTAGGGAGCCACTTACGAAAGTGTTATTCACAATTTAAGTGTTATTCACCTACCCTATTGTATTACTCAAAGTAGGGAGCCATTACGAAATAAAAGGTAACCAAAGTTACAATATAAAACATTGCACACCAATAACAAATGCAATAATAATTACTATATACCATTATCATGTAAAACAAAAAACAAAACCAAAATTCCACCAAAACAAAAGCAAACCACCAAAGGCAATCTAACTTGACAAAATCATATATATACCAATAGACACATGATATTGTGTAAAAATTACAAAAAAGATGTAATCACATTGTCTATATAGCAAACAACCATCAACACTTAATTATACACCTTCTATATCATTTACTTCATCAGTAGACTTGTCAAACTCATCAACTTCATCATTAGGACAACCAACCTATTACACCAAAACAATCTAAAAACCATAAGATGCGAGTCAAACAAGTTGTAATAGAAGAGAAAAAAGTAGATATCGTTTTTGTTGTTGTTTTGGGCGAGATTAAATCAATACATGGCCCCAACATAGAATCTACCGTGTTATCCCATTCATAATAAGTGATCCTATTGAGCTATTCTTCATCACAATCCACGTCACAAGAATCAGATAAAACATTCGCAAGAGTAGAACTTGGCCTAGATGAAGGTTTAATATTAGGTTGGATTGTTTTGTTTTCCAAATTAAAAGTGTCACTGTAGTATTTAGTTACAGTGAAATGACATATATAATTTGGTGTCAAATTATATTTATCTATTTTAATTGAAAACACAACCCTTTGACCACACAAACTTTCAAGAAGAAAATTGTGGATCTAATCAGCATCGTCATCACCCTATCAACAATAAACAATATTCTTTTGTCATACAAATACAACGATACCAGCCCCCACATAGACACAAACATATGTATGTGTGTGTGTATGTATACGTGTGTGTGTGTGTGTGTGTGTGTGTGTGTATATATACATATATATATATATATATATATATATATATATATATATATATATATATATATATACATATATATATATATATATATATATATATATATATATATATATATATATATATATATATATATATATATATATATATATATATATCAAGGTTGTAAAAATCCGTTGACGGTAGCTTGGCGGTCGAGTAGGGTTAAGGGATTAATCAGATTAATTGTGGATTAGTCGGGGATTAATCGGAGACCCTAAATTATAAATGAATTAATTTAAAAATATATAAATTTAAAAATAAGCAAAGTTTTTATTCCGAGATACACATCAAAGATTATACATTTGTTATTTTTATTCTTTAATATTGTTTTTTTTTTCCAGTTTTCTTGAGTTATTGGAGAGTGTTTGTGTCGTCATTTAAAAATAAAAAAATAAATAATAAATTAAAAAAATGAAAAAATGACCGCTAAGACCGATTAATCGGCCGCCAATGCCGATATTTGACCGATTTTTGCAGCAAACCGTCAAGCTGACCGACTAGGCCTAATCGTAATCGGTTAAAGACCGCCAAGCGACAAATCGCCGATTAATCGGCTGCCAAGGCCGATTTCTGCAACACTGATATATATATATATATATATATATATATATATATATATATATATATATATATATATATATATATATATATATATATATATATATATATATATATATATATATATATATATATATATATATATATATATATATATATATATATATATATATATATATATATATATATATATATATATATATATATATAGATGTAGGTTCATATATGAACCACAAATATTGTGTGAGTGTATGATCAATTATATGCCAATTGTAACACCCGACTTATTTAACAAAAACACCCCAAAATTTTTTCATTTTTCAACCAAATATTTTACAATCAAAACCATAAGTAAGGGGTATTAGTTAACAAGATACGAGTACAAGTGTATCACGAAGTATAATACATAAATATTATACATTCTTAAGCCGGGTCGTCACTTCAACATTAAGCCCTCAGTCACGGACTTTATCTTTTCCTTTAGCAGGGTCACGCTCACCTGCAGGGACATATCAACAAACTATGAGCTATAAATCCCAATGAGTAATCAAGCAATCAAATAAACATATACAAGAGAATAATAACACTTAAACTCTTAAACAATTTCTGTCCCAAAATCATGGTCATCATTGACCGCACCGTGATCATAGCCATAAAGGCCGCACCGAATATCATAGCCCGAAGGCCGCACAAAATCATAGCCCGAAGGCCGCACAAAATCATAGCCCGAAGGCCGCATCGGAGACATAGCCCGAAGGCCGCACCGGAGTCATAGCCAACAAGGCCGCATCGGAGACATAGCCAACAAGGCCGCACCAATATATCATACTAGATATAATCAAGATTACTCACCTGAAGGATTACTACAACTAGCTTTTGTTGTTCCTTGCTTTCCGATATGATCCGTAGAATTTTGTCCCGTACCTATAATTCATTCATTTTCAAAATGATTATAGGTTAATACCCATTTCAATTAACTCTAATACACTAGAGTTCAATAAAACATTGTTATAAACAATGCCTAGTTAATAAACTTTCCGTTTACTAACTTTATATGAATTTTACTATTCACCGAGACATTCGGATCGGTCTACAGTGCCCCCGAGGGGTCGAAAACTCAATCTAAAAATTTTCCCAAACTTTTCAGACCATAACGGTCCTATGGTTCAAATTTGAGCTTAATCGGACATGCCAAGCAAAAGTTAGCGTTTCAAAGTTCCTGCCTGGCCACTGCATTGAAGGCGCACTGCGCCAAGGGGAGGGCGCACTGCGCCTGGGCGCACCCCGCCTGGCTATGGGGCGCACTGCGCCTAGCGGCAGTGCAGGTTCCCTGGCCAGTCGCGATTTATGCACTGTAGCTTGCTGTTTTGGTCCATTAAGTGCTTATTTCTGTTCTTAATCGTTTGGGGTTTGTTCCTAGGCTAAAACCTTATATATTAACAAGGTTTTTAACCATCAAAACACCCTCAATCAAACATATGAAGAATTAGGGTTCTTAGTTCTAACAACCCCAAATCTTCAAATTCATCAATTTTAACAACCTACTTCCATTTTGTTGAGTTAAGCTCTTACTAGCATGACTTATTGGAAGTATAACTTACATTTATTCACATAATCTCCACTGTAATTTCAGTTGTGAGTTCAACAAAAACTCACCAAACTCAAACAAGCAAGAACTTGGAAATCTTACCTCTAAATCTTCCAATTCTACCCTTTTAAGCCAAAGATCAAATTCCAAGCTTCAAGCCTTCAAGAATCCTTCACGATTTCTGGAAAAATCAGTCACGAACTCTCTCCCGTAACCCACAAAAATTCTGCACAAACTAGGAGAAGGTTCCACCCTTTTATACCTCCAATATTTTCATTTTTGGTCCTTAAAGTTACATTTCTCAAACTTTTGCCACAAGTTACAAATTAAATGACAAAATCACATTTTTATAACATTTTAAGTCCAAGACTCAAAATATTATTACCAAACAAGTCCTTTTCTGTCAAAAAGACCAAATTACCCTTTTGGTGTAAACGACCATTTCGCCCTTTTTATTATAATTATATAATAAACACGTTTTGGCGTTACAAATTCTCCCCTCCTTTAAGAGATTTCGTCCCCGAAATCATGCAAAAAGTTGAGGATATTTCTCCCTCATCTCACTTTCGGTCTCCCACGTCATGTCGGAACCTTTGTGATGACGCCAAAGTACTTTCACCATGCTGATCTTCTTGTTTCTAAGCTGTCTTATCTTGCGGTCTAGCACCCGCTCGGGTTGTTCCGGGTATCTCAGTTTTTCATCCACTTCAATTTCGGCAAGAGGTACTTGTTGAGACTTATCAAATAAGGTTTTCCTCAAATGGGACACATGGAATACATCATGTATACCATGAAGTTCGTCAGGTAACTCCAATCGATACGCCACGGCTCCAACCCTTTGGGATATACGGAAAGGTCCAATGAAACGAGGACTCAACTTCCCTTTCTTCCCAAAACGGATTAAGCCTTTCCAAGGGGATACCTTGAGCATAACCATATCTCCTACTTGGAATTTTATCGGTTTCACCCGTTTGTCCGCGTACTGTTTCTGTCTATTCTGAGCTACCTTCAAGTTTTCGCGTATCAGTTTGATCTTTTCTTCCGTCTGTGCTACAATTTCGGGTCCATCCAACGGCTTTTCCCCAACTTCAGTCCAGCAGGTCGGAGTACGGCACGGTGCTCCATACAAGGCTTCATACGGGGCCATCTGAATGCTGGAATGATAGCTGTTATTGTACGCGAATTCTACTAGAGGCAAATGATCTTCCCAGCTTCCACCGAAGTCAATGACACAAGTCCTCAACATATCTTCCAAAGTTTGGATCGTTCTTTCACTCTGACCATCAGTCTGTGGATGATATGCGGTACTCATAAGTACTTTTGTACCCAATTGCTCTTGAAGACTTTGCCAGAAATGGGAAGTAAATCTGCTGTCTCTGTCCGACACAATCGATGCTGGTAATCCATGCCGACAAATTACCTCATCAATGTAAATTTTTGCCAGTTGATCTACTCTGTACTTTTCCTTATATGGTATAAATTGTGCCGATTTGGTCAATCGATCCACAATTACCCATATAGAATCATAACCTCGCGGTGTCCGCGGCAACTTTGTTACAAAATCCATGGTAATATGGTCCCATTTCTTCTCCGGAACCGGCAATGGCTGTATTTCCCCATACGGTTTCTGATGGTTTGACTTAACTTGCAAACAAGTCAAACATTTTTCCACAAATCTTCCAACATCTCTTTTCATTCCAGGCCACCAATACATCGGTTTTAACGTCCGATACATCTTAGTGCTGCCCGGATGAACTGCATATCGGCTATAATGGCTATCTTCTAGAAGCAAGTTTCGCGCTTCTCCTTGTTTCGGGACCCATATACGGCCTCTGAAGGTCTTCAATTTCTGAGAATTTTCTTCCAGATGTTTCAAATATCCAACCATTCTTTCGCTTTTTACATTTTCCGGCTTACACGCTTCCTCTTGTGCCAAACGAATCAATCCTGGTAACCTGCTCACTACACCCATACACGCGGATGTAACTTTCAGAGGAGCTTCTTTTCGGCTTAAAGCATCTGCCACCACATTCGCCTTACCAGGGTGGTACTGAATTTCACAGTCAAAGTCTTTCAACAGGTCCATCCACCTTTGCTGTCTCATGCTGAGCTCTTTCTGGTCAAAAAGATACTTCAGGCTCTTATGATCAGTGTAAATAACAAACTTTACACCATATAAATAATGTCTCCACAACTTCAACGCTAGAACCACCGCGGCTAATTCCAAATCATGAACTGGATACTTCTTTTCAGCATCTTTTAATTGGCGGGACGCATATGCTATGACTCGACCTTTTTGCATTAAAACACACCCAAGGCCGATTCTTGAAGCATCACTGTAGATTACATACTCTTCTCCGCTTTGTGGTAGTACTAACACCGGTGCTTCACATAAAGCTTGTTTCAGTTTCTGGAATGCTTCTTGCTGCTCTTTAGCCCAAGTAAATTTTTCACCTTTCTTAGTCAACTTGGTCAACGGGACAGCTATCGAGGAGAAATTCTCGACAAATCTTCTGTAATAGCCTGCCAAACCAAGAAAACTTATTACTTCAGTGGGACTTCTAGGCGGTTCCCATTTCATCACGGCTTCAATCTTTGCTGGATCTACTTTCACCCCTTCAGCATTGATTACATGGCCAAGGAATTGAACTTCCCTTAACCAGAATTCACATTTAGAGAATTTAGCATACAACTTTTCTCGTCGAAGCAACTCCAATACTTGTCGCAGATGCACTTCATGCTCGGCTTGGCTTCGCGAATACACCAAGATGTCATCTATAAACACGATCACTGAGGTATCAAGGAACGGTCGGCACACCCGGTTCATGAGATCCATGAATACGGCTGGAGCATTGGTTAACCCAAAAGGCATCACCAAAAATTCATAATGACCGTATCTCGTTCGGAAAGCTGTCTTCGGAATGTCTGACTCTCTTATCTTCAACTGGTGGTATCCTGACATCAGATCAATCTTGGAAAAGTAGGACGCACCTTGTAGTTGGTCAAACAAGTCGTCTATTCTGGGTAGCGGATACTTGTTCTTCACCGTGATCTTGTTTAGTTCCCGATAGTCAATGCACATGCGCATTGACCCATCTTTCTTCTTGACAAACAAAATAGGGGCTCCCCACGGCGATGTACTTGGTCTGATGAAACCCCTGTCTAACAATTCTTCCAGTTGCTTCCGTAGTTCCTGAAAGGTTTTAAGCAATCCATGAACTAAATAACCTAAGTTCACATGCAACCTATAAGGATCTATGTTTTCTTCTAATTGAACACATAACAAAAACCTAGAGGCCAGAAAAAGAAACTAAAGATTAAAACAGAAAAACCAACCTTTAATTCTTGGAAGCTGAGCAGCAAAATTATCCTGCCTCAAATGAAAGTCACACCCAAGCCAGAGGTATATGAAAATCGAAATCCTTGAGAGAGTATATGAAATTGGCGTGAATTTGCAGTGCCTGGGAACCCCTATTTATAGCTTTTCAAATGGCCAGTTGATAACCTTAGAGATAAACCCTTTTGAATTCAAATAAGATAAACCTTTTATCTTATAATTCAAATCCTATTTATCCTTATTATTATTTTCGAAATTCATATATTTCCATATATGGATTTCGCCAACTTCTAGCCACTGACACACTGTCACTTACTCAACTATTGAATAATTACAGTTTTAGTCCCTGCACCTTTAATTAATTAGTTTAATCCCCAAATTAAATCCAATTAATTCTGGATTAATTCCTAATTAATTAATATAGTTTCTAATTAATATATTATCACTTTAATATATTAATAAACCATATATTTAATTCCTGTTGATTTATTAATCCCATAATAAATCAACCTTTCTCTCTATCGAATTTTCTACTAAACCTCCAGCCATGAGGGCAACCCAAATGGACTGTGCTTCTATTAATTAGGTAAATACTAATTATTAGTCATGGCTTAGACACCTAATCCAACAGTCTCCCACTTGGATAAGTCTATGACTATAATTACCAATTTAACCTCTAATTAACCAGCACTTGTAGCTTCCTAGAAACCAATGCCAAACTCTGATCTAATCAGTTCTGTCCATAGATAAGTGATCTGATGATCCTCCGTCCAACAAGATATTTTTCAGACTCAAGACATGGATAAAATCAATCTGGTCTGATTCACTGTTCCTCGATTTCCGATTTGCATATGACTCTTAGACTACCAATTTAGTCCCGGTTGGCCAACCATTTTAGTCAACTTCAAAATCATCGAGAGGCCTACAGATATCTGTTTCCCGTTAGGGTCAAGGGACGAATAAACTTCGACTCATATACTTATGTCTTTTACCAGACAAATCACTCACAACAATACGTTTTATAACACCGAGTTACCGATGCGTTTTCATATTATCAATGAATAACCGTCTAGTAAATCATAACTCATATGTCTTAGCTTAAAGATCAAAAGATATTATCGTCTCAATATTGCTCGTGATGTAATCCATGAAGCAATCCATTGAGCGCGGGTTTATCCAATACTCAAATCTCCATTTCCAAGTACTCACGAATGGTTCAGCAATCCAATTGCAATGTCTAACTCCTTAGACAATCTATTACCAATTCATGACAGTCTTACTTCACACTTACTCCCTTAAAGTGTAATCGACTGTGGATATTTGAATAATCCAATTATTCAGGAAGTAAAACATGCAAAATTGAAACACAATGATAAAGTATTGACAAGAGTAGTAAACCATAATAAATCTCTATTATTAAATCACAAGAGTCAAATACAATACATTGTTACAAGTTTCGAAACCTATCTAATTACTAAAACTTATATCATCTCTTAATCCAATGCTCCTAGCATGCTGATTATGTTTAATCCTACTCAGAGCCTTTGTCAAGGGATCTGCAGGATTATCTTCCGATGATACCCTCTTTACAAGGAGGTGACCTTCTTCTACCCTATGCCTGATGTAGTGGTACTTTCTGTCGATATGTCTGGACTTTCCATGATCTCGCGGTTCCTTTGTCAAGGCGACCGCACCTTCATTATCGCAGAACAGTTCCAAGGGCTCCTGAATACTCGGGACTACTCCAAGGTCACCGATAAAGTTCTTCAGCCAAGCCGCTTCCTTTGACGCTTCACTTGCTGCTATGTACTCTGATTCGCACGTAGAATCAGCCACTGTTTCTTGCTTGGAACTTTTCCAAGTCACTGCTCCACCGTTCAAAAGGAATACCCAGCCCGACTGAGACCGACCACTGTCTCTATCCGTCTGAAAACTGGCATCTGTATATCCTTCAACTCTCAAGGTATCACTGCCACCGAGGACTAACACCATGTTCTTTGTCCTTCACAGATACTTGAGTATATTTTTCACAGCTATCCAATGCGCCCTTCCAGGGTTACCCTGGTACCGACTGACCATGCTCAAGGCAAAAGCCACGTCAGGGCGAGTACACGTCATAGCGTACATGATCGATCCCACAGCCGAAGCATATGGTACTCGACTCATCTCAGCTATTTCCTCGTCTGTACTCGGACTTTGAGTCTTACTCAGCTTCGCATTACTTTGGATAGGCAGCTCTCCCTTCTTGGAATTTTCCATACTAAACCTCTTTAGTACCATTTCCAAGTATGTACCCTGACTAAGTCCAATTAGTCTTTTCTTCCTATCTCTCAATATTCTAATCCCAAGAATATAGGCAGCCTCTCCTAGGTCCTTCATGGCAAAACATTTCCCAAGCCAAGCCTTGACATCTTGCAAGGTTGGAATATCGTTTCCCATGAGCAGTATGTCATCGACATACAGCACCAGAAAGGTGACTATACTCCCACTAGCCTTGACATATACGCAGGACTCATCCTCGCTCCTAGAGAAGCCAAATTCTTTGACTTTCTCATGGAAACAAAGATTCCAGCTGCGAGAAGCTTGCTTCAATCCGTAGATTGATCTCTCAAGCTTACACACCTTATTAGGATACTTTGCATCGACAAAACCCTCTGGCTGATTCATGTAAACATCCTCAGTCAACTTCCCATTAAGGAAAGCGGTTTTGACGTCCATCTGCCAAATTTCATAGTCATGAAATGCAGCTATGGCCAGCATAATCCTAATAGACTTTATCTTTGCTACTGGTGAGAAGGTCTCGTCATAGTCAACCCCTGGGGTTTGAGTAAAGCCCTTCGCAACCAGTCTTGCCTTAAAAGTGTGTACTTTCCCGTCCATGTCGGTCTTCTTCTTGAAGATCCATTTGCACCCGACTGTCTTTCGACCCGGTACATTGTCAACCAAGTTCCAAACTTGATTGTCATACATGGACTTGATCTCGCTATCCATGGCCTCTTTCCACTTGGCAGACTCAGGGCCCGCCACTGCTTCCTGGTAGTTAGCTGGTTCATCCAAATTTATCAGTGTCCTATCACTGACAAACGTGTCCCCATCCGAAGTTATATGGAACCCATAAAACTCGGGTGGCATGCTAACCCTACCGGAACGCCTAAGAGGTAAGGATACATCTGTCGGACCAACAGGAACTTCTTCCTCATGTTGGTTGCTAGTTTCTCCTAAGGTTGCGTCATCTGATGACTCTTGAATTTCTTCCAGATCAATGGTACTCCCACTGTCCTCTTTGAATACGAGCTCTCTCTCTCGAAAGACCGCTCGTCTAGCTACAAAGACCACGTCCTCGCTCGGTCTGTAGAATAGATATCCAAAGGACTGTTTGGGATAACCAATGAAGAAACACCTTTCGCTTCTGTCTGCGAGTTTGTCTTGAGTCTCTCGTCTAACGAAAGCCTCACAACCCCAGACCTTGATATGTGCCAACGAGGGAGCTTTCCCCGTCCACATCTCATGAGGTGTTTTCGCAACCTTCTTAGTTGGGACAAGATTGAGGATATGGGCGGCAGTCTCTAAGGCATACCCCCAGAAGTGAATGGGAAGTGAAGCTCGACTCATCATGGAACGAACCATGTCCAACAGGGTTCGGTTGCGCCTCTCTGCAACACCGTTCAACTGTGGTGTCCTGGGGGGTGTCAACTGCGAAACTATTCCGTATTCCTTTAGATAGTCTAGGAACTCGATACTTAGATACTCTCCGCCTCTGTCGGATCTGAGCATCTTTATCTTCCTGCCTAATTGATTTTCTACTTCGTTCTTAAACTCTTTGAACTTTTCAAAGGTGTCCGACTTGTGCTTGATTAAGTAGATGTAACCGTATCTACTAAAATCGTCGGTAAAAGTCACGTAGAACCGCGTGCCATCCTTTGTGGTTGATCTGAATGGACCACACACATCCGTGTGAATGATGTCCAATAGACCCTCACCTCTTTCAAAGGACCCTTTGAAAGGTGATTTAGTCATCTTGCCCAACAGACAAGATTCGCATACATCATCCGACTTGAGGTCGAATGATTCCAACACTCCATCCTTTTGGAGTTGGGCGATGCGTTTCTTGCTGATGTGCCCGAGCCGACTATGCCACAGACATGCCTTTTCCACATCACTAGTAGAATCAATATAATTTACACTTTGTCCTAGATTGTCAACACATTTCACAGTTTCATACACACCATCACAAGGATAAGCAGTAAAATTCAAAATACCATTTCTGAAAACAGAAATAGATCCAATATTATTATCAAAAGAGAAATGAAATCCTTGTCTGAATAATGCGTGAAATGAAATAATATTTCTTGCCATTTCTGGCGAATAGCAACAATCTAATAAATCTATACAAACTTCACTACTAAGCACTAAACTATAAACTCCAATCTTGGTAACAGGGGACGATCTCCTATTGCCCATGATCAAGTTCAGTCTACCGTGCTCCACCTCCCTGCTTTCCTTTAGGCCCTGCATATCAGAACAAATGTGAAAACCACATCCTGTATCAAGGACCCAAGAATTAGAAGATGGTGAGTTTTTAGAGATAGTGTATATACTTGCTGTCGATGGCTTTACTTTCCCATCCTTGACATCCTGCAAGTATTTGGGGCAGCTTCTCTTCCAATGGCCCTTCTCTTTGCAGTAAAAACAGTTGGCTTCATCGGGGTTGGCCACACAAGGAATGTGGGAAGTCTTGGTTCTCGAGCCATTACTGGATGACCCGACCTGAACCTTTTCCCTCCAATTTTGCTTAGGAGGGCCCTTCCTTTTCTTTCCTTTGCCACTTCCAATGGCTAGAACGGGCTGATTAACCGAGGGTACACTTTTACCCTTCATCCCGTCTTCAGCAACTCGAAGCATGCGATGCAACTCAGTCAGGTTAGCCTGATTGTTGTTCAAATGATAAGCCAGCCTGAACTGGTCATAAGAACTCGGTAGGGAGTTAAGCACTATGTCAACGGCCAACTCCTCCGGTACAGGCATCGCAAGCTTTCTAAGCCGCTCCACGTAACCTTGCATTCTTTGCACATGGGCACAGATGGACTCTCCATCTTTAGGTTTGCTGTTCGTGAAGTCCTTGACCACTTCGCACCTTTCGATGCGCTCTTGCTTACGGAACTTTTCCGCAAGCTCACGGTGCATCTCATAGGGCCAGTAGTCTTCATATATTCTCTGCAATTCGGGGTTCATTTTGGCAATCATGATGCAGGCCACTTTGGTCGCATCATCAGAATGTTTTTGGTACGAGGCAATTTCCTCGGGAGTAGCAGTTTCGGGGTCGACATCGACAAGCTCGGTCTCGAGAACATACTCTTTGTTCTCATACCTCAGAGCCATCTTGATGTTTCTAATCCAGTCATTATAGTTTGTCCCGTTCAATTGAACCTTGGAACATAGTGAGAGGATTGAGGGAACACTGGAGTTTGATTGGGGAGCGGATTGATCAGCAGAAGACATCTATAAAAGAAGGTAAGTTTAATTAGATACTTGTCGGTCCTTATAATAACCCAATATAAAATAAGGCTAGGATCCAACTATAACAATTTGCAACATAGAAGAGGGATGCCGTAATCTATAAGCAAATTTTATAAAGGTAGGCGAATGACAATTCAGCCGATTCCACCGCGGAAAAATAATCTTATTATAAATGGAATTCCTAGTTTCTTTTGAGATTTATTGAACTGTTCAATAGCATGTTTAATCTCGGATATGCCCCACCGTTTGTGACTGGGATGCCGAGGATCACAAACCGGGTGTGAATAACCATGCAAATTAGCTTGGTGCTCTCGGGATCCATTATCATCTCAAATTGATGTGCCGGTAAACCACACACGCTCCATCAACAATGATAACACCCGAGACACCCATTGCCACTCTTTATGAACCCCCATTGGTGTGCCGGTAAACCACACACGCTCCACCAACGTTTCATAAAGTGCAATGTGCAATTTCATGGGATAGCATCAAATTCACATTTTTCCTAAAGTAACTAGATTGGGATTTTGTGTAAAGGTTCTAGTACTTTGATCATTATACTTTTAATGATTAAGTGGTCCTTGTCAAAACTGTTCGGCTAACGACCCTCCACTGATCAGGCGAGCGGTGGGTGAGAGTGTTCACCCATTAGACTACCATTTTATAGGCAGTCTCCTTATACCCACTTTATAGACCAGCTTCGTGAATGAGGCCTACTATTGAATTGACTGACCAAATTTATCTCATATATATAGTATTAACTTTTAATAACATATATAAGATGTATTTTAAAACCCTTTAAAATATTTAAGGTTTATCTTTTAATTTTACCAAATTTAACAATTAAATTTTGAATTAAATTAAACCTTATAATCGATTTAATCAATTTTAATTACCAATTAATTAAATTAATTAAATCTAAATATTTTAAACATTTTAAAATATTTTTCTGGATTTTTCTATTAATTTTCGAAAATTTAAAATTAATTAAATCCCTTTTGAATTATCTTTTAATTAACAATTAATTAAATTAATTCAAATGAGGATAGGTTTATCCAAATTAATCAAATTAATTAAAACCTATCCTAAACCCCCTAAAAATCGAATTCAAATAATGGGGTTTAAGGTTATCCATTTAATTAACAAATAAAGTTACCAAAAATAGAAAACCTTCTAAAACCCTAATTACAGATTTCGAAATTTAGCAAGGGGGAGGATTAGGGTTTCCAAAACCCTAATCCTATAAATCGATTTTCACATATATTAGGGTTTATAGGCTTTAAACCCTAAAACAGTTATAGCAATTCAACAAGAAAACAAAACAGGCTCTGATACCACTGGAAGGTTTTAAGCAATCCATGAACTAAATAACCTAAGTTCACATGCAACCTATAAGGATCTATGTTTTTTCTAATTGAACACATAACAAAAACCTAGAGGCCAGAAAAAGAAACTAAAGATTAAAACAGAAAAACCAACCTTTAATTCTTGGAAGTTGAGCAGCAAAATTATCCTGCCTCAAATGAAAGTCACACCCAAGCCAGAGGTATATGAAAATCGAAATCCTTGAGAGAGTATATGAAATTGGCGTGAATTTGCAGTGCCTGGGAACCCCTATTTATAGCTTTTCAAATGGCCAGTTGATAACCTTAGAGATAAACCCTTTTGAATTCAAATAAGATAAACCTTTTATCTTATAATTCAAATCCTATTTATCCTTATTATTATTTTCGAAATTCATATATTTCCATATATGGATTTCGCCAACTTCTAGCCACTGACACACTGTCACTTACTCAACTATTGAATAATTACAGTTTTAGTCCCTGCACCTTTAATTAATTAGTTTAATCCCCAAATTAAATCCAATTAATTCCTAATTAATTAATATAGTTTCTAATTAATATATTATCACTTTAATATATTAATAAACCATATATTTAATTCCTGTTGATTTATTAATCCCATAATAAATCAACCTTTCTCTCTATCGAATTTTCTACTAAACCTCCAGCCATGAGGGCAACCCAAATGGACTGTGCTTCTATTAATTAGGTAAATACTAATTATTAGTCATGGCTTAGACACCTAATCCAACAGTTCCACCATCTCCGAAGGTGCTAATCGGTATGGAGCTCGGGCAACAGGTGCAGCTCCCGGAACTAGTTCAATCGTGAACTCAACCTGTCGATCTGGTGGCAACCCTGGAAGTTCGTCTGGAAACACATCTGAGAACTCGTTCACCACATTCACATTCGCTACCCCCACTTTAATCGGTTGAGCTACCGACACATAAGCCAAATAGGACATCCCTCCTTTACTGATACAGCTTCGGGCTTGAGCAAAGGAGATAACTGGCATTCGTAACCGAGGTCGTTCACCTTGAATTTTCATCCATTCCCCTTCCGGTGATAACACTGTAATACTTTTATTTCTGCAATCCACGTTAGCATAATTTGTTGCTAACCAATCCATTCCCACAATTACACCAAACTCGTTGGTAGTCATCGGCTTCAAATCTATAGGGAAAACGGTCCCGTAGATTTTAAGCTGACAACCTTCCATATGTTCAGAAACCCAGACATATCGGCCGTCTTCTATAACTACTTCTAAGCTTTCATCCATCGGGGTTAAAGGTACATTTAGGCGAGGCAATAAAGATCCGATACAAAACAGTGAGTGGCTCCCGGATCAAAAATAACATATACAGGTATGGTATTGAGAGTGAAAATACCTGTCACCACATCCGTCTTCTCACGGGCTTCTTTCACACCATTTTCTATCGTCTCTTTGACTTTTTCCTTTAGACCCGGATTGCTGTGACTTTTTCTAAGGCGTCCAAACTTGGTCTTCCGCCTTTCGTTTCGTTTCTATAACTTTCTTTTCATCTTCCTGTCGCTTCAGTTCTGTTTCTCTTTCCGTGGCTCGATCCACCACTTGCCGGAAAGTAGTTAGTTTTAGCGGTTGCACAATCTCTCTAATTCGGGTTGTCAACCCTCGGACATACTTGTCGATCTTTCTCTTTTCGGTGTAGATATGGTGTTCCGCAAACCGAGCTTTCTCCAAAAAGCTAAGAGTATATTCCTGAACAGATCGGGAACCCTGTTCCAAATGCAGGAATTCATCCTCCAGCTTCTGAATAGCGACTTCCGAGCAGTACTCTTCATTAAACTTTGTTTTGAATTGCTCCCAAGGTATCGATTGGGATGAATCAAGATCCAGTGATTTATAAAAAGTTTGCCACCAATGTAGTGCTCCGCTTGTAAGTTGGTTCGTGGCAAATTCCACTTTATCATCATCCGCACATTTGCTTACTCGGAACACCTTTTCCATATGCATGATCCATTCCATAGCTTTGACTGGATCATCTGTCCCCGAGAATTCCTTTGGTTTACAACCAAGGAACGATTTATAAGTACACCCAACCTTCTTTATCGAGGCTTCCCCACCTGGAGTTTCTTTTACTGCCCGGGCCCGACTTTCTCCCTGGCTTTCATTTTCTGGCTGCCCGTCATGAACACTTTTTGCAGCCTCTTCGGTAGGAATTGGATTTGCACTCGGATTTGGATTGCCGCCCAGGTTGGAGTTATTTATTATCGCAGGCATCATCTGCCTAACCACTTCTTCCACAATAGTTCGTATATCAGGTGGATTTTGTCCCACCGGTTCCCTCGCTGGTGCTCTCCGCCCAACAGAGCCGCGTGACCTAGCTGGTCCGCTTCTTGCAGTTCCACGTGACCTAGCTGGTCCACTTCTTGCAGTTCCACGCGAATTCACACCAGTAGGATTGCTTCGTGTATTTCTCATACTTCAAGATTTCAACAAACCATTAGATTACATATATAGTAACAACCTATATATATATAACAGTCCAATTATCTGTGCTTCTCTCAAGGTTTAAGTCCAGGGATCTAATCTAAGACACCTAGTTCACTTAAACCACGGCTCTGATACCAACTTGTAACACCCGACTTATTTAACAAAAACACCCCAAAAATTTTTCATTTTTCAACCAAATATTTTACAATCAAAACCATAAGTAAGGGGTATTAGTTAACAAGATACGAGTACAAGTGTATCACGAAGTATAATACATAAATATTATACATTCTTAAGCCGGGTCGTCACTTCAACATTAAGCCCTCAGTCACGGACTTTATCTTTTCCTTTAGCAGGGTCACGCTCACCTGCAGGGACATATCAACAAACTATGAGCTATAAAGCCCAATGAGTAATCAAGCAATCAAATAAACATATACAAGAGAATAATAACACTTAAACTCTTAAACAATTTCTGTCCCAAAATCATGGTCATCATTGACCGCACCGTGATCATAGCCATAAAGGCCGCACCGAATATCATAGCCCGAAGGCCGCACAAAATCATAGCCCGAAGGCCGCACAAAATCATAGCCCGAAGGCCGTATCGGAGACATAGCCCGAAGGCCGCACCGGAGTCATAGCCAACAAGGCCGCATCGGAGACATAGCCAACAAGGCCGCACCAATATATCATACTAGATATAATCAAGATTACTCACCTGAAGGATTACTACAACTAGCTTTTGTTGTTCCTTGCTTTCCGATATGATCCGTAGAATTTTGTCCCGTACCTATAATTCATTCATTTTCAAAATGATTATAGGTTAATACCCATTTCAATTAACTCTAATACACTAGAGTTCAATAAAACATTGTTATAAACAATGCCTAGTTAATAAACTTTCCGTTTACTAACTTTATATGAATTTTACTATTCACCGATACATTCGGATCGGTCTACAGTGCCCCCGAGGGGTCGAAAACTCAATCTAAAAAATTTCCCAAACTTTTCAGACCATAACGGTCCTATGGTTCAAATTTGAGCTTAATCGGACATGCCAAGCAAAAGTTAGCGTTTCAAAGTTCCTGCCTGGCCACTGCATTGAAGGCGCACTGCGCCAAGGGGAGGGCGCACTGCGCCTGGGCGCACCCCGCCTGGCTATGGGGCGCACTGCGCCTAGCGGCAGTGCAGGTTCCCTGGCCAGTCGCGATTTATGCACTGTAGCTTGCTGTTTTGGTCCATTAAGTGCTTATTTCTGTTCTTAATCGTTTGGGGTTTGTTCCTAGGCTAAAACCTTATATATTAACAAGGTTTTTAACCATCAAAACACCCTCAATCAAACATATGAAGAATTAGGGTTCTTAGTTCTAACAACCCCAAATCTTCAAATTCATCAATTTTAACAACCTACTTCCATTTTGTTGAGTTAAGCTCTTACTAGCATGACTTATTGGAAGTATAACTTACATTTATTCACATAATCTCTACTGTAATTTCAGTTGTGAGTTCAACAAAAACTCACCAAACTCAAACAAGCAAGAACTTGGAAATCTTACCTCTAAATCTTCCAATTCTACCCTTTTAAGCCAAAGATCAAATTCCAAGCTTCAAGCCTTCAAGAATCCTTCACGATTTCTGGAAAAATCAGTCACGAACTCTCTCCCGTAACCCACAAAAATTCTGCACAAACTAGGAGAAGGTTCCACCCTTTTATACCTCCAATATTTTCATTTTTGGTCCTTAAAGTTACATTTCTCAAACTTTTGCCACAAGTTACAAATTAAATGACAAAATCACATTTTTATAACATTTTAAGTCCAAGACTCAAAATATTATTACCAAACAAGTCCTTTTCTGTCAAAAAGACCAAATTACCCTTTTGGTGTAAACGACCATTTCGCCCTTTTTATTATAATTATATAATAAACACGTTTTGGCGTTACAAATTCTCCCCTCCTTTAAGAGATTTCGTCCCCGAAATCATGCAAAAAGTTGAGGATATTTCTCCCTCATCTCACTTTCGGTCTCCCACGTCATGTCGGAACCTTTGTGATGACGCCAAAGTACTTTCACCATGCTGATCTTCTTGTTTCTAAGCTGTCTTATCTTGCGGTCTAGCACCCGCTCGGGTTGTTCCGGGTATCTCAGTTTTTCATCCACTTCAATTTCGGCAAGAGGTACTTGTTGAGACTTATCAAATAAGGTTTTCCTCAAATGGGACACATGGAATACATCATGTATACCATGAAGTTCGTCAGGTAACTCCAATCGATACGCCACGGCTCCAACCCTTTGGGATATACGGAAAGGTCCAATGAAACGAGGACTCAACTTCCCTTTCTTCCCAAAACGGATTAAGCCTTTCCAAGGGGATACCTTGAGCATAACCATATCTCCTACTTGGAATTTTATCGGTTTCACCCGTTTGTCCGCGTACTGTTTCTGTCTATTCTGAGCTACCTTCAAGTTTTCGCGTATCAGTTTGATCTTTTCTTCCGTCTGTGCTACAATTTCGGGTCCAGCCAACGGCTTTTCCCCAACTTCAGTCCAGCAGGTCGGAGTACGGCACGGTGCTCCATACAAGGCTTCATACGGGGCCATCTGAATGCTGGAATGATAGCTGTTATTGTACGCGAATTCTACTAGAGGCAAATGATCTTCCCAGCTTCCACCGAAGTCAATGACACAAGTCCTCAACATATCTTCCAAAGTTTGGATCGTTCTTTCACTCTGACCATCAGTCTGTGGATGATATGCGGTACTCATAAGTACTTTTGTACCCAATTGCTCTTGAAGACTTTGCCAGAAATGGGAAGTAAATCTGCTGTCTCTGTCCGACACAATCGATGCTGGTAATCCATGCCGACAAATTACCTCATCAATGTAAATTTTTGCCAGTTGATCTACTCTGTACTTTTCCTTATATGGTATAAATTGTGCCGATTTGGTCAATCGATCCACAATTACCCATATAGAATCATAACCTCGCGGTGTCCGCGGCAACTTTGTTACAAAATCCATGGTAATATGGTCCCATTTCTTCTCCGGAACCGGCAATGGCTGTATTTCCCCATACGGTTTCTGATGGTTTGACTTAACTTGCAAACAAGTCAAACATTTTTCCACAAATCTTCCAACATCTCTTTTCATTCCAGGCCACCAATACATCGGTTTTAACGTCCGATACATCTTAGTGCTGCCCGGATGAACTGCATATCGGCTATAATGGCTATCTTCTAGAAGCAAGTTTCGCGCTTCTCCTTGTTTCGGGACCCATATACGGCCTTTGAAGGTCTTCAATTTTTGAGAATTTTCTTCCAGATGTTTCAAATATCCAACCATTCTTTCGCTTTTTACATTTTCCGGCTTACACGCTTCCTCTTGTGCCAAACGAATCAATCCTGGTAACCTGCTCACTACACCCATACACGCGGATGTAACTTTCAGAGGAGCTTCTTTTCGGCTTAAAGCATCTGCCACCACATTCGCCTTACCAGGGTGGTACTGAATTTCACAGTCAAAGTCTTTCAACAGGTCCATCCACCTTTGCTGTCTCATGCTGAGCTCTTTCTGGTCAAAAAGATACTTCAGGCTCTTATGATCAGTGTAAATAACAAACTTTACACCATATAAATAATGTCTCCACAACTTCAACGCTAGAACCACTGCGGCTAATTCCAAATCATGAACTGGATACTTCTTTTCAGCATCTTTTAATTGGCGGGACGCATATGCTATGACTCGACCTTTTTGCATTAAAACACACCCAAGGCCGATTCTTGAAGCATCACTGTAGATTACATACTCTTCTCCGCTTTGTGGTAGTACTAACACCGGTGCTTCACATAAAGCTTGTTTCAGTTTCTGGAATGCTTCTTTCTGCTCTTTAGCCCAAGTAAATTTTTCACCTTTCTTAGTCAACTTGGTCAACGGGACAGCTATCGAGGAGAAATTCTCGACAAATCTTCTGTAATAGCCTGCCAAACCAAGAAAACTTCTTACTTCAGTGGGACTTCTAGGCGGTTCCCATTTCATCACGGCTTCAATCTTTGCTGGATCTACTTTCACCCCTTCAGCATTGATTACATGGCCAAGGAATTAAACTTCCCTTAACCAGAATTCACATTTGGAGAATTTAGCATACAACTTTTCTCGTCGAAGCAACTCCAATACTTGTCGCGGATGCACTTCATGCTCGGCTTGGCTTCGCGAATACACCAAGATGTCATCTATAAACACGATCACTGAGGTATCAAGGAACGGTCAGCACACCCGGTTCATGAGATCCATGAATACGGCTGGAGCATTGGTTAACCCAAAAGGCATCACCAAAAATTCATAATGACCGTATCTCGTTCGGAAAGCTGTCTTCGGAATGTCTGACTCCCTTATCTTCAACTGGTGGTATCCTGACCTCAGATCAATCTTGGAAAAGTAGGACGCACCTTGTAGTTGGTCAAACAAGTCGTCTATTCTGGGTAGCGGATACTTGTTCTTCACCGTGATCTTGTTTAGTTCCCGATAGTCAATGCACATGCGCATTGACCCATCTTTCTTCTTGACAAACAAAATAGGGGCTCCCCACGGCGATGTACTTGGTCTGATGAAACCCCTGTCTAACAATTCTTCCAGTTGCTTCCGTAGTTCCACCATCTCCGAAGGTGCTAATCGGTATGGAGCTCGGGCAACAGGTGCAGCTCCCGGAACTAGTTCAATCGTGAACTCAACCTGTCGATCTGGTGGCAACCCTGGAAGTTCGTCTGGAAACACATCTGAGAACTCGTTCACCACATTCACATTCGCTACCCCCACTTTAATCGGTTCAGCTACCGACACATAAGCCAAATAGGACATCCCTCCTTTACTGATACAGCTTCGGGCTTGAGCAAAGGAGATAACTGGCATTCGTAACCGAGGTCGTTCACCTTGAATTTTCATCCATTCCCCTTCCGGTGATAACACTGTAATACTTTTATTTCTGCAATCCACGTTAGCATAATTTGTTGCTAACCAATCCATTCCCACAATTACACCAAACTCGTTGGTAGTCATCGGCTTCAAATCTATAGGGAAAACGGTCCCGTAGATTTTAAGCTGACAACCTTCCATATGTTCAGAAACCCAGACATATCGGCCGTCTGC
The DNA here is from genome assembly GCA_023525715.1 of Cichorium intybus. Lineage (NCBI taxonomy): Eukaryota > Viridiplantae > Streptophyta > Magnoliopsida > Asterales > Asteraceae > Cichorium > Cichorium intybus. Next base: position 257,666 of record CM042011.1, on the reverse strand, counting down.
TATAGCTACTTCTAAGCTTTCATCCATCGGGGTTAAAGGTACATTTAGGCGAGGCAATAAAGATTCCGATACAAAACAGTGAGTGGCTCCCGGATCAAAAATAACATATACAGGTATGGTATTGAGAGTGAAAATACCTGTCACCACATCCGTCTTCTCACGGGCTTCTTCCACAGTCATCTGGAAAGCTCGCGAGGCTATCGGTCGTCCCCTGTTCTTCGGCTCTTCTTTCTTCCCGCCCTGTTCAATCCTGGGTCTGTCACTGATCGCTATAGACTTCAACTCGGGACAGTTCAGGCGAAGATGATCCGTAGCTCCACACTGGAAACATCTACGTTCCGCCCGGCAGCTGTAAACATCATGCCCCGATTTTCCACAATTTCGACAACTTGTGGATGTAGTGTTGACCCGGCAACTCCCGGAGTGCCATTTTCGACATTTTTCACACCATTTTCTATCGTCTCTTTGACTTTTTCCTTTAGACCCGGATTGCTGTGACTTTTTCTGAGGCGTCCAAACTTGGTCTTCCGCCTTTCGTTTCGTTTCTATAACTTTCTTTTCATCTTCCTGTCGCTTCAGTTCTGTTTCTCTTTCCGTGGCTCGATCCACCACTTGCCGGAAAGTAGTTAGTTTTAGCGGTTGCACAATCTCTCTAATTCGGGTTGTCAACCCCCGGACATACTTGTCGATCTTTCTCTTTTCGGTGTAGATATGGTGTTCCGCAAACCGAGCTTTCTCCAGAAAGCTAAGAGTATATTCCTGAACAGATCGGGAACCCTGTTCCAAATGCAGGAATTCATCCTCCAGCTTCTGAATAGCGACTTCCGAGCAGTATTCTTCATTAAACTTTGTTTTGAATTGCTCCCAAGGTATCGATTGGGATGAATCAAGATCCAGTGATTTATAAAAAGTTTGCCACCAATGTAGTGCTCCGCTTGTAAGTTGGTTCGTGGCAAATTCCACTTTATCATCATCCGCACATTTGCTTACTCGGAACACCTTTTCCATATGCATGATCCATTCCATAGCTTTGACTGGATCATCTGTCCCCGAGAATTCCTTTGGTTTACAACCAAGGAACGATTTATAAGTACACCCAACCTTCTTTATCGAGGCTTCCCCACCTGGAGTTTCTTTTACTGCCCGGGCCCGACTTTCTCCCTGGCTTTCATTTTCTGGCTGCCCGTCATGAACACTTTTTGCAGCCTCTTCGGTAGGAATTGGATTTGCACTCGGATTTGGATTGCCGCCCAGGTTGGAGTTATTTATTATCGCAGGCATCATCTGCCTAACCACTTCTTCCACAATAGTTCGTATATCAGGTGGATTTTGTCCCACCGGTTCCCTCGCTGGTGCTCTCCGCCCAACAGAGCCGCGTGACCTAGCTGGTCCGCTTCTTGCAGTTCCACGTGACCTAGCTGGTCCACTTCTTGCAGTTCCACGCGAATTCACACCAGTAGGATTGCTTCGTGTATTTCTCATACTTCAAGATTTCAACAAACCATTAGATTACATACATAGTAACAACCTATATATATATATATAACAGTCCAATTATCTGTGCTTCTCTCAAGGTTTAAGTCCAGGGATCTAATCTAAGACACCTAGTTCACTTAAACCACGGCTCTGATACCAACTTGTAACACCCGACTTATTTAACAAAAACACCCCAAAAATTTTTCATTTTTCAACCAAATATTTTACAATCAAAACCATAAGTAAGGGGTATTAGTTAACAAGATACGAGTACAAGTGTATCACGAAGTATAATACATAAATATTATACATTCTTAAGCCGGGTTGTCACTTCAACATTAAGCCCTCAGTCACGGACTTTATCTTTTCCTTTAGCAGGGTCACGCTCACCTGCAGGGACATATCAACAAACTATGAGCTATAAAGCCCAATGAGTAATCAAGCAATCAAATAAACATATACAAGAGAATAATAACACTTAAACTCTTAAACAATTTCTGTCCCAAAATCGTGGTCATCATTGACCGCACCGTGATCATAGCCATAAAGGCCGCACCGAATATCATAGCCCGAAGGCCGCACAAAATCATAGCCCGAAGGCCGCACAAAATCATAGCCCGAAGGCCGCATCGGAGACATAGCCCGAAGGCCGCACCGGAGTCATAGCCAACAAGGCCGCATCGGAGACATAGCCAACAAGGCCGCACCAATATATCATACTAGATATAATCAAGATTACTCACCTGAAGGATTACTACAACTAGCTTTTGTTGTTCCTTGCTTTCCGATATGATCCGTAGAATTTTGTCCCGTACCTATAATTCATTCATTTTCAAAATGATTATAGGTTAATACCCATTTCAATTAACTCTAATACACTAGAGTTCAATAAAACATTGTTATAAACAATGCCTAGTTAATAAACTTTCCGTTTACTAACTTTATATGAATTTTACTATTCACCGAGACATTCGGATCGGTCTACAGTGCCCCCGAGGGGTCGAAAACTCAATCTAAAAATTTTCCCAAACTTTTCAGACCATAACGGTCCTATGGTTCAAATTTGAGCTTAATCGGACATGCCAAGCAAAAGTTAGCGTTTCAAAGTTCCTGTCTGGCCACTGCATTGAAGGCGCACTGCGCCAAGGGGAGGGCGCACTGCGCCTGGGCGCACCCCGCCTGGCTATGGGGCGCACTGCGCCTAGCGGCAGTGCAGGTTCCCTGGCCAGTCGCGATTTATGCATTGTAGCTTGCTGTTTTGGTCCATTAAGTGCTTATTTCTGTTCTTAATCGTTTGGGGTTTGTTCCTAGGCTAAAACCTTATATATTAACAAGGTTTTTAACCATCAAAACACCCTCATTCAAACATATGAAGAATTAGGGTTCTTAGTTCTAACAACCCCAAATCTTCAAATTCATCAATTTTAACAACCTACTTCCATTTTGTTGAGTTAAGCTCTTACTAGCATGACTTATTGGAAGTATAACTTACATTTATTCACATAATCTCCACTGTAATTTCAGTTGTGAGTTCAACAAAAACTCACCAAACTCAAACAAGCAAGAACTTGGAAATCTTACCTCTAAATCTTCCAATTCTACCCTTTTAAGCCAAAGATCAAATTCCAAGCTTCAAGCCTTCAAGAATCCTTCACGATTTCTGGAAAAATCAGTCACGAACTCTCTCCCGTAACCCACAAAAATTCTGCACAAACTAGGAGAAGGTTCCACCCTTTTATACCTCCAATATTTTCATTTTTGGTCCTTAAAGTTACATTTCTCAAACTTTTGCCACAAGTTACAAATTAAATGACAAAATCACATTTTTATAACATTTTAAGTCCAAGACTCAAAATATTATTACCAAACAAGTCCTTTTCTGTTAAAAAGACCAAATTACCCTTTTGGTGTAAACGACCATTTCGCCCTTTTTATTATAATTATATAATAAACACGTTTTGGCGTTACACCAATCATTTCTAAAGGGCATATTGGTAATTTTAAAATAATTATCAATTAATTATATTTTAATTTTAACTATTAATTTAAGTAATTAACCCAATTAACTCCAAGTTTATCGGATTCTCTCTCTGCCTCCTCTTCTTATACGAACTGTTTTTAACCTACCACGCCGTCACCGATCCCCACCTTATACCATCTTCTATGAAATCTGCCGCCGTTCCCTTTCCTCCATGAAATCCACCACTTTCATTCCCATGTAAATACGATGCATTGATAGCCCATCCTTCAAGTTACGAGGGTTCTAAGATGGCATTGACGACTGAGAAAACGATACTACAGGAAAGGATGATTTATTACTCGAAAGCAAATCAACTTGCCTGGATGCCATATTCTTCTTTCCTGAAGTCTGAGCACGTATTCAGTGACTTGATTTTGATTCTCGGTTGATATTATATCATTGAATGGTAGCCGGATAAAAGGTTTGATTTTCTATCGTACAACATCCTTTCTTCATAGAAACATTGTTTCAATCAAGAAGGTAATGGTGTAAGTCGTTTTGATTCTGTAATTAGTAGTAGTTTCATGGACGTATACATCTCCCCTCTCTCATTATCTCAAGGCCACCTGGGTTTTTTTTAAAAGAAATATTGCTTTTTAAACTAGTATAGTTTTCTCTGTAGGGTTTATCAAGTCGTGAGATACAACCGATGTGCAAGATGAATAATTGTTTAAGAGACCAACATTGTTTGTTTGCTTAAATCATGAAAACATTTTAAATAGTTTTACAGTTACGAAAACACTAAAATTGTGATTAAGTCAATTTGATTTTATTACTTATTAATAGAAATTTTTGTTGCTTATTATATTATTTCACATGATATTATTCAGGATAAAGTTGATGAGCTTCATTCTATTGATTCTATCAGAATTTGAAGATTGAGCTAATAAAATAATCAATATTCTTTCAGAATGATTAATGTGGTGATACATCAATATTCTTTCGGAATTTGAAGATTGAGCTTAAAAAACAATATCATCAGAATGCAATTTGAAATTGATGGTTATGCTTCATTCTCACAGAATGTGTACACTGTCATTTATGTTTTAATACTTGATATAGAGTTTTTGTATATTCTTCGAGAATATTGTATATATTATTGTTTATTCTTCGAGAATATCGTATATATTATTGTTTAGTATTGAATGTCATGTATATTATTCAATAATATTGTATATGTTCTTGTTTATCTTATAAATGGTCCTAATATTCTTTTAGAATGAAATCGTGGATTTTAAAAATGACAAGACGACATGTATTAATCGTAATATGAGTTTTTTTTAATATAATTGTTGTAATTACTAATTAGGTAATTCATATTTAAATTTATTATAATAATTAATAACATAATTAATTATCTAATAAAATCCCACTAAATTAGAAGATAATAAGTGAACTTCCTTTTTTAATTCTTGATTAATAGACTAAAATACCCCTTTCAGGGGTTTAATTGTAAAAACTGATTAATTAAGTTTTATATATTTACGTTGAAGCCCCTGAATCTAAGACCGTAGATCATTTCAATCGGACGCTCTATATTTCATCATACATTCACACAATACTTGTAATCCACATTTGATCCTAACTCTATATATATATATATATATATATATATATATATATATATATATATATATATATATATATATATATATATATATATATATATATATATATATATATATATATATATATATATATATATATATATATATATATATATATATATATATATATATATATATATATATATATATATATATATATATATATATATATATATATATATATATATATATATATATATATATATATATATATATATATATATATATATATATATATATATATATATATATATATATATATATATATATATATATATATATATATATATATATATATACTGTGCAAATGCATATAAAACAATACCTTTGAGAAACTCTTTGTAAGCAATTCGTCAGTTGACCTATAAGAACATAGGAAGGATAGTGTATTCATTGAAAAGAACACATTTCATTTCTTTGTAATTGTCTATTACTTGAATAACAATATATACCTATAAAAATGTCACTGTTAGAAAATAATATGTAGAATTTATTATGGTTAATGAAAACAACATACGCTTGACATGGGTTCAGCATATTTTTCTGACAAGCCGAACAAAAATTTCGATTGTCAACCAATTGCACTTTCCTTTGGCAGTTGGTACATTGGACAAACTTCCAATCATTAAAGAAATCTCCATTGATGATAGTCGTGTCGATTATATATTGCGTTCCCTTTATCAAAAAATAAGAACAAACGTAGGTATAAATTAAAAAATAAGTTATATTTTGTTTATAATGATAAGAATATACCAAAACAATACCTGCAAGTAAAATAGCATATACATCTGCTATGGTGGTTACTTGAGTAGGCTGTAATTAGGTCTTGGTTGGAATTGAAACATATATGTCATGGATTACAATAAAACAACAATATCACCAAAGTAAGATAAAGTATTACTCATGTTCTCGTATACTAAATTATAATGTATACATCAACACTTACAATGACTTAAATGTATAAACAATATCCAATGGAAGGTTAACATACACTTGAGACACAGTTGTGGTCCTCAAGTTCAGATCACCTACAAATGTAAGAAGTAGACATACTTAAGATAACTTTAACACACTTCTAGAAAAGTACTTATTTTTAAAACATTCAACTTTGCAAGAAGTTACAATGAAAACAACATTCTCGAGTATTTAGGGTGCGTTTAGTTGCGGAAAACTGCTCCGTTTTCCGGAAAAAATTTCCAAAAAAAATGTGAATTTGGAAAACGCGTTTAGTTCGTCAATTTTTTCAAAGTTTTCCAAGAAAATAAAAATTTTCCATTTTTCCAAAATTACAAAGAATTTGGAAAATTTTGGAAAACCCAAAATTATTGTTTTCTAAATTTTTCTATTTCCAAAATTTTTCTAAAATATACAAAAGCACACACACACACTCATTCTCACCTACACCCCCAAAATTACATCTACACCCACCCTACCTACCCCCACCCACCCCACCCCCACCGGCCCCCACCACCCACCCACCCACCCTACCCCACCCCCACCACAACACCCACCCCCACCCCAACCCATTCCACCCACCACCCACCCACCTCTACCCCACCCCACCCCACCCCACCCAACCTCACCCACCACCACCTACCACCCACCCCCACCTCACTCCACCTCCACCTCCACCTCCACCTACCCCTACCCCACCCCATAAACCCACCCGCACCCACCTACCCACCACCCACCGCTACCCCCACTCCACCTACCCGCACCGGCGCACCCGCACCCCACCCATGCCACCCACCCCAAATCAAAAATTGGAAAATGAAAATTGATAGAAAATAGATATCTAAACACGTTTTCTGTTTTTCTAAAATAGAAAATGAAAACGGAATCGGTTTTATCTAAACGCGTTTTCTAAATTTTCAATAGAAAACTGAAAATGAAAACTCATTTCGTTTATCTGAAAATGAAAAATGGAAAACGGAAAACAGTTTTCCGCAACTAAACGCAACCTTTGTAATTGGTGAAAATTTGAACATAGGGACTTAAAGCATCAAATTTGTCAAAGTTTGCTTTGACCATTTTTTTAATAAATAAAAGGGCCTATTTAATAGGATTTAGTTTCTTAGTGACTAGAAACTAATATGTAGCAACATGGAAAAGTTACGCAATTGTGTAAAAATAGATATTATAATGGTTTAGTTTGCTAATGGGCCAAAGTGTAATAAAACAAGTTTATTTTCTTAACTTCATTTGGTGAAGGAACATGATTTAAAGAGATTAGGAGGGTTCCATTAGTGATTTCAAGAGTTGACAGGAGATTGAAGCATTGTAAGTCAAATTCTAGACTTTGTAAGAGGTGACCATTAATTGCCACAAGGTGTTTAAAAAGTTGGTGGAGGTTTGTTTAGAGTTGAGGTGAGTATTATCCAATGATAGATACCTTAACAACTTTTGTTTGGAAATGTGTTTTCAAACTTAACTTTTTTCTTATTGTTTTTGTATGAACTACATTTCTCTTTACATACATACATACATACATACATACATACATACATACATACATATATATATATATATATATATATTATGTATATAGTGGAATTGTGCGTTCATCCTTCATATACATTACATATAGGAATGATTATGACTTATGTATGGTTTGGACCCCATTAGGGACGAATCACCTTTCATTGATGTGATAATGATTAATCTATAATATATAACTTAGGCATGGACATGTTTAACCATAGTGGATGGGAATCTTATGATTTTCAAGTAGAGGATAAGGGTTGGGAATAGTTATATGTGTATTTCATAGCATGACATAGAATAATGAAATCTCTAAATATTTGTATGCTTATAATGTTTTGGGAAAAGCTATAAAATATTTTTAGGAAACTTGGATTTGAGTTGGGTTATTGTACCTATCTAATCTCACCATTCAGCTTTATTTTTGGGTGTACTCACTAGACTCCTTAGTCTAACTTAAATATTTACATGTATCCGTCGATAATGTTTTGGACGATTAGAGGTTTTAAGGACATTTAAAAGGCCACAGTTTTGTGGTTACATAGACTTTTGTTGTAATATGATTGTACCGTTTAAAACTTGAAACTTAGTTTTTGGTAAAACTCTATTGGGAACTAATTCCACGACATTTGAACTTAAAACTATTTTTGGGAGAATTTCTATTACTTAAATAAATTGAAAATTATAGGGTGTTACATAATATGTCATGTTGGGGTATTAATTCAACATCAATGAATGTGATGAAATAGATGCATGTAAATGGCATTTTAAAGTGCTATTCCATTTTGTGACATAGCAGGATCATAGAGATATGATTTCTCAACAGTTTTACACATAGATGGTTAAAGCAATAAACCATATAAAAAAATCAATATTGACATAGAGAGTCATGTTTGGTATATTCATAGTTATATATGGCCAATGTTATATGTGAATACTGAAGGGATTTGATCATAATAACAAAACAATTTGCACAGCAGAAGACTTAACAAGATCAAATCATAAGGTCATAAAAATTTCAAAACAAGGATCATCGTGTTTATAATCAAGGATTATATAGTTCATATCAATTGCAGCAACTAAGAGATGAATTATGAATTCATACCTTTGTTTGGATGTAAGGATCTAAACCAAAATCCCTCTAATGATTTACACCCAAGAACATCAGAAAACCAGACAGACAGAACGTCCTTTAGGTGAAAAAGCAAGATCCAAAACCCTTGAAAAGGGTTATGGAATTTGCCAAAAAGAGAGGGAGGGAGAGAGGGATGAAGGTGGCTACTCAAGAGGAGGCAAAAAAGGATGCCTAAGGTTTGATCCCTAAGCCACTATTTATACTAGAGGGCTCTTGGTGTTTCAAACTTAAGGAACATCCTTACCCTTCACCCCCTAGACTGTTCTATTAATTAAACAAGTTTAATTAATTAACATCCAATACCTGTAATTAATTTCATCCAAATTAATTACTAATTAGTTTCTAATTAATTTATCACAATATAAATTAATAAACTAATTATCCCTACTTTATTTCGGTCACTGTTTATTTTTACTGGGTCGTAAGGCCAACCCAAAAGGACCCTGCTATTATTAGAAATATCACCAACAGTTAATGACCTTGGATACTATTTCCAACAGTCTTCCACTTGGAACAAGTCATCAACTTTGTGTGGTCAAATACTTTCTAACAATCAACAGAGAATATGCCATCCAATGCAATTGTCGAACTCTGATCAAAGTCATGAGACGACCCTTAGATAAGTGATCAATTATTCATATGTTCTATAAGATATCTTTATGAACCTGAGACATGGATAAGGTCAATCTCGAAGGTTCAAAATTCTGTTTCCCGATAGAGATTTATGATGACTATTAATGGATTAGGGACATGTATGTGAAACCACGACAAGGAACTACCTCGGTGGATAGGGGTATGGCTTCCAGTAAAGACCATTGGGGGTGAAAGGTTGGCATTGCCCAATGGCAAACATTCTAGTTCGTGACTTGGGATCAATGAATTCCCATGCTTGATACTCGGTAAGGAAAGGAAGAATCGTATTTATCTAGAGAACGCATTCTCCATATTTGCAACACATTGACGAATGGTAGAATAGAGAAAACATGCTTCCTATAAATATAAATATTGATGTATGGTTAATGTAGAGAACGTGCTTCCTATAATTTTATAATGATGATGATGTTTTATGTACTCACCAGAGTTCTGTATGACCTCTCTTTTGTGTAAATTATTTGTGACATGTATCCAATTACTATAGATGGTGTAGTGAAAGTAAGGATTAGACTAGAAGACCTTCAAGGGACATTGTACTTGAAGGGATGCTTGTCATGACTTTCGTAAATCTATTGTAACACCCAAGTGTACACCAATCTATGTATATGTAATAAAAAAATATAGGACGGTATTCCGCTGATCTCGAGTTTCTATGTATTTGATTGGTGTATGATTTGGGTCGTTACACAGCCCATGGTGTCTCGATAAAGCACATAAGCAGAGTATAAGGTTTTGGCTAATGGTACAAGAGAAGCAATGTGGGCACAATCTTTGTGTAAGGAATTGGGCGCCTGTCATCCGCGACCAACAATATTAAGGTGTGATAATTTAGGGCCTACCTATTTGACAGCTAATCAAGTGTTTCATGTATGAACAAAGCACATAGAAGTAGATTTTCACTTTGTTATAGAGAAGGTAGCAACGGGAACTCTTGATGTCAGATTTACATCTTCTAATGACCACATAGCTAATCGGTTCGCGAAGCCAACAACTCCTAACATGATAGATCATCTAAGGTACAATCTAAACCTTGTCATGGTTAATATTGAAGGGATAATTCAAATAATACTTTGTTGTATAGATAAGATCCTAATATTTAGGATCTATTGTAATACTTATCATGTACATGTTATCTTTATAATGAGAATGAAACTCACAGGATGATTCATGGCAAATTCGTAGTTTAACTACCATAACTAGCATTAAATGGCGATGCAACAACATCAATCACTAGAGTGAGCTTCGTATCTCTAGTTTGAGAGAATTAAAAGTTGTTAATGATGCTTCGGAGGAATATAGAATTATAATAAAAAGCCAATTAACTTTGCCAGATTTTTAAAATCACTCAAAAGTATATAACAAATAGTTTATTTTACATTGGTTTGTCACAACTCACAACAACTCACAACAGTCACACTCGCTTATAAAGTTTAAGAATTACAGTAGTAAAAAAAAAAAACAATAATGACCAAACTGAATTTTTATAACAATTATTGTTAGCACTCATTGCATTTTACCTTTTGATATTAAAATTTTGACGAGAATATATTAAGTTAGAGAACAATTTCTATATAACGTAGTTATATTTTCGTTTTATCAATTTATGCAATCATATTTCAGTTTGCTTTCAATTTTATTTATTAATATATGCCCGGTATATCAAATTGGTTGGATAAATCGGTAAAAGAAATTAAAATGTTAATGAATTTGATATGGTTACAAAAATGGTTAGAAATTTACTTCTTTGTAATGGATAAAAAATATGAGTATGAATGTTGTCTTCAAAGGAAGACTCATTTGTCGTTGAATATTATATAAGATAACTAAATGATATATGGAGCGTTAACAACTTCATCTACATTGTGAAACGCATTTTTAAGAAAATAATATCATGTGTACGCTTAACATTGTAAGTGTATTTATCCATATGAAAATCTCAATAACCTATCCAGCTTTTTCGTTTACATTTTCTTTAAAAGCAATTAAACAACACGACTCCTGAATCTATTTTTGTGAAAATATAGTTTCATTCATAATGCAGGTTTGGAAGATTCACTATTCTCGTGATTGATTTATATAATTTGAGGGCCTCCATAGCTAAGAAAAATGGTGAAGATGTTTAATGGTATATAGTTAAAAAGGAATAAGATTTTGTGAACCTTAGATGCAATCACAAGTGATGTTTTTTATAAGAGTTGCGGGTAACATACGTTTTTCTGTTTACATTTTGTCCAAAACTAACAATGGCCTAAAAATAGAAACAAAATAATTAATCCATCAAAAGGTAGCTCACAAAAGGGAAAAAGGGTGGTGCCCCATTTCCAACTCACTCGACTAAAGATTCGATGATGACATCTCAACTCGAGAAGGGTTGTTGCTTAAAATTGTTGCCCACGGTTTTGCTATTTGCGGTAGTAGTTGAGCAATTCCGTGCGGTTTTTGTACTTGTCGTTGCCAATCATACATGTCTCTTCCTTACAAGCATCTTTACTGTGTTTCTTAACATCAATTCCTTTGGCTTTTTTCTCCTAAGTTCTGTACAATCTTAGGCAACATGTTATTTCATACAAAATCACATAATTTCAAAGAAGAATAGGGCTTAGTCATATTGGCCTATTAATACCTAGCAATCCGATCATAAAAAAAAAAAAAGAAATTGTATATCTTAGAATGCTCAAATTTGAGATGTACATTCCATGCATAAGCTCGGGTTTCTCCAAACAAACTCGTGAAATTTTAAAAAAGTCATACTGAAATCGATCGGTTTCTCAAAAGCTTCATTGGAACTTTATAGCTTGTTCTATTAACTAACTCATCCTTGGTAACTCTAACTATATAAAATATGATATATTAAAATCAAAGAGTTTTAGGTTATCGTGATGATGTCTTGAACACTCAAACAAATCTAACGAGACAAAGTGAAACCATATTAACAAATAACAGCGAAGTCATAATTATTCATTATAATTATAGTTAATTATAAACTTGGAGTTATGCTAATTACTTGTATGACGTCGTTTAACTTCTTAGCGTTTGAGTTAAATAAGTTCAGCGAGTTACAATATATCAAGTTATTTGTTAAATCTAGATAACAAGATGATAGATTCAGTTTAGCTTAAATTTATCATAAAAGTCTATATGTTATCTCTTTCTATAAAAACAAGTTATGGATCTAACTTGTCTTGCCTCATACCCTAAACACTTTCAATGAACAATAGTGTTGCCTCATAGATAATGAATTTATTTGATCTTATCCAACTACCTGCTTTTACATATTTTGGAGCATATATATTGAATTTTATAAATTTCGAAAAACCTAGAAAAGGAGAAAGAATCACAAAGGGATAGGCAAAACTGAATTTCATAGCAGATAAACTAGTTGACTTTAAGCTTAGATTTCCTATGAACAAGTTAATTGAATGAATACACAATTATTCTATTAAAATTTTAATTCCTTTGAAATTTTGTTGAGCCAAACACTAAATTATTACGACAACTCCAAAGCATCCACAAAGAAGTCATGATAATTGTTTCCACCGTGACCACTTCATACTAGACAATAAGGATAGCAATGGGCTGGTTTCGGGCCGAGTATTGGTCCTCCCGTCCCTGTTAAAAAAACGACCCCGTCTCCGCTTAAAAAATCGTGGTAATTTAATCGGGGATCTCCATCGGTAATCGGGTAAAACCGTTGGAAAACGGGTATCCCCATTTAACATAAACGGTTAATTAAATGGGTGATTTTTATCGCGGTGATAACTATGTAACATAAACAATTAGTCATTATACACCATGATCAAATCCAATCACACACAAAGAAAGGAAATTTTAGCTCTAAAGTCCAAATGAATTCAAAATATCAATAAAAGCATTGGATGTCTAGCAGTCTGCGATCTAGGTCAAAGCTTTCAATTGACTCGTTCTACTCTAGAATCAAGATTCACGAGTCATAACTCCAGTTTTGGGGGATTGACTTATTGTAATTTCTAAATAACTAGTGGCACGGGTATCAGGCCGGTTATTCGGGTAATCGGGTCGAGTATCATCAGTATTGTCCCCGTCCCCCTCTCTGATAAAACGTTTCGGTATTTCACGGTACTCATCCCGTCCCTGTTTATTGTCCTCGAACCCTACCCAGTTGATTTGGTTTTCTGTTTTTGTAAGACCCGTATCCCGATTATAACATATACTTAAAATAAGAGTGTTAGGAATTATATGATTTTTGGTAGTTATAAAGCTAAGAAAAATTTTAGTTACAATTTCATATGAAAATCAGTATTTTGTGTCGTTTTTAGAAAAATCATAAATAATTCTAGGAAAATCGTTTAGATCTCAAACCAGTGCACAAAGTTTACAAATTGAGTCTAGTACAATTACCAAAAATAATAGTAAGCTTGAAAATGACATTATCTATGGTAAAAAATGCAATCTTTACTGATTAGTCCGGAATTGACAGATTAGATAGTCTGTTTTCAAAAATTCATAATAAATCATAGAAAAATCGTATAAATACGTAAAATACATCCCTGGAAAGGTATTGAGATAAATTTCTGGAATATCAAATAAAAACGTGAATTTCATGGGTTTAAAGTCGGCTAAACCAGTCTTGAACAGACTGATTCTAGAAGGTATTAATTTCAACAAAGTTATATTATTAAAATCTTTTGTCAAAAGTGTCATGCCATTTTTTATTCAAGAATTCAAGTATAAATACCCCTCAAAACATCTCATAAACCACACAACTAAATCTCAATCCAATATATAGAGGTTTCTAAGCACTAGAGTGTAAGCAAGTGAGCGGAAGGAAGCTCAAAAGCCTAACGAAGGAGTTATAGATCTCGACGACTGGTCATAAGGTAACTACAAACCTTTCTATAGCTTAATTAGGTATTGTAAAATAGTTTTTGTTAAGAAGTAGAATATTTAATAAGTATAACATATGTTATATTATACTCATTTCTAACAATAGTAAACAAAAACCTTAAAATGTCGTTATTATAACAATTCGTAATTTCCGAAAATAATACCGATTGATTTACTTACGAGGACGGTGACTAGGCCGATTACTTGGGATCTGGTTGTTGGATTTTCCGAAAGGCTAAAATGCTGAAAGGATCCTGCCACCCCATCTAATCTTCTACCTGGCCGTTCTTTACTTGATAAATCATGGAGTATCATATTGGAATTATTGAAGGGTTTAATGATGCGACTATAATATAGTTAAGGATTAAGAAATGATAGATTTCTTATTATGTTAACAGTTAAAGTTGAAGGAAATACAAAGCCGAGAAAGATAAACGATATAGTCAACTATAATCAGGTGAGTCTTCTCACTATACTATAGGTGATATTGCATGCGTAGGAAGGAAGATATGTTAGACTAAGGTGATCTTACATGTTATGGTAATTGTATGAATTATTGCTATGATAATGATTGTTTGTGGATGGAACGGGATAGCCCGCGAGCCAATAGGCGGAACGGGAATAGCCTGGGAGTCATTAGACGGAACGGGAGAAGCCTGCGAGCGATAAGACAGAACGGGAACTGCCCGTGAGTCTTCAGCGGAACAGGGATAGCCCGCGAGTCTCACAGACATATGAATAGTTATGATGTGTTGTATGTTATGTGATGGATCGTATGGTATTTTGAGGAACTCACTAAGCTCCGTGCTTACCCTTTCCCTATATAAACTACTGTTTCAGGTACATCAGGTACCCTGGATGGCAAGGCGTGACGTGTATACACTGTGCTGCTTCATTGGAGGACTGTTTTTGAATGGATGTTCCGCTATGTTGTGATTTCATTAACTTTTGTTAATCCTGTGATGTTTTCATTAAACTTATAAGTTATGGAATTTTATTAAAATTAATTAAGTGGCTTTTCTTATATTGAAGTGTTCGTTTAAATTTTTTTTAATTTTACCCTAAAATTTTGGGATGTTACAGTTTTCCCTGTCGGTTTCGGTATTTTTTGCCATCCCTACTAGACAAAGTCATTGAATCCATCCACGCACACAGATCTGTAACCGTAACCAAAATGGGAACCACAAAATTCCCCCAACTAGCAATACATGAACAAGATTTAGCATACAAAGTCATTGAACTACTTCATACTATACAAAATGTGTGTGCTGATCATGGATAATGTGTGTGCCTTAATGGTTGGGTGATAGCCTATGTGGCTGGGGATGTGCCTTGCTGGCTAGTTAATAGTCTGTGTGGCTGGTGTATGTGCCTTGGTGGTTGAGTACTTGTTTATGTGATTATAAATAGTCGACAAACCTATAGCTGAGATAGATTGGTAAGTAATAGCTGACATGACTAATAAACTAAATAGCTTAAATGTATACCGAAAGGCAGATTATGTGGTGTTATTTTATTATTGTATGTTATCATTAAATATGTTGATATATGTTTGTGGTTTTGACTAGCAGGGAGATTACTCATTAAGCTTTTATAAGCTTGTTGTTTGTGTTGTGTCTTGCCTTCCAGGTCCTTATAGCAGTAATTGAAAGGTTTTCTACAAATCTATGAACTAAAAACCCTAAGTTCACATGCAACCTAGATTGGATCTATGTTTTCTATCTTTGAACATGTAACTAATTCCTAAAGGCCAAATAAAAAATTAACTAAAAGAAATAAAGAATAAAACTAACCTTTAGTTTAATCTTGAAGCTAAGCAGCACACGTGTCCTGCCTCAAATGAGATGATACCCAGGGATCAGGAGGGGGACGAAATCTAGAGAAAGAATGAGAACGAAATGGCATAGAAAAACTAGGGTCTGGGGTTCCCTATTTATAGTTTTCTAGGTGGTTGCAGATAAGCCTTTAAAGATAAATCTTCTTGAATTCAAATAAGATAAACATTTATCTATCAATTCAAACTCTATTTATCCTAATATATAATTTCGATTTTAAGGATTAATCCTTCCTTAAAATCGTCAACCACCTACTGCCAAAATTGTCACTTACTCAACTATTGAATAATTACAATTTAGCCCCTGCACCTTTAATTAATTAAATTAATCACCAAATTAATTCCAATTAATTCCAGGTTAATTTCTAAATAATTAATATAATTTCTAATTAATATATTATCACCATAATATATTAATAAACTATTTATTTTATTTCTATTGATTTATTAATCATATAATAAATCAATCTTTCTCTCTCCTGGTATTTCTGCCAAACCTCTAGCTATGAGGGCAACCCAAATGGACTTTGCTACTATCAATTAGGTAAATACAAATTATTAGTCATGGCTTAGACACCTAATCCAACAGTAATAAGGGTAAGCATGTGGCTTGAGAGATAGAAGACTTAGAGACTGCCCATTTTGTAGCTGACATGTGTATTTTGTTAGTTGTAATACTCGGATGTTTATGTATGCTTTGTATATGATAACATCTTGTATGTTGTGGTTTGACGTGGAAGGAAACCTCTTTTGATGTATGGTAAATGGAAATTTTTGGGTGTGCCTTGTATGAAAAATTGGGGTGTTACATTGTGGGCATTGAGGTTTTGGCAGGTTGAAAATCATTAAAAGGGGTATTTTAAACATCTCAATGATATACTTATTTTGATTAATGAAGATACCTTCAGAAGTTTTTTTTACCTGTAGACCAATGAAGAAGTTTATCTCACCAATGATGTTCATCTCAAATTTTTTAGCGATGATGGATCCAAATTTAAAGCATAGATTGTGATTTTTTATATCCAAAGAGGATATCGGTTACATAAGTGTATTTTTCTTCTTGTAAAAACTGTATTGACAATACTTCCTCTTGTATAGCCATTTTACAAAAGATTGGGTGGAATGTCTCATACCAAGTGCTTAGAGCTTGCTTTAGGCCCTAGATAGCGTTATCATGTTTATACACATGATCAAGATGCTATATATCTTCAAATCTAGGTGGTTGTTAAAACTTATTCTTTTAAATCACCATGTCGGAAGGCAGCCCAGATATTCATTTGATAAAGTTTGAATCTTTTGTATGAATAATATGCTATGAACAATCGTATACTAGTGCAAATGTTTCATCATAGTCAAGCCCTTGAGCTACCAACCATTCTTTATTTCTAACTACAATACAATATCTATATGGCTTGTATATATACACTCATTTTGTGTCAATAATGTCCTTATTTACTATAGGTACTAAAGTCTATACATTGTGCCTTTCAAACTCATTGATTTCATCTTGCATAGGTTTTATCTAGCATGAGTCTGTGAAATATTATATGATCTTTTATGTTCAATTACTGATAAATAAAAGTTGCTAGAAATTTGAAATTTGGTTTGTATACTAGTGTCAATGTTTCCAATAACTGTTAATGGGATAACATTTGAGTGTTTGAATTATGGAAGCTTGATTTGTAGTGGTGGTTCAATTAAGGATTAAAAATCATCCATTATATTATCTTGAAAGTTCTTAGAAAATTCATGATCAAGGTTGTCATTTTAGGCTATTGGGGAAACTTTAGGGGAAGCTATTAGGACAACGTAAGTTGGTATTAGAATTTCAACAAAAGTTGAAGGTGCATATGAGTGTAGTATGGGAATATTATCATGTGTATCAATTGGATGTTCAACTTCATAGGGGGATTAAATGAGTTCTTTTAGAAAATTAGGATGGATTTGATTAAAAGTTAATGGTTTTTTGGTAGAGACATGCTCTTTTACATGTCAGGATTCTTCAATTACTTCCCTGCTTTGTTGAATACTCTAAAGACCTTAGGTATGGATGAGAAAAAGTGATTTAAAGTTTTAAAAAGACTTACCATAAGCCTTGTTTACGTATGTTTGGGTATGTTCACCACGAACACTCCACATCATGCACCATTGTGTAAAACTTGTACTTAGATAACATAATTGGGTTGATGTTGGGTGTTGAAATATGAAATTAGATGAACTAATATAGATATGTAATCAATAGCACAATCAATCACACGATTAGAATGCAACAAAGCTAATTGAACAGAGTAATATGAATAACATGTGTCGAATGATTTGATTAGAACTTGGTTTTACAATGGGTTTTCTATCTTGGAGATGTATGATTCTCGTAAGTTAATCTCATAATCTCACAATCGACACGGTATGGTATCACTGATATTTATACTGAATCAGTGATACCAATAGTACATCTTTTACAGAGAATATCCTATCAGTGTACTAGCCAATAGGATAGAAGATTCATGCAACACGTATTGTACTATACGCGTGCACACAAAAGACAAGATGACAGACTGTAAGGACTTCGGATCCTCTATGCATTGCACTTCGGAGTCTTTAGACTTCGGTGTCTTCTCTTGTTTATTCACTTCGGAGTTTTCTTCATGGGTTGGACTTCGGATAAGACAACAATTCATCACAAAATTTCTCAACAGTTGACAAAATATTTGTCTATAAAGGACAAGGTTGAAGATATTATAGAGGAAGAAGATGAACGGGGTTTCTTGGGTGCTATGGTAACTAGTAATTAATGATCGATTATGTAAATCTGGCCCGTTATTATGATTTGATTAGCAACAAGAAGAAACATAAGTATTTAACCTCGTGTGAGAGGGAAACGAGTTGACTTAACGTTTAAAAAGAAATGGAGTTAGACAAAATGGCAAAGTTCGCAAGATTTTGAAACCATAGGGAAAACATGGCTTAATGCAAATTTAGACTAAAGTTGTGGCTTTCTGTAAACCACAGGGGGCATTTGATAATTTCATGTAAAGTTTATTAACCAATAAAATTGTTAACAAAGGATAAAAAACAACTCTATAACCGAGTTTTTTAGTCACTTTGAGTCCTCCATACCTTAGCCAGTTAGGCTTCAAAAGTAGACAGTATAATGATCGCACTTTAGGGTGGGGGGAGTAAATCATTCCTATCCCATCCATCACACTTGTCACATCAGCTTTTTCTCTCTCCTCTCATTTCTATATTTCCGTCCCACTTCATCCCACACCTATGGAAGCAGTTCTCATCGAACCCACCGAACCTGCGATGCCACATCATATTTTTTATTATAAAATTAATTAATTAATTACACAAATTATTTTAACATTAAATTTAGTATTCAAAATAATAGTAAAATGCAATAAAAGATTAAAAAAGCCAAATAAGATTAAATTTAAAAGCACACGGTTACAAAATTTAAAAAAAAAAAACCTAAATTCGAAAAAAAAACCTAAATACGAAATAAAATGGTGAATATGTGAATTTTTTAATGGATAATGAAGTAGTATTTATAGGAAAAAGGAGGGTAATTTTTAAAAGATTAAAATTTTTTTATATAATATGTGGGTTCGGTGGGATGGGGAACCAACAATCCAAAACGATTGAGTCATGCCACATGAAACCGACTATCATGGTGTAGTCTTCAAATTGGTACCACCGTAGTACCAACGGTACCGTCAGTACCGAAGACATCAAATAGCCGAACTCATGTGAACCCACGCTTACTCCGTCCACTCTTATAGAACTGTAACAGAGCCTATTTTTACATTTTTGAGTTAGGCCTCATCCCAAATCCCTTAACTGATTTTTTTTCCACCCTCACTATACATCACCTATATTGATGTGAGTACTTAAAGAATGAATACAGTTTAAAGAATATAAAATATATATTTTTAAACAATCATATTCTTAGTTGATATCCATTAGTTCATATTTTACAAAAGAAATAAGGTTAATAAATAGGACGCAATATTGAAATTGACTAACTATAAAACTTGGAATGTCTTGTCCAATAGAATGTCATATGTTTATATATCAAGTGATTGCAATATCATCGTTTTATGTTTGAAATTTGGAGTGTTGATGAAAACTCAAACAATTTCAGTATCTCTTACAAATAGATCGTTAATTGTTGATGGAATGGTTAATAACCATATTTCGGTTTATATAATTGTATAATAACATACACCTATGATTTTGTGCAAATGATTTGATATAAATAAGCAAACAAAAGCAATTTACCTACGTCAAGACATGAAAACGAATACCTATGAAACACGTACTTTCATGTTTAGTTTTCTAAATATGGATGAAATGTAAGAAATTGAAAGATGAGTTTTATAGATATGGAATATGAACTCTCTTACATATGCATATGATACAATAGGCAAACAAAGCAATTTATCTAACGTCAATTTGCTCATGTTTTTGTAAATTTCTAATTAACATACACAAAAAAGTTTACACATTTTAACGTCACTTACAAAGTTAATAATTTGAAAATACATAATATAGTTAGTATTAAAGCAATATAATAATTTATACCATTTTTATAAGGGTTTATCAATAAATAAAAAACCTTATAGTTTTTTATTTTTTCGATTGAAACAGAAAGTTTTTTTTTTTTTACCTAGATTTTGGAGAAACATTTTAATTCAATCCTATTATCCGATTTTGCAGGTCATCTTCCGGCAAAAAAAATCTGAAAAAAAACCCTATATTTTTTTCCGAAAAGACCCTAAATTTTTCTTTTCCTTTAAAAACATCACATTTGACAAACTTTTCCATGTGGATCCTAAATTTTTCTTTTCCGAATATATATCACATTTGCTCTGATTATTGTGTTTTTCGATGGAGGAATATGAAGATTTAATTGTATTTATGCTTTTTACTATAATAAAATAGATATTTCATTATATCTTGATTGTTTCATTCATAAAAATATATATAAGATGAAGCTCTCGTAACTCATAATAAAGATTCACCGCGTATAAATCTTAGCCTTTGATAAAACATGGGTGATTCTATACATACCCCTCTACTATCTAATTATACCCCCCTTATTTGACTTTTTTTTTTGTTTTTACTTGATTTTTTTTTTGTCTTTTGCTTATTTTGTTTGTTGGTTGTGTTTTACTTTTGTTTTTTACTTTTCTTTTATTAATAGTATTTGATTTGTTTTTTTATTATTATTATTATTATTATTATTATTATTAGACTAAATTACACGAATTGTCACCGTGGTTTGGGGTAATTTACATGTTTGATCCCTAACTCTTTTTATAACTCGGAAAGTCTCTATCTTTTGGGTTTATTTTACATTTGGTCCCTAGCATATGTAAAAATACTATGTTGCCATTAGAAAGTTTTTTTATATTTATTTATTATCTTTTAATTAAACTCAATACCTCATCTTAGGGGTGGCAATACTCGACACAACCCGCGACACGACACGAACCCGACACGAAAATAAACGGGTTTGGGTTGAGTTTTTTGACCCGCCAACCCGCTAACCCGCCAACCCGCCAACCCGTTTATTATACGGGTCGTGTTCGGGTCATTAGTTGGGTTTGCGGGTTGACCCGCCAACCCGTATATATATATATGTATTTATTATTTTTCATTTTTTTTATCTACAATAAAAAAATTAAAAGGAATTGATGAAATATGAAATAACTTTGCCGGTTTAATTTGCTTGGATATGTTTATTTTGCGTGGATATGTTTAATTGGACATGGTTAGTTGTTTGGATATGTTTATTTGAAGTTTGGGTTGTGTTAAAATAGTTTTTCTCTAAAAATTTTATGCTTATAGATGTCATGACCCACGAACCCGTATATGACCCGTCAACCCATTTATGACCTGCCAACCCGTTTATGACCCACGAACCCGAATCTGACCTGCCAACCCGCCAACCCATATAATTAAACGGGTTACGTGGGTCGTGTCCGGGTTACCTGTCAACCCGCCAACCCGCAACCCGCCAACCCGCATATTTATATGGGTCGTGTTTGGGTTGGCCTTTCTGACCCGCCAACCCGCCAACCCGCGACCCGCCAACCCGAACCCGACCCAATTGCCACCCCTACCTCATCTCTCTCTTGTCTTTTCCCCTATTTATTTCTGTCCTGTCAAACGTCTTTATCTTTTTCCCTATTTTTTTCTCTCCTGTCAAACGTCTTCATATTTTCAGTTGCTTAATCTCAAATATCCCCCCAAACCATACGACCATTCGTGTAATTTACTATTATTATTATTATTAGAAAATTAATAATGAATTTAGCTTTTATAGTTTTTACATTTCAGTAACAATAAACAATAGTTTCTTTAAAGTAATTACGACACAAGGAACGATGATTATAATTTTATAAAATTATGCCAAATTATTTCAAAATAGTTATGTCAAATTCGAATGAATGTATAAAAAATAACAATATAAATAATAACAATAAGCCTAGACAAACAAAGATGGTTACGACTAGGTCGGGGGATCGAGAATGACAATTTTCGACTAAAAATGACGTGAATTTTGATTTTCTACAAACAGTATAACCCGAAGGATTTTACAAAAAATAAATTTTACATACAACACTTGATTTATAAACGGTTGTATAAATTCAAATGACAAAAAGGTGGCATTCGATTATCATAAACATAACGACTATATTTTTCTAAAAACTAATAATAATAATAATAATAATAATAATAATAATAATAATAATAATAATAAAGGAAAAGACAACAAAAGACAAAAATAAAATAAAACAAATTAACTAGTCAAATCAGGGGGGTTTATAGATTAAAAAAGTAATTTAATTAAACTCATTTTGATTTGATGGGTGACAAGGGGTACAAAATATAATGGGGGTATTTAGGCTTCACGGAGTAAAGCTCGCCAAAGGGGTCGCCAAGTCCCTTGGCGAGCCACTCCTTCTCGCCAACGTCATTCCGTCTCCTCTCGCCATGTTGCTCGACATCCACACTCGCCGACCGGTTGGCGAGATGCCAACCTTGAGTTTTGTCTCCAACAGCCAAAAAAACATCCTATTTTCTTTTCCTTGGCCATTGGTCACCACTGCCTACAAAATGGCCAACGCCTGCCAACTATAGTCTGGCCCACAAAAACCCATTGGCCACCACTCCGTGTAGCCTTATAGCACAACCCTATAACATTTTTTTAGTAATTAATTTTATAAAAGATAATTATTAAATCACTAATAAATTTTCTTGTCTTATAAATCTCTAGAAATGTAAACTTCAGTTGTTCAAAATTTTCAATACTAACTATCCTTTCGATAGATAACAATAATTCAAATTATCTTAATTGGTATCATACTTTGGAAATTATACTCAAAACGATAAGAAAAGTCGAGCCATTGAGGAAGCTTTCTTTAAAGCTTCTCCATTAATACAACTATAGTTGCAAAGAATAAGTATAATTCTCGCCTTATAGAGTCAACTAAGGTGGCTTGCATCATGCTTGCAACCATGGTTCCAGAGCTCTAAAAAGGTTTTAAGAATCTTGGGTATATGACATAATCTTGTTGCTTTAACCAGCTCTGACCCCAAGCTCAATAATGGTAAGGATCAATATGAGATATATATATTTAAGAATCATCAAGAAGTTATATGCATCCATTATAAGGGGACTGGACACTGACAGCGTGTCCATAACACCTAGAGGAGCTGAAATTTATTTTGTACGACATATCTTTTCTTATTTATGTAAACATCACTGATTTTGCCCTACTTAAGAATGTTTTTTTGAAGGTAATTCTTGTCCCAAATATGTGTATGTATAATATGGGTTAAATGATGTAGATATATTATTTTTTAGAACCCATACATATGAAAATCCTATGCAAATCTTATTCATAACCTAAGCTACCAACCCATTCCCCTGACTGAAGTCATGAGTACAACTAGGGATGTAAACGAACTGAACGTTCAAAGAACCATTCATGAACTGTTCGGCTGAAAGTTTGTTTATTTAATAAATGAACGAACATGAACACAAATTCTCGTTTGTTTAGTTAAACGAACGAACATGAACAATGGTCTCATTCGTTCAATTATGTTCATGAACATTCGTTTATATTGTTCATTTACGTTCGTTTATGTTTGTGCATTTAAGTTCATATATGTTCGATTTTATTTGATTACATTACAATATTATATGTTAGTTTATATTTATACATGTTCAATTGTGTTTTTTTATCTATGCTCGTTTATGTTAGTTTAGCGTGGTTACAAACGAACATGAACAAGATAATTTGTTAAACGAACGAACATGAACAAGAAAACTAGTTCGTTTATCCATTCGTGTTCGTTCGTTTATTCATCTAACTTATGCAAACAAACATGAACGACCCCTCGTTCGTGTTCATTCGGTTCGTTTACAGCCCTACATACAACTTCGGTACTAAAAAAATGGGTCGTTGACTTAGGATGCATGGTATGTGGATGTAAATCCAACATATACAAATTCACCTAAACCTAAGTTTTTTATCCATCTTAAGCGATTTAAATATCTAAAACCTAAACAATCAGGTCTTATACATGTAAAATATGTGTCATATTATGAGTAATATTTATCATGAGTCACGAAAGCTTCATCGTATATACACATTTATGAATAAAGCAATCTAAGATACAATGGAACATCCATTTTTATCATGGTAAACAGCATAAGTACAATCGAATCTTCATATTCCTCCATCAAGAACATAATAACCGACACAAATGTGCTATTTTTTCCAGAAAAGAAAATTCTACGGTCACATGAAAAAGTTTGTCAAATGTGAGGTTTTTTCCTGAAAAAAAAAAATTTAGAGCCTTTTTCGGAAAAAAAAAAATTGGATCTTATCCGGGGGAAAAAGTATTATTGGAAAATGACCTGTAAAACCGGGTAATAGGGCTTAATTAAATAATTTCTCCAAAATTTAAGTCTTTCAAAAAAAATGAAATTTTTGGTTTGAAATATATATATATATATATATATATATATATATATATATATATATATATATATATATATATATATATATATATATATATATATATATATATAAACCTTTTTTTTATAATTAACATAGAAGTTTATCGGACACAAATATGTATACTTCCTTTTTGTTTTTCCAACCAATTAACTAATACAAACAATGTAGCTCTACTTTTTTGTTCTATGATGTACATGTCTTTATCAATATTCATCAAAGTATATATGCCTTTATATCAATTGTTACGAAGAATATAATTAATATCGGATAAATTATATTGCTAAAGACTAAAAACATAAAAACGGTTACGTTGTGGTGTGTGTAAAGTACAAAAATGTAGAGGATTAAAAACACTAAAAACATGAGTTCCACGTATCCACAGTTACCCCCATAACACAAAGTCCAACAAGTGATTAGTTGTTTGATACCTCATAAAAGCTACATCTTCGATAGAAGATCTTGTTTCATGAGCCTTATCTCGTAGTATGACGTAAGAGATCTTCAAAGGTTTTCTAAGTGAAACAAACCATGTTTTTCATCGCCAAACCGCCAACGTATTGTATATTTCTATTTGGATAATTGATTGTGCTCACGGTATATTTAGACATATATGCATGCGAATGTCACCCGGTGATGTAATTCTTAGCTGGAAGTTGCCAAATTTACGATGTAGAATGATAGGTGTCTTCGTCGTGAAGATTTTCAAAAGGTTGGTATTTGTGAATTGTATTTCTTTAATCTAATGAGAACTATAGCAATCATCTTCGAAGACATTTAGATACTTGATTTATAATTAGAGAAACATATAAGGCCATGCGGTATGTCGCACGCGGCCCCCCACGCGTCCTCCACCTCAGCAGGAAAGACGCGGCAAACACCGCCCCCTCCCCCCCCCCCCCCCCCCCCCCCCCCCCCGTGTCCTCGACGTCTTGCGTCCTCTCGTCGTCGTCCTGTGAACGTTTGAAGACGGAAGATTTTGAAAAAAATAGCCGTTGACGACCGTTGAACATTAAAATATTATAAATAGATACCACACACATCTTATATTTTACACACATACAAACACACATTTTCCTCTCAATTTTACTAACATTTCAAGATGGAGAACGATCCGAACACCCCCCCCCCCCCCCCCCCCCGTTCAAATCGGAACACGCCTCGCGGCGAATTCAACTACAACTTTTCCACGAATTGCACATTTACGAGTATGCTTACGGGTTCGTCGCAACAACCGCAATACCCGTATCCATATCCACCACCGAACCAATATCAATACCCGCCACAACCTTACCCGTACGCACCCTTCCAACAACCGTTTCTATCACAATCGCCACCGCTTCCATCACCACCGCCACAAGCATCACCCGAAGAGGTCGTGATGGAAACACAAGCCCCCGCGTCTTCCTCAAAAAAGAAAAAGAAAAATAATAGACAAAAGAACAAAACGCGAAACGCGCAAGAGGCGAAGGTTCCGTGGACGACCGACGAAGAGGTTCAAGTGGTTCGATCGTGGCTCGCTATTTCCATGGATTCGCAAAAAGGAAATAGCCAAAGTTCCACATCGTTGTGGGAACACATTTTAGACCACTACCACGCGGCGATGGGTCGTGGGGTGTACCGAAACAACGACGGTATTAACGGGAAGTTGCGGAAACTTCGTATCGAGTGCACCAAGTTCAACGGCATTTACAACAACTTGGTGAACATGCGACGAAGTGGCGAAAACGAATTCGGGATTTTCACAACGGCTATGGAACAATATGGGCGAGTTGTCGGGAAACCGTTTAAGCATATGCGAAGTTGGGAGTTGATGCGTACCGGTCCTAAATGGCTACTAACTCCCGATTCGCCTCACTCGAGCACGGGTTCCAAACGTGGGAGGACCCCGGATGACGATATTTCGGATGCTCGAGACCCGATCGACCTCGACGACGACACCGAACCACAAACCGAGATGCCTCCGCCTCGATGCCCCATCGGCCGCGACCGAGCGAAAAGAGCAAGCCGAGATGCCTCCGGCTCGTCTTCGAAAGACGATGTCGAGGAAAAGGTCGACCGGCTCGTTGAACAATTCAACCGCCACAACGATCTTGCGGAATCGCGGTTGGATTATGTTTTGTTTAGCCGTTCCGGGACCGAAGAGGATCTCGAGGCGATCCGATTGATGACGGAACAACGACGCAAGAAATATTTTAATAAGTAGTTTTTTTAAAAAAAAAATTATGAGTTGTCGTTTTTATGTTTTTTTTTATTTCGTGCAATGTCGTTTTTTTATTTTTATTGTTATGTAATGTCTTTTATTTAATTTTAAGTATTTGGTTTTAATTAATTTATAATGTTTGGTTTAAATTAAAAAAACGTAAAATAAAAATATGACGTGGAAATTAAAATGGTAGTCATGGGAGTCTTGCACACCCTAGTGGATGTCTTGGAAGTTTTTGTGACGTGGCGATGACATGACGATAGTCTTGAGTTGTCATGGATGTCTTACACATCCTTTCCTTCAGCCTTATGTTATTGAAAATAGATAGGGATATTGGCAACCAAATATTGCATCTTGGCATGTGATACAAGAGAAGAAAAAGAGAAACTAGAGAATTAATTGCGTCATATGGGAGGAGGAGATTGAGTATGGTTTACGCCAAACACACTTGTCGTCCTGTTCTTCTTCTTCTACCGCCCCAATTACTATAAAGAACCCTCCCTTTCTTTCTTACATACCCACATACCCATTTCCATTTACTCCCTTCTTCTTCGTTTCCTTCGATTCTTCTTCGATTCTACTCGATTCAAAATGGGGTTTTCAACATTTCAATAGGGTCAACCTAAAAATCAAAGCTTGTTGATGTTCTTGGTATTTAATTCTCTGTTTGTTAATTGAATTTGCTGTTGAAAGTATCGCGATGGAGAAGCTGAATTTTGTGAAAAACGGTGTCCTGAGATTGCCTCCGGGCTTCAGGTTCCACCCGACAGATGAAGAACTTGTGGTACAATACTTGAAGCGCAAGGTCCACTCTTGCCCCTTGCCTGCTTCCATCATCCCTGAGGTCGATGTTAACAAGTCTGATCCTTGGGATTTACCAGGTTCATACCGCCCACATTTAATGAATTATTCAACAATTGCAATGTCGGTTGTGACTTATGCGCTGCGTATGTTTAATTTAGGTGATTTGGAGCAGGAGAGGTTCTTCTTCAGCACCAGGGAGGTCAAGTACCCGAACGGAAACCGATCCAACCGGGCCACCGCATCCGGCTACTGGAAAGCAACCGGGTTAGATAAGCAAATTGTGACTTGTCGGACCAATCAAGTAGTTGGCATGAAGAAAACTCTGGTTTTCTATAAAGGAAAGCCCCCATCCGGTTGTCGAACCGATTGGATCATGCATGAGTACCGTCTTGCTAGCCCAACCCTAACCCCACAACCCAAAAACCCGACCCAGGTGAGAAAACCAACCATCTAGGTCGTTCCGCACAATCGCTTTTTTCTCCATGAGACTAAAGGGAAGTTAATTTTGATGTTTGTGCAGTGTACGGAGAACTGGGTGCTGTGCAGAATTTTCTTGAAGAAAAGAGGGAGCGGTGCAAACAAGAACGAGGAAGAGAAAGAGACAATTCAGGTTGAAAATGCGATTATTGAACCCAAGTCGAAGCCGGTTTTCTACGATTTCTTGGCTACAACAAAGGCAAACGCAAAGGCAAAAACAAAAACGGCGGATTTGAATTTGGTACCGGCTTCATCATCCTCTGGTTCAAGTGGGATTACAGATGCTTCTGTTTATGGTTCTGGGTGTCGTGAGACGGATGAACACGAAGAGAGCAGTAGCAATTGCGATGATGTTTCAACTTTTAGGAGAAAACAGTGGCCGTAAAATGGAGAATCTTTTGGTGGTTATAATTTTCTAGTACTAGTGGGGGGGTAATGTTTAAATTAGTAGTTTTTTTGGTTTTGGGTTTTTAGGTTAAATTTGCCATCAGCATAATAATCCAAAATTAGATGTAAAATGGTTGTCCAGGGAAGAAAGAGAAAGAAAGAAGGAAGGAAGAAATCGGCCTAGAAACAGAAACAGTTGTCCGTCCCACTCCCAGTCCCACCCATCTACTTTGTAATCTCGTCTTGAAATTTCACAACTTTTTGGTGATTTAATTCTCCATTCCTTTGCTTCTCATCTTCAACTTGGTTTTGTTTTTGGTGGGTACCACAAATATTAAATCATCATAATTTAATCTTTTTCTCATGGGTCCGGATTAGCAATTTAGGTTCAAAAGAAAAGGATTATAACCTATACATGTAGGGGCAAACAATCGGAAAACAGAATCAAAGCAAGAGACATTGGTTGCAACACAAAGATTTAGGAGATGAGGAGAATTATAACTCATTAAGAATATTTGTCGTCTTTTAATCATAATAATACTTTTTTACATGCAAAGGGTTGGAGACGCAATTGCATTAAACGGATTGAACATCCAACTTTCTTGACTTTAATACAAAATGGATTGAACATCCAACTTTCTTGACTTTAATACAAAATGGATTACATAAAAGGGTATCTGCGTAAGTATTGGTTATAGTTTTAAGGATATGCTAGTAATTAATTGTATAATTGGTAGGAGTTTTTTTGTTAAACGCTACTTCAACTAGCTTTTAAAATAGTACCGTTTTGCTTAAAATAAAAACTTCAAGTTCGTGTTGCCGAACGAAGCTTTTGGTTATTATTAGCGCTATTTATTAAACGCTAGAAGCTCTCAAACGCTTCAAAAAGTTCCGTGCCAAACACGTCCAATACCTTTTAAAGAAATAAAAAATAAAAATAAATTTGATAACATATGAGTTAGATGTGTGAATTTGTAGATTCTTTTTTCAAAAAAAATAACATCAACATATATTGAGGTGAATGAGGCCTTGTCCGGCTGACGTTGGACTCCAACGTATATAACAAGGGTTTGTTAAGGATGAAAGTAGAAGAAAGGATAAGGGTTTATGTCATAAAAGCCCTTAAGTTTGTAAGAAATGTTCGGGTTTACCCTTTTATGTATTTTTTGTTCATAAAAGCCCTTATATTTATGTATGTTTCATTAAAACCCTTAAGTTTGGCAGGAATGTTCGGTTTTACCCTTGTGTCCTGTTATAGAACCTATCAAACTTAAGGGTAAAACCGAACATTCCGGCCAAACTTAAGGGTTTTAATGAAACTTACATAAATTCAAGGGCTTTTATGAACAAAAAATACTTAAAAGGGTAAACCCGAACATTTCTTACAAACTTAAGACTTTTATGACAATAATCCAAAGGATAAATTGTAAAGAATTATATGTAGATATAGAATTGGAGTGACGACGTAATATTTGTTAATTAGGAGGGAGGGTGTGGGTAGGTTGTATGAAAAAGGGAAGGTCAATTAAAGTATCGTAGCATATCTGTGAGATGGGCCTGTTGGTGTAAGTTTAGACAATAATGTTGATAAAGGTGGGCCATTCAAGTAGTAAGGGGCGGCAATTAGCAATTGCCTTCCATTTGTCTGTATTCCTTTCCATCATAAACATCAATTATGCCCATAATTCATTCATGTCTTTACTAACTAATTCTTCCTTACAAAATGGTTATATATCAAACTTAAAACACAAGTTGATCCCATAATCTAGGAACAATCGCTCAACATGATTATGGAGGATGTTTTAAGAAATAAATGACAAGTTATATTCCACAGTCTTAATACGGTAATTGCTTGGAAATGAGTTTTTTTTTTTTTTTTTTTTTTTTCAGATTTTGTTGAGAATAATTATGAGGTGAGAAGTATATGTTTGATAATGATAAATAATTAAGATAAATGGCCGACCAAAAGTTTCTTGTGAAACTGGTTATATAATAAAGAAATATATATTATGGATGTTGGAGTTCTTCACGTCACCCTCTCCTCTCCACAAGACATCTCCTTTTCATGTCTAAATTGACATTTTTTTCAAGGACGAATATGTATATTATATTATATTCCAATCGTATTATATTGAATACAAAACCTTTTAAAATTACAACATGACAAGATATTGTTTTTATGCTATTATTTGATGGTAATATATTGGGGGTGGCATAGCCCTTCACTTGCGATGTTATCTTATCCTTTAAAGTCATGAATTAAAAAAAAAAATTTCGACGCCAGTGGACCTACAGGAAGCTAGGGTAGTTTTATTACAACGTGATACCTAAGACCCAAAACAGTTGGTTATATTTAGTGTCTACTCTGATTGTTGCTTATGCCAGCTGCAATTTACTACCCCCAATCAGGGGTTAATTGGTGGTTGTTAATCATCAACCAACAACCATCTTTCTTTCTTGTCTAATGGTCAACTTTTACCAAAATTTCTTTTCGTTTTTTACCATACGGAATTCAAGTATTCAACCACCATCATTTCATGATCAAAAGTCAATTGCATCTCACAATCACCAAGTGTAGTTGTTTTTTTTACCCCAAATACATGGTAAAATTTGATATACACTTGGGATTCCAAAAAGTTGACTGACTATTTGGTAGTAAATTTGAAAAAGTTGAGGTAGTAGAAAATAGATGGTGGAGTTGTAAGGTTATTAGGTGATGAAGAATATAAAAAACGAAAGTAATGAGATAAGTACGTAGGAGACATATTAAAAAGCAAAACCAAAAAAGAAGGGGTCCTCCGGTTGACCGATTCGAAACCAACCACCTTAAATGCTGTTTATTTTGGAAAAAAGACGGGTTGCTTATACTCTATGCAACAGCGACGTTCACAAATTTCTAATAAAAGCTTAATTTCAAAAAATTCAGAATAGAGAGAACATGGGTGTGGGTCTCCCTCTCTAGAGTCAAGAGACGGCTGGTAGGCCCTCTTTTCTTTTATGTTTGTTTGTGAATATGGTTTTACCCCAAAACCATCACTCCCTTACCACCAACCATCACATGAATACAACTTATCATTCAACCACTAATTTATTTTCTTAAAACATTATTCACTCGCAAAACCAACTAATATTCAACAATCTTAAAGGTTGTTTCAATATATCAAGGAACAGATCTGCTGATCGATCAAGTCAACAAAATACGGCCATCAACACACGTACACGTACACGTACGTATATTTTCATGACAAAAGTACCGGGGTTTATGCAACATGGTACCTCATCCAACAACAAACTCTTGAACAGAATATGTTTTTTTTTTCTAACTTAAAAAAAAAAAGCTTATATAATTCTCCCGCTTTGGGTGCAAAAAAACAGTTGTTGCGTGCAAAAAAGCAAATCCACTTGATACTTTAACATGAAGGAGCAAAAAGGCATTTGTCAATCTTTTTTCTCTTATTGCAAATATCAGCGTCAAACTTGGTCTCCTTATCTCCTTATGTCTTTCTGAGAGGGACTTGGAAGCAACTTACAACTTTGCTATCTCATCCAACCACACATATTTTTTCTTCAAAATCTAAGATGGGTCCTTGTTATCTTAATTTCAAGATTCAGAATCATGGCTTCTGTGGATGTGTTGCAAACACCAACCACTGTTACGCTAACGGAGATTTATATTCAATAAACATGTAAGCAATGATTATGACCTCAATTCAATAGCAATCCGCTATTCAGACGCATCTATTTATATAATAAATATCTCACATAAATCCCACAACAAAGAAAATAAATACTTTTCTCAAACAACTTTTTACCGGTTGTTTTCTAGTCTTGGCTCTTTGTGCCTTCTTCAACTTTAGCAGCCCCTTCACCCTTCGTCTGTGACTTTGTTGAAGGAGGTGGCTCTGAGCATGCCCTTAAGACAGCCTCATTCTACAAAAGACAACAACTTTTATCATTTCAAAAACCTTATTTTTTAATAACAATTGCATCCATAACAAAAACGGAAATTTTCACCAAAAACCACCAACTTTTCAGCCTTTTAACTCAACGACCACTAATTTATTTTTCTTTCAGAAAAAACATTCATATTAAAAAACTTTTCAAAAACATCCTTTTTTTAAAACAAACCTTTTTTTTCCTACAGAGTCCATTAACCATTAGGGGTGGAAATGGTTTGGTTTGTGACTAAAATCAAAACCAAACCAAAAAATTTGGTTTTTGAATTTGGAAATACCAAACCATCAGTTTTTCGGTTCTCTTTTTTTTTTTTTTCATTTTTATGGGTTTCTTAATCAAAAAGGTTGCTAATACGTAATTTCTTAAACCATGATACAAAACAAGGCCAACACATGCTTATTATTTTAGGTTTCTGTTGAAAATTAAAATAAGAAGCATGTGTTGGTCTCATCTTGCATTATGTTTTAAGAAATTACGTATTAGCAATATCACTGATGAACAAACCCATGAAAATAAAGATAAACTGAAAAAAACGATGTTTTGGTATTTCCAACGTCAAACACCAAAAATTTTCGGTTTGGTTTTCATTTGAGTCAAAAACCAAACCATTCTCACCTTTAATTGTTAACAAACTCTGTTTCATGATTACAAATAACCTTCTATTCTTAAGAAATAAAATGTTTTTTTTAAAGAGAATGTTTTTGTCAAGTTTTTTAATATGAATAGTTATTCTGAAAACTTTTAGAAATATGAGTGGTTGATCTGAAAGAAAAAATAAAGTACTGGTTTTTCAGATAAAAAGTTGAAAACATAGTCATCAAAATAGTGAAACATTTAGCAAACAGGTACAGTTGGATACAAATAAATCAGTCCGTAGTAACAACATATAATCATGCAGCCAAAGAGGGATTATAAATGAATTTTCAAAATATACACTCAAAACATAGAATTTATTGAAGCATTAATACCGTTGACTTATATGTGATAACGTTATCAACATATGAAGAAGAAACGTTGAAGTTTCCTTAAAGAATCATCAATTAACTAATTAGCGTTAATAGGACACCAATTAAAATTAACATGAACGACAGATACTCTATTAACATTAAAACATAAACCATATACATTCAATCCACATCAATAGGAGAATCACATGTCAATTCAATAATTTTGTTCCCCTTACAGTACTTAAAAACGATGCAAGACCATAGTTTGTTACAATGTCCTTGAAATACTAAGCTTTGTCATATCTAAAGCAAATTTTAGAAAGCAACAAAAATGTTGCAATACTTCATAAGATCAAAGTGCTGAAGTTTTTTATGCTGCTTTGAGAAAAAAGGGAAAGCAGGGGCAATATAAGGAGGGCTTGCAGCAGGAAAAACGTTAAAGAACTTATCTTGTAGTGTAAACAATGAAAACAAGTTTCATAGTCAGAAACACCAGCCAACAAAGTATTAACATGAGGCTCCACCAAATTGAAATTCACAGCCTTATTTGACCTTTAAGTTAGAAGCTAGAAAAAAAAAAAAAAAAAAAAAAAAAAAAGGCTTTGACAGAAGTGCATTAGGTAGGGTTTGGTAAAATCGTAAATTCAAGATATGGAGCTCATCTAATTCTTGGTTCTAAGCTTGTTTCGCTTTGCTTGAGAATTCCAACTCCACTGCTTTAATAATTGGAATTTGAGCAAACTATTCTGACAGGTGCACTAGTAAGTCATGCCCCCAAGCCCCAACCCGGTATCATATATCATCAAGATATATACGCGATGTATCTATGTATCAAAATTCAAACCCTCTTCCAAAGAAACGCTATTAACGATTTATTTGTTTATTTCCCAGGTCATAAAGACCAATCAATGGAAGGAGTTAGTACGTAATGTATTAAAATAGAAGTAAAATACGGAACATAAACCCTAAAACTGGAAAATAGGGAGAGTAGGAGGGACCTGCCAAACTCGGAGAATACGCTTCTTGGCGTTGGCTTTACGGGTAGTGGTTAGCTTAATTCTCTTCCATACGAGGCCTCCTGAATCGTGCTTCTTCACTATTTCCATGACTCGCGTCCCCCAAAACGCCCCCATTTTCATTCTCTGTTACTGTTGCAGTGTTGCTGTACTTGCTCTCCTTCACTTTGGCTTGAAACTTGCAATGCTCCTGCCTCCTATGTTTACTCGGGTATGGACCGACCTAATGGGCTGGGCTGCTTGTAACTTACCCTCCTCATGAGTCATGAATATTTAGCACGTTGAATTAACATAAACAAATTTTTTGTGCTTTTCAATATAAATTCTTCATTATTTTGTTAAGTTATTATTTATTTATTTAACTATTATATCCTATATTTTATCATTTATTTTGCATATTTTCTATTTATATAGGAAATAGATAAGAGTCACATCACAACACATGTGTATTTCGATATGATCGTTAGAAAGAAAGCAATCTTTGAGTGTTTACACATGCTCAAAACTTTCTTCTGGCTATCATTATAGATAGTCTAGGTCAACAAATGTTATCAGTGGAGTATCGTACTATTTATAAGTATCGTCTCATAATTTAACTATTTTCGGTTGATGAGATATGACAGTTTGTCGCAAGGCTTGTTTGAACACATTTGGGGAGCATACAATACATTGTTGAGAGCTCATGGGTTTCAAGTATCAACATAATATGGTTAAGAACATACTTTTGACGTATTTAGGTAT
Organism: Cichorium intybus; assembly: GCA_023525715.1. Taxonomy (NCBI): domain Eukaryota; kingdom Viridiplantae; phylum Streptophyta; class Magnoliopsida; order Asterales; family Asteraceae; genus Cichorium; species Cichorium intybus. Next base: position 222,026 of record CM042011.1, on the reverse strand, counting down.
GTCATGCTTTTCACTAAGAAAGAAGCACGTGTGAATTTCTTGGCTAACCCGTTGGAAGGAAACATCAACATTCATCACTCAAACTGATTAACGTTTTGGTATTTGGATTGATAGGAGGAAAACAAGTATGTGTGGATCTAGGTCTCTAATTGGGGTTTCCCCTCTTGCGGGCTTGGGGAGTGAGAATTTCATTATGGGATGTGTTGATTTATAAGTTGCATCATGCAAAGTGACAAAACACAATAAAGCAAACATTGATAATCAAAAATATGTGTTTGTACCCTTTGCACTTGATACATTTGGTTTCATTGCATCATATGTTGTGGATCTCATCAATAGAGTCTAACGTGCAATGAGTTATGCATAGTAATATTATGACCCCAAATATATGGATGTAGTTTTCAAAATAAATGATTTTGCCATCTAGATGGGATTAACGATGCAGTTTGTAGTCCATTTGCATTTAATTTCAATGTAAAAACATTTTATTGTTGCTAAAGATGTTACCATTGTCGATAATTTTATTGTTGCTAAAGATGTTACCATTGTCGATAATTATTATAATCCAACATGTCAAAAATATAATGTTTTATTCAAGTATCAGCTACCAAACATATACGATGCAAATACTAATTCTTCATACATTGTTTAAAGTTGATACAATATATGTTTGAGAAAATCATCGGTATTAATATTCTTACAAACATACTTATTAGAAGCACTTACATAGAAATTGAAGATTTGAAGCTAAATAAACCTCATTTAGGCTCCATGTTTCGAGATGAAGTGTTGTCGTTCATATCTATTTCGGGATGCTTTTACGATGGTAGGATCCCATCCCTCCTATCACGGATGCCACATTAACTTTTTATCCCTTGTTCCATCCCTTCCCTCTCATCCCTAGGGGGTGTGGGTTCCAAAAGGCAACAGAAAGGAAGAGGGATGAGCAGTACCTAAGGAAACAACACCCTCCCTACATGGGTACCTCCATTTTTGAATGACGAGCAGCATACCTACATTGATGATCCTAATCTTCACTGTAATATCCGGTTGTTTGTATCAGGTTGTGTAGGAGGTGAGGGATGAGATGGATGACCACTCCTTGGGTGAAGGGATGGAAGGAGAGAAAAAAATTGATGTGATGATGATGGGGCATCGGGGATGGGAGGGATAAACTCCCTCTACTCTAAACACAATAAATTACCACCCCTCCTATCCCTTACATCCCTAACCGTTTTAAAATTTAAATAAATGAAAAGTTATTAAAAATATATAAATAACACACAAAATATAAAATTAAAAAATAAAATAACATTACATAAAATTAAAAAATACAAAACTTTATAATAAAAAAGAACAAGCAAATAAGACAACTCTATAGAAAACAACTAGTTGTCGAGGTTGCGTATAAAGACTTGTGAAACATGTTCCACGATATCTGATCATAGGTTTTAGTGGGTTTCTTCACAACCTATTGCCTAGATAGTTTCCTCGTTTACTTATTGATAGTTTGGATGATCAATTTCATGAATAGGACATATCGGTGCACCGTTGTATAATAAGAGCATATTATGTAATATGATGCAGACGTACATTATATTCCTAATTTCAGTTTCATGCCTTGGTTGTATCGGGAGTAAAAGTTTATCTCAACGATATTTTGGGATTCCAAAATCTTGTTTCACATATTTTTATTGCAAGTTATTGTGATGCCTTTAACCTTTTACGTTTTTCTTTAGATGGTATGAATATGTTTTCATAAAAGTAATTGAAGTTGTGTATATCACATTGACAATATAATATACATTTTGATATTGTACTTCGTTAACCTGAAATGGACTTTGGAGTGTCTTTCCATGTCTTTATTTGTTGAATATAACGATTGATAATAGATGTTGAGGTCGTTGTTGGAACCGATGTCACCAAAAAATTCTTAATAAAACCATAAATCTTGCGAGGCCACAACTTTAAACATATTTTTAGGGTGACAGTGATCACCTCTCATGTATTGACCTCGTCATGAAGTCGAGAAATTCCTCCAAGACTAATGTGTGCAGCAAATGCTACCTAGCATTCCACGAAATTCGTGATTTCCTTATATGCGCCATACATAAGTTTTATGTTGCTAGACGTCGATTTACGTAAATATTAATCTTCATACAACTTCATAATACTTTCAAAATGAAGTTTAAAGTATCACATGAACTTCTTTCAGACATATTCAAGTACTCAACTAGGGCATCATCAACTATATTGTATGCTAGTTGTCAAACTGCATATGTGCACCTGTATAATGGGTTAAATATTCTTTTGAATCTAGCATCCTGTTGTAAAGTAAAATGTGGATCATGTCTCTATAAATCATCAACTATTTGTACGAATAGTTTTCTTGGCATCTAGAACCTTCTTTTGAAAGCATCGTCACTATACACATGATTGTCAGCAATGTAATCTCGTTCCACTCAAGCATCTTTCGTTTTACAGACTTTGTTTACATAAGTCATTCTATGTATTGGAACGATGGAACTTGTGTTGTCTTGAAAAATAAGTAATCTAGCTTGTTATGCGGTGTACAAAATTTATGTGTTTTTATTCTGTGACGATATAGCATCCGAACTAGATGAAGAAGATAGAATGATATTTTCACATGTATATTACTACGTACAAGCGTTGAACTTGATGATGATGATGACGATGGATCCATTTGGAAAACTTTTGGGTAATATTGAGAAATAGTTGGTGTTACAAATTTATTAAGTACACCATCGTATTTATGTATAACTTAATTGATAACAAATTTAAAATATAGCCATTTTAGACATTGGCAACATTGGTGAAGGTATGCCTATCCTGCTTAAAAAATGGCGGTACCGAGCAAGGGGCAGTATAGTCATCGATACAGGACCTCATGCATTTCTCATCAACTTGTTCTCGAGCTTACTCCCAAACAGGCAAACACTAATAGAAGTATATATTTGATCATCGATTTTGATCAATCAGTTCTCAAGACAGATACCAAGTCTAATTTGAATTAAACAAAACGTTGTTTTTTTACTATTAATTCAAATCATAATTTATTTAGCTTGTTGAACGTGTTTTAAGTGTCAAACTTATTGATCCCTAATTGGGTTTAAACTAACATCTCATCATGTCATTTTTGTAAGAGTTTTCATATGTAAAAACGAATGATGATTGCTCGTGCATTGTGGCAAGTTTATTCATATTATATTTTCGACTAAGTAACCAACACAAAATATTCATACGCAATAATTCTTGTGCAATTTTTATATTTAAGATGCATACATGCAAAATAACTAAAAAACAGAGGCAAATAAAATACATCTTTACTAAAAAGATATAATAGATAAATTTTATAACAAAAATTAAAACAAGAAAAAACACAAAAGTGGTGGTAGAATGGTCATTTTAAAACATTTAACATGGGATGTTTTGCGGTAATAGCATCATGGACCAAGCGACCAAGCGTGTAATTTTTGTCAACCACGGTAGACATTCATGTAAAAATTTCAAAGCTTACGCCTAAAGTGCATAGTTGTGCATAATGCAATTAACTATAGGGACCAAAACTAAAATTAATACATAAAAACTCAAGAAATATGTAGTTCAATAAGTTGCTAAATAATATATTATTGGGAACAAAACTGTAATTAATGCAAAAACTATATAAATTAAATATGTAATTATCCCAACTAGAAAATATAGAGACTAATTGTAATTAATGAAAATTAGAAACTATATGGACCAATACTGTAACTATTTAAATTAAAACTTATAGGGAACAAAATTATAGTTAAACTAGTTTTCAAAAATAAGAGGACCAAAACTATGATCATACTAGAGTAAAAACCACAGGGATCTACAAGTAGTCCAAATTAATATTTATAAAGATCAAAATTATAATTATATAAATTAAAAGTTATAGAGATCAAATTTGTAATCACCTTAAATTAAAAACTAAAATAACCAAAACTATAATTAATGTAATTATAAGTTACAGGGAGCAAAATTATAATTATTAAAATTAAAAACTACAATAATCAAAATAATAATTAAAAAATGTAATTAATATTTCTTCGTTCGTTTAGATATTATTATAAAATTAATTAGTAGAACATACTACAAGTATATCGATGAACCATTTAGATATTCTTTTTGTTTTTTCATCTCATGCAATTACGATCATACATGTGATAATTAATTATGGCATTGAAATAATGAAAAGTGACAAAAGATTGTTAATGTGACAGAAGCACTTAGCGGAAAAAGCGAGATATATATATATATATATATATATATATATATATATATATATATATATATATATATATATATATATATATATATATATATATATATATATATATATATAGGTAAGATAAAATGAGAATACCCAAAAGGTTGAGAATGCGAGAATAGATCTAGATCATTCATATATTAAGATCAAAGGCTATTAATAGATGGACTGTTTATGTAAATTCTAAAACACATGAGACCAACTTGTAAATTTTAAAATCTAGTAAAGGGTATATGAGTACTTTTGCCTCTATCTATTTCCTTAAAATCGGTAATAAATCCCTGAATTTATGGAAAACCTTTTAACTTCTCGTATATATTTCCTTCATCTCTCATTCTCTATGTATCGCTTCAGCAAGACCTAATCTCCACCGGCGGCCACCACTAAACCACCACCCGATCAGCACCTTCAAACCACCATCGTACACCTTCCTTCCATTTTCCACCTTCTGATTGTTGCAGATACAATACTTGAACCATCGATATCACGCCATTCTATTGTTGCCTTCATCCACAACCACCACCATCACCATCACGATACCATTTGTGTTCCAGCCACTTTCCCCACATTCCCCACAAACCTACCATATGTACTGATTTGAATCCTTCACATACAACTACCCTATCTGATTACATCTTCTCTAAGGCTCATCGTCTCCCTCACAAAACTGAACCCCAACCACAGTTAGATCCATAAACATAAGATCAAAAAATTAAAAAAAAAAGAAAAAAAAGGATAAAATGTCTCAAGTAACATTCACAATAGGTTTGTTTCTCTTGATATCAAACTCACCACCCCAACTTTCAATGTCAACCCTTCCATCTCTCACTTCCCACCACATCACTGCAAAAAATACAAATCCAGGTCAAACTTTGACCACCACAAACATTAAAAGTTACAATAAAATACTACCTGTGGTAGTTAAGACTTTGTCCCCCTAATTCAGTTCCATTAAGAATCGATAAAGCTTGCTTTATATTATAATTCCCGAATAAATTAAAACTGGAGAAACATAAACCAGCAGTGAGAGATAACATATGGCTTAATTAGGGACTCACCTTCGTTGGTTAATTTTAGGGAGGTGATGGCAAGAAAGGTGGGCTCCCGACTTGATTTTCAGGCAGAAGATGGAGCTTCAAATGAAGGTTCTTCATTTCATAGAGCCTTAAGAGCAGAGAGTGCACCATCACATACTCTCAAAATCAAACACAATAAAGATTAATTATGAATGCACGTATTATTCTTTACAGTTCAACGGAAATACATGGGTTGATAAATTAAATAAAAAAATAAATTATCATATAAATGAGTTTTAATGTCAAAAAAAATAAAAATAAAAATTAGATAATTCAAAAAGAATCTAAAAATGTCTATAATTTGACCCTTTTGATAATTTGTATTAGCACATTGGAAATAAGATATGTGATTATGAATTTGCTAAAGCATTTTACGCCGACAAAAGTTTTTTTATGCGAATATGTTCCTAAAAGTATATTAAATAAATTTGAATCTTACGATATTTTTCCGATCAAATATAAATATGTAATTTATTCCATCGGTGTTTTAAGATGTCCTTTTTATTGAAATCATTTGGTTATCAATGTTATGTTTTCAAAAGTATTTGTGATTATCTTTTATAAAGTAATTCTCATTATCTCATATATAAAGCTAAATGATAAAATTATAATTTAACGTTTAGATTATTTAAAAGGTATTGATATAGTCTATCCAACATTAGGGATTAAAAAAACAATATATATTTACCGATGCTCACAATCATAAATATAAAATCTAATTAACAAATGTGAAAATTAGAAAGTGATTCTTTTTTGCGGCACCGACACACGTGCCTTTTGGCATGTATATTTTTGAAAAACATAATTTCATTTAAAAATTTATCTTTTTAGGGGTTTTTTGAATATAGATTGTGATATCCAGAAATCATAAACCTGATTTATTGGGATTTATTTTGAATTTAAATTGAATTAAACTTAGGGTGTCATGTGGCAAATAAAGGCATTAAAAGGATACCACGTGACACTAAAGTGCTTTGTTTATTAGTATGTATAGATATATATATTATAGATATAGATTATGAATTTTGTGAAAAAACTAAAATTTTATAAAATATTAATCTTACACTTTTATGTTTTTTTAAATCTACTATGAATAGTAAAACACTAATATATTTCACCCACGTAACTTTTATAGGCTAGTTTAATATATTTTTATTTGTATAACATATAACATTAGATTATTCGTGGTAGTTGCTAATAAATCTTTTTACGTCATGAATGAGCATACTTCACAAGTTGCTAATAAATCTTTTTACGTCATGAATGAGCATACTTCACAATAAACATAAATTCGTATTTGATAGTAAAAAAATACAAATTTTTAAAAGATTTAAAAAAGCAAGTTTATAAGATTGAATTTTTATATATTATCAGTCTTATTACACTTTTTTTCTTAAAGTTCAATCTTAGTAAAGTATGTTTTTTTAAATCTCTTTAAATTTGAAACTTTTACCATCGAATAAAAACTAATGTTTATTGTCAAGTATGCTTATTCATGAGCGACTACTACGGATAATTAATAAACAAAATATAGAATAAAATTTGAGGCTTTAGAATAATGATACGTGGAATAAAGGCTTTTAAATGATGACATGTGGCATCTAAAGCCCTTGTTTATTATAAGTTATATATATATATATATATATATATATATATATATATATATATATATATATATATATATATATATATATATATATATATATATATATATATATATATATATATATATATAGAGTTAGGTTCTTTTGAGAACTCAAAAAATCCTGAGATCTTGAGAACCATTTGTAGACCACTAGATCAAAAAAACCAATGGTTAAGATGCAATGTGGCAGTTTTCGTAATTAATATTAACTTTGGGGTTGGGTTTGACTTTTTAAAAGAGAAATCGAGGGTAGTTTAGGCATGAAAATACAAATCAGATCCACTAAAATTGGAAACTCTCCTATTAACATTAAACCACTCCTCTTTTCGCTCGCTCTCTCTCCTCTCTCTCTCTCTCTCTCACATCGTTCAAAACAAGATCACACCATCGGCAAGTGTGGCGATGATAATTACAGTTGGGTGTCTCTGATGTGTTCCTCTTCCCGTCGACTTCAACCTCACTTTTCTTGACCACCGCATCGTTGAGCTTGGACACGCTGCTGATGGATACACTAGGTCTCACGTATCTCACCAATCCACCGCCTCTCTTACTTCCGCTAGGGTTCCATCCGCTACCAACACACCACCACGATCAGTAAATTCTCCCGCCGTCTCCCACTTCAGACTCCCGCTCCGACGCAGTTTTCTTCCCTCTAATATTCTTCGCCATCATCACATCTGCAAGAATGGTCGGTAATGGTCCCGGTGGTGCGCGATTTTGTGATTCAAATGGTGAACAAAATCAGATGCGAAAAAGATAGATCTAGTTTTCAAGACGGATCAATATTGAATTGAAGAACGTGATTTTGTGATTTTGTAACCTGTAGCTTCCGTGTATGGTTCCATTCTCCCGCTCCGACATTCTTGGCGCCGCCTGTATTCATCATTTGTGCAAAAGCACTGTTCTGGTACTATTAATTCAACTGATTCTATCCGTCTTAATAGCAATATACTGTGTTTTTGGAATGTAGAATGCATTTTATGCTCTGAATTTGACCGACTTTTGTTTCAATTTCTGGATGCTTGACTTTTCGATTACTGACATGTGCACTATTACGGGGATATCTGACCAATAATGAATTAATGATATAGAGGTTCTTATTCCAGGTTCTTACCGATACTAATATACGTGCTTCTGATTTCTTGTATGTGGTTGTGTGTGTCTGTATTGTTTTGTGTAGATGTGTGTGTCTGTAGGTGGTGTTTTATGTGTGTTTTCCGGTAAGTATCCACTGGCAATATGTTTGATTCCAAGGTTTTGATTCAATGTTTTTGATTCCATGTATTGATTCCAAGTTCATATTCCATGTTATGATTCCAAATTTTTGTTAATATATATTTTTATTTTTTGACAGATTCTAAGTTTTTTTTATAGATTCCAAGTTTTGATTCCAAGTTCATGTTCTGGTTCCAAAGTTTTATTCCAAGGTTTTGATTCCAAGCTTATGTTCTGGTTCCAAGGTTTGATTCTAAATTTTTGATGTCTACAAAACTTTTACAACCTTGATAAGTACATATGTGCATAAAAGTATCTGCAAATGTGTAAAATGCATATATACATATGTTCACATGTGTATACACATGTGCATGTGTTTGGTAGCATTTTATGAATGTGCATATTGTTATGTTTTTTTCATTTATACGAATATACATATGTGCATATACATATGCATTTTTATGAATGTGCATATTGTTATGTTTTTTTAGAACAGCGGAGATACATATGCATTTTTATGAATGTGCATATTGTTTTGTAATCATAAATATTAGTACATTGGTATGTGTATATATACACATTTTGTACACAAGTACCCCATGCACATATACAGCTGCACATATATGGATATGAAAATATGAAAATACATGTGCAAAAATGTATGTGCATATATGTATGTATACACGTGCATATGTCTGTTCAAGTGTGAGTATATGTGTAAAAACATACGTACATGTGTGTATTAAACGTATGTGCACATAGGCATATTTATATCAATTTGCTCATGTACACATTTGTACATATTTGCATATATGTAAAAATAGATGTGTACTTGTCCATATGCGTATGTGCATATATACACATTTTTGTACACAAGTACCGCATGCATATCTACACATTTTCCGCTAATATGTAGTTTTATAAATATATGTTTATATGCATATAAATGCGTATGTGCACATATGCATATATGCCTATATATGCAAAAATAGATGTACATGTGTTCATATGCGTATATGCATGCATGTATTTATTTTAATCTTTTTTATTGTAAATGTATATTAATTTTTATTAATGTTATTGCAGATTTTGAAGAATTTATCGAGCAAATTGAAGAAGTGAAGATGACATCAATTTTCGTTGTATTTTTTTTTATATTTTTTTTATGTAACGTTCAAAACAATTCTATATTATTGTTTCTATTAAATTGTTAATATGATATCCAAATATTATGGAATACAAACATTTTTGTGTGTTTTTTACGAAATATTTTTAAATGTGTATGTATGCATCCCTGAAAAATATAATGTAAAAAGTTAAATATGCATTTATATATTCTATTAAAAAATACACAACTTAAAAATCTGATTATGCATATATGCATTTTACTAAAAAAAAGCACCTACGAACATGTATATATGCATATGCAAATAAAAAAATTTTATATGTCTTTTAAATTCTAAAAATCTAATTAAAATAAATAAAATTTAATGTTTTTTCAAATTTCAAAAAAAAATCTGATTTTAAAAAACGAAAATTTGATTTTTTTTAAATTTGAAAATTCAAATCTAATATGCTTGATTTTAGGAATATATATATATATATATATATATATATATATATATATATATATATATATATATATATATATATATATATATATATATATATATATATATATATATATATATATATATATATATATATATATATATATATATATATATATATATATATATATATATAGGGTCAGGATCAAATGAGAACCATTTTTTTATGAGAACCTGAGAACTCTTTCTGATTGGTTGAATCATAAAAGTGTATGACAGCCATTTAACCAATCTCATTTAATTCTGATTTTTTTATTTTTGGCAACAACAATAACCATCTCCTAAAATTAAGCCTTTTAGATTTGAATATTCAAATTTAAAAAAAAAAATCAAATTTTCGTTTTTTTAAATCAGATTTTCTGATTTTGAAAAAACATAATTTTTTAATTAGATTTTTGGAATTTAAAACACACATAAATTTATTTATTTACAGGTGCATATATACATATTCGCAGGTGCATATATGCATATTTTCGAAATTCATATATACATATTCTTGTCTTTAATTATGAATGCAAACAATAAAAATCGATTTATTAAAAACAATAATATACAACTGTTTTGAAATATACATATAATATTATTAGAAATAATGAACAATAGATACAAAATATATTAAAAAACAACAAAATTTCACGATATCTACATTTTTTTAGTTTGTCACTCTTCAATTCTTCAAATTGATTGATAAATTCTTCAAAATCTGCAAAAACATTAATAAAAATTAATATAAATGTATATTCAAAAACATTAAAATAAATAGTTACATGCATATACACATATGTACATAGGCATATATATATATATGTATGCATATATGTAAATACGCACACATGTGTACACAAACAAATAGACATATATGAATATGTACACATACATTTAGCACATCTATTCACATTTAGCACATATGCACATCTGCACATATACTTGTGAAAATATATAAATTTATACACATACAGGATATATGCATATATGCCAATACGGAATATATATGCATATATGCACAAACATATTTATGAACAGATACACATGCATGCATATATGCATACACCTTTATGCATATGTATATATATTCTTCGCTCATGAGAATTCTTCCTGTCAATGTCATGTTCCAAAAATGGATATACATATACACATGTATATGCACATATGCGCATGTGCGCAAATGCACTTATATACTTGTGAAAATATGCACTTACATACATGTGCACATATGCACTTATATACATGTGCACATATGCACATATATGAACGTACACACATATGCATTTATGTAATGTACAAATCTGCACATATATTTATAGATATACAAGACTGGAAAATACCTAATTATCAGTTTCTTTATCGACTAATAAGTTCAACAAGACTGAAAAAATACCTCATTATCAGTTTCTTTATCGACTAATCTCTGGTAGTTTTAATGTTTGTTTATCCAATTACTATACTATAGAAAAGCATTATCAAACCCAAATAAACACCACATTTAATTAAGGTTTCAAGATTAATTTAAAAATAATAACAATGTTATATTGATTGCAAATAATCACCACAGTTAACAAACTCTTGAAGAACAAGGCATGTTATACCTTTTGAAGAAATGCTAATATGTACAGTTTGCGTTCATTAAATTTGATCATCGGGTGTATGGTTGGGACTCCGGTCCTCTTATGCCTCCAATGGTCGTTTCACAAGTGTTAGCTTGAAGGAATCATCAACCTACTCAAACCTACAAGCAAATCCATATGAGATCAAACTAGCATCCCCAAACTACAACCAGATAATTATAAAAGACTTGGAAGGCCCATGTTTATGTGAATTCATCAATTTTCGAATTGTTATTTAGTAAATTAATTTTCAAATAACTTAATTAAAAATGTTCAAATTAATTTCTGTTTTAAATTAATAATAATAATTTCTGTTTTAAATTAATAATAATAATATTATTATCAAGCACAAATAATCACAAAAAGTATGCTGAAGAAATAAAAAGGAAAAAGAGTCAGCCAGTCAGCAGTTGGGCTTTCGCCTATCAGAGTCAAAAATGGGCTGCGACTGAAGGTGCAGTCCCGATGTCCAAACAAACATACGAGGAGCCGTATTTAAATTTCAGTATCTTTATAAAGGGAGACAGACATCAAGTGGTTGTTCTTACGATTCGTAGATTGTGGTCAACTTCGGCCAGCTCTTCACATCTCGCCGCTGATCGGAAAGTTGTGAGTAGCTATCATTTCCGGCTGTTATCTAAATCGACATTTCCTTGTTCAATTTACTTTACGTACAGATAATCATCAAATAAATATTTATCTCGTTCACAATTAGGGTTTTCTACTATCGGTTTCTAGATCAATAATTTTTAGTGTAGTTAATCCTTCTGGTTGAAAAACTGTGTATTTCCTTTACAGATGCTCATGTAATTAGGGCATGAATTAGCGTCTATGTGTTTTATAATTGCGTCTCTTGTTTAATCTGAGGATCTCTAGAAATCTTGATATCGCTAATCGTAAAAATATTACAATCTTTTTCTAGTTGAAACCTTTGCGAGTTAAAGGAGAGAAGATGTGGGGGTTTATAAGGCAAGAAGTTGGTGCTAGGGGATTATCTGCTTTGGTATGGAAAATGTGGCAACACATATTTTAAGAATCAACCAGTGTTCAAGTAGTGACAGAAGTTGTAATTTTTTTTTTTTTCTCTGTTAGGTATCGGGGAAGTATGTGCAGAGTTTAAGGCCTGTAGCAGCAACTATGAGACATTACTCATCTGCAACTAAAGAGGTGAGTTGGCTTATGCTTATGCTTTGTAGGATTTATTTATTGATATCTGCTTTTCACCACACAACCACCATAGACTAGGAATTCCGATTATTCCAATGACATTGACTGTGATTACTTACGTGACTTGTAGGCTGTTTATGGCGACCTAGTCCCAAAATGAATGAAACTTTGGTTCAAAATGTAAACATCTAAGATATTATTACGAAGATAAATGTTCATTTTTGTCCAAGTTGTTGAATATTATGAGCTAAAAATTGTTACCTTTTCGTACCCCCTAGTTAATGCTGCTATTGGTTTGTACAAAATGTTGTTTGTTTGTTATTTTAACTTTAAGGTGTTACAGATGACAGTAAGAGATGCTCTGAACTCTGCTCTGGATGAGGAAATGGCTGCTGATCCTAATGTCTTTATTATGGGTGAAGAGGTGAAGATTTTGTGTTTCTGATTGTATGAGACCTCATCTTCTTACCTCTCATATCTCATGTTGTTTTATTGTGCAGGTTGGAGAATACCAAGGTGCATACAAGGTTAGAATGCTGAATCAGGCTTAGGCTTAGTTTCCTCACATCAAAAAGCAACAAGCATTTGTCTAAGTGTGTGTGTGTGTTTTAATTTGGATTTTTTTTTTTTTTTGCTTTGATAGATATCGAAAGGATTATTGGATAAATATGGTCCTGAGAGGGTTGTTGACACGCCTATCACAGAGGTCAATAATTATTCCTATCTGTTTTAATAAGACAACTTCTTTTCTTAAACTTATCCGCTTTTTATTTATTTATTTATTTTCAGGCTGGGTTTGCTGGGATTGGCGTTGGTTCAGCGTATCATGGTCTGAGGCCTGTTATAGAGTTTATGACCTTTAACTTCTCTATGCAGGTTAGATACCTATATTTTTAACTTTCTTGTTTTAATTACATTTCATTCTACTTTAAAAAGCTCCTTGTTATCAGGGAAGATACTGATTAGTCCTATGGTCTAAAATTGTTTAACATAAATGTAACACCTTAATTTAAAAAAAAAAAAAAAAAAAAAGTAGCAATTATAAAATTTCCAACAAAATATTAATCATCAAGATATCCAGAGTATCTAGTGGAATTACAATTATCAACAAATAGCTAAACTAGACTATTACAATGATCTGTCCATTGACCACTGCATTTAACACCAGAAAATAATGGAGTGAATAATATCCCAAAATCCCACAAAGGGCTCACTAATATCTAGTTAAGCACCTTATTCGAATATTTCACAGGTCAAATATACCAAAACCCCAAAGTCAACAATTGATAGATACTTGAAACGAGATATATGCAGATACGTACTCGATTACAAAACCAAAACAATCAGTAGCCATCTACCATAGTAAATGGTTTTAAATAACCGCATTGGTGAAAAATGAAATCTGCCTATGAGATTGTTGGACATGATATTGTGATTTGGGGTTTTGTAGGCAATTGATCATATCATCAATTCGGCAGCAAAGTCGAACTACATGTCGGCCGGGCAGATTAATGTGCCCATTGTTTTCAGAGGTCCAAATGGTCCTGCTGCTGGTGTCGGTGCTCAACATTCACAGGTAAAATTCCCACAAAACTCATATTTGTTTGTTTAAATTTCTAGAAGAGATGAAAAGAAATTGGTGTGGGTGGGTTTGCAGTGTTATGGAGCATGGTACGGTGCAATCCCTGGTTTGAAGGTTCTTGTACCTTACTCCTCTGAAGACGCTCGTGGCCTTCTAAAAGCTGCAATCAGAGACCCGGATCCTGTTGTTTTCCTTGAAAACGAGTTGTTGTCAGTAACCAAACCGACCAACATTTTCATTTTTCCTTTCTTCCCGTTTCAATTTCATTTTTTTTCTTTTTTTTTTAGATACGGCGAGTCTTTCCCAGTTTCTGCTGAAGCCCTGGATTCAAGCTTCTGTCTCCCCATAGGAAAAGCCAAGGTAACTCCTTAACTCAAACCTACACTCTTTAAGTTTGCTTCTAATTTCTTTGTGTGTTTAGATTGAGAGAGAAGGAAAAGATATCACCATCACAGCTTTCTCCAAGATGGTGGGCTATGCTCTTAAGGTATGTGTCTGTCTGTTTCAGTTCAAGCTTTTTGTGTTTGGGCATATCTGATATGGTGTTTTTATTTATTTATTATTAGGCTGCAGAAATACTTGAAAAGGAAGGGATAAGTGCCGAGGTGACTCATATACAATTCCAAAAACTTTTATTCATTTAAGAGATAGTATCTTTTTATTTATTTATTTATTTATTTATAAAATGGGTAAAGGTAATAAACCTGCGTTCCATCCGACCACTGGATAGAGATACAATCAATGCCTCGGTCAGGAAAACAAACAGGCTGGTTACCGTGGAAGAAGGCTTTCCTCAGCATGGCATTGGTGCTGAAATCTGGTAAATCTTATATTATAATAATTACCAAAGACCAAATCATATGATGTAGCAAAAGTAATGGATTTGGTTTGTTACTGTGTGTAGCGCATCGGTGGTTGAGGATAGCTTCGGTTATCTTGATGCCCCGGTCGAGAGGATAGCTGGGGCTGATGTTCCCACGCCTTATGCTGCTAATCTTGAGAGATCCGCTTTTCCTCAGGTCTAACTTTTTATTTTTATTTTTTGTAAATAAAGGGATTTGTGTTTGATATTCAACATGTATAAATGTTTGCAGATTGAGGATATTGTTCGTGCAGCCAAAAGAGTCTGCTACAGATCTGTGCCCATGGCTGCAACTGCTTAACGTTTTCCCTCTTTTTCTTTGAATTGCATCCGCTTTTGGGTTTTGACGTTTGTACATGTATAATGTCTGTTTGCTCCTCCAATATTTTTTTTTTAACCATAAGTGAACCAACTTATAGACCCACAAAACGTCTTGCCTTTTAAGACGTCATGATGCTATTTTTAATAAAAACCTTGCCTTTTTATCTTTCATTTTCTGGGCTGTTGTGCTCTTCTTCCATGCTTTAATAATAAATACATATATTAAACATAAATTCCTTGTGATTCTAAATTAGGAAACGCGGTGGTGGGGACTTTCAGCGTTAACTCCACGGAACACGTTGTGCCCTTGTATTTGACCCGTTAAAACCCAATATGTCATATCTACATCCTTTCAAACCACACATTTCGTCAAATTACAAATCCCATCCGTTTCTCCCATTACTATTATTCTATAATTCACGCATTAATAATTGCAATTTTGACTTTGACCCTCGCTATTTAATTTAGTGTCTCATCAATCCCCTGTATTATACTTTATTTCTTGGCCATATGTTAGTTTTATTGTTACCAGACCCATTTTATACGATCAAAATGAAAATACTTCACATTCCAAAGGGAAATGACTATGCATTAATATCATTTTGGCTCTGTTGGGTAAACTAGCTCAAAAACTAATTCATAGCTTATTAAAATACTATTTGGTAAAGACCAGCTGTTATGTTGGTTGAGAAATATGTAAAAAAGAGTTTTTTCTTTAACTAAATAAGGTTATATTTGAGAAAAAAAAACTCAATAAACTCATTAAAACATTAGTCTAACTAGCTTTTAAAAAAGATAGTTTATAAGCTAATTTATGGCTTATCAGATGTTAAACCTAAAAGAACCAAAAAAAAAAAAAAAAAAAAAAATCAGATTATCAACTGTGTAACACATCCCGTATATGTATTGTATTATGGGTTTACTCTTGTAGCAACGATCTCAATATATATATATATATATATATATATATATATATATATATATATATATATATATATATATATATATATATATATATATATATATATATATATATAATGGTTCATGTGAGACTACTCAACTTTGTTGTATATTATTCTAGTTATAGTATATCATGAGAGGGCTGCGTTTTATTTTTAAAAGTTTTTTAAATATAATAATGACGAAAATTATTACTAAATGGTCTTTTTTATTTGTTTATTTTCGACCTACGACATGCATGGTCAGAAATACGTCTCTGTGTTTCTTAAAAATAAAACTCGTATCGAATGAAACTTTAAAGGCGTGTTTGGTTTATGCATTTCAATGGAATTCGACGTAATATGAGAGACAAATTCCATTCATATCATGTTTGATTGAAAAACCAATGAAACTAATTTGCATAACATTCCATCGTATTCCATAGATAAATTTATTATTTCTTAAGATAAACCTAAATAATCTAAATTTCATTCTTTATTGTTTTCTTATCTTCAAAATAAAACGATCTATTTAACCTCATAAATTATATATATATAGTAGTGTATGGTTTTTTGTTCTTTTAGGAAATTGACAGAACAATGGTTTATTATTATTATTATTATTATTATTATTATTATTATTATTTATGTTAGTCATTTGATAATATGGTTCAAAATATATTTAACAATTTTTAGTTGCATGTTGATCGATTATGTGTTATTTAATTTACTATTTTATTTTTATTATAAAAATTTGTTTAAGAAAATCATATAAAAACCTTGGTATAATGTATTATTTAGTAATTTTTATAAATACAAATATAATCAAAAAAATCAAAAGGGTAATTTAGTCATTTTATATATTTACATTCCAATTCATTTGATAAAATTTGCGACAAACAAAAATCAACAAAATATTTCATTCCATTACATGTCAACCAAAAGCGTTGGATATTCAAATTCATCCGGATTCTAATTTCTTCAAATTCTTATTCATTCAATGGATTCTAATTCCTTTTAAACATTTTGTAAATCAAACGCAATATGATAAAAACTTGTATTTTTCAGAATATCCTACTGAGAAAAGTGTGTGCTGACATCAAAAATTAGAAAATCATACTGTGAAATTCAAACTTCCGTATAATGCAATGATTTGTTATTTATAACAAATGAAATTGTTAAAAACTGTTATCATAATTATTTGTTTGACATCTTTTTATCTGAGAAAAACAACGAGTTCTAATTGTTCAGATGAATATTTGTTGTGGCTTGTGTGGGAAGTTATTGACAATCGGTGCATGAAGAACTTCATTATGTTAGACCATTGTTAAAAATTATGGCATTGAGTTTCCTACAGATATAAATTTATTAGATTTGTTGTATTTCGTTAAAGATAAAGACGAGTATGGAGAACATACCTAATGTTGGGTTGTTTTTCCAACACCCTGTATAAGAGTATGCTATAGAGCTAGTCGATGAAACCAACTTAAAGCATTTGAAGAAGGTTATTATGAAAGTATCGTATGTTGTGCATCTGTACCTACCTCGTAGATAATAATCCAGTGGTAGACACCCCACTATACAATACAATGCACCAAATTGCTTTGTTGTTGGGGAAACCGATCTAGCGGTAAATGGTATGTTGATAGACGATTAACTGGTAGAGGAAATGGTCCACTGAAAACGGATCCAACGGAAGAGGTTGCAATAATCGGGCATATCATTATCTAACAACCATAGAAGGCTAAACCCATATTATATGTTGATCCAGAAACTTATAAGTATGTTGGCGATGATGATGTCCTTACATGGTTGCAATGACCACACAAATTACAAACAAGTACTTTCGCTGGTCGATGATGATAATTACTTGCTTATTGGGACCCGATAGATTTTACTATTGTCATATTAGACCTCGAAAAAATGATATAGAAAACGAGTGGTCGGATGACGAAGACATATACCAACAAACGCCATTCGATGGTATGCCTCTTACACCATAATGTCCTGACCCAATATATACACCTACTCCTGCACACAATATAACTCGAACGAATGTATTAAATACCTGAGTTTGTTAAAAAACAAAGCCGGTTTTCAACTAGCCCTCAGTTTGAAAAGTGTTAATGGGGGTTTTCAGTACAAAACTATAAGACCAAATAAACAAAGGTTTCAAGCTTGTTGCTATCTGGAAAATTACAGTTGGTGTATATCACCTATTAAACTTGACGATTGTAACATGTCCAGATCAGGAAACTTGTGGATAAACACACCTCTATTCTTCAACGCAATTGAACCCAAACCATCGACAAGCAAATAAGAAAGTGTTGGGTCATTTAATTGCGAAGGTATTGAGAAGTGATCATAGTCTAGTGTATCATGGTACCAACATCCAACGTGATTTCAGTTCACAATACAAAATTAATATATCATACAGGAAAGCATGAGGTGCAAAAGAGCATGTACTGAAGCTTTTTCGGGGTTCCCATGGGGAATCCTTTTCTAGACTCCCTGTCTACTGTTACAACCTGGAGAAACAAAATCATAGAACCGTGACATAGCACGATGAAGACAGATTTCAGTTCATTTTCATTTCGATTGGTTGCATGGTAATATTATGAATTTATGAAAATTATATTTTCATTTGGCATGTCCTAAAATTTTTGATTGTTTTATAGCTTCGAGTCTTCCTCAACTCCTATAGGCATATCATTGTTTTATACGCGACCCACCTAAATGATGATTTCAATGGCACAATGTAATTGGGTGTTGCGATGGACATGCACAATCAAAATTTTCCTGTAGCATATGGAATTTGCAAGAGTGAGTGCACAGAGACCTGATCATGGTTCCTAACAAAGCTACATAAGTACATTGATAAATCGAATCATTTAACCATCATTTCTGGTAAGGCGCCATCTATTGTTGTGTCTATTTCAAATATATTTCCAAATGCATATCACGGTGTTAGTTGTCATCGCCTATTATCTAATCTACAAGCAAAGTTTAAGAAATATGACAAGACAAAAAAGTTTATTTTGGAAGGCGGCAAAATCGTACAGAACGACTCATTTTGATTATTATTTTAACATTTTACACAGTAGTAGGCCGTACTGTATGCAAAACCAAATGAGGGAACATCGATTGACGATATATTCACACGTAATTTAGGAAAAGAAGCTCTTGCCTATTTTGCAAGAGAAATAATGTCCAACCAAACACTTTCATGTAATATTTGAACTTGAAGAATATTAAAATGTATGTTAGAATTATACATGCTATAAGATTTGCATGTCCACCATAACAAACTTGTAACTACTCAGTTGCGTCTAATTCTCGAGAATAAATTGATACCCAAACTTTTACAACAATACACATGATATCAATCTGGGAAAGCTCTACCAAGGAAAACGTCTATAGAACTGTGCATATTGCTAATAATACTGACTTCCCTGATGTCTCTTAGACTCTCTTTTAGCCTCCTTTGAAACCAAGTCAAATAGTCCCGACTATATGACTTTACTACACCAAAAGCTATAAGAAGAGATTGTTTGTTTCCATCCATAGAAACCGCTACAAACATTGTACATAAATAGGTCCCACTTAAAGGTATGGTAGCGATATTGATCACCGATAACATATGCCGAATAAACATATTAATCTGTAGAAGTTTGCGAGAAAAATGATACCCAAAATAAGAGAAATGATAATTTGAAATAAATAATAGACATATTATAAAATAATCTTACCACACATCCCAAAGCCATAAAACATAACTGAAAATGGTTTTAGTCACATTCTTCTTGATGTGTGTAATGGTATATGGATTGTTTTGTTCAAGATTATGAAAGGAAACAAGGAGATTTACAAAGCTTTCATCGTGAACTGCAGTTGAAGCACTCATTTTCCAGTTTAATTGAAAATTTCAAACTAGTTAAAAGTATAATGATTGCAAACATAGTTTAAAGAAAGTTATTTATAGCCTAAATCAAGAAAACACAAGGGCATTTTGGTCACATCACATTACATAAAGTCATGTAAACAAGACAATATAATGTTTCCTATTGTAGAAGTCTAAAAAATAGGTTGTAGAAATGATAATTCAATGAACTTTGCAATCAAAGAGTCTAATTTCGTAGTCAAGGAAACACAATGACATTTTGGTGACATCACATTACATAAAATGATCTTTCACAGTTAATGTATGCCAATATAATGAATTTTTATAAACAATGATGTAACACCCCTTTTCTTTTACCATATTTTAATACAAATACAGTTTACTTTATAAACATATTTTACAACTCGTGACTATAATAGCCACTTAAATTTTTATTTTACAAACTTAAACTCAAGGGGGTATTACAGACTCAATACAGATACCATAATTTAAACTTACAGTATTTAAACCGGTCCCAACTGCAGTCTTTGCTCCTTTCACCTAAGTACATAGCATTTCAAAAATAATATACGTGAGACATAAAGCCTCGTGAGTAATATGAGTTTAGACCCAAAAGCTTTTCTGTTCAAAACTTGAAATATTAACAATACACTGTTCAAAATTGATTCATTTCATAAATCTCAAAATATCTTTTCTTCTTTACTTTCAAACTTTAAAAAGACTTTCTTTCATAAAACTGCTTTCTTTCTCATTTTCTCGTGACCAACTGAAACTTATGAATTAAGTTAATTAATTCATTCAACTAGCTCCCCTCGTGGGACAGAACAGATCTGCCCACTCGGTTGTGCTCATTCTGTCTCCCCTTTGTGACTTGGAACAAATTCAAGCACAAGGGTATACTTAAGCTAGACAACTACTTCGCGACGGGAGGTACCATCCCAGTAGTGTCTTCTGATCCCCCGATTATGTGGGTGATCCTAGTCCGGACAACTGGCTCATACTTCTTTCTTTCTTTAATTCTTACTTCATTTCATCTCAAATTGGTCAAAATGGGACACAATTTGTAAACAACTCTTACTCAAACATTTTTATAACTCTTTGCTAAAAATACTTTCAAAACTGCTTTTGACATCTTAGTTCCTATAAGGAACTTCTTTCAAAATACTTTGCAAACAATACTTTAAAAATCCGCTTTTAACACTAAGCCCTTGTATAGAGCTTCATTAAAAACTATTTTCCAAACTTTAGTATTTATAAACATTTGGAAATCATACCTTTCTGAAAATAATATTTTGCTATGTACTATAAAAATCCTCATAAAACTCACCTTGGTTCTATTACAGTTTACTAAGCTTCACGTACGGCTTTTCCCTTCCCGTGCTCAACAACGTTTGAAGCACCACCTATACAAATAGTATATATAAATACTCAATATAATTAAATTTATAATGCTAAAGTCTCATATGACATAACTCCAGGTTATAATAAATGTATAACCATTAATACACTCGTTTTATCGTTTTTCCCGAGATACGCGTATACTGCTACAGTAATCCCGAGGGGTCGTATTTCAGTTCCGACTCTTTTCCATGAAATCTTAGGCCATATTAGACTTGTGTTTCAAATTTGAAGTCAATTGGACAAGTCTAGCTCAATTTCCAAAAATCAAGTTTTAACAATAAACTTGAAATTAGCCACTGCCGCTACAGTGACTTTTCCGCAAGGTCGGATTACGGATTTGACCATTCCCAACATGTTCTTATATCATTTCAAGGTTATGGCTAAAATTTCAGGTCAATCGGACATGTCTAGCTATGGTTTCTAGCATTTGAATTTTTAACATTTTTGGTCCCTGCTTGGCCCCTGACTGAAGGCGCACTGCGCCAGGTATGGGGCGCACTGCGCCTGGGCGCACCCCGCCCTGGTCCTGGGCGCACTGCGCCTGGCGCCTGGGCAGGCTCCTGATCAGTCGCGATTTGGCACTGTAGCATGCAGTTTTAAGGCTTTAAGCTCTTATTCCAGGTCTTAATCACCTGGGGTTTGTTCCAGGACTAAAACCCTTGACTAATAACACATTTTAAGCCATTAAAAACACTTTAATAGATCAATTGCAGAAATTAAAGTTCTTGGCTAAACTTGAAAATTCTCAAGAATAGCATTCTACTTTCATGTTTTTGAGTTAAGTTCCTAACTAATGGCTTATTGGAAGCATTAGCTACTTAACCCACATGATTTATGACTGAAATTTCAGTTTCAATTTCTTCCAAAGACCAAATTCAAGCATATACCTAAAAATCTAGGTTAAAGAAGATGAAATCTTACCTTGGAATCACTAATTCCAACCCTTGATTCCTTTGATTTCTTGGCAAACCCTCAAGAACTTCTTCTTCTCCCGTACTTGCTCTCGTTCTCTCTAGCTCTCTCTGGAAATGTTCTACTGAATTCTAGATTATGAAAGAATAACTCTCATATATATTAGATATTTAGTTTTTATAAAAACTTTACATTTTGGTCCCTAACTTTCAAGCTTCTCTTCAAAAATGATCCAAGAGTCACAACTTCACACTTAACTTCCAACTTAACATTTTCCTTGACATTTTGGTCATTTTTATGTCAAATGACCAATTTGCCATTTTTGGCCAAATTTCACTATTCACGCGGTAAAACTCCAAATTTCACATAAACTTTTATTTCTCACTTTATTATTTTACAAATACATATTATTACACATAATAGTCGTACAATATGACAAAAGACGGTTTTACCCTTTTTGACTTTTTCGCGGGTTCTTACAGTCACCCCTCCTTAAGCGGATTCCGTCCTCGGAATCTTTTCGTAATTTGTGAAATTCGGATATCTTCTCTTCATTTCTTCTAAAGTTTCCCAAGTCAAGTTTGACCCTAAGGAATGCTTCCATTTGACTAGTACCAAGTCAATCTCCTTGTTCCTTAGCTTTTTAGTCTGCATTTCTAGGATGGCTTCAGGTTCTTCAATCAGTCTGCTAGGAGTCTCCACCCTCAGATCAGTATATGGTATTACTAACTCTTCTTTACCAAAATACTTTTTCAAGTAGCATACATGAAAGGTATCATGTATTCCACTGAGTTCAGGTGGTAATTCTATCTTGAACGCTTGTAACCCAACTCTCTTCAGGATTCTAAAAGGTCCAATGTATCTTGGACTTAACTTTCCTCTCTTGCCAAATCTGACCACTCCTTTCCATGGCGACACTTTTATCATCACCAAATCTCCTTCTTGCAAGTCATACGGTCTCTTCTTGAGATTCGAGTAACTCTTTTGCCGATCTTGTGCTGCTTTCATGTTGGTTTGAATTACTCCAATCTTCTCATTAGTCACTCTAACAATCTCTGGACCTGTAAGCTTAGTCTCACCCGCCTCCAACCAGCATAGAGGAGTTCTACATTTTCTACCATACAATGCCTCGAAGGGTGGCATTTTAATGCTAGAATGGTAGCTGTTATTGTATGCAAACTCCACTAATGGCAGATGTTCATCCCAACTGCCTCCAAATTCCATCACACATGACCGTAGCATGTCTTCTAATGTCTGGATCGTTCGTTCACTCTGACCATCCGTTTGTGGATGATACGCTGTGCTTAGCTGAATTTTCGTCCCCATTTTATCTTGTAAGGCACTCCAAAAGTTAGAGGTAAATCTGGGGTCTCTGTCTGACACGATAGACAACGGTGCACCATATCTTCTTAACACTTCATCTGTATACAACTGGGCTAACTGCTCCAATGGAGTAGTTTCTTTTATGGCTAGAAATAGTGCACTCTTGGTCAACCGGTCCACTATGGCCCATATACTATCATGACCTCTTCTTGTTCTCGGTAACCCGACAACCAAGTCCATGGTTACATCTTCCCACTTTCCGGCTGGAATATGCAATGACTGAGCATCTCCATGCGGGACCTGATGTTTCGCCTTGACTTGTGCACAAATAACACACTTGGAGATGTACTTAGCTATCCTCTTCTTCATTCCAGGCCACCAATACTGTCTTTTCAAATCTTGATAAGTCTTGGTACTCCCAGGATGAATGGAATACTTTGACTTATGCGACTCGTCTAAAATTAGCTTTCTCAAACCTCCTGCTTTCGGTACCCAAATGCGGTTTCTGTAGATCTTTAATCCTTGGCTATTAGTCTCAAACTGAATGTCTTTTCCTAGCTTTTCATCTTTTAAGTCTCCACTTTCTTCAACTTTCTGCTGAGCTACTCTAATTTGTTCGATAATGCTGGACGCCAATTCTATGCGCATTGACCTTGCCTTAATTCTTTTCTCAGGAGCTTTTCTACTTAATGCATCTGCTACAACATTTGCTTTACCCGGATGGTATATAATGTCGCAATCATAGTCACTGATCAGCTCTAGCCATCTGCTCTGTCTCATGTTCAACTCTTTTTGAGTGAACACATACTGCAAACTTTTGTGATCGGTGAATAGCTTGCACTTTGTACCATACAAGTAATGTCTCCAAATCTTCAAGGCAAATACGATCGCTGCAAGTTCTAGATCGTGGGTTGTGTACTTTTTCTCTGGATCTTTCAACTGTCTGGAAGCGTATGCTATAACCTTCCCTCTTTGCATCAATACACAGCCAAGCCCCCGATGCGAGGCATCGCTGTACACTTCAAAGTCTTCCGTCCCATCTGGCAATGTAAGGACAGGCGCGTTACACAACTTCTCTTTTAAAGTAGCGAAAGCTCTTTCTTGTTCCTCTTGCCATCTGAATTGCTCTTCTTTCCGGGTTAGTCGTGTAAGTGGCACAGCTATACGGGAGAAATCTTGAATAAATCTCCGGTAATACCCGGCAAGACCGAGAAAACTTCTAACTTCTGTTGGCGTCTTAGGAGGCTCCCATTTCATTACCGCTTCAACTTTCGCTGGATCAACTTTTATACCTTGGATAGAAACAACATGTCCAAGGAACTGTACTTCTCTCATCCAAAACTCGCACTTGGAGAACTTTGCATATAGCTGTTCCCGCTTCAAAGTCTCAAGTACCAACCGCAAATGGCTCGCATGCTCTTCTTTATTCTTTGAGTAGATCAGAATGTCATCTATGAACACTATAACAAACCGGTCTAAGAATGGTTTACAGACCCGATTCATTAAATCCATAAAGATCGCTGGTGCATTCGTAAGACCAAATGGCATCACTAAAAACTCGTAATGCCCATATCGTGTACGAAACGCCATCTTCTCTACATCACTTTTTTTTTACCCTGACTTGGTGATACCCAGATCTCAAATCAATTTTTGAGAAGTAATCTGCTCCTTGTAACTGGTCAAACAAATCGTCTATTCTGGGCAACGGGTAACGGTTCTTGATAGTAATCTTGTTCAATTCTCTGTAATCAATGCACATCCGCATTGATCCATCCTTCTTCTTTACAAACAGAACTGGAGCACCCCATGGAGAAGAATTAGGCCTGATGAAGCCTTTATCCAATAACTCCTGCAACTGGGACATTAGTTCCCGCATCTCTGTTGGTGCTAACCGGTACGGTGCTCGTGCTATTGGGGAAGCTCCTGGAACAAGATCTATTTGAAATTCAACTTGCTTTTCTGGTGGCAAGCCTGGTAATTCATCTGGGAAAACTTCTGGAAATTCGTTTACTACTTCTATGTCTTTATATGTTTGTTTTACTTTGTCTTCGGTCATCACGTAGGCCAGGAAAGATACACACCCTTTCCTGATACACCGTCGGGCTTTTGCCACACTAATGAGGCTTGGCACATGCTTACTTCTTTCTCCATATACGTACAATTTAGCTCCTAGGGTTTTAACAGACACCCTCTTCTGTCCACAGGCTATCTTCGCATCATTGGCACCAAGCCAATCCATCCTAATTATTACATCAAAGGACTTAATTCCAATAGGAAAGAGATTAAGTCGAAACTTCTTGCCGTTGATGTCAAGTTCGCAATCCCGATACATATGATGAACTTCCACAAATTTCCCGTCCGCCACTTCTACCTCAAAAACTAGATCTAACAATTCTAATGGGACTTTTAATCTAGCTCCAAACCCATGGGACACAAAAGAATATGTAGACCCAGAATCAAACAGGACATATGCAGGTGTCGAGTTGATTAGTAGTATACCTGAGACCACATCATGAGTCTCTTTTGCTTCCTCCCTGGTGATCTGAAAAGCTCGAGTCTTCACCTTCTGGGGTTCGGTCTTCTTCTGAGCTGTTGACACCACAGTTTCTCCTCCCTTGTTTGGGCAGTTAAAACTATAGTGCCCCATCTGATGGCATGAAAAACACTCCACTTCGCTGGCTTTCTTGGCTTTGCAATCTTTCGCTTTGTGACCGAATCCGCCACAATTAAAGCAGGCATTTGATCCCGCTCGGCATTCGTCACCATGTTCTTTCCCACATTTCTCGCACTTCTTTACACTTCCCTGTCGGCTCTGACTTGAACTCATCTTCCCTTTCTTCTTTATGTTTCCACTTGTACTAACTACTTTTCTTTTGTCACTAAAACCAGGTCCTTCCTCCTTCCTTCTTTTTCCAACATCTTCCACAGTTCGGGTAGCATTGATCGCCCTATCTAGCGTCTCGGCTTTCTTTACTTCTAGTTCATAGTTCCATGACAAACCCCGAACATAGCGGTTAATTCGGGACCGCTCACTGGGGTAAGACTCCCCCACAAAAGGTAACATGTCGCAAAATTTCTTTGTATACTCGTCAACCGTCAATTCTCCTTTCTTTATCGTTAAGAAATCTTCGTTCATTTTCTCCAAATCTCGCGTGGGGACAGAATTTATCTTTGAGACATGAAACAAACTCCGCCCATGACCAGCCATATACAACATCCTTTCCCAAACTTTCATATTTGGTGTTCCACCACACCAAAGCATCGTCCTTCAACTGCCGAGAGGCATAGTTGACTCGGTCGTTTTCTCCACATTTGCTTGCTTGCATCACTTGTTCAATCTCTCGGACCCACCGCATTGTTACCTTTGGCTCAAAACTGCCATGATACTCGGGCGGTTTGCAAGCCATAAAGGACTTAAAAGAGCAGCCCTTTTCTTCCTTCTTGTTCCCTACACCAACCTCTTCCTCAGTCGTCTTTTTGGAGACTTCTTGTGATGATTGGGCACTAGGTTCACCCATTCGGCTATCAATTATATTGTTCACATCTTGCCTCAACTCATTTCGTAAGTTATTGATCAAATACTGTATGGCTTCCATAGTGACAGGTTGTGGTGGTGGGTTTGGCTCAGTCTCATCATTTCGAAGAACATGTGGTTCACTTCCTCTTGAGGAAGTGTGACTGCCCTCACCCCTGTCAGCTTGTCTTCTGCCTTCCATTACTATATAGATGAATAAAATATCTGTTTAATAAACATTTCTATATAGTATTTTGTAAGCGGTAGCATGTTATCTCCCTATCTTGACTGTACTTTTATAACATTCATACTCACTCTATAACTTCTATAATTCTAAGTGTACCTCTACATTACTAAGGTACCGTTCTACTACTCTTGCTAGTTTAAGTCTAGGATGGTATTCCAACCTAATTCGCTTAAACTATGGCTCTGATACCAAAACTGTAACACCCCTTTTCTTTTACCATATTTTAATACAAATACAGTTTACTTTATAAACATATTTTACAACTCGTGACTATAATAGCCACTTAAATTTTTATTTTACAAACTTAAACTCAAGGGGGTATTACAGACTCAATACAAATACCATAATTTAAACTTACAGTATTTAAACCGGTCCCAACTGCAGTCTTTGCTCCTTTCACCTAAGTACATAGCATTTCAAAAATAATATACGTGAGACATAAAGCCTCGTGAGTAATATGGGTTTAGACCCAAGAGCTTTTCTGTTCAAAACTTGAAATATTAACAATACACTGTTCAAAATTGATTCATTTCATAAATCTCAAAATATCTTTTCTTCTTTACTTTCAAACTTTAAAAAGACTTTCTTTCATAAAACTGCTTTCTTTCTCATTTTCTCATGACCAACTGAAACTTATGAATTAAGTTAATTAATTCATTCAACTAGCTCCCCTCGTGGGACAGAACAGATCTGCTCACTCGGTTGTGCTCATTCTGTCTCCCCTTTGTGACTTGGAACAAATTCAAGCACAAGGGTATACTTAAGCTAGACAACTACTTCGCGACGGGAGGTACCATCCCAGTAGTGTCTTCTGATCCCCCGATTATGTGGGTGATCCTAGTCCGGACAACTGGCTCATACTTCTTTCTTTCTTTAATTCTTACTTCATTTCATCTCAAATTGGTCAAAATGGGACACAATTTGTAAACAACTCTTACTCAAACATTTTTATAACTCTTTGCTAAAAATACTTTCAAAACTGCTTTTGACATCTTAGTTCCTATAAGGAACTTCTTTCAAAATACTTTGCAAACAATACTTTAAAAATCTGCTTTTAACACTAAGCCCTTGTATAGAGCTTCATTAAAAACTATTTTCCAAACTTTAGTATTTATAAACATTTGGAAATCATACCTTTCTGAAAATAATATTTTGCTATGTACTATAAAAATCCTCATAAAACTCACCTTGGTTCTATTACAGTTTACTAAGCTTCACGTACGGCTTTTCCCTTCCCGTGCTCAACAACGTTTGAAGCACCACCTATACAAATAGTATATATAAATACTCAATATAATTAAATTTATAATGCTAAAGTCTCATATGACATAACTCCAGGTTATAATAAATGTATAACCATTAATACACTCGTTTTATCGTTTTTCCCGAGATACGCATATACTGCTACAGTAATCCCGAGGGGTCGTATTTCAGTTCCGACTCTTTTCCATGAAATCTTAGGCCATATTAGACTTGTGTTTCAAATTTGAAGTCAATTGGACAAGTCTAGCTCAATTTCCAAAAATCAAGTTTTAACAATAAACTTGAAATTAGCCACTGCCGCTACAGTGACTTTTCCGCAAGGTCGGATTACGGATTTGACCATTCCCAACATGTTCTTATATCATTTCAAGGTTATGGCTAAAATTTCAGGTCAATCGGACATGTCTAGCTATGGTTTCTAGCATTTGAATTTTTAACATTTTTGGTCCCTGCCTGGCCCCTGACTGAAGGCGCACTGCGCCTGGGCGCACCCCGCCCTGGTCCTGGGCGCACTGCGCCTGGCGCCTGGGCAGGCTCCTGATCAGTCGCGATTTGGCACTGTAGCATGCAGTTTTAAGGCTTTAAGCTCTTATTCCAGGTCTTAATCACCTGGGGTTTGTTCCAGGACTAAAACCCTTGACTAATAACACATTTTAAGCCATTAAAAACACTTTAATAGATCAATTGCAGAAATTAAAGTTCTTGGCTAAACTTGAAAATTCTCAAGAATAGCATTCTACTTTCATGTTTTTGAGTTAAGTTCCTAACTAATGGCTTATTGGAAGCATTAGCTACTTAACCCACATGATTTATGACTGAAATTTCAGTTTCAATTTCTTCCAAAGACCAAATTCAAGCATATACCTAAAAATCTAGGTTAAAGAAGATGAAATCTTACCTTGGAATCACTAATTCCAACCCTTGATTCCTTTGATTTCTTGGCAAACCCTCAAGAACTTCTTCTTCTCCCGTACCTGCTCTCGTTCTCTCTAGCTCTCTCTGGAAATGTTCTACTGAATTCTAGATTATGAAAGAATAACTCTCATATATATTAGATATTTAGTTTTTATAAAAACTTTACATTTTGGTCCCTAACTTTCAAGCTTCTCTTCCAAAATGATCCAAGAGTCACAACTTCACACTTAACTTCCAACTTAACATTTTCCTTGACATTTTGGTCATTTTTATGTCAAATGACCAATTTGCCCTTTTTGGCCAAATTTCACTATTCACGCGGTAAAACTCCAAATTTCACATAAACTTTTATTTCTCACTTTATTATTTTACAAATACATATTATTACACATAATAGTCGTACAATATGACAAAAGACGGTTTTACCCTTTTTGACTTTTTCGCGGGTTCTTACAAATGATCTGCCTTGTTGATTTGGTATTTTTATTTATTTTC
Organism: Cichorium intybus; assembly: GCA_023525715.1. Taxonomy (NCBI): domain Eukaryota; kingdom Viridiplantae; phylum Streptophyta; class Magnoliopsida; order Asterales; family Asteraceae; genus Cichorium; species Cichorium intybus. The sequence goes on along the minus strand of CM042011.1, from coordinate 191,720 downwards.
AACTTATATGAATTAAATTTGGTGTTGTGTTTAATAATATAACGTGAATGGAAAATTACATAAACTTTTGCATAGATTTCTCCTAGTGTAAGATTGTTAAAAATTACGATTTTACACAAATTTTTGCAAAATCTTTCACGGGAAATGATAACCTAAATTACTTGGATAAACTTATACAACAAACAACTCAAACTTTAATTATATAAACATTTTCTTACATACAAAACAACATTTCCTACTAAATAAACATATGTTAATGTAAATGCCGAAGATGTTGAGTAATTGAGGAACTTCCAACAACTGATGTACCTTCCAACAGTTGAGGACCAAACTTGGTAAATCCAAGTTTGGGTTCGAAAATGAATGTTCTGAAAATCACACTGCTAAATTGTACCGAAACTGTATAATCCGAAAATGTCATATATGCTGAAATCAAGCATATACCAAAGTCGCTGTTGCTGAAGCCCATACCGAAGTTCACCTGCTGAACTGAAGGGAACACGCCATACCGAAGATCCTAGATTCCGAAGTGAGCAGGCATAGTGAAATCAGGACTGTAACGAGGCTGATCCGAAAACAGCTTAGTACCGAGTCTGTACCGAAGTGCATACCGAAGTTAGGTCAGCCGGTAACGAATTACTTGAGACCATGCCGAAGTCTGTACCAAAATCATGAAGTACCGAAGTAGGATCTGAACTTGGATTTCGGTATTGGCTAGGTCCGAATATTAAAAGTCTTGGTTCAAAAAATGATGATCAGAAGTCTTGAGCCAGAAGTTGCTGATCTGTAATTCATGAAGTGCTGAACAGAAAATGTCAGTTCAACAAATCTCTGATTTACCTAGCAACGAAAGTCCACCAGCAAATGAAGATCAGAAGTTCAAGACTTAGACTATGTAGGCTAGCTGTACTTTTTTAATAGTTTAATATTATTTTGTTGTACTTGAGATCTGATAGAGATCTTCTACTCCTATAAATAGGAGCCTTGGGTCATGAACTTAAAGTTGAGACTTGGAGAGATTTTGGAGAGATAGTAAGAAAACTATCACTCCAATGTAGTCTAAAGGAATTGGAGGAGGGGTTGGAGAATTCTCTACAGCCACCTCAAGAACATCCTTTGTACACTCCAGATCTCCATATCTTCCCTTCTTTCATCCTCTATCCTTCTATCTCTTCTTCTATCCATTCTTCCATCCTCTCTAGATCTTCATGTAATTCATCTTAGACTAGAAAAGTGTGTTTGTGAGCTTAACTTTTAAATCTGTAACACCTTTCTTTTATCAATGAAAAATACAAATTACATCATATCGTTTAATTATTGTCTTTTAATTTCCGCACTTGTTCTATACAATTTATTTAATATTCAGCAACTTTACGTTTCAAGCCATTTATATTTTCCGCATCGTTCCTTTATATTTTAGCACTTAATATTTATATATTTTCGTTTATTGTTGAGCAAAAGATGTTGGACCCCGAAAACCCTTGAGTTTTCGTATATATTTTTAAATTTCAACAATATAAGAATAAATATCTATTTTTTAGTCAAGAACAACTCACTTAAAAGATTAATTTCCCACACCCTTCCACCTGAATTGTTAGCAAATTAATGAATATTTACTTATTCCAATATTCAATAAGAACATGCATCCATTCTTTTCAACATTCAATTATTCCTTACAACATTTAAACTAAAAAATTTCCTCAATTCTAAAACAAGGCCACAACCTTAAGTTTCTAGTACATCGCCACTTAAACACCCAAAGTGTTAGGAGCCATCTCCCAAACAACCCTAGCTTTTCAGGACGTCCCTACTTAAACATCCAAAGCAACACCCAGAAATAATATTTTAGTATACTAACATCCATTTTCATCTAAATTCTTCAAAACAACAATAAAAGATAATGCAATAATTTAAGAGAAAAAATAAATATTCACAGAGACTATAGGTTTTTTTCATATATGGTCTAAGTGGCCAGTGAAAATCTACTACACATGACTATATGTTGCCTTAACTACCTTAAAATGAGACTTCTCAAACGAACCCAATATTTTACGAGGTAAACATGAGTGTAGAATAACATTACAAATAAATAATATTTAAAGTAAATTGCAATATACGTTTTCTCCAAACTCAAATAACTAGAATGTTGAGCTATTTATACACCTTACAACATTTGTGCAGACACAACTTTTTCACAGACCATGAGTTTTTTGCAAGTCACTTGCATCAAAACGACACCACTTTGTGGCTTTGTGCAACAATGAGATCTTTACTGACACCATAAAATTTTGCAGGCCATGCCATGTAAAATTCATGACTATTGTGGTCAACTGCGTATTTTTTGTCTATTTAAAAGATTAGCCAAATTAGACATTTCCTGTTATTGTTATAATAATAATATTAATAATAATAATAAAAAATTAATAATAATATTGAGTAATAGTGAAGTATTGCGTGGGGAACTCAGGCGACTTCTCCTCCTTTACATGAAAAAGTAGAGATGACGATGGATAGTTGAACAACACCGCATTTGATCTTTCCCTTTGACTTTTGACCTTTGAATTCACGATCACCATCTTCTTCCTTTGCCCCCTCCATAATTTTATTCCAATCTTTGCAGAAAACCTATACACCAATATCTTCTCACAATTTTCTATTCATTCGTCCAACACCACAAATGAAGACACCCTTCAAAAAACTGCGCGGGTTAGGGTTACACCGGCATAATACCCATCGATCTCCCGCTCAATTGGATGAGCTTTCACAGGCTTCCCAGGTTCAATTTCTACCTGTCTCTTTTCCCTTGATAACAGTTTCAAACCACAAAATTTGATTTTGGGAAGTATTTCCCCTTTTCCCCTTCAATTGGTCTTTTTAGGTTTTCATTTAGACTTGGTTTCATATGGTCATTGATCATAAATTCATGATAGGATTCTTCTAATTGATTTGGATCTTATTCAGGCTTGATGTTGACTTTTAGTCAACGGCTTCATCGATTATCTATGGTCACAGCTAAAAGGAATAGCCTTAGATTAGAATCTCGTATTACAAATCGTTATTGTCATATCCATTAGAAGCTTATAATTGCGATTGTCTATTATGATTCCTTTACCAGTTTCGTTTACTATTTTTGTGTTTGCCAGGACATGCATGACATGAAAGATTGCTATGACAGTTTACTTTCTGCTGCGGCAGCCACAGCGAACAGTGCATACGGTATTTGATTGACACCTTTTTCTAAACAAATAATATTTCTAAGCAGCGTGCTGATTTAAGAATCAGTTGAAACTGAAGGATTAATCGACTTTGGATTTCTGTATTCTTTAATCATTCTTATCACATGTGCACTGATACATGTTTGAATCTTGATACATGTTTCAGAATTCTCGGAATCATTAAGGGAAATGGGAGATTGTCTTCTCGAGAAAACCTCACTAAACGATGATGAAGACAGCGGTGAGTTTCAAGCTTATGATGTTTCTATCTTAGTGCAATTGTTTGTGGGACTCCCAAGTTTCTTTCTCTTCCGTTAATTATGAACTTTGAAACCGGACTTTGTTTTTGAATCTGGGGGATTGTGTAATTTTGATACATATAACTGTCCAAAGATAATGTGCACAGCTGTCATCTCTTAAAAAAAAAAAAAAAAAAAGGCATTTTCATGTATTGATATTTCCTCATAAATTTGTAATCCAAATGATTTTGCAGGTAGAGTGTTGCTAATGCTGGGAAAGGTTCAGTTTGAAATCCAAAAGCTGGTCGATAATTATGTGAGTTCCTTACTATCCTATCCTATGGTACATGATGGGAAAAATCAAAATTCTTCTTCTCCAGTAGCATAATTTTCTGACAGTTGCAAATTCATTTTTGCAGCGCGCACATATTTCACGGACAATCACAGCCCCTTCAGAGTCTCTTCTCAGTGAATTGAGAGTAGTTGAGGTTTGCGATTTCTCTACTTTCATGTCACACAAGAATCAGCGCTGATGCTAATTTTCCTACTTATTATTTTCAGGACATGAAAAGGCAATGCGACGAGAAGAGGTGTGAAACTATTTATGTTAATTGAAGTTTGTTAGTGAAAAACATGTATAATAATATGAACAATATGATTTCAGGATGACATATGATGAAATGAAAATCAGACACAAAGACAAGAGAAAGTCGGGAAACACCAAAGGAGAATACGTGTCATCCAATCAGCTGCGAGCAGCTCAGGAAGAATTCGACGAGGATGCCACTTTGTTTGTTTTCCGCATGAAGTCTTTAAAAAATGGGCAATCTCGCAGTCTGCTGACACAGGCTGCCCGCCACCATGCTGCTCAGATGTGTTTTTTCAGGAAGGCTCTCAAATCTCTGGAAGCAATCGAGCCACAAGTAAAATTAGTAACCGAACAGCAATACATTGATTACCAGTTCAGCGGGCTTGAAGACGATGACAGAAACTCTGTCTTTCTTACTGATGATGAAGATGACAGTGAAGATGACAGCGATGATGACCAGGAAATCGTGCATCAAGATGGTGAATTGAGTTTTGAGTACCAGAGAGGTGATCCCAAGAATGAAGTCTCTAGTTCAGAAAACTCCATGGAGGTGATGTGAATTACATTTTTGATTTATTATTATTATTTTTTTTTTGTGACTGAAACTTGGTTTGGTAATTGGTACAGTTGGATAGTGCAGACATTACCTTCCCACAAGTGGCTCCAGTGAAGGTAAACATGGAGCAGAAGAAAGGTGTTTGGAAGTCGTCTACCTTGAGTGTAGAAGTGAATGCATGCAGCAAGTCAGCACCGCTTTGTGTTACTGAAAAGCTAAGACAGATGAGACAGTCATCTGCAAGAAAGCTGAATACATATGTTCTACCAACACCGCTTGAGAAGAGTCCAACATCAAAAACTAATAATTTATGGCATTCATCCCCTTTGGAGGGCATGAAATACACACAGTCAGTACTCAAGGAGAGCAACAACAACAGCAAACCGACTCCGCTACCTTCTCCGAATTCATCTTTTAGTCACAAAAATACGAAACGATACGCTTTCTCTGGTCCTTTGGCTGGAAGCATACAGTCGAACAAGTCTCCTTTATCTGCGAGTGGCCCCATTGGACTGACATCATTAAGTCGGCCGGCATCAACTACAAAAGTATCATCGTTAAGCGGAGGTAGTTTTGTGTCATCGCCTAAAATTAGTGAACTCCATGAGCTCCCTCGACCTCCTGCAGCCTCTGTGAAACCACCTATAAAAGCCGGCTTCTCGGCTCCTTTGGCGTCTTTCAAATCTCAACCAATGCTTTCGCCTTCACCTCCGAGGACGCCCGTCTCCATATCAAATTGCTAGTCATGCTTCACTGTATTATTTATATATATAGCTACAAAATCAAACTGTGGATAAACTCGCCATTATTTTTGACTTAATGTAATTTTGGAGTATTATAATAGCCCTGATTTAAGTTTGTATTTTTCTTGAGATGTGCAGCAATGGAAATCTTTCAACTATTTGCGTAGTCTTTTACATTTCATGTAGAACTATGACCTAAAAGCATAAAAATCCTAGAGAAAGCGACGCATGGGCCAGCCGGCTTCATCCCGTGCCATCTCTACTGCAACAACCGGCTTCATTACAGAGTAGCCGGTGGCTCTTGAACAAGATCCAACACGATGATGATGATTGGTATCAAGTTTTTTCCTTGCCAATTCTTGTGTCTCCAAACATCTCCTTCTCAGATTTTGCTTCCTGAGAATACAAGAGTTCATCCTGTGCTTTAGTCTTACAGGAATGGGCATTGCATCGAGTCCCATTAGCCTACCAACCACACCCGGTTTGCACCAGATCACCCTCTCCCCTGCAACTTTTGCTGGCAAACACCGACTGCTTCTGAGGTCGACTGATGTCCGGTTTCGAAACGAAGATCGATACATAGAATCCTTGCCATCAAGAGAAAACCTCGGGTACTGATTGAGGGCGTTTCTGGCAGACCGTAAAATATCGGAACTGTTGACGCATGACATCCTATGGTGGATGTGGACGTCCCCATACTCTTGTAGCTTTGCTCGTGTCGCCATTTTCTCCTCCAAGTCCAACCGCATGATCATCTCCTCCAGGGTCGGCTGCTGCTGCTGCTTGGTGTTTCCGGCCAACGGGGTGAGAAAGTCTGGAGACTTTTGCTGTTTGAGTGTTGAGGTTGAGGTGTCGCCGGTGCACAAGTTCTTGAAACCCTTGTTCATTTTGAACCCAAGGGAGTTTTGGAGACCAAGGAAGGAGAGGTCTTTCATGTTAATTTGGTTAAAAACCCCATGAATCACTGGAGATAGATATATAATATATATTGGTGGGGAGGACATTAAGGCAATCACATGAGAGTAAAGAGGGAGGGTTCACATGATGTTTGCATGGAATAAGTGATTTGAGGTCAGAAAAAAAATAAAAAATACAATACTTGGACTTGGGTCGAGCGAGAAATGATCCTATTAATTGCTAACCAACCAACCAACCAACCTTTTTTATGTGCATGTAAATACAATTCATGTTTTCAGAAGCTTGCTAAATACTAATCTTTGTTGGAAAAATAATACCACCAGTTCAGATGTTTAAGAGAATCTGAAAATAAATAAAAGGGTGTTGGGGGCGGTGCGTAGTAATCACAGCTCATAAAGCTTCCAAGCAAAGGGATAAAACACAACTGTAAGAGCCAGCTTAACTCTACCCCGTTTGTACTTTGTAGACCTTACTAAATGATTGCTTACTTAACTCTATAACCATTTCTTACATATCTTTATAAGAAAAAGAACGTACCACCAACATCTGAGGAATAATATAAGCCATGTCCAATCAACTAATATATAATATGTAGACACATCAGGCTTTCTCTCTAAATTACGTCTCTTATTTTAGATTTCATCTTTTTGGAGGATTTTAATTTAGATCTCTGCTCAAAGCCAAGGCATCTATTAATCTTTAAAAGATTTATTACTTTTACATTTGTATTTTTTTTCTAATATCTACTTGACAAAAACCTATTATAAAAAATAATCTCCAATGAATTAGTATTTTCAAAAGTTTTCTCTTTTAAATTAACATATTTATCCCCATCTATCTTCAATATTCGATAGAGTCCTATCAAATCTTACATTTTAGCAAGCACTATGTTCTCAAATTAATATCACTTTACATTAATGATATCAAATTTTGCATAAAATAATGGTATAGTTTTGTATATTACTCTAAATATGTTCATGATCACAACAATATTGATGAATTACTATATATAACAGAACCCTTTTAAGTTACAAGCAAGAGATGATTTATGCATAAAATGACAAAAAGAGAAAGTTGATGGACTATTTTATTAACTTATTATTTCATAATGGGTTAATTAGAAAGAAACTAAAATAACTATTGGGTTAAAAGAGAAATTATCCAAATTCAAACGTTTGATAATGATAAGACTTGAACTAGTCAACGAATAAGGATGATAAAGGGTAGGGATAAAACTTAGTCGGTTGACACCAAGGGGTTAACGACCGACTTGTTTTTCCCTCATTCCCTCATGTTTATCTCATGCTTCTCCCTTTCCCCACAATTTTGTATACCCTCAACCAAAACCCTAATCAACTAGGGTTTGTGTTCAAGGTTGCAAATGTGGTGAGAAGATTGTCTAAGCTTGCATGAACATTGTCTTGGATGCGATTCTGAAAGAGGGATTCTACTTTGGATCCTAGATCATCTAGACAAGAAGAAGAAACAAAAAAATCCTTAGATCTCAAAGGTATGATTTCATGTGTTCTTATTCTTAACGTTGCTTCTAGTCATGAACATGCGATCTGCTTAGATTATGGTTTTCTTTGTTGCTTTGACTGTGGTTGTGTTTTGTTAAATCACACTATAAATCCAACAATGGTATTAGAGCCACTGGTTCATGTTTTTTGCACATTTGAAAACCAAAAGTTTGTAAAAACTTAATTTGCTTTGAGTTTGAAACTGGAGAGCTTGATACATTGACCTTATAAAACTCGTATAAAAATAAAAAAACTACAAGGTCAGTGGCGTTGGAAAGCTAAAAGAAAATACTATGTTTTTTTCTTTGAACTCAAAAGCTAATTATGAGCTTAAGTGGGTCAAAACTGTAGTATAATATGATGTTTTTTTCTTTGAACTCAAAAGCTAATTATGAGCTTAAGTGGGTCAAAACTGTAGTATAATATGATGTTGTACATTTTTGCTTGCTAGACAACTTGTTGTAGTGACCCTATAAAATTCATATAAAATCATATAAAAAAAATAAAAAAAATAAAAGGTCAACGGAGCTGGAAAGCTAAAAGAAAATACTATATTTTATATTTTGAACTTATAAAGTATTTGGAACTTAGGTGGGTCAAAACAGCAGAGCAATATGTTGCTGTACAGTTTTGACCTTTCATTCAAATCAAAGGTTTTACAGAAGGGTTGGTTTTCATGATATAAGTTGATACAAATCCAAATGAGTATTAATTTCTAAAATACACTTGTTACGATGGTTTTGGCATGAAAACAATAAAGACGATTGTATAGAACTTGTTTGCAATTGTATGGTTGTTAACTTAATTTAATGATCTAAAGGATGCAAACTAAGTTCAAGATATGTGTTGTTTTGAATTGTATGGATCCGGTAACACCTTGCCTCACTAGACATGTGTTTCTGATGTGTAGTTTTGGTATTTTGGTTTTAAATGGGTTGTATTTTGTGATCTATGTGTCACTTTGATTATTCTTTTGTAAAGTAAGTTTCCTTTTGAATTGTATTGTAATAGTTTGGTTAGGAAATTTGTATTAGATTAGAAAATATAATAAATGAATACCAGAGAATACCAAAGCAGGACCATGGAGATTGTGATTGTTTTGTCCCTAGAAATGACCATGTTTTTCCGGGTGTTGGCCTACGGGAAAAAACATAGGATTGAGGCATGTGTTATCGTGATTGCTTGCATGTATGTTTTGGTTGTTTTATTTGTTGCATGAGCTTAAAATAAAATTTCAAACACAAACGGTAATTGTTAACGGTTAACAAAAGAATCTTTGCAAACAATATTGACAATTTAAAAGAGTTTATAAAATTGAATTTTAAAAGTCTAAAATCATCATTTGCTAAAAATGAAAAGTTAAAAGTTTTTGTAACACCCCGATTTTCATGCACCTTAAATGATGTAATATTTTATAAAAAAAACATTATGTGACAAAATGTCAACTTTTAAAACTTTTCTCATGATGTCGATTCACGACTTATAATTTCGGTCCCAACAAAAACCATTTAGTCGTAAAAATGTTTATACAACTTCGGGGGTTACAACTCCATGTCATACAAGACCATAGAAAGCAAGTTAGGGTTACAAACCGTTACATCGGCCAAAGTTCACTGCTTCTAAAATCCTAATTTCTTCGGGCCATCTACTTACTTCTATTACTCGTGTCTAGAACCTGGTATACATGACATAAACTAAAATACGTAAGACGAATACGTCTCGTGAGCTACATGGGTTTGGACACAAAACATTTGTAAGCATAACTCGGTCATTTTCCAAAACCTTTGTAAACAATTCATGTAATGACACTAGTTGTCAAACCTTTCAAAACAACATGTAAATATACTTTACTTTCAAAGTCTTTCAAATAAATCAAGTAAGAAAGCTAGTAACACAAAACTTTTCTTTCTCTTTCCTTTAGCTTGACTGATATCTTAACACAATTAGATTTTTATACTTAGGGCCTTAATCACTCTTGGTGCTACCCCAAGTCTATACTAAGATGGTAAGAACATATAAAACCACCTCAGCATCTTATCACATGCTTTGAATGGTATCTCAATATGCTTTCTTTTTATACTTAGGGGATTAATCACTCTTGGTGATACCCTAAGTCTATACCAAAATGGAGAGAACTTGATCAGTCCATCCTGGCCTCATTAGCTTAGGACATCTACTTCGCAAAGGGAGTGGTACCGTCCCAGTAGATTCCTCTATAGTCCCCTTCGGGAACATCATTGCTCGAGCTAAACATTATCCTTTCATTCACATTACTTTACATTGCTTGCTTTAAAATACCAGTCATTCATAAACATAACTATGCTTGTTGCCAAACATTTGCTTAAATACTTATTAAGGCTAGATGCCAAAACATTCTTTCATAAAAATATAAGGCCCAATGCCAAAACATTCTTTCAAATCATTATGGATTGATGCTAAAACATACTTTCATAACATTATGCTTGATGCCAAAACATGCTTTCATAACATTATGACTTGATACCAAAACATACTTCCATAACATTATGGCTTGATGCCAAAACATACTTTCAAATCATCGTGGCTTGATACCAAAACTTACTTTCATAAAACATTCTTTCATAGATGTGATATAAAACTTTCATAAACATGATATAAGTCAAAAGCCTTGCATTTCATTTCATATTTAAAAGTCACATAAGGATTTATAAATACTTTGCCATGTACCCCCAAAATGGGAAAAAGCCACATGTACTCACCTTAGTAGCTAGGTACGTCTAGCTACACTAATCCACTTTCTCTAGACTTTCCTTGCTTCCAAGCGTCCTTCAAATCTCTTTTAATTTAATAGAAGATTAGAACTTATTTAATAGCTAAACATGAAACATTGGTCTAATCATTCTTGAACTACTTGAAACCATCATCTAATTCCATTCCAATGGTTAAGTATGATTCTTAAGGCATAAGAACCATTTTGTACATTTTTACCCTTTTGTCTCATGTTGACCAAAAATGGTATTTTGGGTTTCTATAAGGCTATCTTAGCAACTTTCTAATTTTTACGTCTCTATGGGTTCACTTCAATGGTTAGATGTCAAACAATCCTCAATTTACTCATTTATACCGTTTTGGCAAGTTTCAATGAACAAAGTTTCTAAAAATAGAAACCGTTGTAAAAAATTTTATTTTACGTTTATTTGGCACTAACATATTTCCAACACTTCATAATTGTCAAGTTCTAATTACTAATAACTTGTACATATAACACAAAAATCTTAGCTTTAAACTTGAATCAACCTTTACATAACATTTGATCTTGGAATTATAGCATTTCAACATGTACCATTTAAATGTAATGTGCTAGGTTCGGCCCAATGAAAAGGTCAAATTGTCCAAATACAGAATAACCAATTTAATGTGCTAAAATCATCCAACATTCTCAAATTTAATCATAAACATTTATTTTAATCCTAACATAAAAATCCTTCTTGGACTTGATTTGATCTTTGCATAATACTTGACTTTTGAATTTTTCTTGAACCCATTCACAATGCATGTTTATAATCAACACTTAAAACCAAATTACATCCCGTGTTCTTCATTCTTCCCAATCATTCACAAACATGCATCTAAGATTTTCGAACCAAATATCCAAAACTTATGCATCTTTGTGTGTTTTTGAACGCATAGAGTGTTAGGAACCGAAAACCAACTTCAAATCCCACATGCATGAAGAAATATCAAATTTAGTAAACTAGGGTTTACAAAATCATATTATACCTTTCGATTTCTTGGCTATAATCTGAAATCAAAGGTGTTCTTGCCCATTTCCACGAATTCCATGCTCAATCCATGTTCAAAACCACAAATCAACACCTATTTTTGGCATGCGTAGACCGCTGTCTCTTCGGCCATTTTCGACGCCTCTCTGCCCCTCAAAATTTTGAATTGCCGCTGTCCACCGCATCATCGGCGGTTTTCGACGCCACCGTTGCTGTCGTCTTCTCTGGCGCAATTGCTGTCCAAGCAAGAGCAGCTTTGGCTGCTGATTCGTCACTTGCCGGGTCTGTCTCTCTCTCGCTCGCTGAAGATATGAACACACACATCTGTTAGGGTTGTGTAGGTCCCAAATTCACTAGATCTTCACAAGGTATCAATCAAATCAATAAGAACACAATCAAATCACCTTCAATGCACACGATTTTGATTAGAACAATCGTCAGGTACATAAGATGTAGTTGCTTGAAGTTTTACAGAATTTTGCTATGAACACCTAGAGCTCCAAAACAACCCACCCACAAAAGGAGCACTCGATACCTAGTTATACCTCACGTCTACCATACCGAACAACACAGCCCATGGGCTGAAAAACGCGCAGCCAGACCGAACAACCCAGGGGTTTTTTTGGTCCCAACCAAAAAACCTAAAACAACCCATAACTTTGATATTTTACATATTTAGTCCCTATAAAATGCAAAGATTAAACCAAAAGAATTTGTCCTAACAATCTCCCCCTTGGTTTAATGCTTTCATTTGATCTTTAGGCTTTTCTTAGGCTTCAATTGAATAATGCAGAAAATTTTCAACAATCTCCCCCTCCATATGATAATCTCCCCCTTAGTAGGAGACTGGAGTAAATGTTGATAGAATTCAGCACAATTGCAGTGACAACTTTATCATCGGTACTGGTTGTCTTTAGATTTGACTTGGTAAGTTCCTTAGACTTTAGTAAGTGTCTTGAATCAGCATATCCAGCTTTTGATTTGACTTTGACTTTGACTGGAGTCTGACTCTTCATCTCTTCACTTGATCACTTTAGGTGTTGATGTAGTAACAAACTAGCTGAGGAGGAATTCAAACAGCTTGTCACATGGAATTTTGTTTCACCTTCTTCGGGAACATAAGCATCGTGTCGAAATTTTTGAACGTTGCTTTTGACTGGCGCTTCTTGATACTTACATTGACCGCAAATCCTGTGGGTCACGAAGTTAAAAACTCTCACCACAGTTGTTCAAGGATTCATCCTTGGCTCAGAATGAGACTTCTCGCAGTATCTGTGTGAACCCGGAGGAATGCACTGTGATTGTTTGAGTATCGGTGAACTACTCATGGCCATTTTGATTTAGTCCCCTGCATATCCTTGATCAAAGATCTCAATGCAGTTGACAAGTCAACAAGTTGACTTGGCTCTTGGCGAGACGTTCAATGGTATCCAAACTCTATGGAGTGTACCATCCTAGTGCCAATTTTGAATCAGGTAAAGTTGTTGGGGGTCTCACAGCTATTGTGGTAAACAACAACGATCACTGACCCAGAGTTTCGATATTTCATCAATGCGAGGTAATATCACATTGAGTCACGAACTTCTTGTTTAGAAGAAGGATTGAGTCAAGAGTGGTATGAGCGTGTAATATGTCTTCGTTACTAGACATACCCATCGGCTAGACTGTCGAATTGTCATCAGTGTATGGTTTATTACACTGAATCATCCAACTCTTGAATTAGAAGCTTTGTAGGTAAGAATAGTTGTCGATGCCTCACATCTACTATTGGTGTTGTAGCAGAGATCACTGACATAGAGTGTCGAAATATCATTATCACTTGGTTTAAAGTGCTGAGTCGTCTATTCCTTGTAGTAGAAATATAAAGGTGGTAGAGAAAGGATTGGTGCGTGTGATAGATTACGGTAAGTAATTTAACTATCGGCACAGACTTTGTAATTCTCGACTCTGAGTGATTTCTCTCAAAGTGTCTAGAAGTTTGTGTTGCAGAAGAAACTTTTAGAATGGGTTAAGAAACAGTTGTCAGTGCTTCAAACTTACTATGGTGTAACAGTAAGTATCACTAGCACTTAAGTGTTACCTCAGCAGTGAGTGGTATTACTCAGCGCGTCGTCGGTAGGTAAGGAATGTCTTAGCGAGTCACGGTAATAGTGAGTCACATATTTGACATGAAGTTTTGATCTGTATTCCTGATTGGTATTTATCAGGAACATTAACGATCATGCAAATGTGAAAAAGAACAATGTTTTTGTTGTTTTTAATTTTGTGAAAGGAAAGATATGAAAATTATAAAAAATAAGGAAAGATATGAAAATTATAAAAAATATTAAAAAAACATTTTTGTATTTTTAAGGTTTTGTAAATTTTTTGTTTTTTTTTCAACTATGGTCTTAAAAAAAAAACTCTACAAGAAAAAATGGAAGCTAAAATAAGCGATTTGAAAATATTTTTGTGTTTTTGTTTTGATTTTCTTCTCCCCCTAAATTTGTGCATGGGAGAGAGTTGCGGAAATAAAACCATGAACAAATTTAACCAATCAAAAAAATAAAATATTTACATAACAGATTTAATAGTCATTGAAACGTATCATTTTGAGCATTTCGACTAGCACATTGAAGCGAGCTTTTGCAACCGGTTTTGTGAACAAGTCCGCCACATTGTTATCTGTGTGAACTTTATCCAGATGAATTAATTTCCGCTCGTAGCAATCTCTAATAAAATGAATTTTAATATCAATGTGCTTAGTCTTAGAATGTTGGTCCGGGTTTTTCACAATTTGGATAGCAGCCTCATTGTCGCAGAAGATAGGAGTATCAAGAAAATTCATACCATAATCAAGGAGTTGATGCTGCATCCAAATAACCTGAGAAGCACATGCCGAGGCAGCAACATACTCAGCTTCAGCTGTAGAAGTTGACACGGTCTGTTGCTTTCTACATTGCCAAGAAATCAATCTATCTCCCAAAAACTGACATCCAACACTAGTGGACTTTCTGTCAATCTCACACCTTCCATAGTTGCTATCTGAAAAAGCATAAAGATCAAATTCACGGTTCTTTGGATACTAGAGACCAAATTTAGGTCTCCCTTTAAGGTATCTAAAGATTCCTTTGACAGCATCAATGTAACGCCAAGATACTTTATTATATAATTATAATAAAAGGGTAAATTGGTCATTTTACCTTGTAAGGGTAAAATGGTCTTTTGGACAGAAAAGTAATTGGTTTGAAATAATATTTTGAGTTTTGGACTTAAAATGTTATAAAAACTGATTTTTGGTCGTTTTACCGAAAAAGGGTATTTTGGTCATTTGACCAAGTCAACGACCAAATATGTAAAAATATTGTTGGTTGTGGCCAAAATGTAAGAAATGGAAGTTTTATTGTAATAAAACTTGATTTTGTGGTCAAAGTTCAAGAAATGGAACTTTAGGACCAAAAATGTAAATTTTTGGAGTATAAATATAAGAGAGTTGACTCTCTCTTTGACCAGCTCATTGTGCAGCTACGGGAGTGGATTTTGGAGAGAAATTTCTGGAAGATCAAGAAGCTTGAAGCATGGAATTGGAATCATAGCATGTAATTGGTGATTCTCAAGCAAACAAGGTTAGCATTCCAAGTTCTTGATTGTTTGTTCTTGAGGAATTTTGTAGAAACTGAAATGTGCAATTTCAGTTATGGAATCATGTGATAAGTAGCCTAATGCTTCCATTGAGTCATGCTAGAAAGGACTTAACTCAAGAAAATGGAAGTAGGTTGTTATTAGTGATGAATTTGAAGTTTGGGGTTGTTAGAACTAAGAACCCTAATTCTTCATTTTGATTGATTTGGTTGTTTTAGATGGTTGAAAACCTTGTTAAAGTATAAGGTTTTAGTCCTAGAACAAACCCCAATCGATTAAGGACCTGATTAAGGACTTAATGAGCCAAAACTGCTTGCTACAGTGCATAAATCGCGACTGGCCAGGGGTCTGCCCAGGCGCCAGGCGCAGTGCGCCCAGAAGCCAGGCGGGGTGCGCCCAGGCGCAGTGCGCCCTGACCCTGGCGCAGTGCGCCTCCAAGGCAGTGGCCAGGCAGGAACTTTGAAACGCTAACTTTTGCGTTGCTTGTCCGATTAAGCTCAAATTTGGACCATAGGCTCGTTATGGTCTGAAAAGTTTGGGAAAATTTTTAGATTGAGTTTCCGACCCCTCGGGGGCACTGTAGACCGATCCGAATGTCCCGGTGAATAGTAAAATTCATATAAAGTTAGTAAACGGAAAGTTTATTAACTAGGCATTGTTTATAACAATGTTTTGTTGAACTCTAATGTATTAGAGTTAGTTGAAATGGGTATTAACCGATAATCATGTTGAAAATGATTAAATTATAGGTACGGGACAAAATTCTACGGATCGTATCGGAAGGCAAGAAACAACCGGGAATTTGATGCAGCTAGCATCCAGGTGAGTAATCTCACTGATACCATATGTGATATATGATGATTGAGTTATTACAGGTTGAAACTGGTTGTGGGACGAAATTGATAGTTCCAAGATACGTTTGAAGAGACAAGACCGGATAAGCCGTGAGTCATTGCGATGACAAGAACGGAACCGTGAGTCTAGGCAATAGCGGCTAATCCGTGAGCCTCAACTAATTCTGGATTTTATATCCAACGGGTACGGCCTACGGGCAATGATTTTTGGATTGTATATCCAACCGGTGCGGCCTTGTTGGCTATGTCTCCGATGCAGCCTTCGGGCTATGATTTGATGCGGCCTGTTGGCTATGACTCCGGTGCGGCCTTGTTGGCTATGTCTCCGATGCGGCCTTGTTGGCTATGACTCCGGTGCGGCCTTCGGGCTATGTCTCCGATGTGGCCTTCGGGCTATGATATTTGATACAGCCTGTTTGGCTATGATTTTGTTACAGGTACACAGTATAGCCTGTTTGGCTATGATTTTGTTACAGGTACACGGTACAGCCTTTTTGGCTATGACATCGGGTTATCAAACCCAGCTGGTGCAGCCTGAGGGCTATGAATTGTATATTGATAATGTTTTGGTGCAGCTTATATAGCTATGACACAGGGTGCGGCTGTTAGCCATGATATATGATGCAGTCCGATGTGACTAAGAGATGGGACAGGAATAGTCGTATATGATTATACGTGCAAATAACTGACGTGGATTGATAAATGCAGGTTATTGTGTTATAGTCTGTAAGACTATAATTTAGGATGTGAAATCCTAAGAGATATTCGGTCAGCCAGTAAGGCTAGGAGTTTGGATTTGATATCCAGACAGTTATATGATTGGGTTTTGATACGTGTTATCTGTAGAATTGATTATTCACTGAGCTTTGTAGCTCATACCGTTTGTTACTGTCCCTGCAGGTTAGCATGATACTGATAGGGGACAAGATAGGGTCCATGACTCGTGAAGTAGGACTCGTAGATGCTGTCAGTAGCAGCCCGGCTTTAAAGGAGTTATGGTATTTTATACTCTCCTTGATACACTTGTACCCGTATTTATTAAAATGTACCCCTTGTTATGGTTTTATGTATTGAAACCTGTGTTTTAAATGAAAAATTTTTTCAGGGGTATTTTTGTTTAAAAAGCCGGGTGTTACAAGTTGGTATCAGAGCCGAGGTTTAAGTGAACTAGGTGTCTATAGAGTAGATTCCTGGACTTAAACCCTGAAACAGTAGACATGATGAACTGTTAGGTGTATATAGTTGTTATTATACATATATAACCTAACTATTGCTGACTTCTAACGTATAAGAAGTATGAGCAGCGGATGTTACTGGGAGAAATTTAGTGCGTGTAACTTTAAGAGGCGGATCAGCCTTTTCTCAAGACTCCATCGAACGAGGGGCAACGAGACAAGTAGCGGAAAAATCCACATAACGAGCAATGTTAGCTGATGTGGTCAGATAAATAAATCTGTTGCTCACCTTAGTTGATATTCAAGGTGAAAGAACAGTAGTTGAGACTACAAGAAAAGTAGAAAATAAAGTGGACTTCTCAGAAGAAGTTGTCACAACTTTGGGTCCAACCTTATAGGGAAAGGACCAAAACAGAGCCACTATGTATAGTGATCAGTGCAGGAAAGGCACTAAGGAAAATTGTAGAGTTGAGACTCTACCGTTGACATACTGAAATTGCAGATGATAGGAGCAGATTGCTCGAGCTTGTTGTATGGGACGGAAGTGGTTCCAGTGTGGAACTATAGATCACTTCTTATTGAAATACTCACATGCTAAATATGGAGTGACGGGTGATGAACCCAAGAAAGAAAGAAGGAATGAATGGTCGAAAAGGACCCACGGTACCATGAGCATCCCAGTAGATTGTGGAAGAAGCTCGTGAGGAGACTGATATAGTCGAAAATGTCATTGTTTTGAATATAACTCGTGTATGTTATATTTGATCCATAATGTTATGCTTTGGATCGATGACTCGATGTTTTGTTTGAATTTTTCATCAATGATTTTGGATGAAATATTCGAAATAGCTATTGTAGATAGCAAGTATGTTCAAGATATTGAACACCTGGAAAGTAGTCTGCCTAAGATTTACGGGACCATTTTTCCTTATGAATCTAAAGCTGATGACTACCAGTGAATATGAGGCAATTGTGCTTATGAATTGGTTAGCAATGCATTATGCTAACATGAATTGTAGAAATATGAACATGATGGTTCAAAAAGCAGAAATGAACGGATGAAAATCCATGGTAAATGACCGTTGCTGAGAATACCGGTTAGCTTCTTTACTTAAACTCAGGAAAGAGTTAGTAAAGGAATGATGTTGTAGTCGGCATACGTGGTATGGGCCAAGTTTAATAAAGTGGTGAAAGTAGTGTACTACTTTAAATAATTTTCGGATGATTCTTTTGAAAAGAACTTCCAAGATTTCTGCCAGATTGGCAAGAAAGAGCTTATGATTAAGCTGGTATTGGGAGCCGTTCCTGTTATCTAGGCTCTGTGTTGATTGGCCTCTGCAGAGATGGCAGAGTGGTAAAACAATTGGAAGAAATTGTTTTTAAATTGGGATCTCATATGACTGTAGGTGTCATCAGATGGAGCCCTATCTGTTTGAAAAGAAGAAAGATAAGTTAATGTGTATGTACATTGACTACTGAGAATGTGATATTTTCGAAACCAGATTGAATATGAGGTACAGTTGTACCAGATACTGGAGTTACTTCACTGAGTTCAGTGATATGTAAAATTCTCCAAGTATGAAAATTTGGCTAAAAGAAGTTTCGACTCCTTGGACATGATAATACTGCCAAAGATGATGAAATAAATCCAGTGGGATAGATGATGTGGTAAAACTGGAACCGCCTGAGAAATCCGACTGACATTGTAGTTCCTTGGATTTGGCGGGTTACTATAGGAGAGTTGTAGAAAACTGCTCCTTGATTGCTGGTTAGCTGACTAAAGTTGACCAAGAAAAGTGTAAAGTCTGAGTGGTAGAAAGACCACAGATATGTTGTAAAGGTTTGGAATGAACCTTGTGTGAACCTCTAACATTAGCAATGATGCTAAGTAGAGAAGATGGATTGGATTGTTGAAATGTATCCAATGTTGACTGTGGATGCATGACATTGCGGTAGCAATTATGAACGTGGCATTTAAGCTTTAGAAACACTACTTGTATAGATGGGTTACTTAGAGATTTCGGGTATGAAATCTTGTACCATCTTAGAAAGGCGTATGTGATTACAGATGCCTTGAATTTGAAAGAGTAACCTTTGAGGGTTACATCCACATGCGTGAATGTGGCAGATTGATTACCTGAGTTGATTCGGGTAGCACAGAAAGATGTGTGCAAGTCTGAAAACGTGAAAAGTGAATGAATGATTGAATAGTAGCGGAAGTTAGTTGGAATATCACAGTGATTTAACACCCGTGGAGGTTGTGAATGTGAATTCCAAAGTCAAACGAAACATGAAAATCATCTTGAAGAGATGTATTTTGTATCAGATATGCAGCATACCCGAGGCAATACCAAACTGTATAGGTCGATAAAACCTATGTGTTGGTGGCCGGGGCTGAAGAAAGACATTGAAAGATATGTGAAAAATGTTTGACTTGTGTGTAACTACAGTCAAATCATTAGAAGTATGTGGACTGTTGGTCCCAAAAATGAAATGGGACGAAAAATATCATAGACTTGTAGTAAAGTCTTTGCAAGTACCGTATGGGTATGACACCATATGGGTGAATTGCAGTTTGACTGATGAAATCAGTGTAGATTTATACTGACTAAGAAGAAGTTAAGAGTGGAAAAGTAGTGAAAAACTACAAAGATAAAGAAAATTGTCGACGTGAGTTATCGGCACGGATGGTATCGGACCGAAATAACAGAATTATTCTTTGAATTTGGCATAAATTTCAAGAATAATTAGTTCAAAAGTACTAGTAAGTACTGTGTGCGGATCGCAGATGGATTGACGAGGTGAGATAATGATGCAGACCTTAGGAGATATGCCTGAAATTTACATAACAGACCCTAGCGGAAAACTAGACGACCGTCTATCCTTGGTAGAAGTTGTAGATTAGTATAGGTATTATACTAGTGTTTTATTGACTCGTAGGAAGTATCGTTTAGACTACCGTGATGCACGTCGATTTGCTAGACAGAAGTTGGGGTGAAGCTGTTGACTAAACCTGAGATTGTATCTCAAACAGAAGAAAAGATTTGGCAAGGTCGAGAAAGCTTGGAAATAGACCAAGATCGACAAGAGTAGTATGCGGATTGACGAGTAAAACCATTGAAACCCCAAGTAAGGGAAGATAGTGGAACTCAAAGTGACCCTCCGGAAAGACTAGAAATTGATGTGGGACAAAAAGGAAAGTTGAGTCCGTGTTTATTGGACCTTTTCGTGTATCCCAAACGCAAGAATTGCGGTGTATTGATTAAAAATCCTTGATGAACTTCAAGATGATTGTAAAGTTTTCTATGGGTCTCATGGTTTTTGTAACGCCAAGATACTTTATTATATAATTATAATAAAAGGGCAAAATGGTCATTTTACCTTAGAGGGGTAAATTGGTCTTTTGGACAGAAAAGTATTTGGTTTGAAATAATATTTTAAGTTTTGGACTTAAAATGTTATAAAAACTGATTTTTGGTCGTTTTACCGAAAAAGGGTATTTTGGTCATTTGACCAAGTCAACGACCAATTATGTAAAAATATTGTTGGTTGTGGCCAAAATGTAAGAAATGGAAGTTTTATTGTAATAAAACTTGATTGTTGTGGTCAAAGTTCAAGAAAATGAACTTAGGGACCAAATTTGCAAAATTTTGTGGTATAAATAAGAGAGTTGACTCTCTTTGACTGGCCATTGTTTGCAGCTACGGGAATGAAATTCTTAGAGCATTTTCTGCAGAGCTTGAAGAATTGGTGAAGGTTGGAACTTGTAATCCGATTCTTGGCTTTGGAATGAAGAATTGGAAGCTTTGGAGGTAAGTTTCTTCATGTTCTTGATTGTTAATCTTGATGAGTTGTGTAGGACTCAAAACTGCAATTACAGCCATGATCATGTGGTTAAAATGATGAAATACTTCCATTAAGTCATACTAGAAAGAGTTTGAGTCAAGAAAATGGAAGTAGGATGTTATATTTGATAAATTTGAAGTTTTGGGTTGTTAAAAATTTAGAACCCTAAATCACGAATTTGTGTGATTGAGGTGTTTTTAATGGCTTAAAACTTGTTATTAGACAAAGGTTTTAGTCTTAGAACAAACCCTGATCATTAAGTCGAGAATTAAGGGCTTAAAATGAGAAAAAATTGGATTTTGTAGCATAAAATTCGGAGATTCTGGCCTGCTGCTCATCGATCGCGACCCGACCAGGGTTCGTCGCGACCCGATGAGAGCGACCCTCGCGACCCGACCGCATGGTAGTCGCGACCCGAAGGCAGGATCTTCGCGACCCGAATCGTAGTGCCCTCGCGACCCGAAGGGTTGAGCATTCGCGACCCGATCCGCACGATTGTCGCGACCCGAACGACATGGTCGTCGCGACCCGACCATAGGGTCTGTCGCGACCCGACCACCTGACAGGGACTTTAAAACGCTAACTTTTGTTTGGCTTGTCCGATTTAGCTCAAACTTGAACCGTAGACTCGTTATGGTCTGAAAAGTTTGGGAAAAATATTAGATTGAGTTTCCGACCCCTCGGGGGCACTGTAGACCGATCCGAATGCCTCGGTGAATAGTAAAATTCATATAAAGTTAGTAAACGGAAAGTTTATTAACTAGGCATTATTTGTAACAATATTGTATTGAACTCTAGTGTATTAGAGTCAATGTATATGATTATTAACCTATTATCAATTGATATATAAATGGATAAATAGGTATGGGACAAAATGGTTGTGGTGCACGCAAAGGCAAGAAACAACCGGGATTAAACGCAGCTAGTAACCAGGTGAGTAATCTCACTAATATCATATGTGATATATGATAATTGATTTGTTACAGGTTGAAACGGCTATGGGGGACGAAAATGACAAGTGTAAAATATATGTAAAAGACAATACCAGATAAGTCGTGAGTCATTGCGATGATAAGAACGGAGCTGTGAGTCAATACATATATATATATATACACTATGATATGACAATACCAAATAAGCCGTGAGTCTTTAATAGACAAGAACGGAGCTGTGCGTCAAACTTATATAGACAATACCAGATAAGCCGTGAGTCATTGCGATGACAAGAACGGAGCTGTGAGTCCACTTAAATAAGGCAATACCGGATAAGCCGTGAGTCATTGCGATGACAAGAACGGAGCCGTGAGTCTAGGCAATAGCGGGTAAACCCGTGAGCCATAATTGATCGTGAAACAAGCTATTAACTGGTGCGGCCTTATGGCTATGATTCCGGGTCGTTGAACCCAAGCTGGTGAGGCCTATGGGCTATGATTTATATGCTGAAATGATTTGGTACAGCTTGTATAGCCTTGACAAATGATATGACTTATATAGTCATGATATATGATACAGTCCATTGAGACTAAGAAATTTGGGACAGAAATCGTTAGACATGATTATAGATGCAAATAACTAACGTGGCTTGTTAATTACAGGTCACTATGATTCAGCCTGTAAGGCTACAGAATAGGATGTGAGATCCTAGAGTATATATGGTCAGCCAGTAAGGCTAGGAGTTGGATTCGATATCCAGACAGTTATACGATTGTATTTTGATACATGTTATTTGCAGATTTGATTACTCACTGAGCTTTGTAGCTCATACCGTTTGTTACTGTCCCTGCAGGTTAGCATGATACTGATAGGGGACAAGATAGAGTCCGTGACTTTGAAGTGGGACTCGTAGATGCTGTCAGTAGCAGCCCGGCTTCAAAGGAGATTATGGTATTATATACTCTCCTTGATACACTTGTACCCGTTTTTATTAAAATATACCCCTTTTGTTATGGTTTTATGTATTGAAACCTGTGTTTTAAATGAAAAATTTTTTTAGGGGTATTTTTGTTAAAAAGCCGGGTGTTACAAGTTGGTATCAGAGCCGTGGTTTAAGTGAACTAGGTGTCTATAGAGTAGATTCCTGGACTTAAACCTTGAGACAGTAGACACGATGTACCGTTAGGTGTATATAAGTTGTTATTATACATATATAACCTAACTATTGCTAACTTCTAACGTATAAGAAGTATGAGCAGCGAATCGTATTTTGAGGAATTTAGGGCGTGCAGCTTTGAGAGGCGAACCAGCCCTTTTTCCCAAGGCTCCATCGAAAGAGGGGCAAAGAGACAAGTAGCAGAAAGTCCACATGATAAGCAACAGTAGTTGTTGTGGTCAGATAAAGAAAAATCGGTTGCTCACCTTGGTTGATATTCAAGGTGAAAGAACAGTAGTTGAGACTACAAGAAAAGCAGAAAACGATTAGTGGACGCTTCGGGAGAAGTTACCACAGAACGGGTCCAACCGTATAGGGAAAGGACCAAAACAGAGCCACTATGTATAGTGATCAGTGCAGGAAAAGCACTAAGGAAAATTGTAGAGTTGAGACTCTACCGTTGACATGCTGAAATTGCAGATGATAGGAGCAGATTGCTCGAGCTTGTTGTATGGGACAGAAGTGGTTCCAGCGTGGAACTATAGATCACTTCTTTATGAAATACTCACATGAGAAATGTGGAGTAACGGGTGGTGAACCCAGGAAAGAAAGAAAGAACGAATGGTCGAAAAGGACCCATGGTACCATGAGCATCCCAGTAGATTGTGGAAGAAGCTCGTGAGGAGACTGATATAGTCGCATATATCATTGTTCTGAATATAACTCGTGTATGTTATATTTGATCCATGAAGTTATGCTTTGGATCGATGACTTGATGTCTTGTTTGAATTTTTCATCAATGATTTTGGATGAAATATTTGAAATAGCTATTGTAGATAGCAAGTATGTTCAAGATATTGAACACCTGGAAAGTAGTCTGCCTAGGATTTACGGGACCCTTTTCCCTATGAATCTGAAGCCGATGACTACCAGTGAATCTGAAGCAATTGTGCTTATGAATTGGTTAGCAATGAATTATGCTAACATGAATTGTAGAAATATGAACATGATTGCTCAGAAAGCAGAAATGAGCGGATGAAAATCCATGGTAAATGACAGTTGTTGAGAATACCGGTTAGCTTCTTTTAAACTCAGAAAAGAGTTAGTAAAGGAATGATGTTATGGTTGGCATACGTGGTATGGGCCAAGATTAATAAAGTGGTGATAGTAGTGTACTACTTTAAATAATTTTCGGATGATTCTTTTGAAAAGAACTTCCAAGATTTCTGCCAGATTGGCAAGAAGAGCTTATGATTAAGCTGGTATTGGGAGCCGTTCCTGTTATCTAGGCTCTGTGTTGATTAGCCTCTGCAGAGATGGCAGAGTGGTAAAACAATTGGAAGAAATTGTTTTTAAATTGGGATCTCATATGACTGTAGGTGTCATCGTGTGGAGTCCTATCTGTTTGAAAAGAAGAAAGATAAGTGACTACTGAGAATATGATATTCTCGAACCCAGATTGAATATGAGGTACATTGTACCAGATACTGGAGTTACTTCACTGAGTTAAGTGATATGTTAAATCCTCCAAGTATGAAAAATTTGACTAAAAGAAGTTGCATATTCTTTGGGCGTGGTAATAATGCCAGAGATGACAGAGTGTATCCAGTGGAATAGATGATGTGATAAAAATGGAACCGCCTGAAGAATCTGACTGACATTGTAGTTCATTGGATTTGTCGGGTTACTATAGGAGAGCTGTAGAAAACTGCTCCTTGATTGCTGGTTAGCTGACTAAAGTTGACCAAGAAAAGTGTAAAGTTTGAGTGGTAGAAAGACCACAAATATGTTGTAAAGGTTTGGAATAAACCTTGTGTGAACCTCTAACGTTAGCAATGATGCTAAGCAGAGAAGATGGATTGGATCGTTGAAATGTATCCAACTTTGATTGTGGATGCATGATGTTGCAATAGCAACTATGATTTTGGTATTAAGCCTTTGAGACACTATCTATATGGTGTAAGACTTACCGTGTATAAGGATCATAAAAGTTTGAAAGACTTAATTGATCAAAAAGAAGTTATATATGAAATAGCAAAGATAGATGGGTTACTTAGAGATTTCGGGTATGAAATCTTGTACCATCTCAGAAAGGCGTATGTGATTACAGATGCCTTGAATTTGAAAGAGTAACCTTTGAGAAAGAGTAACCTTTGAGGGTTACATCCACATGCGTGAATGTGGCAAATTGATTTCCTGAGTTGATTCGGGTAGCACAGAAAGACGTGTGCAAGTCTGAAATTGTGAAAAGTGAATGAATGATTTGCTATTGAAAGAAGCTAGTTAGAAATTCACAGAGTTTGAAAAAAAAAACCTTGGTGATTGTGTATGTGAGTTCCAAAGCCAAGTGAAACATAAAAATCATCTTGAAAAGATGTATTTTGTATCAAATATGCAGCATACCCGGGGCAATACCAAACTGTATAGGTCGATAAAACCTATGTGTTGGTGGCCGAGACTGAAGAAAGACATTGAAAGATATGTGAAAAAATGTTTGACTTGTGCGTAACTACAGTCAAATCATTTGAAGTATGCGGACTGTCGGTCCCAAAAATGAAATGGGACGAAAAATATCATAGACTTGGTAGTAAAGTCTTTGCAAGTACCGCATGGGTATGACACCATATGGGTGATTGCGGTTCGATTGATAAAATCAGTATAGGTTTATACTGACCAAAGAAGAAATGAAGAGTGGAAAAGTAGTGAGAAACTACAAAGATAAAGAAAATTGTCGATGTGAGTTATCGGCACGAATTGTATCGGACAGAGATAACAGGATTATTCTTTGAGTTTGACATAAATTTCAAGAATAATTAGTTCAAAAGTACTAGTAAGTACTGTGTGCGAATCGCAGATGGATTGACGAGGTGAGATAATGATGCAGACCTTAGGAGATATGCCTGAAATTTGCATAACAGACCCTAGCGGAAAACTAGACGACCGTCTATCCTTGCTAGAAGTTGTAGATTAGTATAGGTATTATACTAGTGTTTTATTGACTCGTAGGAAGTATTGTATAGACTACCGTGTTGCGCGCCGAATTGCTAGACAGAAGTTGGGAAGAAGCTGTTGATTAAACTTGAGATTGTATCTCAAACAGAAGAAAAGATTTGGCAATGTCGAGAAAGCTTGGAAATAGATCAAGATCGACAAGAGTAGTATGCGGATTGTTGAGTAAAACAATTGAAACCCCAAGTAAGGGAAGATAGTGGAACTCAAAGTGACCCTCCGGAAGGACTAGAAATTGATGTGGGACAAAAAGGAAAGATGAGTCCTTGTTGATTGGACCTTTTCGTATGTCCCAAAAGCAAGAATTGCAGTGTTTTGATTGAATATCCTTGATGAATTTCAAGATGATTGTAAATGTTTTCTATGGGTCTCAGGGTTCTGAGAACATAGATTGATAAATGCTAACGAATCCCTCATGTTGAAATGAGGAAGATAAGTGATTAAGGTGCCCGGGACAACCGGATGAGTGATATGCGCGTGGTGTTATAACCACGAGATACGAAGTTTGGTATGGTTAAGAGCTGTAGCAAAACCATGAAGGTTTCCATATGATATGAGAAACCGGATTTGTAACGAGAAAGAAATACCCTCGCGTGATAGTATGATTTCGGGGACGAAATCTTTTAAAGGAGGGGAGAATTTGTAACGCCAAGATACTTTATTATATAATTATAATAAAAGGGCAAAATGGTCATTTTACCTTAGAGGGGTAAATTGGTCTTTTGGACAGAAAAGTATTTGGTTTGAAATAATATTTTAAGTTTTGGACTTAAAATGTTATAAAAACTGATTTTTGGTCGTTTTACCGAAAAAGGGTATTTTGGTCATTTGACCAAGTCAACGACCAATTATGTAAAAATATTGTTGGTTGTGGCCAAAATGTAAGAAATGGAAGTTTTATTGTAATAAAACTTGATTGTTGTGGTCAAAGTTCAAGAAAATGAACTTAGGGACCAAATTTGCAAAATTTTGTGGTATAAATAAGAGAGTTGACTCTCTTTGACTGGCCATTGTTTGCAGCTACGGGAATGAAATTCTTAGAGCATTTTCTGCAGAGCTTGAAGAATTGGTGAAGGTTGGAACTTGTAATCCGATTCTTGGCTTTGGAATGAAGAATTGGAAGCTTTGGAGGTAAGTTTCTTCATGTTCTTGATTGTTAATCTTGATGAGTTGTGTAGGACTCAAAACTGCAATTACAGCCATGATCATGTGGTTAAAATGATGAAATACTTCCATTAAGTCATACTAGAAAGAGTTTGAGTCAAGAAAATGGAAGTAGGATGTTATATTTGATAAATTTGAAGTTTTGGGTTGTTAAAAATTTAGAACCCTAAATCACGAATTTGTGTGATTGAGGTGTTTTTAATGGCTTAAAACTTGTTATTAGACAAAGGTTTTAGTCTTAGAACAAACCCTGATCATTAAGTCGAGAATTAAGGGCTTAAAATGAGAAAAAATTGGATTTTGTAGCATAAAATTCGGAGATTCTGGCCTGCTGCTCATCGATCGCGACCCGACCAGGGTTCGTCGCGACCCGATGAGAGCGACCCTCGCGACCCGACCGCATGGTAGTCGCGACCCGAAGGCAGGATCTTCGCGACCCGAATCGTAGTGCCCTCGCGACCCGAAGGGTTGAGCATTCGCGACCCGATCCGCACGATTGTCGCGACCCGAACGACATGGTCGTCGCGACCCGACCATAGGGTCTGTCGCGACCCGACCACCTGACAGGGACTTTAAAACGCTAACTTTTGTTTGGCTTGTCCGATTTAGCTCAAACTTGAACCGTAGACTCGTTATGGTCTGAAAAGTTTGGGAAAAATATTAGATTGAGTTTCCGACCCCTCGGGGGCACTGTAGACCGATCCGAATGCCTCGGTGAATAGTAAAATTCATATAAAGTTAGTAAACGGAAAGTTTATTAACTAGGCATTATTTGTAACAATATTGTATTGAACTCTAGTGTATTAGAGTCAATGTATATGATTATTAACCTATTATCAATTGATATATAAATGGATAAATAGGTATGGGACAAAATGGTTGTGGTGCACGCAAAGGCAAGAAACAACCGGGATTAAACGCAGCTAGTAACCAGGTGAGTAATCTCACTAATATCATATGTGATATATGATAATTGATTTGTTACAGGTTGAAACGGCTATGGGGGACGAAAATGACAAGTGTAAAATATATGTAAAAGACAATACCAGATAAGCCGTGAGTCATTGCGATGATAAGAACGGAGCTGTGAGTCAATACATATATATATATATACACTATGATATGACAATACCAGATAAGCCGTGAGTCTTTAATAGACAAGAACGGAGCTGTGCGTCAAACTTATATAGACAATACCAGATAAGCCGTGAGTCATTGCGATGACAAGAACGGAGCTGTGAGTCCACTTAAATAAGGCAATACCGGATAAGCCGTGAGTCATTGCGATGACAAGAACGGAGCCGTGAGTCTAGGCAATAGCGGGTAAACCCGTGAGCCATAATTGATCGTGAAACAAGCTATTAACTGGTGCGGCCTTATGGCTATGATTCCGGGTCGTTGAACCCAAGCTGGTGAGGCCTATGGGCTATGATTTATATGCTGAAATGATTTGGTACAGCTTGTATAGCCTTGACAAATGATATGACTTATATAGTCATGATATATGATACAGTCCATTGAGACTAAGAAATTTGGGACAGAAATCGTTAGACATGATTATAAATGCAAATAACTAACGTGGCTTGTTAATTACAGGTCACTATGATTCAGCCTGTAAGGCTACAGAATAGGATGTGAGATCCTAGAGTATATATGGTCAGCCAGTAAGGCTAGGAGTTGGATTCGATATCCAGACAGTTATACGATTGTATTTTGATACATGTTATTTGCAGATTTGATTACTCACTGAGCTTTGTAGCTCATACCGTTTGTTACTGTCCCTGCAGGTTAGCATGATACTGATAGGGGACAAGATAGAGTCCGTGACTTTGAAGTGGGACTCGTAGATGCTGTCAGTAGCAGCCCGGCTTCAAAGGAGATTATGGTATTATATACTCTCCTTGATACACTTGTACCCGTTTTTATTAAAATATACCCCTTTTGTTATGGTTTTATGTATTGAAACCTGTGTTTTAAATGAAAAATTTTTTTAGGGGTATTTTTGTTAAAAAGCCGGGTGTTACAGTTTTGAGAACATAGAGTGTTACGTGTTAACAAATCCCTCATGTGAAATGAGGAAGATAAGTGATTATAGTGCCCGGGACAACCGGATGAATGATATGCGCGTGATGATATAACCACGAGATACGAAGTTTGGTATGGTTAAAGAGCTGTAGCAAAACCATGAAGGTTTCCATATGATATGAGAAACCGGAATTGTAACGAGAAAGAAATACCCTCGCGTGATAATATGATTTCGGGGACGAAATCTTTTGAAGGAGGGGAGAATTTGTAACGCCAAGATACTTTATTATATAATTATAATAAAAGGGTAAATTGGTCATTTTACCTTGTAAGGGTAAAATGGTCTTTTGGACAGAAAAGTAATTGGTTTGAAATAATATTTTGAGTTTTGGACTTAAAATGTTATAAAAACTGATTTTTGGTCGTTTTACCGAAAAAGGGTATTTTGGTCATTTGACCAAGTCAACGACCAAATATGTAAAAATATTGTTGGTTGTGGCCAAAATGTAAGAAATGGAAGTTTTATTGTAATAAAACTTGATTTTGTGGTCAAAGTTCAAGAAATGGAACTTTAGGACCAAAAATGTAAATTTTTGGAGTATAAATATAAGAGAGTTGACTCTCTCTTTGACCAGCTCATTGTGCAGCTACGGGAGTGGATTTTGGAGAGAAATTTCTGGAAGATCAAGAAGCTTGAAGCATGGAATTGGAATCATAACATGTAATTGGTGATTCTCAAGCAAACAAGGTTAGCATTCCAAGTTCTTGATTGTTTGTTCTTGAGGAATTTTGTAGAAACTGAAATGTGCAATTTCAGTTATGGAATCATGTGATAAGTAGCCTAATGCTTCCATTGAGTCATGCTAGAAAGGACTTAACTCAAGAAAATGGAAGTAGGTTGTTATTAGTGATGAATTTGAAGTTTGGGGTTGTTAGAACTAAGAACCCTAATTCTTCATTTTGATTGATTTGGTTGTTTTAGATGGTTGAAAACCTTGTTAAAGTATAAGGTTTTAGTCCTAGAACAAACCCCAATCGATTAAGGACCTGATTAAGGACTTAATGAGCCAAAACTGCTTGCTACAGTGCATAAATCGCGACTGGCCAGGGGTCTGCCCAGGCGCCAGGCGCAGTGCGCCCAGAAGCCAGGCGGGGTGCGCCCAGGCGCAGTGCGCCCTGACCCTGGCGCAGTGCGCCTCCAAGGCAGTGGCCAGGCAGGAACTTTGAAACGCTAACTTTTGCGTTGCTTGTCCGATTAAGCTCAAATTTGGACCATAGGCTCGTTATGGTCTGAAAAGTTTGGGAAAATTTTTAGATTGAGTTTCCGACCCCTCGGGGGCACTGTAGACCGATCCGAATGTCCCGGTGAATAGTAAAATTCATATAAAGTTAGTAAACGGAAAGTTTATTAACTAGGCATTGTTTATAACAATGTTTTGTTGAACTCTAATGTATTAGAGTTAGTTGAAATGGGTATTAACCGATAATCATGTTGAAAATGATTAAATTATAGGTACGGGACAAAATTCTACGGATCGTATCGGAAGGCAAGAAACAACCGGGAATTTGATGCAGCTAGCATCCAGGTGAGTAATCTCACTGATACCATATGTGATATATGATGATTGAGTTATTACAGGTTGAAACTGGTTGTGGGACGAAATTGATAGTTCCAAGATACGTTTGAAGAGACAAGACCGGATAAGCCGTGAGTCATTGCGATGACAAGAACGGAACCGTGAGTCTAGGCAATAGCGGCTAATCCGTGAGCCTCAACTAATTCTGGATTTTATATCCAACGGGTACGGCCTACGGGCAATGATTTTTGGATTGTATATCCAACCGGTGCGGCCTTGTTGGCTATGTCTCCGATGCAGCCTTCGGGCTATGATTTGATGCGGCCTGTTGGCTATGACTCCGGTGCGGCCTTGTTGGCTATGTCTCCGATGCGGCCTTGTTGGCTATGACTCCGGTGCGGCCTTCGGGCTATGTCTCCGATGTGGCCTTCGGGCTATGATATTTGATACAGCCTGTTTGGCTATGATTTTGTTACAGGTACACAGTATAGCCTGTTTGGCTATGATTTTGTTACAGGTACACGGTACAGCCTTTTTGGCTATGACATCGGGTTATCAAACCCAGCTGGTGCAGCCTGAGGGCTATGAATTGTATATTGATAATGTTTTGGTGCAGCTTATATAGCTATGACACAGGGTGCGGCTGTTAGCCATGATATATGATGCAGTCCGATGTGACTAAGAGATGGGACAGGAATAGTCGTATATGATTATACGTGCAAATAACTGACGTGGATTGATAAATGCAGGTTATTGTGTTATAGTCTGTAAGACTATAATTTAGGATGTGAAATCCTAAGAGATATTCGGTCAGCCAGTAAGGCTAGGAGTTTGGATTTGATATCCAGACAGTTATATGATTGGGTTTTGATACGTGTTATCTGTAGAATTGATTATTCACTGAGCTTTGTAGCTCATACCGTTTGTTACTGTCCCTGCAGGTTAGCATGATACTGATAGGGGACAAGATAAGGTCCATGACTCGTGAAGTAGGACTCGTAGATGCTGTCAGTAGCAGCCCGGCTTTAAAGGAGTTATGGTATTTTATACTCTCCTTGATACACTTGTACCCGTATTTATTAAAATGTACCCCTTGTTATGGTTTTATGTATTGAAACCTGTGTTTTAAATGAAAAATTTTTTCAGGGGTATTTTTGTTTAAAAAGCCGGGTGTTACAATCAAGATGATAAGGTTTAGGATTAGCCTGATATTGAGCACATTGGCAAACTGCAAAAACGATATCTGGTCTGCTAGCAGTTAGATACATCAGCGAACCGATCATTGAACGATAGTAAGTTTGATCGACATATTGGTCATCTGAGTCTGAAGATAGCAGAGGTTGCTCAGCCATTGGAGTGTTAGCCTCTTTCGCATCCTTGAAACCGAACTTTGTAAGAATATGCTCCATATACTTCGCTTGATGAAGCAATATACCCATTGAACTTTGTTTAACTTGTAATCCAAGGAACATCGTCATCTCACCCAACGAACTCATCTCGAACCTTTTCTTCATCACCAGCTTAAATTCTTTGCACAAAGCTTCACTTGTAGAACCAAAAATGATGTCATCCACATAGATCTGGACAACAATTTGATCATCATATTGGCGCTTAATAAACAGTGTCTGATCAATCCTGCCGCGAGTGTAACCGTGCTGTAACAAATGTTCCGTCAAGGTAGCATACAAAGCACGAGGGGCTTGATGAAGACCATATAGGGCTTTGTCGAGCTTGTAGACATGATTTGGAAACTTAGAGTTGACAAAACTAGAAGGTTGATCAACATAAATTTCCTCTTTCACCTCACCGTACAAGAAAGCCGTCTTGACGTCCATTTGGTAAACAGTAAAGTTCATGTAAGAAGCATAGGCAAGAAAGATCCGAATCGCTTCAAGTCGCGCCACCGGAGCATAAACTTCCGTATAATCAAGTCCTTCAATCTGACGAAAACCTCGAACCACTAGGCGTGCCTTGTTGCGCACAATTACTCCAGAATCATCTTGCTTGTTGCGAAACACCCATCTTGTGTCTAAAGCCTTTTTACCTTTGGGTAGTTCCACCAGTTGCCAGACGTTCAACTTCTCAAACTAATTTAGCTATTCATGCATGGCATCCACCCAACTTGGTTCATTGAGTGCCATCTTTACGTTCTTCGGCTCAATTTGAGAGATAAAGCACGAATAGAGGCACTCGTTGACTTGACCACTTTGGCTTCAAGTTAAAACACCATCATCCAGAGGGCCAATAACGTTATCAACTGGATGGTCCCGTTGAATTCTTGAAGGAACAACATATTGGAGCGAAGCAGTTAAGACCGGAAGATTGGTTATATTCTCAACTCTGTCTGAGCCTAAAGCACCTCTATCAGAATCTCTGAAGTCATGTGAGGTACTTGCAATGTACTCATCAGGAATTCGTTCAGGGAAGAGAGAATCCATGAGAGTAGAGTCAACAAGATCAGCAGGTTCAGGTTGAATAACATCTTCATGAGTGGCTAATTGTTCAACAACTAGGGTGTTGCCAGCAACTTGGGATGATTCTGCAGGAGCATCTTCAGTTATGGTAGCAGAATCAGGAGATGCACCGTCATTAAGGATATGATCTTCAAGAATGACTGATAGAGTGATTAGATCAGGAATGATATCTTCAGCATCCTCTCTGTTAATTCCGCTAGGTCCTGGTTGTGTGCCTGAAACAACATCAGAAAGCACATAGAAAGGTTTAAACAATTTAGCATAGTCAAACAACCAATCAGGTCCAACACAAGCATCAGTTGGATTCTCCTCTAGCCAGCACACATCATATGATTCCACAATCTGCTTTGTCGCCTTGTTGTACACCCGATACACAATTTTACTTGCATATACAATGAAGTAGCAATCATCCGCTTTGGATTTGAACTTCGGAGTAGCTTCATGATGAAGAAGAGTGCAAGGACAGCCAAAGGTACAGAAATGCGAAACATTTGGCTTGCGACCATAGAGAATCTCGTAAGGTGTCTTCATTTGAGGTTTATTGATGATGACCCGATTCTGAACATAAAAAGCTGTATTGATTGCTTCAGCCCAAAATATCACCGGCAGTTTAGAATCACACAACATGGTACGAGCAACGTCAATAAGAGTTCTGTTCCGGCGCTCAGCAACACCATTCTGTTGCGGTGTGCGAGCAGCACTAAACTGACGCAGGATACCTTTGTCTGCACAAAACTTATTCAATACTGATTATTCTTGAATTCTGTTCCATTGTCGCATCTAAGAGCTTTCAACTTCTGATTCGTTTGATATTCAATAAGCTTGATGAATCTAATGACCAGATCTGCAGTTTCACTTTTGTTCTTTAAGAAGAAAACCCAGGTAAAACGTGAGTAATCATCAATGATAACTAAACAATAAGAACTGCGATTAAGACTGAGAACATTAACCGGGCCAAAGAGATCCACGTGAGTAGTCAAGGAACTCGATACTAAGATACTCACTGCCTCGATCGGATCTAAGCATCTTTATCTTCCTGCCCAATTGATTCTCTACTTCATTCTTGAATTCTTTGAACTTTTCAAAGGTGACTGACTTGTGTTTGATCAAGTAGATGTACCCATATCTACTAAAATCGTTAGTAAAAGTCACATAGAACCACGTGCCATCCTTTGTGGTTGTTCTGAAGGGACCACACACATCTGTGTGTATGATGTCCAACAGACCTTCACCTCTTTTAAAATACCATTTGAAAGGTGATTTTTTCATCTAGCCAAACAAACAAGATTCGCATACATCATCCGACTTTAGGTCGAATGATTCCAACACTCCATCCTTTTGGAGTTGGGCAATACGTTTCTTATTGATGTGCTCAAGACGATAGTGCCACAAACACGCCTTTTCTACACCAATAGAATAATCAATATTTAACACACTATTTCCTAAATTGTCAACACACATAATAGTTTCATACACACCATCACAAGGCAAAGCTTCAAAAATAAAAACATCATTTTTAAAAACAGAAATCGAACCATTCAATTTATCAAAAGTATAATAAAAGCCTTGTCTAAACAATGCATGAAAAGAAATTATGTTTCTAGCCATATCAGGCGAATAGCAACAATTTTGTAAATCTAAACTAACACCATTACTAAGCACTAATCTATAGACACTGATCTTGGTAACAGGTAATGTTCGCCTATTGCCCATGATCAGGTTCAATCTACCGTGCTCCACCTCCCAACTTTCTTTTAGGCCCTGCAAATCAGAACAAATGTGAAAACCACATCAGGTGTCAAGGACCCAAGAACAGGAAGATGATAAGTTTTTAGATATAGTGTAAGTACCTGCTTGTGACGGCTTCACTTTGCCATCCTTAATGTCTTGCAAGTACTTTGGACAACTTCTTTTCCAGT
Source organism: Cichorium intybus (assembly GCA_023525715.1). NCBI lineage: Eukaryota > Viridiplantae > Streptophyta > Magnoliopsida > Asterales > Asteraceae > Cichorium > Cichorium intybus. The sequence continues at coordinate 156,426 of CM042011.1, read as the reverse complement.
GACCCTTCTCATTGCAATAAAAACAGTCGACATCTTTAGGATTCGTGACATGAGGAATGCCGAAAGACTTGGCTCTCGGGCCATTGCTGGACGACCCGACTTGAACATTTTCCCTCCAATTCTGCTTGGGAGGGCCCTTCCTTTTCTTTCCTTTGCCATGGGCAATTGCCAAGACAGGCTGGCTCACAGAGGGTACACTTTTACCCTTCAGCCCGTTTTCAGCAGTTTGAAGCATGCCATGCAGCTCAGCCAAAGAGGTCTGAGTGTTGTTCAAATGATACGCCAGTGTGAACTGGTCATAAGACCTCGGTAAGGAGTTAAGCACTATGTCAACGGCCAACTCCTCATCGACAGGCATACCCAGTTTCCTTAGCCTATCCACATAACCTTGCATCCTTTGTACGTGAGTGCAGATAGACTCTCCGTCCTTAGGATTGCCGTTCATGAAGGCTTTGACCACTTCGCACTTCTCGACATGCTCTCACTTGCAGAACTTTTCCGCAAGGTCCATGTGCATCTCGAAAGGCTAGTAGTCCTCGTAAATTCTTTGCAATTCGGGTTTCATGGTAGCAATCATGATGCAGGCCACTTTGGTCGCATCTGAAGGGTTTCTATGCAAACAAAGAACACAAAAATTCCTATGGTTCACATGCAACCCTAATATTGATCTATGTTTTCTTCTATGAAGATTAGAACTAAAAACCTAAAGGATACAGTTCAATTCTAAAGATGAATTAGGAAAACCAACCTTTGATCTTATGATCCTTCAAGCAGCAGCAAAAGTATCCTGCCTCAAATGCAAGTCACACCCAAGTGATGGAAGAATCAGTCCAGCAGAGTAACACAGAGAGAGAGATGGCGTGAATATGAGGTGCCATGGGGTTCCTTTTATAGCCTCCTAGGGTTACACCTGAAACCCTAAGGAGCCTCCAACTGGACAAGGCTTTTGACCACTTGGACCAGGCTTACCAAAACCCTAATTAGGGTTTCGCCAAACCCTGGAGGAGCCTCCAGGGTGGCGCCATTTTGGTCCCTGGTTTTACCTGGCCAGTTATTCAACTATTGAATAAATGCCAAACCAGTCCCTGCACCTTTTAATTAATTAATTTAATCTCTAAATTAAATCCAATTAATTCTAGATTAAATCTTAATTAATTATTATAGTTTCTAATTAATATATTAACACTTAAATATATTAATAAACCATATATTTATTTTCTATTGATTTATTATACAATTAATAAATCAACTATTCTCTCTACTGAACTATACATCTATCCTCCATCTATGAGGGCAACCCAAATGGACTTTGCTTTTATTCATAAGATAAATACAATTATAAGTCATGGCTTAGACACCTAATCCAACAGTCTCCCACTTGGATAAGTCTATGACTTTAATTGTCTGAACTCTGACCCAGTCAGTTCTGTCCAAAGATAAGTGATCTGATGATCCTCCGTCCAACAGGATATTTTCAGACTCAAGACATGGACTAACATCAATCTTGGTCTGGCACTCTGTTTCTCGATTTCTGATTTGCATATGACTTTTAGAGACTACTAATTGAACACATCAATTAAGTCCTGGTTGGCCAACACTTTCAGTCAACTTCAAAATCATCGAGAGGCCTACAGATATCTGTTTCCCATCAGGTCATGGGACGGATAAGTTTCGACTCATATGTCCATAACTTTTGCGGGTCCAAATACATACAACAATGTGTTTTATAGCACCGAGTTACTGGCGCGATTTCGTATTGTCAATAAGCACTTGTATCGCAAATAACAGATCATATCTCTCCACTTAAAGATCACCGGATATTATCGTCTTAACATTGCTCGTGATATAATCCATGAAGCAATCTGTTAAGCGCGGGTTTATCCAATACTCAAATCTCTATTTTCTAAGTACTCATGAACGTTGCAGCAGTCTTACTGCAATGTCTAACTCTTTAGACAGTCTGCAACCAATTCATGACAATCTTAGTTCATACTTACTTCCTAACAGTATGATCGACTGTGGAGTTTTAAATAATCTAATTATTAAGGAAGTTAAACATGCAAATATAGAAACACAGAAATAAACAATTGACAAAGGCAGTAACAATACTCATTTATAAATCTCTATTATAAAATCACCGAGTCAATTACATTTATACTGTTACAAGTTTCTAATCTATCTAATTACTAAAACTAATATCATCCTTCAATCCAATGTTCCGAGCATGCTGATTGTGCTTGATCCTATTCAGAGCCTTAGTCAAAGGATCTGCAGGATTGTCCTCGGATGATACTCGCTTAACCAGTAAATTCCCTTCTTCTACTTGATGTCGAATGTAGTGGTACTTTCTTTCGATATGCCTGGAATTTCCATGGTCTCGCGGTTCCTTTGCCAAGGCGACCGCTCCTTCATTATCACAGAAAAGTTTCACCGGCTCCTGAATGCTCGGGACCACTCCAAGGTCCCCGATGAAATTCTTCAGCCAAGCCGCCTCCTTAGACGCTTCACTCGCTGCAATGTACTCTGATTAGCATGTTGAATCAGCCACCGTTTCCTGCTTGGAACTTTTCCAAGTGACTGCTCCACCGTTCAAAAGAAATACCCAGCCCGACTGGGACCGTCCACTGTCCCTATCTATCTGACATCTGTGTATCCACTCACTTTTAACTCATTACTGCCACCAAGGACTAATACCATATTCTTTGTCCTTCGCAGATACTTGAGTATGTTCTTGACTGCAATCCAATGTGCTTTTCCAGGATTACCCTGGAACCGACTAACCATGCTCAGTGCATAGGATACGTCGGGACGAGTACATGTCATAGCATACATGATCGACCCTACTGCCGAAGCATAAGGTACCCGACTCATTTCAACTATTTCCTCATCGGTACTCGGACTTTGAGTCTTACTCAATTTAACACCACTTAGGATTGGTAACTCTCCCCTTTTGGAACTTTCCATGTTAAACCTCTTTAACACCTTTTCCAAATATGTACACTGGCTTAGACCTATCAATTTTCTCTTTCTATCTCTAAGTATTCTTATCCCGAGAATATAAGCAGCTTCCCCTAGGTCTTTCATGGCGAAACACTTCCCGAGCCAAGCCTTAACATTCTGCAAGGTCAGAATGTCGTTTCCTATGAGCAGTATGTCATCAACATACAGCACCAAGAAAGTGACTATACTCCCACTAGCCTTGACATATACACAAGACTCATCTTCACTCCTAGAGAAGCCAAACTCTTTGACTTTCTCATGGAAGCAAAGATTCCAACTGCGAGATGCTTGCTTCAACCCGTAGATTGATCTTTCAAGCTTACATACTTTATCAAGGTGCTTTGTGTCTACAAAACCTTCTGGCTGACTCATGTAAACATCTTCAGTCAGTTTCCCGTTAAGGAAAGCGGTTTTGACATCCATCTGCCAGATTTCATAATCATGAAACGCAGCTATGGCAAGCATTATCCTGATTGACTTAATCTTGGCTACTGGTGAGAAGGTTTCATCATAATCAACCCCCGGGGTTTGAGTGAATCCCTTCGCAACCAGCCGAGCTTTAAAAGTATGCACTTTTCCATCCATGTCGGTCTTCTTTTTGAAGATCCACTTGCATCCGACTGTCTTTCGACCTGGTACATTGTCAACCAATTTCCAAACTTGATTGTCATACATGGACTTTATCTCGCTGTCCATTGCCTCTTTCCATTTTGCAGACTCGAGGCCTGCCACTGCTTCACGGTAGTTAGCTGGCTCATCCAAATTAGTCAATGTACGATCACTGACTAACGTGTCTCCGTCCGAAGTAATATGGAAACCATAGAACTCGGGCGGCATGCTAACTCTACCTGAACGCCTAAGGGGCAACGAAATGTCGGTGGGTCCAACAGGAACTTCTTCCTCATGTTGGTTGCTAGTTTCTTCCAATGTTGTTTCATCGGGCGTCTCCTGAATTTCTTCGAGATCGATCGTACTCCCACTGTCCTCTTTGGATATGAGTTCTCTCTCTCTCTCTCAAGAACCCCCGTCTTGCTACAAAGACCACGTCCTCGCTCGGTCTGTAGAACAAGTATCCAAAAGACTATCTCGGGTATCCGATGAAGTAACACCTCTCACTTCTTTCTGCAAGCTTATCTGAAGTATCTCGTCTCACGAATGCTTCACAGCCCCAGACTTTGATGTGTGCCAAGGAGGGAACTTTCCCCGTCCACATCTCGTGCGGTGTTTTCGCAACCTTCTTGGTTGGGACAAGATTTAGGATATGGGCGGCAGTCTCTAAGGCATACCCCCAGAAATGGATTGGAAGTGAGGCTCGACTCATCATGGAACGAATCATGTCCAACAAGGTTTGGTTTCGCCTCTCAGCAACACCATTCAGCTGAGGTGTTCTTGGAGGTGATAACTGTGAAACAATTCCACATTCCTTGAGGTAATCGAGAAACTCGATACTAAGATACTCACCGCCTCTGTCGGATCTAAGCATCTTTATCTTTCTGCCCAATTGATTTTCCGCTTCATTCTTAAACTCTTTGAACTTTTCAAAGGTATCCGACTTATTCTTGATTAAGTAGACATACCCATATCTACTAAAATCGTCGGTAAAGGTCACATAGAACCGCGTGCCATCTTTAGTGGTTGTTCTGAAGGGACCACACGCATCTGTGTGTATGATATCCAACAGACCTTCACCTCTTTCAAAGGAACCTTTGAATGGTGATTTTGTCATCTTGCCAAGTAAGCAAGATTCGCATACATCATCCGACCCGAGGTCGAATGATTCCAACACTCCATCCTTTTGGAGTTGGACGATGCGTTTCTTGTTTATATGTCCAAGACGACAATGCCACAGACATGCCTTTTCTACACCGCTTGAAGCATCAATAGTTAAAACATTTTTACCATAATTGTCAACACACATAATAGATTCATACACTCCATCACAAGGCATAGCATTAAATATAAAAACATCATTTTTGAAAACGGAAATTGAACCATTCAATTTATTAAATTCGTAATAAAAGCCTTGTTTAAACAATGCATGAAATGAAATTATGTTCTTTGCCATATCAGGCGCATAGCAACAATTATGTAATTCTAATCTAACTCCACTACTCAACATCAGTCCATAAACACCGATCTTGGTAACAGGTGACGTTCGCCTATTCCCCATGACCAGGTTTAGTCTGCCATGCTCTAGCTCCCTACTTTCCTCTAGGCCCTGCAAATCAGAACAGATATGAAAACCACATCCTGTATCAAGGACCCATGAACGGGAAAAAGATGAGTTATTAGATATAGAATACGTACCTGCCTATGACGGTTTTACTTTACCGTCCTTGACATCCTGCAGATACGTTAGGCAGCTCCTCTTCCAATGACCCTTTTGCTTGTAGTAAAAACAGTCGGCCTTTTTGGGGTTCCGAACATGTGGAATTCCGGAAGACTTACCTTTCGGGGCACCGCTAGATGACCCGACGTGAGTCTTTTCCCTCCAGTTCTGCTTAGGAGGGCCTTTCCGTTTCTTTCCTTTTCCGGAGCCAATAGCCAGGACAGGCGGGTTGATAGGGAGCACAAATTTTCCCTTCATCCCGTCCTCAGCTGTACGAAGCATGCGGTGTAACTCAGCTAGATTTGCCTGGTTGTTGTTCAAATGATATGCCAGTGTGAACTGGTCATAAGAACTGGGCAATGAGTTTAGCACTATGTCAACTGCTAAATCCTCATGAACCGGCATTTCCAGCTTTCTAAGCATTTCCACATAACCATGCATCCTCTGCACATGTGCATAGATGGACTCGCCCTCCTTGGGCTTGCTGTTAGTGAAAGCCTTTACAACCTCACGCCTTTCGATGCGCTCTTGCTTGCGGAACCTTTCCGCGAGGTTTTTGTGCATCTCGTAAGGCCAATAGTCCTCATAGATATGCTGCAGTTCAGGGTTCATAGTAGCGATCATGATGCAAGCCACTTTGGTTGCATCATCAGAATGTTTGGTGTACGCAGCGATTTCCTCGGGAGTAGCGGTTTCAGTGTCCACATCAACAAGCTCGGTTTCCAGAACATACTCTTTATGTTCAAACCTTAGAGCCATTTTGATGTTGCGGATCCAGTCATTATAGTTAGTGCCGTCCAACGTCACTTTTGAGCATAATGACAGAATCGAGGTGACATTACCGGGATTTGAGTGGGGAACGGATTGGTCAGAAGACATCTGACAAGAAGAAGGTAGTCTTTAATTAGATATAATAATAATAATAATCCTTATATTCACCCAAGAACAAATATAAGGCTAGGATCCTACAATAACAATCTACAATACCGAAAAGGGATGTCGTAATCAATATTGTAAATTTTATAAGGTAGGCGAATGACGATTCAGCAAATTCTACCGCGGAAACATAATCATATTATAATGGAATTCCTAGTTTCTTTGAGATTTACCGAACTGTTCGATAGCATGTTTTAATCTCGGGAATGCCCCGCTGTTTGTGACTGGGATACCGAGGATCACAAACCGGGTGTGAATAACCATGCAAATTGCTTGGTATTCTTGAAGTCAATTGTCATCTCTAATTAACGTGCCGGTAAACCATACACGCTCCGTTAATAATGACAAAATCAAGAAACCCATCGCGACACATTGCGGATCCCAGTTGGTGTGCCGGTAAACCACACACACTCCACCAACGTTCCACAAGGTGCAATGTGCAATTTCTTGGATTAGCACCAATTCACATTTTTAACTTAAAGTAACTAGATTGGGATTTGTTTTAGGGTTCTAGTATTTTCAATTATAGCATTATACTTTTAAGAGGCTTAGCGGTTCTATCATACCCGTTCGGCTAACGACACTCGACTGACCAGGAGAGCGGTGGGTAAGAGTAGATACCCATTAGACTAACATTTTATAGTCAGTCGCCTTATACCCTCTTTATAGGACAGTTTTGTGAATGAGGCTTACTAATGGTAGACTAACCAATTTTCTTATATATATTAAATTAACTTTTAATCATAAATACATATAAGATATATTTTAATCTTATTAAAATATTTTAGAATTAATTTTGTCTTAATTTTCGCAAATTATTACTAATTTTTGAAAATTTTAATTAATTCTTTAAACTGATTTAATTGGTCTTTTAATTAATCAATTAATTAAACTAATTAAATATAGGTTACAGATTACCAAATTAATCAAATTAATTAATCTGTAATGGCCCATGTGATTCTCGAAAATTACAAGCCAAAACAAAAGAGTTCAAGTTATTTTAATTGATCTTATTACGAAAAATAACAACACATAATTATGGCAAGCAAATCAAGCAATCAAGGGGGACCATATGGGGTTGGCGGCTAGGGTTAGGAAACCCGAGCCTTGGAATCGATTTTAGGCCATCTCCATGGGATGATTTTCGCAAAACACCCAAGGCACAAAACAGTTCAAATCAATTCACAAGAAAACAAGCTAGCTCTGATACCACTGAAGGGTTTCTATGCAAACAATGAACACAAAAATTCCTATGGTTCACATGCAACCCAAATATTGATCTATGTTTTCTTCTATGAAGATTAGAACTAAAAACCTAAAGGATACAGTTCAATTCTAAAGATGAATTAGGAAAACCAACCTTTGATCTTATGATCCTTCAAGCAGCAGCAAAAGTATCCTGCCTCAAATGCAAGTCACACCCAAGTGATGGAAGAATCAGTCCAGCAGAGTAACACAGAGAGAGAGATGGCGTGAATATGAGGTGCCATGGGGTTCCTTTTATAGCCTCCTAGGGTTACACCTGAAACCCTAAGGAGCCTCCAACTGGACAAGGCTTTTGACCACTTGGACCAGGCTTACCAAAACCCTAATTAGGGTTTCGCCAAACCCTGGAGGAGCCTCCAGGGTGGCGCCATTGTCCTGCCTCAAATGAGATCACACCCAATGCAAGAGGAGAAAACAGAATTCCATAGAGACAGAGTAGCAAGATGGCGTAGGAATTAGGGTTCCCAGGAGGCTCTATTTATAGCCTCCAGGTGGCTACAGTCAAAACCCTAGAGGAGCCCAACTTTGACAAGCCTTTTATCAACTGGACCAAGCCTCCTTTAAACCCTAATTAGGGTTTCGAAATTATGGAGGCACCCTCCATAATCTGTCCACCTTAGGGTTTCCACTGGTCAGTCATTTATTCAACTATTGAATAATTACAAAACCAGTCCCTGCACTTTTAATTAATTACTAAATTAAATCCAATTAATTCTAGATTAATTTCTAATTAATTAATATAGTTTCTAATTAATATATTATCACTTTAATATATTAATAAACTATTTATTTTATTTTTATTGATTTATTAAACATTTAATAAATCAATCTTTCTCTCTACTGAACTTTATACCAAACCTCTAGTTATGAGGGCAACCCAAATGGACTTTGCTTCTATTAATAAGATAAATACAAATTATAAGTCCTGGCTTAGACACCTAATCCAACAAACTTCTCTTTCTCTCTCCATCGGTCTTGTTTCCCTTTTCTTTTCCCACTTTGGACCTGTGGAGGCGTGCTTGGGTTTATCGAGAGGGAGAAGTCATATCTCAAAACATGCACACCGTGTCTCAAAACCGTGTCCTGAATTAGAGCTAGGTCAGATTGGTAAATTCCTAAAATACCCCTCCTACAAGCCTTAGAACATTTTTCCAACTTCTTCACCATATTTTTCCTTAACTTTACACTGGCATAACTTCTTCATACGTTATCCAAAATTTAGAAACTTTATACCTTTAGAAAGGTGGGAATGAGCTTTACAACTTTCCCCATAGTGACTTAAGTCTAAATCTTAATAGATTTTCTGCTATCAACCCTTGAAAATGACCCTTCAGTCATTTTTGTCACTTTTGGGCCATTTTAAAACCTTTATAACTTTTTCGTTATAACTCCAAATGGCCTTGATGTTTTTTCTATATTCTTGTTATCTCAAATATTACCAAAGTCACCTTGATGACCTTTTCCCAATTCCTATTAGATTTTGAGATATAAATTTCTAAAGGTTGCACAATAAACTTTTCACTTTTAGTCCTTTATTTCTTTTGCCCTTATGTCATTAAGACTAATTTCTAAATGAAGTAATATATCATATTGAATTAATAAGATGTATCAATCCATACATTTCCATACTTTCACCTTATTTGACCTTTTTGCCCATCCATAAAACATTTAAGCGTCTAATTGTATCTTATACGCGTAACTAATTTTTTTTTTTTGTTATCACAGTTTTAACTAAAATAAAACAACATCCCATTTTATAAAGATATAAATCTCATGATACCCATGTTAGACCACACATTAAAGTAATTTCCTCCCGACACGTGACGTGCCATAGCTAGTGAGTCAGATAGGATTTAGCCAAAATTATGTGAAACTCACGATAACTCGATAATCTCAGGCGGAGTGACATGTGGTCTTTCATGGTTGATTTCCATCTAAGCTTGTGATCCACGACATCCCTGGCATGAGCAAGGATGAGCGTGTAATAGATTAATCATGCCATTGACTTACGTAAATGAATTTCGAAAGATCTAGGAATTTTGTAGAGATTGAATTGGCAAAAAGTGTTGCGTACCTAAATAACTTCCTAGTGTGATTACGACATACCTCTTCATTACGAGGAGTGATAAACGAATCCTAGACTTGTTAAAACTGAATATAACTTTATTTGGGTAATTATTTTTCAGTATTAATCAAACTAACTAAACTCTAATATTAAATGTCAACAAAATAAAACAATTCGTTACAAATTTCGTACGATGATCCATCCTTGATATGGACGAGCTTGTGGGCAGACCGTAAAATTTCAGAACTGTTGACGCATGACATGTGATTATTAATGAGGGTGTGAAAGTTGACCCCAAAAAAGTTGAAGCGATGATGAAATGGGAACCCCCATGAAGTCCTTTCGAGATACGAAGTTTCTTTGGGTTAGTGGGCTATTATAGATGTTAGAATTTTTCCTCAATTGCAACGCCTTTGAGAAATTAACGATTAAAAATGAAAAGTCTTTGTGGACTGAGTCGTAACAGAATGCTTTTCAGTAGCCGAAACAAGCCCTATGTGAGGCCCCAGTATTGGCATTATCGCAAGGACAAGATGATTTTGTAATTTACAGTGACGCATCAAGAGTGGGTTGGATATGTCCTGATGCAAAGAGGTAAAGTGATTGAGTATGCATCTCGTCAACTTAAGGATGTCGAGAAGCGGTATCCTATACATGATATGGAGTTGGCTGTGATTGTGCTAGAGTTGAAGATTTGGAGGCATTATCTTTACGAGACGAAATTCTAGATTTATACAGACCATAAAAGTTTAAAATACTTGTTTGACCAAAAAGAACTTAACATGAGACAATGAAGGTGGATGGATCTGCTAAAGGATTATGATTGTGAGCTTTTATACCATATTGGGAAAACAAATGTAGTTGCTGATGCACTAAGCAGTAAGGAACGAACTATTCGCATCACTTCACCTACAATTAGGGCTGTAAACGAACCGAATGAACACGAACGGAGGCAGGATCATGTTCGTTCGTTTAAATTTAACCGAACAAATAAACGAACATGAACGCATAAACGAATGAATTTCCTTGTTCATGTTCATTCGTTAGAATATTCCTTTGTTCATGTTCATTTATGTTCGTTCATTAAGGTTCTAAACGAACATAAATAAACGAACATAACAAACGGAAATGAATAGACGTAACAAACATAAATGAACATAAACAAACGAACATAAAAAGCAACCTAAATGAAGATAAATATTGATAAACGACCATTAGCATCCAAACACTAAACCATCCGCAAGTACATGTATTATAGCAAATCCTACGATATAAAAACATCAAAAAGTCCTTAAAATAGTCTTTTTTTCCGTATATCTTTTGTAATACAAAAACATGCATGACTTTGACCTTTAGCTTCATCACATCAAGTATCTTCTACACACATGCGAATGTAAACGAACGCATATAAATGAACGTAAACGAACGAACGTTCATGAACGTAAATGAACGAACATCACCAATGTTCATGTTCGTTCGTTAAACTAAACGAACAAACAATATTGTGCATGTTCATTCATTTACTAAATAAACGAACATAAACGAACTTCTTGCTGAACAAATCACGAACGGTTCACTGAACGTTCAATTCGTTTACAGCCCTACCTCCAATGAGTGTAGTAAATCATTTACCTAATTTGATCAAGAAAGCTCAGAATGAAGCAAGTAAAGTGGAGAACCTGAAAAGTGAGCGATTAGTGAGCGAATAGTTGGTTAGATTAACCAACTAGAAGAGAATTCATAGAAGTTGTTTATGGGTCGTATATGGGTGCTTAAGTGGGGCGAGACACACGGGTTATTATTGGAGGATGCACATTGTACCCGATACACAGTTCACCCAGGCTATACAAAAATGTATCATACTTTGAAGCCTTAGAAGATATGTTGCGTGCATGTGTTATAGACTTTGCAGGTAGCTGGGAAGATCACTTGCCATTGGTGGAGTTTACATATAATAACAGCTACCATTCTAGCATTCAAATGGCACCATATGAAGCCTTATATGGAGCTCCGTGTCAGACTCCTACGTGTTGGACGAAGGTGGGCGAAAAACCATTGGCGGGACCTGAGATCGTGGATCAAACAGAAGAGAAAATTAAGAAAATACAAGAAAATTTACAAGTTGCCCAAAACCGACACAAGCAATATGCAAATAAAAGGATGTATCCTTTGTAATTTTAGGTGGGGGATATGATGATATTAAAGGTTTCCCCTTGGAAGGGTTTGGTTTGTTTTGGAAATTGGGGAAAATTAAGTCCTCAATTTATTGGGCCTTTTCGAGTATTAGAAAGGATTAGATCGGTGGCGTACCACCTTGAGCTACCGAATGAACTACGGGGTATCCACTATGTATTTCATGTTTCACATTTACGGAAGACTCTCTTTGATGAATCTGAAAGAATACCATAGACAGAATCGAGGAGGACGAGAAGTTAAGAGATAAAGAACAATCCGAAAAGATTTTGGATTATAAAGAGGAACAATTGCGAAACAAGAAGGTGAAATTGGTGAAGGTCCAATGGCAACATCATAAAGGGGTGGACATAACTTGGGAGCTATAGGACTAGATCAGATTGAAGTATTCCCACTTGTTTGCTTGATTCCGAACACATAATCCTTATACAGGGGAGAACTTGTAACCCCATGTTTTGGATCGGTAAGTTAATTGATGCAATCCTTGATATAATTATGATATTGTGTGGTGGTTAAGTGTTATCAAGTGGTATGAGTGTATAATGTGGACTTGAAATAGATTTTGTGTAAAATTTAGAGGAAAGACATGAAATTTATGGTAAAAAATACATACTGTTTAGAGGAATAGCGTCACGTGACCTTTAGGGTTGCGACACTATGGTTAAGTAGGATGCATTAACATAAATGAATTTGGAAGTTGATTGCCCTGAACTTAGCGACGTAAAGTTGGATTGGTAGCGACGCGAGTTGTTGGTCGCGACACGACGAGATAGTGATCGAGTCGCGAGCCTTTGAACAGAATAATTCACTTAAGTGAGATAAGTCAGTCATTTAGATAAAAATCATATCATTCATAACCTCAGGAGAAATGGTAGCAGATTCTCGAATCTAAGGTGTGGAATTGAAGGAGGGATTGTGTAGAAAGCTTGCATGTAACTAGAAAGTGTCGGGAACTTCTTTAATCAAGGTAATGCTTTTTTACTTTTAAGAATTTAATGGATTTGAAACCCTAGATAGTTGAGTGGTAGTTTTCTGTTGAATTGCTAGTACAATAGTGGTAGTAGAGTGAGAATTGAACAAAACCCAGTTGAAAGATGTGTTGAGAACTTGGTGTGGGCATTTGATTTTAGACAGAGCGAAGGACTACCAAATTGCGACCATTGTGTCGCGAGGCCTATTTAATAGCGCAACTATGTCATGGCCAGTCGCGATATCCGATTTAAAATACATTAATAGCAACGCTAACCCATATGGCGGCGACGCTTAAATGTGAACATGAGGTTAAAAAGGCCTGTTAAGGAGGGTGTTTGGACATAATAAGTAGGGGAATTATTCCTAACAATAGTTAGTTCTGTTATGAATGAGGATATGGTGAATAATCATTGAAATATGATTGGAAAACAAATGTAGGTTGAAGTGGGAAAACGTAAACATTCAATTTTGGATTTATTGCATTCACCTATCATTATCATACGACATTATAAGTGAGTAAACTCCTCTATATTCTCTTGTATGTCATAATTAGGAATGCTTTGATTTGACACACATGCCTATGTGGCTTGATTATTGCCTATGTGGCTTGGTTATTGCCTACGTGGCTATGATATGTGCCTATGTGGCTTGGTTATTGCCTATGTGGCTAGAAATATGCCTAAGTGGCTAGACTATTTGCTTATGTAGCTTGAAAAGTTATTGCGGTGCTTAGGTGGTTGGGTAAATAGAATGGAAAGATGAAATTGTTACCATTTGATATTGTTATTAGGTATTGATTATGCTATGTGTTGTAGGGTTACTCACTAAGCTTTAAAAGCTTATCATGTGTGAGTGTGATTGACATTGCTGGTATTAGTAAGCTAGATAAGGGTAAGGGGAAAGTGAATGCTTAGGTGAACTTTCGTATGTTAGTGAAGACCGAAGATGACCGACTCTGGATGTACTTTTGTATATGTTTTATACATCACTTTTGATACTCTTGTAATCTGGGTCTATATATATTGTACACCTAACACCTGTGATGACTTTTGGTAATTATGTTATTTGAATGGGTTCAAAATGAAAATTTTTAGGTGTACTTTATATGTGTAAATCAGGCGTTATAATGAAGAATGGGAGAAAGAGAGAAACAGAGTGATAGCATCGGCTATGGCCGCTCCAAGGGGAGTATTGACAGTTTCTTGTGTCTTGTGATAATGACATGGCAATGAACTTTTTTTGTTTATAACACTTATGGGCTTTTTTAAAATCGTTTCTTATTGATATAATTCATAAAACCTCTTTATTATATCTATTAATAGTAAAAGCCACTATAGTTTGGCCAAAATTCCGATTTAACCATTATATTTATTTTTGTTTCATAAAACCACTCATACTTTCAAAAAATTTCATAGTAACCACTATTCGTTTTATTTTATGACTTTTAAATATTATTTTTATCGAAAGATTATGTGAAAAGTTCCATATCGACATTTGGAACAAATATTGGAACTCTGTTGCAGTGAAAATGATACATAAAATTGTCTACATGTGATTTTTGTATTCGTAAGTGCGGCTCTTCGGCCACGTTGTGAATACATAGGGTGTTCAACTGAATCCACTAAGGGGTAAGAAGTGTTCCGAGTTGGCGACATACAATCATGACTTTTATTTGTTATAGTGGCCGCAATGAATCCTTTTGAAAAGATGAGTGGTTTTTACGATTTTTTTTGAAAGTATGAGTAGTTTTTTTAGAACAAAAAATATATAGTGCTTAAACTAGATTTTGGCAAAATTACGGTGGTTTTTATGTTATTAGCTCTAATTCATAAAACCTCTTTATTATATCTATTAATAGTAAATCCAATTAATTTATAAAATATTTTATTAGTTAAATAAATAACTACTTATTTATTTTGCTATTCTATAAATAATGAGCTAACTTTTAATTCTTATTTATTAATAGTTGGTAAAAATAATATGTATACACTATAAATATTATTATCTATCGGACTCTTTTCATGCTATTTAATGTATGACCCCAATTGGTTCACATACGAACAACAAGATAGTTAATTATTTTTGTTCCATACATATTAACTCCAACAAGATAGCTAAACATTGCAGTTTCAGTTGACATCTTTAATATTTGTAGACCGCTTCTCACATTTTTGTTATATGTTTTTTGAGTGATATGCATTGAAATATGAAGATTTTTCGTTGTTATTCCGGTGTTATTACTTTATTTAAAAAATGTATTGTCATTTCCAAAGATGTTATATGATGTGTGTTTGAGGCGGTGATGGAAGTTGAGTTAAAGATGATTATGAGGTTCCATGCGCAGAAATAATCAGATTTGGGTTTGATTTTGGTTTTGGTTTGAGGATGTTTATTGGGTTTTCCGTTTTGGTTTTGGTTTGTGGACCAACCCCATCAATTGTGGCTATGTGGCCAGAGAGCGATCATAAGCAGGTGGATGGAAGGCGATGGTACATGTTAGTAGTGTCAACAATGAGGGTGGGGTTGGCAATGGAGAGTGTGAGCCCATTTACTATTATGATATTATTATATTTTTAGGAAAAGCTTTCATAAATTTTGTAGATTATGTAAAAACAGTTAACACGATGAGAGGCAAACGAGCCAACAAGTTCCGCTGCTTGCCTTTCTAGATAACTAAGCTAATTGTTTCAAAAATTACATTCATAGTATTAATACATTACCTCTTTGACACTATAATTTGAGACATGGATTAAAAAGATTCAATATTACACATAAAAATAGACCAATTGACCAAAGTTGGATTGGCCTCCGGATGCTTATGCCAAATGCGTATCATTCGCATAATAAAAATTTCTATTGGAAAGCTAAATTAAGGCGAGGATAGTCCAGAAAGTGTCGAAAAGAAAAAGAATAATACGATTTGATCTTTTAAAGATATGATCGTCGTCCCATTAATAGTAAATTACAGTTTTGGTCCCTGTGGTTTACCAAATCTTTCACATTAGGATCAACTATTGAAAAATTACGTTGGTGATCCCTAAGGTTTGTGAAACGCTACAAATCGGTCCCTGGGTCACGTAAAAAGACTAAAATGCTCTTTTTAATTTCTTTTTTCTTTTTCTTTTAATATATTATTTACTTTATTAAAAGAAAAAAGAAATTAAAAAAGAAAATCGCCGGCATAACCCTTGAATGGCTCAAAGAACGCTCACTTCACTGGGAACGTCGAAGATATCCCTCCGATCAACGGAATAAATGATTTGGTGTTAAATCAAAGAAGCTCTGGTACCTTGCGGGACCTGCAATTTTCACTACTGTCTGTCAATACTCACTCGATGCCGTTACACAAACCTTCGTCGGTCATGTAGGAACACTCGATCTCGCAGCTGTCTCCATCGAGAACTCGGTAATTGCAGGTTTCTCTTTGGGAATCATGGTAAGTATTTCGTTTAATCTGTGTATCCAAATTTGTTTAAGACGTCGCTGCTTGATAGAACTCCCTGAAGCAAAATTAACAATTTGAAATGCAATTTTACCCTGATTAGTTTATATGATTGTGCTAGCAGAAAAAAAAAACGAAGACTCGATTGTTTGATGTGTGTATGATGTTTGAAATCCACATGTTGAGATGGGGAGCGCATTGGAGACTCTGTGTGGGCAAGTATTTGGAGCAGGTCAGGTGGACATGTTAGGAGTATATACGCAGAGATCATGGGTTAGTCTCTTCGTCACTGGTCTAATTATGATGTTTCTCTACATCTTTGCAACTCCGTTACTCCTGTTGATCGGATAAACCGAAGATATATCTCAGGCGGCAGGGAAAATGGTGCTATGGATGCTTCCACAGCTCTTTGCGTACGCCTTCAACTACCCAATCGCTACTGTCATACGACGAGTAGTTTACCTAATGTATTATTTCTTTTTTAATTTCTTTTTTCCTTTAATAAAGTAAATAATACATTAAAAGAAAAAGAAAAATGAAATTAAAAAGGGCATTTTAGTCTTTTTACCTGACCCAGGGATCGATTTGTAGCGTTTCACAAACCTTAGGGGACCACCAACGTGATTTTCTAATACTTGGTCTTAATGTGAAAGATTTGGTAAACCATAAGGACCAAAACTGTAATTTACTCTAGAATTAATCATATATCGATGTGATGGATATGCATTATCTGAATAAAGATGTAAAAACAAATAAACAGAGAAGAAGAGAAGAAACAGAAACAACAAGGGTAATTAATGTATGCATGATGATAAGTATTGTTATCTTCAGAAGGATGCCGTGTGTGATGGGACTCTAATTTCCTTCTTCGAAACCCTATTTTCTTCCGTTTAAATTAAGAGAAATCTTATATCCTTCTAATTTTTCCATCCTAACTATGTAAAATAGTGACAAATGGATTAAAATATTATTAATTTTATTGAATATGATACTTGTTATCAATTCAAATAGTTAGGAAGATAGTAGGAGAAAAAATTAGAACCATCCATTCAAATAGTTAGGAAGATAGTATGAGGAAAAATTAGAAGGTTTCTCTTAAATTAATACTTACTTTTCCATAAACCATGTAAAAATCAAACTGGCTGCTGCAAATTAAAGATTAGCCGAACCAAGTCAAAATCAAGATTTAATCATGACATGTATCTTTTTCAATAAAACACGAACACGACAGTCCCATGCATCATATATATGTAAATCTCTACAAATAATTGAACATTAACTGCAACAGAGACAAAGCTAGGCATTATCAACGACACCTTGTATACTCCATCTTTTTTACATTCGTTTATTTTTCTTTTTGTTAAAAGAAAAAGAAAGCAAAAAAGATTGAATACGTACATAGACAAAGATGAAAAGTAGCTAGGCATTATCAACGGATTGGTTAAAGTGAAGGAGCTGACCATTACATTTGGGGCATTCCTCTACCTGTTTGGGCACCATGAAATACATGAAACAGCTCTTGCATCCGGCGACCACCAACACATTCCCGCCTATTTGTCCTTCCTCCGTCTTTGATGATGAAACAGCCGAAGATGATTCTGATGAAGATCCTTCTTCTTCGTACGAGCTTTCTTCGTCTTCATCTTCATCTTCATCGTCGCTGTAGAACCCATTATTGGCCGTCCTAGGGTCCTCTTTCACTTTCATCCCCGTTCTCCAGTTTATGTAATACACCTCTCCCGTCTGTGTTGACATCAAAGACCGCAATCTTTTTGTTATTAATTAACAGGAAAAGGGAGGCTGGAAAGACGGAACATCTGCGTCGAGATTCACAATGTCAAAGTTTACAAAAGCTACATTATTTGCGTCGAGATTCGCAATGTCAAAGTTCACAAAAAAGTTCAATCAGCAGGGAGGGACTTGAGTGTCAAAGTTTTCAACGCAATAGCATAAAAAAAATTAATGGATCTAGGAGGGACTTGAGTGATAAATAAGGAAGATAACCAACCTTGAGATCGAGACATTGTTCCCAATGGTAAGGCAGTGATGTATTTGAATTGAGTTCCAAGGCGGCGTTGGAGTGGTGGTGGTCTAGGGAGCAGTTCTGGAGAGATGTTTGAAGCGATGCAGCAATTGCCGCCATGTTGGGTGGTCTCATTCTTGCAGAACCTCTCTTCCACCTCCTCCTGACTATTAGGAAGATATTGTTTTATTTTATATAAGTTGAAGTAAAGAAAGAAGGAATTGCATTAGTGATTCGTAAATAGGATACAAGAAAAGAATGATAGGCAAAAAGGGCATGGGGAGAAGAGAAAGTGGTGTTTGGGAATCTCTGGTACCAAAGGGGAATAAAACAGTGGGAGGGAGGGTCTAACGGCATGTTGCAAACTTTTGTCTGACATGAAAACAGCACCACACATCCTACTCACGTGACCGACCACCACATTCCCCTAATTAACCCTACACTTAAACCTACTTACCACTAACTACTTCAATCTTTAAATGTAACTAGTGGGAACCGTGCAAAAGCACGGGTTGAGGGGAGAATGAACTTTTTTTTCTAAACTGGATGTTTCGCTCTTTATTGTGTAATTTGACATCTCATTACTGCTTATTATCATGTTGAAGTCCTGGGTATTGTGGCTGAAGATGTTGTTGGTTAGTATTACTGGTTCCTTCTGTAATACTTCTGTTAAGTATGTCATTATATTCAGATTGGTCAAGTGGATATATCAATGAAAACCCAAGTTAATTTTAGAAACATATAAATAATATAGAGCGAAAAATGGTAAAAATATTGAGAAAAAATATAATAGAAGTTGAAAAAACTAAGTGGATTTATTTCAAAGTTGAATTAGAAAATTAGAGTGTCATACGTTTTTTTGGTTGGCAGGACATGGAACGGAATTTTACCATATTTAATAATTTTATTTATATCTGGATACATTTTGTTTTTTGTAAAAAAATATATATATTTCAATCCACATGATGAGGGTATTTTGATCGTTTAACGAAAAAGGAAGATACTAGACACAAAATAATTTTATCTATATGTAGATACTTTTTATTTATTGTAAACTATATATTTCAACATCATAAGGGTATTTTGGTCATTTCACAAAAAAGGAACATACCATACACAAAATACTAACCTGTTTTGAAAGTTTGATGACATTGCTAATCAATCCACGCATGTTTTCCATTCTCATATGAGGTTGGAAAGTTTATTGGCAACAGGTTAGACACGAAGTGATTCATCATCCTCCTACAAATTGAATGAGAAGTGGGTCCATGTAAATAATCAAGACCTTGCAAAGTAAAATACAAATAAGAGTTATGGCATTGAATCTCATATTGCGAGAAATCCAAGAATTTCTGGGGGCCAAAAAAAATTACACTCTATTAGTTTTAAATTGCATATCCTAGAAAAGCAATATACTTTACGGATCCTGCAATTTACCCTTTATTTTGTTCAGATTGTCTTTTTGTACCTTATTGAAGAAACAGGTGATTCCAATGGTTTTTTCTGGCCAACAGACGACTTTTTGGGGGGAAGTCTTTGCATTACTTCCACCTGGGAATGAAGAATTTCCAGCAGACTACATCCAAGAGCTTAATCATCAATATTTTGATCCACTGCTTGTAATAAAAAGAAAGGATAAATTCAAGAAATAGCAGCCTACTTTCATTTACTTGTGTATTGTAGCATCATACTTCTATTTATTTTTTATCGCATAACATTTTAACTTTAGAAATTTTCTGATTAAGGATGCGTTGAAACTTAACCCAATCTAGCATTGTACTTGTGTATCATAGCATCATATTTATATTTTCTATTATTGCATTTTAAATTTAAATTTTTTTCTGCTTCTAAAATTTACCTAATTATAGCATTGTACTTGTGTATTATAGCATCATACTTGAACTTTTTCTAATATGACACTTTATATTTAGATATTTTTCTACTTTCAAAATTTTACCTAATTATAGCATTGTACTTGATTTTTAATTTCCATCCTAAAACCACAAATCTGAATCACATGACACTCAATGTTAAATGAATCAAGGGGAAAGGAGGTAGCAGTCACATAAACAGAGTTTAACCTGCAAAAAATGGAGAGTATGAATGCAAGTCGTCGAGTGAGATTCAGCAATGTTGTTTTAGTTCATGGAAAGTTAATTTACCTTTATGATTGTCCATCAAATACAACACACCCCATTGTCACCACTTGTGCAATAGAGTGGTAATCCACGTCTTCCAATTAGAGGCGCCAATATATTTTCTTTACAAACCCTAAGCAACCTGCGACATAAACAATAGAAATTTTGAGAATGATTGTACATTTAGGTGGTGAAAGTTTGTTTGTATTAGTGAATATACCTTAGTTTGTAGGTGAGCATGTTCTGGAAGATTGGGCTTAAGGACAATCAGGAGAAAAGCTCTTGCCTCACGTATTAAGTTCCTCTAAAGAGATTAAATTTAGAAAATTAGCATTTAAAACCGGTTTTAATAATTGAAAATTTTAGACAAGTTATAAATTTAGTTGAAAAACCTGGAGGAAAAGATCTGTTATTGTGTTGTAATCAACTGGACAACCTCCCTCCATTTGAGACATCATCAAAGTAAAATTAACAGCACCCTACAGAAAGCAACATAAAGTAATCAGTTTTAAGCATTAAGAAAGACAATTTGGGCGTTGAAAGTTGAATTAACATGGACACTAATTTCTAACTATTAAAAGCTCTAGTACCTAGGATCTGATCGAACAATTGTTTGCAGGAGGAATAAATAATCCGGTGTATACCCAACCTACCAGATCAGGAGTAATTATAAGTTGTAAGTTATAAGTTATAAGAACACCCATTTGGGGTAAAATTCTACATGACAGCTAAAATTACTGCAATAAACACTTACCTGTTTGGAGTAAATCAGAATTTTGTGCAACTCTCTTCGTTCAACAAAAGCTGCAACAACTTTTGGTGTTGCTCTCGCTTTGATGTAGATTTTCAGGGCAAGATCATTATCAATAGTCTAAATGTGAAAAAAGGAAACCAAGTTATAAATGTGGAAGAATATGCTGTAAGAAAACACCCAAAAAAGCATGAAGATTTCATGTTTTATATACTTACATTTGTATATTTGTGAAGAGTATGAATATAAAATTGATGCCAAACCCTGTTAAAAAAATCGAGAATGGTTCACCAACATCCAATACTTCGAATTTAAAGACTAATTGGAAAATTAAAACAGAGCCTTAGAAACTACAACATCCAATAATTCGAATTTGCAGATAGAAGAATTTAGACCTAATTTAGCAGTAACATAACCAGGTGATTGCTTCTGCGATTATTTCATCTGCGTGTCGGAAGTCGAACCTAACCTTTGATGGCGGCGTTGCTTCAGTAAAACTTGGGCATCTATCCGTGAAATAGCTTAGGGAAGAAGCACGGCAAAGACCGTCTGGCGAAAACGCACAGACGGAGCAATGACGCAACATCGACTGAGTAAGGAGGAAGCGGTGGGGACGATGAATGGAGAAAGATTGGAATATAAAACACCGACAAAGGAAAGTTACCCGAAAAAAAATTCCGGATCCAATCGAGAAAATGAAGTCGATGATGTATACTTAAAACAGATACGGATCCATTCATTTACGTCGATAATTTGCAGATACTCCTTCTCAATACTTCTTCCCTCCATCGCCAGCGGTGCCGCGAGGTGGTGCCGATGGTGCCGCGAGATGGTGCCGATGGTGGCTGGTAGTGGAGGCTGAGATGCGTAACGTAAGCAGGGAAGAAGGCGTAGCAGTGGTAGAGAAGGAGGGATGATGAAGGTGAAGCGGTAGGAGGGGATAATGGGGAAGCGGTGGGTTACCCGAAGAAAAAAAAGGATCTTAGAAAAAACCGCACATAAAAACGTTACTTATCCAAAAAAAAACAACCCTAAAAAAACGTAACATGAAGTATCAAAAATCACGCTATTTAAATATGAGAAATTGTATTGGTTCCTAATTTTTGTTCCTAACTTTATTCCTAACCATTTGAAAAGATGACAAGTGTAAAGTTTAATAAAATTAATAATATTTTAATCTACTTGTCATCATTTCAAATGGTTAGGAATAAAGTTAGAAACAAAAATTAGGAACCAATACAATTTCTTTATATATTGATGCGAAGTGGGACACTATATCGTCCGAATCTCGTCTCACGGGTGATCCTGGTCGTCTTGGATTTGACCTGCGACCACAATCACAAAGGAAATGGCAACGTCAGCAGTTCTCCGGGAGGAGGTCCCGGGAAAACGCTCCGATGCCTAAGTCAGATCTCCGGAAAGTTTAGTGTATATTGGAAGGTTAGGGTAATTTGTATGTGATCCCCTTATCGGATGCCCTCTAAGGGCTTTTATACGCCTTGCCCTGTCTGGCTATGGCCGGCAGGATCTTTGCTGTGGCAGGAGGGGACCAAGTCGTCCGTTGGCAGTACGACCCACGTCCTTTGCCGCGCGCCTATTGGCGCAGACCGGCCGGATGGGGCGCGCACGATCTTTGTTAGACCTGGGCGCCACGCGTAGGTCGAGGGGCATGGCGCCAAGTACAGTTCACGCTGGTCATTCCAGCGAGTACGTCGTTAGTGAGCTGGAGTGAAGTTCTCCAGGAGAGATCTCGCCAGGGCGATTTCTCCGTTGGCCGGAAGGGTCTTCCTGGCGAAGACCTCCCAGCGGCTGGTGAGTTTGGAATGCACACGGGTGTTCTGGAAGACGCGTTAGCGGTTGCCAGATGGCACGCTATCAAGTCTCCCTAGCCTTAGGCGTTATTACGTTTGCGTAGCTAGTGATGGTGGCTAGGGCTAGCATTAAGTAAGGCACGCTGATGTGACCGTTTATTCAGACCGAATTCATCATTGTCTTTGAATTTCGAAACTCCCGCTTTTGGCTTTCCTTTGTCCCACCTCTTTATATTCTCCTATTTCTCCGTTGGCTAGGTTCTTTGCGGTTCCTTTTCCCTTTGTCGATTTCTTGCTCTTTTCCTTCCTTATTCTTTGTTCGTCGTCAAGATGAGTTCTTCTTCGGGTGTCGGTTCTGACTCTCGGTACTATGATTCACTCGTGGCTCGTTACGGCTTCCAACCGGAAGATGGTGTGGAGCTTCCCACCGATGAAGCTATTTTCTCTTTTCCTCCTGCGGGGAAAATCGGCATGTATCTGAAGCATTTCGAGGTCAGTTATCGTTTACCTACATCCGATTTTTTCATGGAGGTTCTTGATCACTACCACGTTCATGTGCATCAACTGGTCCCCAACGGCGTCAATAAGGTTATCGCTTTCGAACTTCTGTCTAGGGCTGTTCACCTAGAGCCTGATTTGTATGTTTTCCGTCATTTCTTTCGGTTTACTCGTGCTTCTACTGGGAACAATTATACTTTCTGTGTCCGTCAAGATCGCCCCACACTTGTTACCGATCAGAAGGGCACCGCTCGGAACTGGTCTCAGCACTTTATTTGGGTTAACGAGCACCGGGTGGGTGCCATGAAGCATCGTGTTGACCCTATCACTGACCGTGCTTTCACTCTCTTCCCTGCGAAAGAAGCTATTGCTAAAGTCCTTCGTTCTTTCCATGTGGTTGGTGGGGAGCTTCCTGAGTATATTCTGGCCGGTGCTGGCATGAGTACTTCCTGGCGGCTTCGTGACAAGATGCCTGAGTTTTTTACCATCGTGGACGGTTAGCACTGCTCCTTGTTGTTCTGTTTGCTTACTCTCCTCTTCCCCCCTTTTTTTATTTTGGAAATGAAAAGGATGGGGGATGTTTGACAGGTTTTCTTTGTTATAGGTCGGGAAAATGACATCCGTTTTACGGACGTGCTGGCGAAGAGTTATCGTGGAAGTCTCCATTATCGTGAAATTCCATTGGTTGATCGGGTGCTGCCTTCTCGTGCTTTCCGTCATGAGGCTTTTATTACTCGGGCCTCGGCGGTACAGGAGGAGGAGAGACGGAAAGATGCGAGCACTGGGGCTTTGGTGTTTTCGGCTGTTGATGGAAGAGTTGTTGATACGGAAGTCAGTGAGCGAGGTGGTTCTTCTGGGGTTTTGGTGAAGAGGCGTGCGGGATTATTTGCTATTGGTGAGGGTTCTGGGAATGTCGTGTTGCCACGGCGGTTGCGTCCTCGTCGTTTGGCTGGTAGTGGTGGGGGATCGGGGTTTATTCCTCCCCAGTCTCCTGTGATTAACATTGCCGACGACACGTCGCAGGGTGCGGACATGGAGATGGACCAGGGTGGGGGTGCACGTATAGGTACCCACCCTGTTGTCTAGAACGTTGGAAGAGAAGGTTCAGGGGAAAGCAATCAATCGCTGCCGGTTGAGCCTCAACCCCCTCACCCAGATTTTAGTGGTTTTAGTCGCCGTGAGAGTACAACTGCTTTGGGACCCCCCCCCCCCATTGGGTTCTGTGGAGGGTGGTCATGTCGCTTCTGCCGGGATATTTGTTCCTGGGTGGTCTTTATCGGAGGGTGCCCGCCTTTCAAATTATCAGACTGCCTTGGAGTTTACGCAACATGCGTTTCCTCCGGGCACTCGGTTGGAGATGGGGAGTTATTCCTCGGCCGATTTGGTGGGTTCTCTCCGATATGCGGCTGCCCAAAGCGCCTGTTTTTTTGGTGAAAGTGCAAATCGTCTGGAGCAGATGCTGGCTGTCAATGCCGATCGTTCTTCCCTCCAGCAGGAATTGGATGCTGCTCGCGCTGAACTTGTCAAGCGTGAAGGTTTATTGCGAGACTTTCAATCTCAAGTGGCATCTCTGCAGGTGGTTAGGGAAGAGGTTATCCAGTTGAGGGAACAAACGTCCTTGCTTGGCCGGGAAAAGACTGAACTCGAGGGTGCTCTGTTGGCTGTGAAATCTGAGAATGAAGGCTTGCATATCCAACTTGAAAGCGCTGAGAGAGATGCCGCAGAGCGTGACCGTGTTGCCCAGGCCAAAACACAGGCGCTTGAGGAGGCGGAGACGGACTTGTCCTGGCTTTTAACCAATGGTATTGTAGGTGTTGTCGATTTGGTTATGGAAAGCCGGGACTTCGGGATGGGCGTGCACCGTCTCCGGGAGGTGTGTGTGGCTGCTGGGCAGGCTCAAGGTTATGCTCGTGCCATAAAGGATATGAAGGCGGGCAAAGAGATTGCGGCAGAGGAGGAGGAGCCCCCCTTGACATTGGTTTGGAGGTAGATGAGGCTGTGGATGCCTTTATGAATGTTGATTATGCTACGGCCTTCAAACTTGGAGAGCTTGGTGTTCCTGACTTGAAGGCTTTGCTGGATCCAAGCAGTGTTGCCGGCCCTTCTCGCTCGTAGCAGGTACTTGATGTTTCGTTTACTTGTCGTTTGGTGGTATTTTGTGATGAACAATGTTTGTAAAGCCCTTCTGAGGTATTTGGACAAGATTTTTATTTTGCTTTGTAAGGCTTACGAGCCATGACGACGTTGTTTGGTTATGTTTGATGTTGATTCGGTGTCTGTTGTAGGCCTCTTTTCTTCGTTATGCTATTGTTTGAGTTTGTTGCATGTCTTTTCTCAAGCGTTTTAACCATGTGGTTTTGCTAAGGCTAGGATTGAGTGTTGTTCCGCCTGTTAGGGAATTTTCCCTTTAAGGTCTATAGGACTTAAGACCATAAGTCATTAAGTCCTGTATAAGTGTTTCGCCCTTAAGGCCTTTGAGACTAGGACCAGTAGTCGCTGAGTCTTTTGCAAGGTGTTTCACCTAGATAACCTTGCTAAGACTAGGACCAGGAGTCGCTAAGTCCGCTAAGGGGTATTTCACCCTTAAGGTTTTTAAGACTAGGACCAAGAGTCGCTGAGCCTTTTCGACATTTTATTCATTCGTAACATGTATAAGCGAAAGCAACAATTTCCATTCATTACTTTGTTCATCCGGTGGTTACAATTTTGGATAGATGCTGATGGCGCGGCCTATTTGGCATTTTCTCTAGTAGTGAAACTGTTTGAGATTCTGAACGTTCCATGTGCGTGGTATCGCTCGGCCTTCCAAGGTTTCCAAGACATAGCATCCTTTTGGGTTGGCCTCTGTGACTCTGTACGGGCCTTCCTATGTTGGGCCAAGTTTGCCTCGTAGTTCAGCGTGGCTTGCTTCATTTTTTCGAAGGACCAGGTCGCCAACTCCAAAGCGTTTCTCTCGGACACGCGCGTTGTAATACTTCTCTGTTGCCGTTTTGTAGCATGCTTGTCGTATATTAGCTAATTCTCGCTTCTCCTCCAGGATATCCAAATTGAGGCGGAGGTCCTGGTTGTTGTTGCCTTCCGCGAATTCCGTGGTGCGCAGGCTGCCTATGAAAATTTCTGGTGGCAAAACGGCTTCCGTGCCGTACGTCAGTCTGAATGGCGTTTCCTTGGTGGATGTTCGTGGGGTGGTACGGTATGACCAAAGTACCGTGGGTAATTCTTCCACCCAGCGACCTTTCGCTTTCCCCAGTCTTTTCTTTAATCCCGCTACCAATGTTCTATTGGACACTTCAGTCTGACCGTTGGCTTGAGGGTGTGCGACGGATGTGAACTTTTGTTTGATTAGTTTCTCGGCACACCATGTGCGGAATGGGTCTTCCGTAAATTGTAAACCGTTGTCGCTGACTAGGATTTTTGGGGTGCCAAATCTGGTTAGGATGTTCTTCCACATAAACTTGATCATGTTCTTCCCCGTTATTGAGGCGACGACTTCTGCCTCAATCCATTTGGTGAAGTAATCTACTGCTACAATGAGGAATTTTACTCGGCCCGGTGCTTCCGGGAACGGGCCGACTATATCAATTCCCCATTGGTAAAAAGGCCATGGACTTGAAATGCTGGTCATGGGGGCCGCTGGCGAGTGGTGGAGCGGTGAAAAAGTTTGACAGGCGACACATTTCTTTGTTACTTCCGTTGCGTCTGCATGGATGTCTGGCCAGTATACTCCCGCTCTGAGAGTTCTTCCGGTGAGTGCTCTGGCTCCTTCGTGTGCTCCAGCGTCACCCGCGTGTATTTCTTCCAACACCGTCTTTCCTTCCTCTGGGGTAATGCATTTTAGCCAGGGCTCTAAGTATCCGCGTCTGTATAGTGTGTCGTTTCGCATTGCATATTGGGGGGCTCTTACTTTGACCTTTCGTGCCTCGGCGTTGTCAGTTGGGAGGAGGCCTTGTGTCAAGTAGTCGATTAAAGGTGTCATCCACGTGGTGGTTGTGCTAATTGGTGCTATTTTCCGGCCATCAATGCTTCTTTCTTTTAGTACTTCTACTAGGACTTCTTTGGATAGGTGGTCGAATGCTGCAGAGGCTAGTTTGCTTAGCGCATCTGCTTTTCTGTTAGCCGCGCGTGGAATTTGTTTGATTGTGAAGAATTCCATCGTTGTTGCGATTCTGTTAACCTCTTCTACGTATTTCTTCATTCGCTGGTCTTTTAGTTCGTAGGCTCCATTGATTTGGTTGGTCACTAACAAAGAGTCGCTATGCGCCAGGAGGTGTTTTACTCCGTTCTCCTTTGCGAGTCGCATTCCGGCGAGCAGTGCTTCATATTCTGCCTCATTGTTGGTTGTTTGGAAGTCGAATCTAAGTGCGTAAGTGATTTCTTCGCCTTCTGGGCTTGTTAACACTAGGCCTGCCCCCGAGCCTTCTTTGCTGGCTGCACCGTCGGTGTGGAGCATCCATGTTTCCTGAGGCGTGTCTGGTTCTTGCTTTGGGCGTTGACTTGTGGCTGCTTCGGCCTCTTCTGGCATTTCTGCCAGAAAGTCTGCTAGGGCTTGGCCCTTGATACTCGTTCTTGGCTTGTAGTCGATATCATGTTCTCCTAGTTCGATGGCCCATTTGGCCAGGCGGCCGGATTTCTCTGGTTTCAGTAGGATTTGGCGAATTGGTTGGCTTGTCAGCACTTCGATATGATGGGCTTGGAAATAACGCCTCAGTCGGCGTGCTGCATAGATCAAAGCTAGGACTAACTTTTCTAGTTGTGGGTAACGTAGTTCTGGCCCTTGGAGTGCCCTGCTAACAAAATATACTGGTCTTTGTTGGTGTTCTCTTTCCACCGTTAGAACTGCGCTTATTGCGTCTGGTGACGCTGCTAGGTATATGGATAACTTCTCCCCTGGGACTGGGCACGCTAGCGTGGGCAGTGACTTCATTGCGTCTTTTAAACGTGTCAAAGCTGTTTCTGCTTCGTCTGTCCATCGAAAATTGTTTTTGTCAATACAGCCTTTCAGCGTGTTGAACAGCGGGAGGGCTTTCTCTGCTGACTTTGCTACAAAGCGTCCCAGGGCTGTGAGTTTTCCACTGAGTCCTTGTATTTCTCGCAAGCATGCTGGTGACTTTATCTCGACGAAGTCTTTTACTTTCTCCGGGTTTGGCTGGATACCTTCTCTCGTGATGTAATATCCCAGGAACTTTCCTTCTTCCACACCGAAGGTGCATTTGGCCGGGTTGAGTTTCATTTGGATTTTGGAAGGCGTTTTAAGGGTTTCTTCAATGTCTTGTAGCAAGGATTGCTCTGCGCGGCTTTTTATGACCATGTCGTCGACATATACTTCAATGTTTCTTCCGATCTGGTCTTTGAATGCCTTGTCGACTAGTCTTTGGTATGTTGCCCCCGCGTTTTTTAGGCCGAACGGCATTTTCTGGTAACAAAAAGTGCCGTGATCCGTGTAAAAGGCTGTTTTGTCTTCGTCTTCTTGCCGCATGAGAATTTGGTGGTAGCCCTTATAGGCGTCTAGGAAACACTTCCACTTGAATCCCTCCAGCGATTCTACTTTCTGGTCTATCTCGGGGAGTGGGTAACAATCTTTCGGGCATGCTTTGTTTAAATCGGTGTAATCAATGCACATTCGCCAGCTACCATCACTTTTCTTTACCATGACTGGGTTGGCTATCCACGTTGGGAAGAAAGCTTCGCGAACAATACCTGCTTTTACTAACTTGGCGACTTCTGCATTGATGGCGTTGTTGCGTTCTCCTGCTTGGCTATGACGTTTTTGTTTGACCATGTTACTCCCTGGTACAATGTTGAGATTGTGCTCGATGATTGCTCTTTCTACTCCCACCATGTCCGCTGGCTCCCAGGCAAAAACTTGTTTATATTTTCGGAGTAGGGATATCACCTTTTTTCGTAACTCTGTTGGTAAAGTGCTTCTGACTTGTATTTTTTGGTCTGGATAATCGTGGTGAATTATTTCTCTGCTTTCCTCAGGTTCGTCTCTTGGGCGCTTTCGTTTGCTGTCGATATCTGCGGGTAGCATTATCTGGTAGCACTTAAGTGTCTTCTGCGGTGTTGCCAGGACGGAGGCCACACCAGCGTCCGTTGGGAACTTGATTATACCGTGTAGTGTCGATGCTACGATGCCAAAGTATAGCGCTGCCGGTCTTCCCAAGATGATGTTGTGTTCTGATGGTTCTCGTACTACTGTGAATTCGAGTGTAACTGTTTTCTTTCGATGGCTGTCATCTATCGTGATGGGCAGGTAGATCATTCCTGTGGGTATGACGCTGTGCCCTGTGAAGCCGGTTAAATTTCCCATCGGGGGACGCAGATCTGCCCTCCATTCCCGCAGCAGCTGGCGGAAGCAATGTTCGAACATGATATCTGCTGCACTACCACTATCGATATGTACGCGGTGAATGATGATATCTCGTATTCTAGCTTGGATGATGAGTGGGTCGTCGCCACTCCATCCTTCTGGCTTCTTGTCTCTGCTGGAAAAGGATATCTGTTGTTCGTCGACATCTGGTGTTTGTTGTCGTGCTCTGCGGTGGTGTTTGTGTATCACTAGAATCTCTGGCCCCTTCTTTGGCGCGTCCATGGGTTTTGCTAGTACATCACTTCTACCGTTTTTTGGGCGAATTGATTTGGCGATGTCATTTAGGTTTCCTCGTTGTATTCTCTGGTCAAGCTCTTTCTTTAGCACGGCACATTCTGCTGTGTCATGCCCGTAGCATTTATGGAATTCGCAGTATTTGGATTGGTCTCTTGGTCGTTCTAATGTTCTTTTCGCCTGCTTGTTCTTGTCGGAAACCGCTAAGATGTCTGTTCGCTTGTATCTCCGATCGTCTCTATAGTGGTTGTTGTAGGGTTTTTGGGGTTTGCCTCTTCTGAAAGGTTGTCGTCTCTCGCCCGGGTATTGTGAGTAGTTTTCCCTGGACTTTAATGAGGAAGTGGCTGCCGCTTTTAGGTACGCTTCTTTGGCAGCCGTTCCTTGTTCCTGGCGTAAGAAACGTTCTACTCGCTCCTTCATTTCTTGCAGGGTAGCTGGTTGTTTTCCTAAGAATTTCGTTGATAACGGGCCCGACAATAAACCATGTGTGAAAGCTCCGGTCACCAGGTTGTCGTTTTGTTCGGGAACATTTAGCGTTGCTTCGTTGAATCGTTTGAAATATGCTCTAATTGGCTCGCCCTCCAGTTGCTTACACCCAATGATCTCTCGGATGTCTCCCCGATACTTACGTAACTGCATGAAGTTTGAGAGGAATTGTTCTTTGAGCTCCGTAAAGTTTCTGATGCTACCTGGCGCGAGGCTTTTGAACCATGCGCCGGCGTTCCCGTCCAGCGTCGTCGGGAAGTGTGTACACCAGAAGCGTTCGTCTAACTTTAGTGATTGCATGTGCCACTCGTAAGTGTCGATATGGCTATCTGGGCAGGTTGTTCCGTTATAGGTTTTTAGGTGTGGTAGCTTGGCCGTGTTAGGCATGTCGTAATCGTGTATTTCTTTGATGAACGGGGATTTGTATGCTACAGGGGGAAGCAGGTTTGTACTGTTTGTTGTTTGGATGGGAGGTGTGATGGGTTGATATATTGGCGGTTGGGTGTAGAATAGAGGGAGCGCGCTGGTCGGTACGCCTCCTAAGGATGAAACGGGTGTGTTTACTAGCTCTTGTGTAAAGCCTGTGAATGGTGGTGCTACCGCTGGTTGGGGTGGTTGGAGGAAAGGGGTGGTTGAAGGGGTGAACATTGGTGGTCCTGTTGAAGTTTGAAATGGTGTGAAAGGGTAGCTAAACGGTATATACGGCGGCGGCGTACTGAAGGGTACGGGTGTTATAATCTGTTGGAATGACGATGAAGTGACTGGTGTTTGGGGGATCAAAGGAGGTACTAGTGGGGCAGTCCTTGATGGTGATGGTGTTGTTGATAGCGTTTCTATCGATATTGGGCCTAACGGTAACATTGAGCGTATGGGACTTGTAGGGATGTTACCGTCGCTGGTTTGTCCCTCAGTCGTCATTGCCGGAGATTAGGGTGGTGGTTTCTTGTTGCGCGTCACAACACGGATGGCGCCAATGATGCGAAGTGGGACACTATATCGTCCGAATCTCGTCTCACGGGTGATCCTGGTCGTCTTGGATTTGACCTGCGACCACAATCACAAAGGAAATGGCAACGTCAGCCGTTCTCCGGGAGGAGGTCCCGGGAAAACGCTCCGATGCCTAAGTCAGATCTCCGGCAAGTTTAGTGTATATTGGAAGGTTAGGGTAATTTGTGTGTGATCCCCTTACCGGATGCCCTCTAAGGGCTTTTATACGCCTTGCCCTGTCTGGCTTTGGCCGACAGGATCTTTGCTGTGGCAGGAGGGGACCAAGTCGTCCGTTGGCAGTACGACCCACGTCCTTTGCCGCGCGCCTATTGGCGCAGACCGGCCGGATGGGGCGCGCACGATCTTTGTCAGACCTGGGCGCCACGCGTAGGTCGAGGGGCATGGCGCCAAGTACAGTTCACGCTGGTCATTCCAGCGAGTACGTCGTTAGTGAGCTGGAGTGAAGTTCTCCAGGAGAGATCTCGCCAGGGCGATTTCTCCGTTGGCTGGAAGGGTCTTCCTGGCGAAAACCTCCCAGCGGCTGGCGAGTTTGGAATGCACACGGGTGTTCTGGAAGACGCGTTAGCGGTTGCCAGATGGCACGCTATCATATATATATATATATATATATATATATATATATATATATATATATATATATATATATATATATATATATATATATATAAATGACGAGAGAAGCCTGCTTCTCATCACTCATTTAATATTAATTAATCTGCTTGTCATCGCTCATTTAGTTAGAAGGAAATTGGACGAAATTACCCTTGGAAGATTGTGTTATTGCGTTGTTTTGTGGTGCTTTTATGATTTTTTTTTTTTTTTAATATCATTGCTGTTAAAAAAAAAAAGATTAATTGGTTACAGGTTAATTGGAATTTTTTGATATTATTATTTGGAGAAAGTTATAGAAAAGAGGACCGCGTATATGCAGTAACCAAGAAGAATGATGGAGGGGAGTTTCTGTCTCCTCCTCCTCCACTCCACTGGGCGTCGTCAATTACCGTACAATGCCTTGCTAAAAGATGGTGCCAACTTCTTAATATTTTCTTTAACGTATATACTATTTCATGATGCCAAGTAATTTAATATAAAGATATTATAGAAAAATTATATATTTTATTTTTTCAATTTTCACAAGGAATGCCAGTTATAACAAAAGGTCCTATTTTACATCTATAATTTTGACTCATAATTTAAATAATTTTGTCTGAACTTTAAATTTTGTTATGTATATCAATTTTTCTTTAATTAATTCTATCAAAAATTAGTTTTTTACATTTTATAAACTTTTTTAAAAGTCTTTTTTTCTTTACATTTTTCTTACACTTTTTACAACATTTTTGAATCACTTTTAAGAATTTTTTACAAAAATTTTAAAACTTTTTATAAGTTTGTATATATTTTTTACAACTTGCTTATCTTTTTTTTACAACGCTTAAAATTTCTTTTACAACTTTTTCTAATTTTTTTTAAATCTTCATACACGACCTTTTTTATAATATTTGTATGACATTTTTATAATTTCTTTTAAGCAAAGGTATTTCTCAAAGTACTAATGCAATATAAATACTTCCATTTATACTTCTTGTTACATTTCTTTTATATACTCTTCTAAAGAGGAATATAAACGTTCTTGGGTTTTTTTACTTGATTTCATCATGACCGGTGTATCACCGGGTAGGATTCCTGGTTTGGATTCATCGTCAAATAATCCTGATGTGCCTAACAATCAACTTCATGAGTTTTCTGCTCAATGTTCTCAAGAATCTGGTGAAGAAAGAAAAAAAGAAAAAGTGCATAAAAAATGTCGTATATTCAAGGAACCATCTGTCAAAGCTTCTTGTTTGGATCACTCCAATGACAGATGTTTACAAGCTAGGGATTCATGCATCAATCGGAAACGTATTACAGAACTCGAAAAAGAAAATAAATTGACTGAACAGGTAGTCAACGATCTCAATAACGAAAAAGATATTGGGAAGTATGTGTCTGCTTCGACCGACTTCAGTGAGATGTTAGAGAAGTGTGCTTCCCAATCTTATAGTGATCATCTGCTTGACAAGCTTACTCGATCGATTGTTCAAGGAAAAGAAATTGAAGCAGCTCCTGTTGCTTCTTCCCACCGTGATCGGAGCTTCGTGAATGCGTCAGGACAGCCGGAGTGGGTTGACGGAATGGTAGAGGACGGTACTTCCTCTGAGGGTAGCGAGAATGGTGATAACGAGTACGATGAAACCGTCACCGTCAATGCTATCACCTCCAATGAAAATGAAGATGGCCCGATGTTGGAGGATGGTATGTTGAAGAACACTAACCGCGATGGAGATGAACATGTGAAACCCAGTAACGACATGGAGGATGCCGCCTATGGTGGTGCTGTGTCCGCCGCCCAATCATCGCCTGTTGACATCAATGGCTGCTCAATGGTCATGCAAGAAACGGTGGAATACGCTCCAAAAAATCTTTCCCCACATGAATAAAATATGGGAATAAAGAAAAAAGCTATGATACCCCACTTGCATGACTGCTCAAAGAATAAAGGTATTTCTCTTACCAATAAATACTATAATATGAATACTTTAGAAAACCAGGTGCACGCCTACAAGAATAATGGGACATCTTTGCCTTTTAACACTTTAATTTCTAAATTGAATAATTTAGAAACAGGATTTAATATACCTTCAAATTATTGCCCACACGAAGAAAATATGATTAATGGTTTATCTCACAATGTGGTTATGCAACCCATCATATCCCCATCTTTGCTAGGAACTAGCCCACCACATTGTCTATCTCTTTTGGCCCTCCACCTAAACCCATTATTCCTAATTATAAGTTTAATAAATCGGCTCACTCTAATGATATTGGTGGTCCTTCAAAGGAATCCCATTTGACTCATAATATTAATGAGACCTGTCCTAATCTTGCGGTTGATTTTAAAAATAAAAACAATTGGTCCCGTAAACTTCCGTTGCTCGTTAACTCGCAAGCAAACATCTTGAGTGGTTCGCACAAACACTCTACTGCCAATTTTCGATTCATTCCTAACTTAAGTAACGATGTTGATGTGCCCGTTGATATCCCGGTGACGGTCGTTAATAAGATTTGTCAGACTTATGCGCGGACAATATGTGGTTATTTTGTTGGATGCAAAATGAATTATTCGGATGTTCGTTTTCTCGCTTCTAAGATGTGGTCCCAACATGGTCTCGAGGACGTATTATTAAATGGTAATGGAGTTTATTTATTTAAATTTAACAACGACCAAGGTCTCCAACATGTTATAACCCACGGCCCATGGACTTTTAGGGGTGCTCCCATTGTCATGCAAAAATTGAGACCAGGACTTAGCATTCATAAAAATAACCATGACAAACTTCCTCTATATATTAAAATACATGACATCCCTTATGAGACTTGGAGTGAGGAAGGCTTAAGTCACATTGCTTCTAAAATTGGAAAACCACTTGCCATGGACTCGTATACGGCAAACATGTGCACTTATGCTGCCGGTAAAGCCGTTTATGCACGTGTACTCCTAAAAGTACCCACGCGTCCCACATGGGTTCACAAAGTCATGATTCGAATCCCCGATCCAGATACTCTTGAGTTTTCTACACATACTCTTAGAGTTGAATATGAATGGAAACCACCTATGTGTTATCATTGTAAGGTGTTTGGTCATGAAACACATGTGTGTATGCAAGTTATTGCTAAAGCTAATGCTACTTCTCCCACAACTACGGATAAGCTAGAACAACCTCACTTTTCTACCATTATAGACAAAAGTGATGATTTTATTACGGTTTCAAGTAAGAAAAAATATTCAAAAAATGATTATAAAAATGACAAGAAAAACAATGAGTCTTCTAAAAGTAATCCGAGTGGAAAATACCAAAACACTTCGCAAGAAATATATTTTTCCAAAAATAATAATAACTTTAAAACTAATAGAAATAAATCGCGATTTGAGTTCCGACCGGTCCCAAATAAGAACCGCCCCCCATTCCCCCCCTTAGTGAAAATCCCCCTCCCGGTTTCCCTACCCCCATCGTCCGCCATTCTTCCACTAAGCCACCGAAACAGTCTGAGTGCTCCACTACTATCTTCAATGCATTCTCCGTTCTTGAGAGTTGTTCAACCGATATCACAGATCATACAACTTCTACTTCCTACCTCCCCCATACGCATTCTCCCTCCCCCATTATTCCTGCTGATTTAGCAAAGGATACTGATGACATCATCGATAAGGATAACTGCATTGAGGTCGACTCTGATGATGGGGAAACTGCCCAGTTCATTGTAGGAGATATTGGATCACCTCATGATCACCTTATGATAGCTCCGTTATCCGAGCAGATGGACTCCACCCCCCGCTCGGTTTCCATATGACGCACGTCGCTGCGTGGAACTCTCGCGGTCTCTGTAAACTTTCCCATTAGAAAGCTTTGAGAGAGCTTATCCGCGATCAAAATCTTCATATTTGTGCCGTAATCGAGACTCGTGCCTCCTTCTATAATCTACCTCGTATCTGTAGTCTTGTCTTTGGCTCTTGATCTTGGTCTTCCAATGGGTTTTTTTGCAACCGAGGGACGAGAATTGTGGTTGCCTGGGACCTGCTGGCTGTTGATATGATGCTTCTCGACTCCAATGATCAGGTTATGCATTTCAGTGTTAAAATTCATGCTTCTAATAAATCCTTCTTCTGCTCTTTCATCTATGCTCATAATAATCACATGTTGTGCCGCTCTCTATGGGATTCTCTTACGGCTCATAAACATTTTGTTAAAGCTGCCCCTTGGGTCGTGTTGGGTGATTTCAATGTTGCTCTTGAAATGAAAGATAGCACCGCTGGGGCGTCTGGTATCTCTCGAGGCATGGATGATTTCAGGGACTGTGTGAATCGGATTGAGATGGAGGACCTTAATTTCAAAGGTCTCTTCTACACCTGGACCAAGTCTCCTAACGGTTCCGGTTGCATTCTCAAGAAGCTTGACCGTGTCATGGGTAATCCGCGCTTCGTTGCTTCTTTTCCCTCTGCTTCTGTCACTTTTCTCCCTTACCGATCGTCCGACCATTCCCCTGCTGTGCTTTCTCTCCCCCTCAGCTCCCCGTTCAAGCCTAAACCGTTCAAGTTCCCTAATTTTCTTACTTATAAAAACGAGTTTAAACGTGTTGTTGCTTCTTCTTGGGATCCCCATATCCCCGACCATCAGATGTATAAGGTTTTCCAAAACTGAAAAATCTGAAAGCGCCTTTGCGTAAGCTGCTGCGTAGCCTGGGCAACCTCTTCTCTAAGGTTATCTCTCTTCTTACTGAGCTTGATAGAGTTCAGATTGCTCTGGATCGGGACCCTTTCAATAGGGCTCTCCGTGACGAACATTGCAGGTACCTTCGCGCTTATAACGAGGCTTTCCTGGATGAAGAGAGGTTCCTGAAACAGAAGGCTAAGGTTGACTGGCTTCATGAGGGTGATAAAAACTCTGCTTTCTTCCACAAGTCTGTTAAAAGTTGTAATTCTCGCGATCGTATCGACTTCATCCTGGATGCCCAGGGCAGCTGGATTTCTGGGGATGCCCTCCCCAATCTGTTCGTCTCCCACTTCCAAACTTTCTTAGGCGCAGCCCACCCCTCCATTGCTATTCGTGACCCGTGTTCCTCTTCTCTAATAAGCTCTCCCCCCTTCATTCTGCCACAATGCTTACTCCTGTTACGGATGAGGAGGTTAAGTGCGTCTTGTTCCAGATGGGCGATGATAAAGCGCCCGGCCCAGATGGTTTCTCGGTTAAGTTCTTCAAGTCGGCTTGGGATATTGTGGGGCACGATGTTTGTTCGACGGTTAAGGAGTTCTTCTCTTCTGGTAAAATCCTTAAGTCGCTCAACAACACCGTGCTTGCTCTCATCCCTAAGGTTGACTCCCTGTCTAAAGTCACTGATTTCCGCCCAATCGCCTGCTGTAACGTTGTTTACAAATGTATCAGCAAGATCATTGCGGACCGTATCAAGAACCACCTCTCTTCTCTGGTTGATGAAAACCAGTCTGCTTTCATTCCAGGGCGCCTGATCACTGACAATGTTCTTCTTGTCCAGGAGCTCATGCGTGATTATCATTGTCATCGTGGTCCCCCTAGGTGTGCGTTTAAAGTCGATATCCAAAAAGCTTACGATACGGTGGAATGGTTTTTTCTTCGCACCATCTTGGTTGGGTTTGGTTTCCCCATTCGTATGATTGACTGGATCATGACGTGTGTCTCCACTCCTGCTTACTCTGTGAGCATCAATGGTAATATGCACGGATTCTTCGACGGTCAAAGGGGCATCCGTCAGGGTGACCCCCTCTCTCCCTATCTCTTCACTCTTGTGATGGAGGTGCTTAACCTTATGATCAAGAGAAACATCACTGACTCCGATTCTTTTAAATTCCATCGGCAATGTGAGGAGCAAAGTATCACCCATCTCTGCTTTGCCGATGACCTTCTTCTCTTCTGTCATGGCGATAGCTCTTCGGTTCGTGTCATAAATGACTCTCTTGCTGAATTCTCTAGGGTCTCTGGGATCCACCCTAACGAAGCAAAGAGTGAAGCCTTCTACTGCAATGTTGGTGAGAGGGCCAGAGCTTCCATTGATCGTATTGTTAGGTTTCCGGAGGGATCTCTACCTGTCCGATACCTTGGTGTCCCTCTCATCACACTCGTCTTGTCCACAAGGACTGTAAACGCCTAGTTAATAAAGTCAAATGCAGGATTAACGACTGGAAGAACAAGTCTCTCTCTTTTGCTGGTCGTCTCCAACTCATCCTCTCTGTCCTTTCTTCTATGCAAATTTATTGGGCTTCCGTTTTTATTCTTCCTAAATCTATCTCTAACGAGATTGAGAAACTCACTAGGGGTTTCCTCTGGTGCAACGGTGAGATGAAGCGTGGTAAAGCCAAAGTCTCATGGAAGACTGTATGTCTCCCTAAGACCCATGGTGGTCTGGGTATTCGTAACCTTGTTGATTGGAATATTGCCTTTATGGCTTCCCATACCTGGAGACTCCTTTCTAATAAGGATTCTCTCTGGGTCAGGTGGATCCACTCGTACCGCCTCTGTGGATGTAACTTATGGGATGCCCCCAAGAAGCGCGGTACGGGCTATGCGTGGCGCAATATCCTCGACATGCGGGGTAAGATTAGGGGCTTTATTGTCTCCAAGGTTGGCGATGGCTGCTCTACGTCTGCTTGGTTCGATAACTGGCATCCTGCTGGTCCCCTCTCTTAGTTCTTATCCGCCCGTAACATCCATACTGCGGGCTTCACTGCTGATTCTAAGGTTGCTGACCTTGTCCTCAACGGGTGTTGGGTGCGCCCCTATTGCTGGCTGGACTACCATCCCGTTCTGCTTTCTCATAACCCCCCTTCTCTTTCCACGTCCGTTCCTGATAAACTCCTCTGGAGATCTTGCGACGGTAAGGTCTCTCCTTTTTCGGTCCGTTCTGTCTGGCACTCTATACGCCCCTCGGACCAACCTGTCGACTGGTATCATCTTGTTTGGTACTCCCAGAATATCCCTAGACATGCCTGCATTCTCTGGGTTGCTCTCAAAGATCGACTCAAGACCCATGATAAAATCAGAATCTGGGAGAGTAACGCCAACCTTATCTGTGCCTTCTGCGGTGATTGTTCCGACTCCCTTCCACATCTTTTCTTTGAGTGTTCTTTCCCTTCTATGGTTTGGTATGATCTTCAGCATGTTATGAACCTCTCCTTCCCCACAAATTGCTGGTCGGATATCATCAATCTCCTCAAGCCCATCACTAAGGGTAAGACCGTTTGGTCCATTATCCAAAGACTTGTGCTTGCGGGAGCTATCTACCACATTTGGCAGGAAAGAAATAACCGGATTTTTAAAAATAACAGAAGATCGTATCATGATGTTGTCAAGACTATTATTGATGATGTCCGTTGTAGATTGGTGAGTCTCTCTATGAAACATTCTCCTAATGTTATTTTGGCTAAAAGAGTATGGTCCCTACCCTAACGTTGAGAGATGTATCTCCTATTTTCCACTGTGGTCTATTTTTCTCTCCTATCTCATCTTTTCTATTATATATTTCTCTGCTTGTATGGTTTGTTTTTTTTTTTTTTGTTTTTTTTTGCAGGATGTTTGCTTTTTATGTTCCTGTTATGTTCTCTGGTTCCAAAACCTGTTTTGGTTCCTAGTATTGCCTTGTTGACCATTGGGGCTTGTCCCAATGGGTCTTTTTGTTGTTTATTTTGGTGGGGAGTCCCCAGCCTTAAATTGTATTTATTCTTTTTATTAATAAAATTTGTCAGAGGTACCGTCCTCTTTACCCAAAAAAGAGGAATATAAGAAGTATAAACAAAAAATGTTAATACTATTTTACTACTTTTAGAAATATTTTGTTCTGAGGAGTTATATAAATGTATGTAAAAAAATTATAAAAAAGTTGTATGAAATTGTAAAATAATTTTGAAAATTTGTAGAATAATTTAAAATGTTTTAAAAAATTATAAAAAAAGTACACAAGAAATTATAAAAAAATGATTGTAAAAGAGTTTATAAAAGGTTGTTAAAAAGTCTTTAGAAAGGTTCAAATACGTTGTACATTTGTTGTTCAAAAAATATAAAAAAATTTTGGAAAAGTTTTAGAAAAATTGTTAAAAGTGTAAAAAAGAGTCTTAAAAAATGTTTACAAACTGTTTAAAAAAGAACTAATTTTGAATATAATTTGAAAAAAAAAGTTTTGACCATATTCATAACAAAATTTAGTTTTTGGACAAAATTTTAAAAGCGGTGTCAAATATGTAAATATGACGCGTTACACCTGGTATAACGGATGAAATAGAATACGCAGAGTTTGTTACTTTTTTATAACATTTTTTTATTTGTTGGAAATTTAAAGACAACTGAAATAATATATTTTCTAAAAACATTAACATTATAATATATGTGTCTATGTATATCTTAATTTTTTCAACGTTCTTGTGAAATTTATTGTTGAAAATGTCAAACTTGTTGTTAAGTTTTGCTGATTATTTGAATTTTGTTGCTGGAAATTTGTAATTTGTTGCTGAAATTCTGTAATTAATTCCATTTCTAGCTGAAAATGTTTGATTTCTTGTTGAAACTTTGAAACTTGCTGAATTTGGTGAACCTTAGAGGTGCACATAAGCTGAAAAAGAAGGATGCACATAAGTTGTTCGATGAAATGTCTTAACTAGAATTTCTTCAATCACATGAGATTAAACCTTGTTATTCACATAATCACATGTGATTAAAACATGTTATTTATATGCAAATATGTACATAATGAATTTTTTATGTTTAAATAAAATTTCTTATTATATGTATTTAATCACATGTGATTAAACATTGTTGATCACACATGATTAAGCTATTCACATGTGATAAAACCCTATTATTCATATATGATTAAAACATGTTACTCACATGCAATAAGATCATGCTATTCACATGTGATTATAACTTGTTATTCGCATGTGAATATGCTCAAATAGAATTTTTATTTTTATTTTTAATAAATTTTCTTATTATATGTATTCAATCACATGTGATTAAAACATGTTATTCATATATAAATATATGCTTAATGAATTTTTTATTTTTAAATAATTTTTCTTATTATATGTATTTAATCACATGTGATTAAAATTGTTGATCACATATGATTAAGCTATTTACATGTGGTAAAACCATATTATTCACATGTGATTAAAAAACCTTTTATTCACATATAATTAAGTTATTGACATGTGATTAAAACCATGCTATTCACATATAATTAAGTTATTCACATGTGATTATAACATGTTATTCATATGTAAATATGTACATAACAAATTTTTTATTTTTAAATAAATTTTCCTATCATATGTATTTAATCACATGCAATTAAACATTATTATTCACATATGATTAAACTATTCACATGTGATTAAACCTTATTATTCATATGTGATTAAAACCTATCATTCCCTTATGAATATGCACATGTGAATGGTGGGGTGGAACGGGAGTGGGTGGTAAAAAAATTTGGTTGTAAACCTTTTCTTTAGTAGGGGAAGGGGGTAAGGTAGGGTGGGGGTGGGATGGGTGTTGGTGGGTGTGGTGGAGTGAGAGTGGGTGGTAAAAAAATTAAAATAAAAGTTTTTTTTTGGTGGAAGAGGGGGGTAGGGTAGTGTGTGGTGGGGTGGGTGCTGGTAGGTGGGGTGGAGCGGGACTGGATGGTAAAAAAAATTAATTTATTTTGTGGGATGGGGGTAGGGTAGCATGGGGTGGGGTGTGGTGAGTGCTGGTGGGTGGGGTGGAACGGGAGTAGATGGTAAAAAAATAAAAAAAAACATTTTTTCTGATGGATAGGGGGTAAGGTAGGGTGGGATGGAGCGGGAGTGGTTGGTAAAAAGATTAAAAAAATTTGGTGGGGCGGGGAGGGGTAGGGTATAGTGGGGTGTGGTGGGTTCTAGTGGGTGGGGTGGAGCACGAGTAGGTGGGAAAAAATTAAAGAAAAATCTTTTTTGGTGGTCGAGGTAGTGGTGAGGGGGCGGTGGGGAAGGATGCAGTGGGTAGGGTGGGGTGCGCTGGGTTCTAGTGGGTAGGATGGAGCGAAAGTGGGTGGTAAAAAAATAAAAATGAAAATTTGGTGGGGGTGGGGGTGTGGTAGGGTGGGTTGGGGTGTGTATGGTCAGGTGGGGTGGGTGCTGGTGGAGCGAGAGTGGGTGGTAAAAATAAATTTTTTTGGTGGACGTGGGGTAAGGTAGGGTGGGGTGGGTAGGGTAGGGTGGGATGGGGTGGAGCGGGTGTGGGTGGTAAAATAAAATTTTTATGGTAAATTCTTTTTTGGTGGACAGGGGGTAAGTGGTAGGGTAGGGTGGGGTGGGTGTTGGTGGGTGGTAAAAGAAAATTTTTAAGGTAAATTTTTTTTGGTGGGCAGGTGTAGGGGGTAGGTTAGGTGGGGTAGGGTCGGGGTGGGTGCTGGTGGGTGGGGTGGAACGAGAGTGGGTGGTAAAGAAATTAATTTTTTTTGGTGGGCGGGAGGGGGGGTAGGGTAGGGTGGGTGCTGATGGGTGGGATGGACCGGGAATTTGTTAAAACTTATTTTAGTGGTTTAATCTTTGCATTTATAAGGTTTAAAACAG
This sequence comes from Cichorium intybus, assembly GCA_023525715.1. Taxonomy (NCBI): domain Eukaryota; kingdom Viridiplantae; phylum Streptophyta; class Magnoliopsida; order Asterales; family Asteraceae; genus Cichorium; species Cichorium intybus. The sequence continues at coordinate 113,746 of CM042011.1, read as the reverse complement.
AAAATATCATAGTTTAGGGGCCTATTTGAGGATTTCGGCCTGGGACCGAAATCCCCCTGGATTTTGTCCATCATGACCGAAATCCTAATAATTTCGGTCAGGCCTGGCTGTGGATTTTGGTCTGATGGGCTTAGGATTTCGGTCCGGATAGCTTAGGTATATATATGTGTCCTTAGCCTTCATTTGGCTAGTTAGTTGTTTTGGAGCACGTAGCAAGCATAGCGAAATTCATTTTTCAAGCAACTGCAGATCTTATGTACTAGACGGTTTTTAATATATTGTGTGCATTGAAGGTCGATTCTCCTCTTGTGTTTGATTGATTGATTGATACCGTGCTTAGATCTAGGATAGTTTAAGGACCTACAGAATGGGTGGTAAAAATGAATTTTTTTGGTGGGCAGGGTAGGTGTAGGGTAGGGTGGGTAGGTTAGATGGGTGCTGGTGGATGGGGTGGAGTAGGAGTGGGTGGTAAAAAAATTTAAATTTTTTATTTTGGTGGGCGAGGGAGGGAGTAGGGTTTGGTAGGGTGGGGTGGTTAGGGTAGGGTGGGTGCTGGTGGATGGGGTTGATCGAGAGTGAGTGGTAAAAAAAATTAAATCTTTTTTTGGTGGGCAGGGGTGGGGTTGTATGGTAGGGTGGGTGCTGGTTGGTGGGGTGGAGCGGGAGTGGGTGGTAAAAAATAAAAAAAAAAATTTGATGGGGGAGGGGGGTAGGGTAGGGTGGGGTGGGTGCTGGTGGGTGAGGTGGAGAGGTAGTGGGTGGCGTAAGATGGGTTGGCGGTGGATAGGGGAGGTGGTGGAGATGGGTGGTGGTGGAGGCGTAGAATTTTGGTGGTGGTTGTGGTAGAAGGGGCGGATGTGCTAAGCCTTCTCTCTGAATTCCCGTGGAAACCTTTTCCCTTTTAATTTGGAAGACACTCACAGTAAGAAAGAACTAATAAAATGACGAAATCAGAGGCTAAATTGTATAATAAAAGATAAGCATGGCATTTCGAGAAGCCAGCGGTCTCCCAGGGATTACAAATCCATGCTAACAGAAATGATACCTCACGTTGACACTCCTTCAGCAATAAATAACAACTTCTTCAATTAAATTACCGGATACGCCCGTCAACAGTTTGAGGGTGTAAATTATGAATTTCCTGATTTATCCCTTCTATGGTAAGTAAACTTTAAGGGTGGTCTAGCATTACCCCACCCCAATGACCCACCTTGTCCTCAAGGTGGAAGAGGGGAAAAAGATTTTGAATTGTTTCCATGACCTACAATGTGGCCTCCTCCTTGAGCTGACCTTTCCACTTAATTAAAACCTCACGACTTGGACCTGTAGCTGATTGCTTAACCCGAACGCCTAAGTCTTCTTCCGACTCCGCTGACAATACCAAATCCTCTTGATACTGAACAGGAATCTCCACGGGGCAGTCGTTTCCGCCTTTAGCAAGTCTAAGTTGGGACACGTGGAACACTGGGTGAATCCGGGAGTACTCGGGAAGTTGGAGTCGATAAGCAACGCGACCCACTCGCTGCAACACCAAAAATGGTCCGTAGAACCTTGGAGATAATTTTTCATTCACCCGTCTGGCTAAAGAATGTTGCCGATAGGGATGCAATTTCACATAAACCAAATCACCCACTTCAAATTGCATATCCCGTCGTTTGCGATCTTCCATATCGTTCATTATTTGTTGGGCCCGTAACAGATGGAATTTCAACTCATCCAGTATCGTATCCTGTTCCTGCAGTTGTTCATCTAGAGAGGCGAGAGGCGTGTGTCCCACCACATGCCGAAGTAACTTGGGTGGGTCTCTGCCGTACAACACCTTGAAAAGGGTGCAATTTATGGACACGTGATGAGAAGTGTTGTACCAATATTCTGCCCAGGGCAGCCAATGAGCTCAGTCACGAGGTTTCCCTTGAATGAAACACCGTAAGTAATTTTCCACACTTTTATTAACTACCTCCGATTGACCATCTGTCTGGGGATGGTAAGCCGTACTAAGCTTGAGTTTAGTGCCATGACGACCAAACCAAGAAAACAGTCCTAATCGAATTTGTCGTCGTACGGACACCTTCAGAACACAATATCCTGCTGGAAAGACCAGGCCTCCTGAAGTTCGGGGCAGTAGCATCGACGGTGCATGGCACCCTAAAATTCCAAACGCCAGAAGGACCTGCCACGGTGATCGCCAGCGTATGCAAACCACTGAAGTGCTGCCAGATACTCCAATCGGAAGAACTCACTCGTAATCAGAAGCGACCAAAGCTGGACGCGGCAGATGCCAATGTGGTCATCAACTCGGACCATCCAGAGCAGCCGATCAAAATAGGCACCACGTTGCCAAAGGAAACGCGCAGCGACATAATAGCCCTCCTGCAACAGTACAAACATGTTTTTGCCTGGAAGCCCACAGACATGGTGGGAATAGACAGAGAAATCATCGAACATGGGCTCAACATCCAACCAGGCAGCGCCCCAGTGAAGCAAAAAAAGAGGGGGCAAGCAGGAGAATGCAATAATGCCATTAACAAAGAGGTAAGAAAGCTGGTGCAGGCAGGGATCCTGCGGGAAGCAATATTCCCCACGTGGATCGCAAATCCCGTAATGGTCAAAAAATCCGACGGCAGCTGGCGGATGTGCGTTGATTATAAAGATCTCAACAAGGCCTGCCCAAAGGACAACTATCCGCTCCTAGAGATAGACCAGAAGATCGAATCCCTACACAGGTTTCGCTAGAAGTGTTTCTTGGACGCCTAGAAAGGCTACCACCAGATTTTGATGAAAAAAGACAATGAGGAAAAAACGGCATTCTACACAGACCACAGAACCTTCTGTTACCAAAAGATGCCCTTTGGATTGAAGAACGCGGGCGCCACATATCAATGGTTGGTAGACCGGGTGTTCGCCCCCCAGATTGGCCGAAACATCGAAGTCTACGTAGATGACATGGTGATCAAGAGCAGGAGTGGCCCGGACTTACTAGAAGACATACGAGAAACGCTCGCCACTTTGGAGAAAACCAAAATGAAACTAAACCCATCCAAATGTACCTTCACCATAGAAGAGGGGCAATTCCTCGGGTACTGCATCACCAATGATGGAATACATCCTAACCCAAGCAAAGTAAAAGACATAGTAGAAACGCCGACCCCAGCCACCCTGAAAGACATGCAGGGCCTAAACGGAAAGCTGACAGCGCTGGGAAGATTCGTGGCAAAGTCGGCAGAAAGAGCAGTTCCATTGTTCGATACCTTGAAAGGTGACGTAAACAAAGGCGGCTTTAAGTGGATCCCCGACGCAGACAAAGCATGGCAACAACTGAAGAAAGTCTTGACCACCCTCCCAACATTGTCTAGCCCCATCGCTGGAGAAACACTAGTGATGTACCTGTCTACCTCCAGAGAGGCCATCTCCGTCGTGCTGGTAACAGAACCGGGGGGGGGGGGGGGGCAGACAGTCACCGGTATACTTTGTAAGTAGAGCCCTTCAAGGACCAGAAATCAATTACCCGACTTTGGAAAAATTGGTCCTTGCATTAATATATGTAGCAAGATGGTTGAGGCGGTACTTCCAAGCCCACAAAATCGAAGTAAGAACGAGCCAGCCGCTCAAGCAAATAATGTTGAAGCCAGAAACATCGGGAAGACTGGCAAAATGGGCTATTGAACTTGGAGAACACGACATAGAATACCGCCCACGAGTAAGTATTAAGGGGCAGACATTGGCAGACTTCTTGCTGGAAGTACCAGAAACTGAGGGGCGGCAATGCAATGCGATAACAGCTCCCGAAAAAGAAAACACAACCTGGAAGCTGCACACAGACGGCGCGGCCGGAAAAGAAGGCTGCGACGCCGGGATAATCCTCCAAAGCCCCCAGAATGAGGAAATGACGTACGCATTGAGATTCGACTTCCAGACTTCCAACAATGAGGCGGAATACGAAGCATTGATCGCTGGACTACGTCTCGCAGCAAGTAGTGGGGTCAAGGATCTGGAAGTCCTCAGCGACTCTATGCTGGTGACCAACCAAGTAAATGGGACATATGAAGCCCGGGACCCAAGGATGAAACGGTACGTAGAAATGGTCAGCAACATGGCCAAGGCGTTCAACTCATTCACCATCAGGCAAATCCCAAGGTTGGAAAACCGGAGAGCTGATGCGTTAAGCAAGTTGGCATCGACATCGTTCGATCACTTGACAAAGAAAGTACTGGTGGAGGTACTTAAAGAACGAAGTATAGAAGAAACCCACGTGAAGGAAATAGCAAACGAAACAACGGCATGGATGACCCCAATCATTGAATACATCAAACATGGAATCCTCCCAGAAGATGAAACGCAGGCCAGAAGGATCAGAATCAAAGCCCCATAATTCTCCATTATGGACGGGAGGCTATACAAAAAAGGGTACCTTGTCCCATGGCTAAAGTGCATAACGAGCCAGGAAGGACAAGAGCTGTTGCAAGAGACGCACTCGGGGGACGCAGGGGCGCATGAAGGTGCAAGGGCACTGACCGGAAGAATACTACGGATGGGGGTGTACTGGCCGGAAAACCAACAAGACGCATTGGAACTCACAATGAAATGCGTCGCATGCCAGACATTCGCGCCGGTACAAAGCTTACCCTCTGCACAACTAACGAACATAACGGCTCCCTGGCCGTTTCACCAGTGGGGAATAGACATAGTGGGCCCTTTCCTAGAAGCGCCGGGAAAAGTAAAATTCTTGATTGTGGCGGTAGACTATTTTACAAAGTGGATCGAGGCCGAACCTGTGGCCAACATATCCGGAAGGTCAATAATCAAATTCATGTGGAAATCCATCCTCACACGATTCGGCACGCCAAGAACCCTAATCAGCGATAATGGCCTCCAGTTAGTGGAAAACCCTTTCAAAGGATGGTGCGCCGACAGGCAAATCCACCAACGCATCACCTCAGTGGCCCACCCTCAAGCGAACGGACAGACGGAAGTATCCAACAAAACGATAGTAAATGGGATCAAGAAACGGCTAGGTAAAGCAAAGGGGAACTGGGTGGATGAACTGCCCAGTGTCATATGGTCCTACAGAACCACCCCAGGACCGGCACCTAAGAGACACCCTTCAGCCTAGTCTACGGAACTGAAGCAGTCTTGCCCCCAGAGCTGATGATAACATCACTACGAGTTGCCAATTTTTCCCCAAAACAAACTGCCATAGATCTCCGACAGAACCTCGATTCATTGGAAGAAAGAAGGGAAGCCTCCCTTCTATGACAAGCAGCTTTGAAACACAAGGTAGAAAAGTACTACAACCAACGAGTGAGGGGGAGAGCCCTCAAGGTGAATGATCGGGTCTTAAGGAAAAATGAAGTTAGCCATGCGGAACCCCAAGGCAAGTTGAGCCCAACCTGGGAAGGACCATACAAGGTCATCGAAGCAAGCCGCAATGGCTCGTACACTTTGGAGACAATGGAAGGGCGAGCAATTCCCAGAACTTGGAACATACAAAACCTAAGAAAGTACCATTTCTAGGGAAGAGGGATGAGACAACGATGGCAACGCAAAGACCCCCTGGAACTTGTTCTCAGAAAACTCACAGCAAAATGTAATGAAATCATGACTTTAGTTAAATGTTAAGGCTTCGACGGGACTGATCACCCCGCCGAAGACCATTTTTACTTCATCAACAAAGCTTCAAAACACTAGTGTCTATCATTTTTCGCATGCATGCTTCAAATTGGCCTGGCGCCCCCAGCGGCCCAGCTGCCCCAACAGGACTCCGTGAGTCTTTATCTTGGCCTGGCGCCCCCAGCGGCCCAGCTGCCTTAACAGGACTCCGTGTGCCTTTATCTTGGCCTGGCGCCCCCAGTGGCCCAGCTGCCTTAACAGGACTCCGTGTGCCTTTATCTTGGCCTGGCGCCCCCAGCGGCCTAGCTGCCTTAACAGGACTCTGTGTGCCTTTATCTTGGCCTGGCGCCCCTAGTGGCCCAGCTGCCTTAACAAGATTTTGAGTATGTTCACACTAGCCTAAGTATACCTGCATGAAAAACAACGTTTCCAAACAAGTCTACTGGAATCCAAGCAACGAGAATAAGAGAAATAACAAAACAACAACTCCACAAGTAAAGAAATGCAGGATACTAAACCCAAACATCCATTCAAAAAAAAGGGGGGAGGAGACACATATCATCCAGCCCTATCAGTTCAACGAAGTGGCAAAAACAACCACAAACACCCAAGCAAAATATTGTCAACAAAACAAGAAATATTGTTTAAAAGTTACAACCATATCGAATTTAGTTAAGGAAAACCACAAACAAAACCACCAAACTGTCACTCCTCCTCCTCCGGCCTCAGCATCTCCTTCAACTCTTCAACACTAACTTGTCCAAGCTTCAACAAGGTTGCATAATCCAGGGAGGCAAAGTCCTCGATTGCCCGACCCATCTCCGCCTCATAATCAGTGAATGAACTTCCACCTGCAACATCAGAGAGGTCCAAAGAAGGGTTAGCACGGAGACGCATGGCTTCTTCCCTGGGAGCATAGCGTGAGCGCTTGATTTCACCAATGCGATGGATAACTCCGGCTGGAGCATCACCTTCTCGATCGCCCGGACAATACCCTCCCACAACAGCCACTCCAAGTCTCCTTTAACCCCCGCAAGCTCCATACTCCCAGCTTCCAAAGCCTTGTCTTTCTCTGCAACGTCACAAACCAGGATCTCGTTCTGGATGGCTAGACCCTCATTCAGTTGCTGAACCTTCTCCAATTCAGCTTTGCAAGCACTCAACCTTTCCTCAACAAGCATTTTCTCTGAAACCGCCACCCTAACCCTGTCATCATGTTCTCTAACAGTCTTCTCTAACACCTCAACCTGCCTCCTCAGTTCCTACTCAGAAGTGCGGAGGGCCTCCAAGTCCAGATCAGAGGAAATAAACCTCTGCAGGCGCCTGGCCCCAGCAGCAAACATGTACGCACTCTGAGCGGAAGCAAATTGCAAGGCCGAAACAAGGGCATCGTTTGGATATAGCTCCATGTCATTCTCAGTGGCTGGAGGGAAGACATGGGCAGCAAAGTCTAAAGCTGTAGAACGGACGGTCAGCCAGGAACCATTGACTAAGCCCCAGGTCGGGGAGAAAGGAAGGGAGGAAAAGTCGGTCAAAACATAGCGACCAAGCGCCGACTCGACATGAGCCCCCAACCCAGAAACCGAACCCCCTGTGTTGCAGCCGCACCAAAACCAACCGAACCACCACCATCCCCACCAGGACCCTCAGAAACAGCCCCTTATTAACATCAATCGCCGACCCCCCATCATCACCAGTAACATTGGCCCCACCAGCAGGCTCATCTCTAACCTGCGCATCGTCATCGGGAATTTGAATCACCTCTTCTTTGTGGCCAAAAACTCCTGCACTCCTCAAACCAGATAACAACTTACGACGGCTGAGACGTCGAACCGGCACAAGATTGGCCGACGCATCAACCGGACCTACAGAACCTTCACCTGATTTACGCTTACCCATCTTCATGACAGCCTCAACTATCCCCTCTTTACTATCTTTCACTGACTCACCAGAAAGAGCAGGACCCTTGAAAGAGGACGTACCTACACTTGCATCGACAAGCGGAGACCCCCCGGCAGTGTCACCCTCCTCATGACCCCTAGCGCTGGGAGTCTCGTCGACATGAACGTCAGAAAAGCCATGTAATGTAAACGGATCAGGTACTTTATCCACCAGGTCCACCTCCCGGTACTCTAGCGTCCCAGGATACTTGTCAGCCAACACGTCGGTAAAGGCAATTGGACGAGCGACGCCTGAGAAAAAAAACGTTCATCCCTCAGAATACGAAAAGGAAGGGAGAGGGAAACGAAATACGAAAAGGAGCACAGTTGAAGGCATACCTTTCACCATAGAGAAGAATTCAGGCATTTTCCCTCTAGCCCTCCACGACGGACTTAATCCTCCACCAGCAAGGATGTACTCAGGGTAATCGTCGGGCACAACATGAAAAGCGTTCAGGATGGCAACGGTATTGCGATTGTGGGCATACAGCACCGGCGCCGGGTCCTTAACTCCTCCACGACGAACAAACATTTTCCCGACCCGGCTCTTGTTGACCCAAAACCATTTTTCTGTCCAATTTTTGGGGGAAGTCTTCTCCCCAACCAACACATGGGTCGATCTCCCCCGAGAATAAAAGAAACGGAAATAGTGCTTAAAGACGAAGTAGTCGGGGGCAATCCCTAAAGCTCGGCATAGCAACTCAAAAGAAACCACATTATTGACGGCGTTGGGAGCGAGTTGAGTAATACATACTCGGTCCCTTCGCAGGACCTCATCCATGATGTTGCTGGTTGGAAGACGATACCCAGCACCGAAGGTTTTAACGAATATACCGACTTTCCTCGGAGGGGGATGATAACGTCCGGCACCATCAGTAGGGTACAACATGCCGTAGTCAGGGCAAAACCCATAACGATCGACGAGTTCCGACCACCGTTCGTCGGTCGGCGGAATGCCAACGTCGAGCGCCATCAAATCAAGAACGAAGACGACGAAAAGTAAAAAGGGAGGAGAGAGAAGTAAGGAAAATCACGAAAGAAATCTAGCAACCGGAAATGAAAAACCGTAGAGGAAGTTATATATAACCAGGAAAGGAAGGGTTTCCTTAAAACGAGGAAACCAAATAAATAATCGGATAATTTGAAAAGACGGGCGCAGATACCAAAAACTGCCGTAATGATGAAAGACTGTACGGGTCTTGTCACCAAAGGCGGGAACTCAGACCAAACGAACCCCAGCCCTACACGTGTCCTTTCCATAAGTCTAGAATGTTACGGCTCCGCTGGGCCTACGCGATAACTACTAGACTGGGGGGACTTGATAACGTATCATGGAATACGGACTGGCAGAGCTCCGTCGACCCAGAACCTCGAGCGCTGCCCCGCAGCGTTGGACTTACTTAGACGCGTCCTATAGCGCCAGCAACCACTTCTCTGGACTGCCCTCTCCATAACAACTTTCCCTCAGATCCAAGGGCGACAACCTGCGAGAAAGGCTGACACGTGCAGGTGACAAAAGGTGTACACGGCGCACTACCTATGCTCCTCCGATACCCCTCCTGCACCACGATTGCGCACCAGGCGATCACCCAATCATTCCCCAAGCCCGCTGGAGGACTGACATCGATGTCCCCAAAAGCAGGCCTAGCCTCAGGTATAAAAGTCCAAGGGGCCTTCAGGTAACTCCTAAGCTCTCAAGACTTACACATTACACCTTCCAGAGATACTCACTCTAAAATACCCAACCGACTTGACCGTCGGAGCGCCCCTCCGGGATCGCCTCCCGGAGCGCGACTAACGGTCGTTTCCCTCTTTGCTGTGATTTCAGACATACAAGACCACCGGAGCTACTACCTCCCATTACCCCAAAGTCTGAAATCGCAACAAAAATAAACTCACAAAGATTCTGTCCCTATCTGACACGATTGAAAGAAGAAACCCGTGTAATCGGACAACTTCTTGAATAAATTTCTCTGCCACACTTCGAGTTGTGAAGGGGTGTTTCAAACCCAAAAAGTGAGCAAATTTGGATAACCGGTCAACGATGACCATGATGGTATCCCACTCTTGTGACCGGGGAAGTCCCTCGACGAAATCCATTGTCACCTCGTCCCATATTTGCTCCGGCAGTCCCAGAGGTTGCAAGAGCCCCGCCGGACATGTAGTGGCATGCTTTTGTTGCTGACAAACCTGACAATGTGAGACATAATGTTGAACCGTCTTCTGCATGCCCACCCAAAACCAGTCTTGTGTTAATCGCATGTAAGTTTTATATTCCCCGGGATTGCCACCAGTTACTGAATCATGATATTCCAGCAATAATTTGGCTATAAAAGATGAAGTTTGTGGAATAACCAATCTGCCCTTGTACAACAAACGCCCCTACACCACTTCAAACCCCGGTAATGGTTTCTCCCGAGCATGGAGCTGTTGAATAGTGCGTTGGATAAATGAATCCGCCTTTATTTTCTTGTACAAATCCTCCAAAGGAAAGGATGAAAGTATGACACTTAATTCCATGTTGATCACGTCCTTCCGAGATAACGTGTCTGCCACCACATTCGAGACCCCTTTGCGGTATTGAACTTCAAAATTGAATCCCATTAATTTCCATACACATTTCTTATATTCATTGCCGATCTCGCGTTGTTCTAACAAAAACTTCAAACCTTTTTGATCCGTACGAATTATAAAGTGTCGCCCCGTCAAATAGTGTCGCCATTTTTGAACGGCCATCACTATTGCCATCAGTTCTTTCTCATATATAGGTTTCAAGCGGTTGCGCGCCCCTAACACCTGACTAAAAAATGCTATCAGATGAGATTCTTGTAGAAGGACGGCCCCTAGTCCAAAACTCGAAGCATCGGTTTCTACCACGAACAACTTGGTAAAATCTGGCAGGCTAGAACAGGAGCTATGGTGATCCGTTCCTTAAGGGTGTTGAAAGCCACTTCTGCTTCTACCGACCACCCAAAATGCCCTTTTTTAAGCAAGTCCGTCATCGGGGCCGCCACTGTAGCGAACCCCGCAATAAATTTCCAGTAGTAACCGACTAAGCCCAGAAATCCTCGTACCTCCCGAAGTGATCGCGGAGTCACCTAACTGTGAATGGCTTAGACTTTGTCGGGATCCATGGAGACTCCTTTGCTAGAAATAACATGCCCCAAGTAAGCAACAAAAACTTTCCCAAACTCACATTTTTCTTGATTGGCGTACAATTGGCTGTCCCGTAACTTTTGTAACACTTGCTGTACATGAACCGCGTGTTCTTCGTCACTCCGACTGTAGATGAGAATATCATCAAAAAATACCAAAAAAAACTTCCGTATGAAGGGTCGGAAAACGTCATTCATCAGTGATTGAAAAGTAGCGGGTGCGTTCGTGAGGCCGAAAGGCATTACTAAGAACTCGTAATGCCCTTAGTGAGTCCGGAATGCGGTTTTGGCGATATCTCCAATTTTGATCAGAATTTGGTGATACGTCGACTTAAGGTCGATTCTCGAAAAAACTCGCGACCCATTGAGTTCATCCAGCAGCTCATCAATAACGGGAATAGGGTATTTTTCGGGTATAGTCACTCGGTTTAGGGCACGGTAATCTATGCAGAACCTCCAAGTGCCATTATTTTTTTTTAACGAAGAGAACCGGACTAGAGAACGGGGTATTCGACTGTTGAATTATTCCCGCCCATAACATCTCCTGCGTGAGTTTACTAATCTCTTCCTTTTGGGACTGTGGGTAGCGGTATGGTCGAACGTTGACAGGGTTTGTGCCCTCCTGCAATATGATTGAGTGTTCATGCCCTTGTGAAGGTGGCAAACCTGTGGGTAAGTGAAAAACATCCGAATAGGACCCCAACACCTCTGTCAAGAATACCGGAATACAAACTTTACCCCTCTGTTCTTCTTCGCTCACCACTTGATTACATTGAACTAAGAATCCTCCCCAGCGTAACGGATGGTTTTGTACATGTTTTTCAGAGATATTTTTGCATAATCCAGCGATGGATCCCCCTGCAACACCGTGGTTATGCCATTTACGGTGAATTCCATCCGTTGGGTCTTCCAATTGGTTGTTACAGACCCCAACTTCTCTAGCCACTGAACCCCCAAAATTATATCGAAATTTCAAAGATTAAGGGGTAAAAAGTCTTCCTCCACCTCCAAGCCTTGTAAAGATAAACGTACCCCTTTACACTCCCCATTTCCTTGAACCGTGGTACCATCACCCAATGCTACTCCAAATCCCCCTGATAATGATATCGGAACCTATAGTTGTTTCACCGCCTCCAACGAAATAAAGATATGAGTCGCACCCAGGTCAATCATAATTACCACCTCCTAGCCTTGTAAACTTCCCTTTTAATTTCATGGTCTTGGGTTTCGTCAATCCCAATACCGAATTCAAGCAAACCTCTAAGGGCTGGGTGGCAACCCTCTTCCCTAAAATTGTCCTTCAATTCGTCTTCATCATCTAGGGCTAGCATGATACTGAGTTCTCGGTTCTTGCACTGATGACCTATCTGCCACTTCTCATCACATCTAAAGCATAATCCTTTGTCCTTCTTTTCTTGTAATTCATTCTCAGTTAATCGACGAATCTCCCGTCCCGATTTCAAATTCATCGTCGTCACCGGAGATTTAGGTATCACGACTTTCTCAGTAGGCGTAAAAGTAGAATAAAGTGTACGAGTAAAAGAATTACCATACATAGGGTTTGACTTCGTGGTATTGGGTTTTATTCCAACCGGATTGAGCTTTTCCTCAATTTTGAGTGCCAATTCCATGGCCAGGTCCAAGCTTCGATGGCCCATTATTCTAACTTCAGCCCTTATATCACGCTTTAGCCCATTTATGAAATGACCCAGAGCAATCTCTTCTGAAACGTCGTGAAGGGGAGCAGATAATTCGATAAACATCCTTTGATAATCTGTGAGTGACCCATTTTGACTGATCGATAGCCACTGCTCATGAAGCGCACCAGATCTCGCCGAACGGAATTGCCTCAGGATCACTGATTTCAACTCCTCCCACCCTTTGATTAGTCGTCGATGGTGTTCCCATTGGAACCACAACAACGCATCCCCCTTTAAGGCGACGATAGCCGCCTCCATCTTCTCTTCTTCGCTCAATCGATAGAACGAAAAATATCGCTCCGCTCTTAAGATCCACCTATCCGGATTTCCCCCATCAAACAGCGGCATGTCCAATTTTTTGAACCGCCAATTGGAATTTCCATTGTTACTCACTCCATATGTGAGACCATGCTCGAATCCCGGTGGTGGTCTTCCTGAATCAGTCAAAATCGGTGTTCGATTTGGATCCTGGATCAGTGGGCTGGGATTTCGAGATGCTAATTCTGTCATCTTCTCCGTTAATGTTGCCATCTGAACACTTAATTACTGTTGCATCTCGGAAACCGATAAGCGAACTCCGTCGATCCTTTCCTCCATCGAATCTATTCTCTGCGCATTGGTTCCCGGGCCATGCTCTGATACCAAGTTGCTAAGCCTTCTCTCTGAATTCCTGTGGAAACCTTTTCCCTTTCAATTTGGAAGACACTCACAGTAAGAAAGAACTAATAAAATGACGAAATCAGAGGCTAAATTGTATAATAAAAGATAAGCATGACATTTTGAGAAGCCAGCGGTCTCCCAGGGATTACAAATCCATGCTAACAGAAATGATACCTCACAATGACACTCCTTCAGCAATAAATAACAACTTCTCCAATTAAATTACCGGATACGCCCCACAACAGTTTTAGGGTGTAAATTATGAATTTCCTGATTTACCCCTTCTATGGTAGGTAAACCTTAAGGGTGGTCTAGCAGGATGGGGGCCTGTTATAAAATTGTGTGGCTTATATTTGTTCTCACGTTCTCAATTTCAATAAAATTCTCATTTGAACCATCATATATATATATATATATATATATGATAGCGTGCCATCTGGCAACCGCTAACGCGTCTTCCAGAACACCCGTGTGCATTCCAAACTCGCCAGCCGCTGGGAGGTCTTCGCCAGGAAGACCCTTCCAGCCAACGGAGAAATCGCCCTGGCGAGATCTCTCCTGGAGAACTTCACTCCAGCTCACTAACGACGTACTCGCTGGAGTGACCAGCGTGAACTGTACTTGACGCCATGCCCCTCGACCTACGCATGGCGCCCAGGTCTGACAAAGATCGTGCGCGCCCCATTCGGCCGGTCTGCGCCAATAGGCGCACGGCAAAGGACATGGGTCGTACTGCCAACGGACGACTTGGTCCACTCCTGCCACAGCAAAGATCCTGTCGGCCATAGCCAGACAGGGCAAGGCGTATAAAAGCCCTTAGAGGGCATCCGGTAAGAGGATCACGCACAAATTACCCTAACCTTCCAATATACACTAAACTTGCCGGAGATCTGACTTAGGCATCGGAGCGTTTTCCCGGGACCTCCTCCCGGAGAACGGCTGACGTTGCCATTTCCTTTGTGATTGTGGTCGCAGGTCAACTCCACGACGACCAGGATCACCTGTGAGAAGAGATTCGGACGATACGGTGTCTCACTCCGCATCAATATATATATATATATATATATATATATATATATATATATATATATATATATATATATATATATATATACATATATATATATATATATATATATATATATACATATATATATATATATATATATATATATATATATATATATATATATATATATATATATATATATATATATATATATATATATATATATATATATATATATATATATATATATATATATATATATATATATATATATATATATATATATATATATATATATATATATATATATTTGAGAAAATGACCTATAAAGATAACGAAGTATCATAATTGTTTCAAAAATACCATTGGACAGTAAAGTATACTTCCGGTAACGTCAATGACATTTTTTGAATAAATGATAAATTTTAATGATCATATGTATACAACGGCTATAGTTTGCTGGTAATATGTGTACAAAAAAAGTTCAATGATATTTTTTGAACAATTCTGATACTTCGATACCCTTATAAGTCATTATATATATATATATATATATATATATATATATATATATATATATATATATATATATATATATATATATATATATATATATATATATATATATATATATATATATATATATATATATATATAAGAAAAAGAAAAAGAAAAAGGAAACCAAAATCCGTATAAATCAAGTAGTTTACTAGTAGAAATAAGAATTTCTAGTATATAATGTATCCATATGTAACAACGTTTGATTATTAGGAAGGTATTTAATATTTGAGTAAATTACAGGTATGATCCTTGAGGTATACCAAGACTAACAGAGAGAACCCAAGTATTCAATTTTCAGTATATGGGTCACCAAGGTTTGCAAAATCTTACAAATCGGTCACTGGTCCATATAAAAAGACTTTTTTGCCCTTTTCATTTTCTTTTTTCTTTTTCTTTTTACCCTTTTGCTTTTTTAATAAATAGAAAATAAAAAACCACCCCACCCATCCCCACCCCCACGTCTCTCCCCCAACCTTTAGCCAGTTGTGCCATCCGCTGATGACTCCACCATACCCCGATGCGATTTCTGATGCAGATCCGCAGCAAGCTATTTGAGCTGTGTCTAGAGTTAACGACAACATAAAATTTCAGATTCGATTTTTCCGAAGACGATCTATGCCTTCGGAACCAGATATCTTAGCATTTCAGATTCGATTCGGTAACCTTGAGTTCTATTTCCTATTTCTCTATTTTATGAGCCATGACTTTGATAAAAAAATAAGAAACGGTCGGTGTTGAAAGAAACAGGCGGTTCTAGGGAGAGAAAATGGTATTGAGAGATATCAGTGGGTGGGGATAGTGAAGAATATGCCCCGATTCGATGTACTCTAAAGGATTCCGTTGAAATCGCTTACATACACTGAATTCTTCACAATCTGTTTACGGATTAGTTTACTTGGTGCAGCATACCCAACCGTTCCTCTTACTCAAATTGAACTGCTTTGGTGTGGTTTTAGGGGAAGAAACTTTGCCAGCCCGAAATCACCAGTACGATGCCTTATGTTCTTCAAAGCTTCACACTCTGCCATGAAACTCTTCAGAGCTCATTGGTTTCCAGGCTTTAGAACTTTAATGGCGACTATTACACCAAATGTCGATGCAGTGGGATGATATGTTCTGATCACTGGTATTCCAATCACTTTGTCTGTATCTGATAAAAGGTTGAGGGAAAAAGAGTCCGGTGGGTGGGGATGATGAAGGGGATGAAGAAGATGAGAGAGATAGGGAGAGAAAGAGAGACGTGGGGGTGGGGTGGTTTTTTATTTTCTATTTATTAAAAAAAAAACAAAAGGGTAAAAGGAAAAAGAAAAAAGAAAATGAAAAGGGCAAAAAGTCTTTTTATATAGATCAGGAACCGATTTGTAGGATTTTGTAAACCTATGAGTCATATAGTGAAAATCGAATACTTGGGTTCTATCTATTAGTTTTGGTATACCTCAGGGACCATATATGTAATTTACTCTTTATATAAAGGTTGAGGGAAAAAGAGTCCGGGTGGGTATGAAGAAGATGAGAGAGAGAGAGAGAGAGAGAGAGAGAGAGAGAGAGAGAGAGAGAGAGAGAGAGAGAGAGAGAGAGAGAGAGAGAGAGAGAGAGAGAGAGAGAGAGAGAGAGAGAGAGAGAGAGAGACGTGGGGGTGGGGTGGATGGGGTTGTTTTTTAATTTCTATTTATTAAAAAAACAAAAGGGTAAAAGGAAAAAGAAAAAAGAAAATGAAAAGGGCAAAAAGTCTTTTTATATGGACCAGGAACCGATTTGTAGGATTTTGCAAACCTATGAACCATATAGTGAAAATCGAATACTTGGGTTCTATCTATTAGTTTTAGTATACCTCAGGGACCATATCTGTAATTTACTCTTTTTATTTTATATAAGTTGAAGTAAAGAAAGAAGGATTAGGGGTGAGCGTGGTGCGGTTAGGCGCGGTTATTGGCCAAAACCGTACCGCTAACCGCAAATGCGGTTATTAAATTTTCAATAACCAAATGGTGCGGTTAATAGTGCGGTGCGGTTATGCGGTTATTTTATGCGGTTGCGGTTTTTGCGGTTGCGGTTGCGGTTATTAACCGCATATATTTGGTGTGATTATTTTGTGCGGTCTTTTTAACCATATGGATTTGGTACTTGTTTTACGATTAAACCAATTAAATATTAAAATAAACAACCACATATTAAAAATTTCTCTCAAACTTACAAGTTACAATTACATATTAATTAATATAAAAACTATATCATTATTTAATTATGCAGTTAGCGGTGCGGTTATGTTTGCGGTGCGGTTGCGGTTATTTCGGTACGGCATATGTCATATAACCGCACAGCACCGCAATTTTGCGGTTATTTCAAAATTGAAAACCTCACCGTCGGTTATTGTTTCGGTTGCGATTAATCGGTTTCGGTTTTTACGATTTTTTTACCATACGGTTCGGTTTTTGGTCACCCCTAAAAGTAATTGCATTAGTGAGTCGTAAATAAGATACAAGAAAAAATATAGGCAAAAGGGGCATGGGGAGAAGAGAAAGTGGTGTTTGGGAATCTCTTGTACCAAAGGGAATAAAACAGCTGTGGGAGGGAGGGTCCAAGTGCATGTTGCAAACTTTTGTATGACAAAAACACCACCACCTGACATCCAACTCACGTGACCGACCACCGTATTCCCCTAATTAACCCTACACTTAAACCTACTTACCACTAACTTTTTTTTTTTTGAACAACACTTACCACTAACTACTTGAATCTTTAAATGTAATGACGAGAGAAGCCAGCTTGTCGTCACTCATTTAATATTGATTAATCTGCTTCTCATTCCTCTTGATATGCATGTTGGTACTATAGCATTATAGCAATACACTATGGGAGCTTAGGGTGCGTTTTGTTTTGGTTTATTTAAATGTATCGAGGTGAACAAAACTAGAAATTCGGGCTATTATAAAATTCCATGCTTCTGACATTTTTTTTTTGTCCATTGTCTTTCATATTCGCATTGAGTTGTGTAATATAATTATGTTCGAGTGTCAAACAATATCGAACCTTCTTGTGCCATTCTATGTTCATATTTTATGCCCCTCTTTCGGGTTCATGTCTGAAATTCAAGAATTTTTCGAATGCAAGTTTAAGAAAACGTAGTTAATACTGGTTTTGTTTCGTCTAGTGCTCCACCCCCAATTAACTCTCCCCTTTGAAAGTTTTTCGGGTACATATTTGACCCGAATTTAACCCTTGTATCACTTTCCCACGCGATGTCCCTTTTATCGATATCCATTACATTGTTGGCTTTTCAGAATTTGTAGGTATCATTAAACAAACTCCATAATAGTGAACATATTCTTTCCATACATGCCAAGTTATTTTAAAATGTAGTAGAGACAATTAATATTCACTACTAGAAAATAGACTTTTAATGACAGACGAATTACGACATACGAAATGTCTGTCATAAAAATCTGTCATCCTTTGCATTTTACGACAGACATAATTGTCTGTTATAAATCTCTGTCATCTATTGTAAAAATTTATGATATACAAAATATATGTCATTTTCTTTACTCCCTTCCTCTATCCCGGCTCCAAGCTTATGCCGACTCGCTCCCATTTCTCCTTTTTGCGCTATCGGGGACTCCTTCCGCGACAACCGACCTACCTCGTTCCAGTCCGATGTGTCGATAGATCCAGCGCCCTCGTCGATAGGTTCCTGATCCAATACGCCCTCAAATTGATAGGTTCTCGATCCTGTTCGCCGCCGTCGAGTGTCGTTCATCCCTCAACCAATCCATCGTTGTATGTACACCGGAAGTAAGTGTTACTGAAAATTTGTCATTTTATTGAAGCATTGGGGTTTTAGTTTTGCATTGCAGATTTCTAGGGTTTGGTTTTCTATGATTTCAGTCGCTTATTCTTTTACATTCATGGTGGTGGGTTTAATGTCCGAAAATTTGTCATTTGATTGCAGATTATATAATAGTCTATTTCCCCTATTTTTCGATGCATTGGGACTTGAATAAAGTGTGACCAACAACAATTTGGAGATTGTAATCTCGATTGCTTACCTAGGAAAAAGTTTTAAAAATTGTATGAATAACATTATTGAATTTCAGTTTCATCTTGGAGCATATATATAGATATGCCTTCAAAACCGTTCAATTGAACCATATTTTCACCATCTTTATCCAAAGACTCCCCTTTTTAAAACTATAACTATTGTTCTACGTCTTTACAGAAAGAGGCTATGATTTGGAACAAATAGAACCTTGTTCAACTTTTTGGAGTCCCTTGCTGTAAAGGTGGTTTTCTTTATGTCTAATTTCTAGAAATTTGGTTGCCCCAGTTAAATATCTATGATTATTTTAGCAATTTCTTTCTTAGTCAACTAAAGATGCCTAATTCACGTTTGTAGTTAAGTATTTTTATTGATCTTTATATCTTCTTTATATGTTGTATATGTATCTTTCTATGATCAATCATTATCAATTGCAACATTTTTCATTTAATTAACATAAATGCATAATAACACCTACAATATTACTCCATTTTGTCAAATTGTTTTTTTTTCTTGTTCCCTTGTCTCAACTTGACTGTGTTCGTCATTATAATCTGATTGAGAATATCATAAATACCAATGATAATTAAAAAGAAAAAAACTAAGTTACAACTAATTTGAAACTTTTAATCAAGAACATGTTTTTGATTTAGATGATACTCCGATTCATCATGATGCTTCAACTTCTACCCCCCTTTTCGTTCCTAATACACAATTTGAAGATGTGTTTTCATATGAGCACAATGTTCAAAACGAATGTGGTAAATTAATATTTCTGTTCAATTGTATATAATTTGGAATTCTATATCCTTATACATTGGTGTTTTACCTTTAAGGTGGTTCGAATGTAAATGAATCGATTTCTAGCAATGAGTATTCTTCCCCTGGTGGTACTGTGTATTGGATTCCGAATGTTCCTGATGATATTAGACCAACTACTGGTTCCAATGTAAATGAATCGATTTCTAGCAATGAGATTGGCTTACTCTCTAAACCAACTTAATGATTCTAAAACAGGAGTTAAAGGCATAAAGTTCCAAACTTTATTCTTTCCCACCATGGACAATCACCAAAAGGGACAGTTACACTAATTTAACCCATAAAAACCCACTTAAATCATAAGAAGAACCATAAAAACATAAAGGTGGGAACTTTACTCACAATGGTCTAGATCAAGAAGAGTTAGTTGGTTCCCACATGAAGAAAGCCTCCTAGTAACACCAAGCATCATCTAGCATCATAATCTCTTCAATAAAACCTTCCAATGTGACCAAATGAACCAAAAACCATTCAAGAGAGCTAGAGAGAGGAGAAAAACGTCCTTGGGGGTTAAAATGATGAATATGGCGGCTGTCCTAGGGTTCCCCACCTTTATAAGTGGCCCAAACTTCAAAATTTAGGGTTTTGGCCCAATAAGGACAGTTAGCAGCGCTAACTATAAAGTTAGCGCCGCTAACTGGAGATCATGCAATCCCGCTCAATAGACAGAATTAGCGACGCTATCTTTTAACATTAACGACACTAATAGACAACATTAGACGCTAATAAACAACATTAGCGACGCTAATGTGCCTATTAGTGACGCTAATGGGCCATTTCCCCAATATTGCCAAAAGCTCACTTCTTTTAATCTTGAGCTCGGACATTACGGTTTAAGGGTCTTACAACTCTCCCCCACTTAACTGTATTTCGTCCCCGAAATCCTATTCTTACATACCCTAACCGCGCGCCTAAACCTTAAACCAACCCATGGTTAAAAATCCTTAATACAACAGAGCAGGAAATATAATGATTGGTATTAAATTTATATTGCTTTCAATCTTGGAGTTGACTTTTCTTATAAACCGTAACGAAGATGTATGTTGCTCAATTATTTGTCAATCATGACTATGTACTGTTGAAATGTCATTTGTAAATGCAATATACAAATTCAAGAAATTTGCAAGTGTTGTCATCTATCTACTTATAACATCAGAAATCTAAAAATCCTCTAAGCATTCCTAGAAACACACACTTATAACTTTCATTAAATCCATATCGAACTATCATCGCTCTTTGTTCTTTTTTAAGTTGCTGAGTAATATCGCCCGTTTAAATTGAGGTAAAGATGATAGTCTTCCATGCCAAATGTGTTTTACAGCACAATTAGAGGTGCACAAAAGCCGGTTTTTAACCGGTTTGGTTTTTTTAAGAACCGTTTAAAAAAAAAACCGGTTTTGGTCCAACCGGTTTCGGTTAAAACCTAACCGGTATTGACCGTTTTTTAAAATGAAATCGAGTTCTTGACTGGTTTTTAAACCGGTTCAGTTCGGTTAACCTATTAAAAAATCGGGATAAAAAACCGATTCCATTTGAGATAAAAAAACCTATTAAAAACCGGTTACGATATTTTTCTCGGTTTTTAAAAAAGAAACCGGTTCTTCATATGCACCTTTATTTACAATACACACATCACTATCTAGGCCTCTAATGAACACGTTTTCTGGTGTGTGGACTGGAGTGACGCCGTTGCTGGTGGTTATCGCTGCTAGCGCCTTTTGGGCAACCAGGTTATGGGCCGAGAGAAGTCATAGTGCATCAATCCAAGTAGTATTAGTTTTGTAATTTTGTTGAGTCCAATACTCCAGTTGCGTGTTTATTCATTTAAATAATATAAGCACACTCATGCTTATTCGTGACTCTTTATATGATTATCAAAGTTTGGGCTTTATTGTTGTTAGTTTTCATTGCGATAGATTCCTAAATTATATATATATATATATATATATATATATATATATATATATATATATATATATATATATATATATATATATATATATATATATATATATATATATATATATATATATATATATATATAGATGAAGGTTCAAATGAGAACAAAATTATATATTGAGAACATGAGAACAAATCTCAGCCTTTAATAGTAGAAAAGCAGGCGCGTGTTTTTTTTAAGTGATAGAGGGTATTTTGGTAAATGTGTATTTTATATCCGACGATAACAGCGTTGCTTCTTTACATTCAAAGATCGTATATTTGTCCGACATTGTTGCCATAAAAGACGCTTTTTGATTTTGATCCTGATATTCATTCCGTTTTTGTTCTGATTCATACGGATATACATTCGATTTTATTAAACACGAGTTTTGCGATTTCATATTTTTGTTTTTTCTTAGGCGATTTCTCTTCTGATTAAAATCGATTTTTGATTGTCGTCCTGATACACATTCGATTTTTATGCGTATATACATTCGATTTTTCTTCTGATTGATCCTGTTATAGAATCGATTTCAGATTTTTGTCAACGATTCAAGCGTATTTGATATTTTTATTCGAGGACGACTAGTGAGAATACAGATCACGAGGATTCAAGCGTATTTGAGCTTCTGTATCAGTTTATTTTGGTTCGATCCTATTAGTTCAGATGGATAACTATGTTGATGATGTTAATATATGTACAAACGAAGAAGAATTAAGTATTTTCGTTACGATATCGGAAGATGAGGATACAGATGACGAGGATTCAAGTAAATATGGTCAGAATTACGGTGTTCCAGGTAATTACTATTAAAGTTTTATAATCACATGTGATTATATATGTGAATGTTTGTAGTAGTTTTATTCTGAATCATATGTGATTATATATGTGAAGTTTTGTAGTAGTTTTATTTTGAATCAAATAAAATCATATGTGATTATATATGTCGATTATTGGGAATCAAATAAAATCATATGTGATTATATATGTCGTTTATTGGGGATCAAATTCAGTCATTAAGTAAAGATAATTGTTGTAATTTTCAGAAATCGTATGTGATTTTTTCAACAGTCATATTTGATTTTATAGATCAAGACTCTACATAATGATATATATTTTACGAATTTAATTTGTAACTCATATGTGGTTTGTTGTGAATCAAATTCAATCATCAAGTAGAGATAATTGTTGTAATATTTGAGTACTCATATGTGTTTTTTCAGTAATCATATGTTACTTTTTCAGCGCAAAAATGTTTATAATCATATGTTATTTACGTATTTAAGTTTGTAACTCATATGTGCTTTATCTTGAATCAAATTTAATTATTAAGTAGAGATAATTGTTGTAATTTTGAGTAATTATACGTGATTGTTTTTAGTAATTATATGTGATTTTCTGAATTGAATATTTTTTATGTCATTTTTACATGTGATTAATTAGGTGATGAAGAGTGTACTTCTTCTTATCAATCAAACAATAACGAGGTTCCACATGATGTCAAACCGGATGTTCTCGAAGAATTTAAACCAAATTTGTTAATGAGATTCAAAAGTGTTGATGCTGTAATTGAGATGTATAGAAGTTATGCACAGAAGGCTGGTTTTGATGTTCGTTTGAATACACAAAGGAAAGTTGGTGAGATTGTAAAGCATAGATTTTTACTTTGCAGCAGGAGTGGAAAAGTAGGACAAAAATCAGTTGATACCAAACGTAACACAACATACAAGCGTACAGATTGTAAAGCAAAGATTGTTGTTAAGCTTGTTAAGGGAACTAATGACTACAAGTTTGATAAATTCAATGAAATGCATAACCATGAGCTTGAAGATATACATCATTTAAGAAAAACAAGAGAATTGCCATTCTCGGACATGGAGTATATTGTTCGGTCTTCGACAGCAAAAATTGGTGCAACAAAGGCATACAAATTGAAGGCAACCTTGATTGGCGGGTTTGAGCATGTAAAGGGTAAAGTTGGTGATTATAAAAATTTTAAGAGAAAGATCAGTTGCATTATAGGGTACAAAGATGCTCAAATGATTGTTAATAAAATGATGGAGCGGAAAGAGAATTACCCAAATTATTCTTTTTATTATAGATGCGATAAGAACAAGGTGTTGAATGCAATGTTTTGGGCCGATGAAACAGAAAAAGCTTATTACAGTGAATTTGGAGATGTGATGTCACTTGATGCTACATTTCGAACAAATAAGTAAGTTTTCACTGTTATTAATCATTTGTGATTTTTTGGAGAATATGTTTTTGATTATATGTGATTTTTTATTTTTGTATGAAACAACAGGTATGGATTGGTTTTTGTTCCATTTACTGTGATTGATCATCATAAATCATCTGTTATTGTTGGAGCTGGTTTACTAAGCACAAAAACCGTTGATTCATATAAGTGGTTGCTTCAACAATTTATGAATGCTCATGGAAAAGAACCAGTAATGGTGTTAACGGATCAAGATGCAGCATTAAAGCAAGCAGTTGAATCTGTTTTTCCAAATTCAAAACACAGATTGTGTATGTGGCATATCATGAAGAAACTTCAATCAAAGGTATGTTATTATTTTTGTATAATCACATGTGATTGTAAACAAAACATTTTAACTTGTGAAGTTTTTTTTTGTGCAATTACATGTGATTTTATAAGCAAGCGGTTGAATCATATATGATTTTCATATATTAAATCATATGTGATTGTGTATGTGGTTTTACAAATTGCAGCTATCCGTTGAATTTCTTAAAAACACAGGCTTTAAGAAGTGTTTTAAGAAACTTGTATGGGACTTGAATATGGAGCCTAATGTTTTTGAGACGAAATGGGATTTGTTAATGAAAGAATTTAATCTTGAAGAAAAAAGATGGTTCAAAGATATTTTTAAAATACGGGATTCTTGGATTCCTGCATATTTCAAGGACTTTCCAATGTGTGGATTGATGAAGACAACATCAAGGTCCGAGAGTATGAATTCTTTTTTTAACTCGTATTCACAAGGCGAAAATTTCCTTGTAAATTTTATGATGAATTATGATAATGCTATTAAAAAACAACGAAATTCGCAACGTGAACTTGATCATAAAACAAAACAAGCGCATTATGGAATGAAGTCACCATCCGATATAGAATAACAAGCAGCAAAGATTTATACCAGTGCTTTATTTTTTGATATTCAAAAGGAATTGTATAAAGGAGTATGGTTTTGTGAAGATAAAGAGTCCACGGAGGGAGATGGCGTGGAATATTATACTGTAATTCAGAAGAACAAGAGAAGGGAATTTAAAGGAACGTTTCAGGTAATTATTGATTTGATTTCTGATTTTTGAAAAAAAAAAATTTACTCATATGTGATTAAATGTTTAGATATATATTAGTATAATCATAAGTGATTACGTTAGATAATTAGTCGTATTCATATGTGATTTCTGAAAAAGAATGTTCAATCATATGTGATTATTATTATATGTAACATGTTGAAATAAGAATGTTTTATCATATGTGATTATTATTATATGTAACACGTTGAAATAAGAATGTTTTATCATATGTGATTTGTTATTGTTGTAACAGGTTGAAATAAGAGCCGCTGAAAAGAAAATCAAATGCAGTTGTGGACTATTTACACAGTGTGGTATATTGTGCAGACATGCCTTCAAAATATTGATAAAAAAGATTTTAAGGAGATACCTTCAGAATATATTCTAAGACGATGGACAAAGGATGTTATATATTCGAATCATAAGCTTATTAGAGATCGTTTTGATGAAAGGGATGCTGAGGTTACAAAACTTGTGAATGAAGCATTCTTTACTTTTCAATCATGTTTGGATATCGTTAGAGATGATAAAGAGAAGCTGGCATGTTTTGTTCAGAAAACCAAACATATGTTGAATGATGTCAAGAGTGATTCTACAAGTGAAGTAACAACAAACAATGCAGATTTAGTTGAAAAGCTTCTTGGAGTTGCAGTTCCAGAAGAGATTGTTGTTCAAGTTCCTGATGTTCAATTTAATAAAGGCTGTGGAAAGAAAAGGCTGGTTGGTGAATATGAGAAGTCTATTTTGAAAGCACAGAAGAAGACTAGAATTTGTTCTGGATGTGGTAAAAGAGAGCCACACAATTTACGTACATGTCCAACAAGAATTGCAAATCAGAAAAAAGAAACAACAGGTTCAGTTTTAAACGATTAATCATATGTGATTTTTTAGATGATAATCATATATGTTTTCAGAAAAGTTTACATTGGCGACAATTGATGATAATCATATGTGTTTTTTTGGATATATATGATTTTTAGTCTATTTTTCAAATATATAATCACACATGATTTTAAATATAACATTTTTATTTACAAATGACACATGATTAAAAGTTGCATATGATTATAAAGATAAAAATTAAGATATATATTTTTGTGCAATCACATGTGATTTCTGATTTCAAATAAAACATTATAGGCACACATGATTTTCTAGTCTATCCCGTTATATAATCACTCATGATTTCAAATAACACAACTGTTATTTGTAGTTGCCACATTCAGTACATATATAAAACATTATAATCACACATGAGTTCAATTAGCATATTTCTTTAAGAATCACACGTAATTCAAATAAGAGAAACTGTTTAGAAATTGTATTTGCCACATTCAGAACATACATAAAACATAATAAAATTGTTTGAGAGTTAAGAAATTGTTTAAACACCATTTTATGACCAACACCATTTCAACACAACCTTCAACAACACCATCCCGAACCTTCAGAACTCCAAACCAACCTTCAACAACACCATCCCCAACCTTCAGAACACCATCCCACCACATTCAGAACATACATAAAAGATAATAAATTTGTTTAAGAGTTAAAAAATTGTTTAAACACCATTTTCATCACCAACACAAATATCAACAACAGCAACCCAAACTTCACAGCAGCAAACCAACGTAACCTTCAACAACACCATCTTAACCTTCTTAAGAACACCATCCCATCCCTCAATTCAGATTCTGCAACATCTGTTGAATAATTTGGCTGGCATCTTGCAGATCTTGGTTTCTCTTTGATTTAGGGACCTTGGAGTAGTCCCTAGCAAGATTCAAGATATCGTTTTTCATAATGTTTATATCGGACATTATTAATCTATGTGCATATTTTGATCTAACCCTGTCCAACATAACATCTTGCGAACCACCTTCTTTCGGAAAACCGCAACTGTATTTGCCATCAGTTTGACCTTTAAATGTCTCCATGTGTCTCATGGCAAAAATCCCACAGTCTGTTTTATTGTTCTTTGTTTTCCAAGGCATGTCCAGTAAATTGATTGTCAAATTTGGATTTGACATTTGTTTTGCTTTTTGGTGGTTAACTTCCTCCAAATATCTGCCAAAGAATTTTTTCTGCATTTAAAAAGAAAAGAAAATTAAATCATATATGCGTACAAGTTTTTTCTGCATTTTATTATTAACAATGTTTATGAAATAGTACTTACAAGGTTGTTCAAAACAGGCATGTATTTCCCTTCCATTGTAGCATCTGATATGCTGTTGTCAAGGATCACAATTCCTGGGTTCTTTAGGTTGAAAACAAACAGAAATATGTGTTCACTTCGGCATACAGGGAAAAACACCTGTATTTAAGTAACAATAATGTATAAGATTTAGGGTTGATATGTGATTATATATACGAAGAGTATATAAAATGACTGTAACCAATCATATATGATTTAACATTACAATCACATATGATTGATCATCATTTATTAATATATATATGTGGAGTATATAAAACGATTGTAACCAATCATATGTGTTTTAAATCTACAATCACATATGATTGATCATCAAATATGAATATATTTTTCAGCAGTTGACACTTACAAGATCAATGTCTTTTAGCAGAATTTTCTGTTTGTCATTGTGCAAGCAGTCATGAAAATATTTTTTGAACTGTTGATATTGTTCTTCTTCTGCTTGCAAAGCCATCTTTTCAATTGCTTTTTTGCTTTTTTTCTCTTTTTTCTCTTTTTCAAACGTCTTTTCCTCAATGTAGTTTGTCTAAATGGTTTATAATGTGTGTGTTAGTATAGAATATTAAAAAATCACATATAATTAACAATGTATTATGAATAACTTACTGTCATTTGCACATCAAGAAAAAGTCTGTACGGGGAACTGTTCTGATCCCTTTCAAGCTCTTGATGGTTTAAAACTTCAGCCCAGGAATCAATGATTCCATATATTATATATTCTCCTGGGAACAAACTTTCCAACATGTACCTGTGTACAGTTCTTCCACTTACTGTCGTTATCACTTCATCGCTGTCAAAAGAAAAATCACATATGATTAACAATGTATGTTATGAACAATTTAGTGTCACTTACATGTTTAAATTTAATAATTTTAGAATAAGAACCACATATGAATAACTTACAAGACGTTCCCTTTTAAGTTGAAGAGCCATTCACTAACCATGTCTTCCTCAGAAGTGTTGGGGCTTTTCATGTTTATCACCCTATCCTTAAAGGGTGATTTCATGCTTGGCCCGGGTTTTTTCTGTCTTTTTTCTTCAGGTAAGACAGTTAATACTGGTTGAGGATTTAGAATTGCAGGCCCAACTTGTTTTTCTTTCAGATTTGTTTCCTGTATAATATGTTCAGAAAAAAGAACTTTTGAGAATATAATAAATTTAAAAAAGATGACAATCACATGTGATTACATACACATATAATCAGATGTGATTAAAATATGAATTATAATCAGATGTGATTAGATTACCAATTTGTTGGTTTGAACTTGTTTTTTTTATTTTGATTGGATTCTTCTGGTGGTGTTATTTGACTGATATGAAGGTCAAAACTTGGCATGAATGTGTTCTCTTTTTTTTTGTTTGATTCATATATAGTCTTTTCAAAAAATTCAATAACATCTGGTTCATTTAAGAATTGAGTATCTGTGATTGTGTTTTCAATATTATGAACATTATCTGTCTTTTTGAAAAAATCGTTAACCTCTGCTTCTTCATTCCTTTTTTCATCAAACGGATTTTTGTCATTGATTTTTTCTACAAAACCAAATAAGAGAAGTTAGTTTATAATAATATACAATTAACATACAAACACATATGTGATTAAAAAAAATTTTTAATACCTTTTGGATCATCAAGAACTTGTTTCACATGGTCATCTATTGTTTTGTTTATGTCTGCTTCTGTTGCTAAGTTTGATAAGTCATTCCAAAAATCCGTATCTCCACTGCAGCCAACATGGTCTTCATTATTTTTTTTCACTAAAAAAATATGAACAAAAGATTAGTATAATCACAAATGAATTCAATTTTTTAATTTTTTTAATCACAAATTAGTATATTGACCTGTTTCTTTTAAAGGTTCGTTCAGTATGTTCTGGATTGGTGTATTGAACCAAATTTCACTTAACGGTTGTTCTTGTTCACCGCTACTTTTCAAACTTATCAATATTTCTTCTACATTTTCGTCTGAACTTCCACCAATCCCTTCCTTCTTTTCACCATCATTTTCATCCTTGTTAACATCACTAACGATCTCCTCGATCTCCTCAATCTCCTCAATTTTCTCAATCTCCTCAATTTCTTCAATCTCCTCATCATCTTTACCATTGTCATTTTCCTCATCACCAACATCATCATCATCAATCCTTTGCTTCTTTTGAACATTCCCTTCTTCCTCTTCAACATTTCCTTCTTTATCTTCTTTACCAGGATCATCATCATTATCATCATCATCACTTTCACTGTCTTCATTACTTTCACTGTCTTCATCACTATCGTCATCATTGTCGTCATCACCTTCACTATCATTGTCCTCAGCTTCACTTTCTTCATTATCTTCATCATTATCATCATCGTCATCATTATCAACATCATCATCTGAATCATCAATTTTTTCTCTTTCCTCATTAATTAACTCGATCATTGCATACCAAAATTCCAACTTTTTGCTTTGTGGAAGCTTGACCAATGCAGTTTTCACCAAAGATTGTAATTTTTCATTCCTCTTTTCTATCTTCAACAAATATTCCTAAATTAAACAAATGATTATATAAGTACAAATTATAATCACAAATGATTTAAGAAAAACATTGTAAATAGAAATATACATCCTCAGTCAATTCTTTCTCAACGAAAGCTTTGTTTAGACGTCCTGTGCCAAATTCACCAAGGACATCCTTCTCAAAATTTTCTCTAAATTTGACTTTTTCAGAAGTCCAGTTGTTGATCACAGGACGTGAACGCTCCACATCCAGGCAATTGCATTTCACACTGTCTACGTACAGTAACTGCAAATATAATTAAGAGAAACAAATTACATATGAGTTAATATGACAATCACAAATGAATAGGATAACCAATTAAAAACACAAGGCAAATAGGTCGGTGATTATTTTATAACCACAAGTGAGTTAACAGGAAAATCATGTATCATTTACATGTTGTAATCATATTCGATTACATGTATGTATAGTATACAAAATTATTCTAAACAATCACATATGAGTTAACATTATAATCATATATGATTGTTCACAATACATGTATAATATAGAAAGTAACATGTTAGTTATCATGACAATCATATATGAGTTTTATCAGGTAATCACATGTGATTATAAACCATTGTGTTTTCCATTGGTTATTCTTTTCAGTATGTGAACTGGTTTTATCTACTGATTGGTAGAAAACATACAAAAATATATGAGCTATTACTCTCACTTTCACAAGAACTATATTACTCGTTTTCATCATATTCAATAAGTATTGATATTGAATTTCATTATATTTGCAAGATATTTCAAGATAGTAATCAGCCTCTGCTATCATCACAGAAACTTGATTTTCATGAAAACTCATATAGCAACTATCATGCAATTCAATATCGTTGAATATGATAAAGAGAAGTCGTATAGTTCTAGCGAAAATAAGAGTGATAGCTCAGATAATCTTGTATGATTTATAACAAACAACAGATTAAACCAATTCAGATACTGAATAGAATAACCAATTAAAAAGACAAGGCAAATAGGTCGGTGATTATTTTTATAATCACAAGTGAGTTAACAAGAAAATCATGTATCATTTACACGTGGTAATCATATTTGATTATATGTATGTATAGTATACAAAATTATTCTAAACAATCACATATGAGTTAACATTATAATCATATATGATTGTTCACAATACATGTATAATATAGAAAATAACATGTTAGTTATCATGACAATCATATATGAGTTTT
This sequence comes from Cichorium intybus, assembly GCA_023525715.1. Taxonomy (NCBI): domain Eukaryota; kingdom Viridiplantae; phylum Streptophyta; class Magnoliopsida; order Asterales; family Asteraceae; genus Cichorium; species Cichorium intybus. Next base: position 83,034 of record CM042011.1, on the reverse strand, counting down.
ATCAGGTAATCATATATGATTATAAACCATTGTGCTCTTCATTGGGTATTTTTTTTGCAAAATTGTGAGCTGGTTGAATATGATTTTTTTGAAACTCATATAGCAACTATCATGCAATTCAATATCACTGAATATATCAAAGACCAGGCATCTCGCTCTAGCGAAAAATGAGAGTGATAGCTCAGATGATTTTGTTAGAAGAAATAACATTTGAGTCAATACAAAAATCATATATGAGTCATCACGTAATCAAATAGATTGGTGACAATTTTATAATCACAAGTTAGTTAACATGAAAATCATATATGAGTTAAACAGGGAATCATATGTGACCAAAAATCATATATGAGTTATCACGTAATCACATGTGATTGTTTATCATATAAGAATAATAGAATTTAAATTAGTAGACATACCACTAAAAATGACGCCGGTCCAACATAAAAGGCTGTTTTGCTTTTTGGGTCAAAAGAACTTTTTGTCTTGACCAAGGAATCAATAAGAAACTTGCACCAATCCAAATTTGCAATATCTGTTTCTCTTGTGATGTAGTTCAAGGGCGAGGTGTTACATTTTCCTGTTGAACTTGATTCCAATAAAGCATTAACCAATACCGCTATGAAGTTTAGTTTGAAGTTCATATCGGCGTTTCTTGTTGATACAATTTTTGTCTTGATGTCCTGAAGTCTAACCATTGCATTGTTTTCAAATTGAGCTTTCCATTCATCATAAGAAGTATCACCTTTCTTTCTGTATTCAAGTTCTTCAAACTTTACCTCCCCCATTGGCAGACCAAGGATTTCGTGTACAGATTGCCTTGTTACAGGAATGTCCCCTCTCTTAACCTTCAGTGTGTTTGTTGACAGGTCGAACTTTTCGAGCACGAATTTACTCAAAGCTCCTGGTACGTCTGTCATTTTCATCTTTAAAAGGGAACCAAATCCCATCTCTTTCACGCATTCCTTTTGCTCTTCACTCAAACTTAGTACAATGGAAAACAATGCACCTGGCGAACACCTATTATGATGTAAAACGTGTAATTAGATGAATCACATGTGAATGATATATGTTTCAATGACATATGATTATAACTGTAAAGATAAGTAAAATTTACCTGTTTCTGATGGTCTCAAAGGTTTTTGGTATTTGTTTTCTCTTTTTTTTCAAAGGTTCTGTGGCTTCAGAATCTGAATCTGAATCCACAATTTCTTGTTGAACTTTCTTCTCAGCTTTTCTCTTATTTGTTTTTGATGATGAAACATCGGATTCAGTTTTTTCCTTTTCTTTCTTCTTCTCTCCTTTGTCCTTCTTTCTTTTTTTCTCACCGCTATCTCCAACATCTATAAGAAATGCATAAACACATACAATTTCATTAAGCATTGATTAAAAAAAATAGTGCATTATGAATCACATACGATTTGATAAAAAATTGAAAAAACTCATATATGATTTTATCAAAATAACATAAATCACATATGAGTTGAACAATACCTTCGCCGTTTTTTTGTTTCGATCGTCTCTCGTTTACTTTCTCTATTTTTTCCTTTTTTTGTTTTGTCGTATTTACTTTCTCTGCTTTTTCCTTTCCTTCTTTTTCTGATATGTGTAAATATATATTTTGTTATAAAATCACATATGATTTAAATAAAACAAAGCTATAAGTATTAGTATTATTAATGTATAACATTAATCACAACTGAATTGAAAGGTACCTTTGTCATTTTTTTCTTTGGACCTTCGTTCTCTTACTTCTTCATCACTTTTTTCTTTTTGCTTTTTTTGTTGTTTTCTTGGATTTTCCTTCTCTTCTTCTAATATGTATAAATATATATTTGTTATAAAATCACATATGATTTAAATAAAGCAAAGCTATAAGTATTAGTACTATTAATGTATAACATTAATCACAACTGAATTGAAAGGTACCTTTGTCATTTTTTTCTTTGGACCTTCGTTCTCTTACTTCTTCATCACTTTTTTCTTTTTGCTTTTTGTGTTTTTTTCTTGGATTTTCCTTTTCTTCTTTATCTTGTTTGGCTATTTGTTTAAGAGTAAATAAAGTAAAGTTATATTATTTATTACTATAAATTAATAAGGAAGGCATCAATCATATGTGAAAAGAAGAGTACATTTATCATTTTTCTTTTTTGATATTCTTTCCTCTTCTTCGTTGTCTTTTCTTTTCGTTTTTTTTTTCTGCTTTTTTCCTGATTTTTCTCCTGCTTTTTATTGCATGTTTGATCGAATGTAAGTTATAGACAGAATGTATTGCTAATTATATTCTATTTGAAATCATATCATGTTAGATAAAGATATCATATATAACATATACCTTTTTCAGTGGTAGGAGATTCTGAACCCCTTTTTGAAGTTGATCTAGTCAATCTGATTTTAAGATTGGCTTCCGTGGTTTTTTTTTCTTTTGATGTTGTTTAATTATAAATGGTTAGAAAAATGTTATAGGAAATCATATATGTTTAAAACTTTTCGTTACAAATCAGATATAAGTAATCAAATGGTTAGAAATCACATATGATTAGTCAAATGTTTACAAATCACATATGAGTTTATGGTTAATCACATATGAGTTATGGTTAAGTATTTATGATTTTAACAAAACTTTTCGTTACAAATCAGATATGATTAATCAAATGGTTAGAAATCACATATGATTATTCAAATGTTTACAAATCACTTATGAGTTTATGGTTAATCACATATGAGTTATGGTTAAGTATTTATGATTTTAACAAAACATACGATTAATCAGATGGTTACAAATCAGATATGATTAGTGGTTAATCAGTATAATAAAATACATATCGAATCACATGTGATTTACAATTTTTCACTATAACAAAATTTTACCTCAAATCACATGTGGTTAACGATTTTTGTTTTTAACAAAACATATCATTAATCAAATGGTTACAAGTCACATATGATTTATGGTTAATCAGTTTAACAAAATACATATCGATTCACATGTGATTAACCATTTTTTCACTTTAACAAAATTTACATCAAATCACATGTGGTTAACCATATATGATTTTAACAATACATAAATAAAATCACCAGCATCTTCGTTTTTCTGCTTCTTCTTCTTTCTTTCGTATATATTTTTGAAACTTTTTTCTTTATCTGCAAGTAAGATCAAAAAAACGTTTGTGAATATGTTATTAGTTAGTCGATTTCATATGAACAGAAGATTAGTATAACAATAATAACAAAACGAGTGTACTGATGGTTATGTTGTGGTTTTCGGATGAAAAAATTCAAAAACTAGGGTTTCAACTTTGAAAACATTAGTTTTTGTACAAACATTTGGGGATATTTAAACGATTTCATATACTAGGGTTTTTCGGATCAAAAAACATTCAAAAAATTAGGGTTTTCGCGGTAAAAAAACTTCAAAAAATAGGGTTTTAACTTTGAAAAAAGGGTAGTATAAATCGATTCATACCGTTTTTTATTGTAGGTTGTTGATCTGGTTGTTTGCTTGTTGACATTTTGGAATCTGGATGTAGAAATCTTCAAATTTTTGAGTAGTTATTTTGCAAGTTTCAGAGGTTTTTTGAAAAAAAAACTGACGAAATCGTATGAAATCTTTCGGAGGGAATGATTGTCTGACCTATAGCGAGCGTGGGCGGTTGGACGTGACCTCTCGTGTTTTTTCAGTAATACCCTGATATTTCGAATACATGTCATTTAGGCCCTGAAGATATACATATTTTGCAAAAATGCCACCGTGTTTAATCAATGATGCATTTTTGTTCTCATGTTCTCAAATTACAAATTGTTCTCATTTTAACCCTCCCCTATATATATATATATATATATATATATATATATATATATATATATATATATATATATATATATATATATATATATATATATAGGGTTAGGTTATAATAATAATGACAATTATTATGTTACCTTGTAACCAAATCCTGGCCATTGGATTTCATTCTCGTAACAATGAAAAAAACACATTCTTAACAGAATAAGTTTTTGACATAATGAGTTGTTACCATTCTTAAAAGAATGAACTAAATTTTGTACATTCTTAAAAGAATGTGTTTTAAATGAGTGGTCCAGATTGAGTTTCAAGGTTACACAATACTTGTATAAATATATTTGATCCTATATATATATATATATATATATATATATATATATATATATATATATATATATATATATATATATATATAGGGATGGGTTCAATGCAGAACCAAAATATATTGCCTAACTGCAGAACCAAGTTTCTAACCGTAAGATTAAAATATAAGTAAAAGGGTACGATCGTCAACAAACAAACGTAAACTGTTATGTTCATCAATGAACATATGTTCATCAATGAACATATGTTCATCAATGAACACATCAGAATACGTACGATTGTGATAGATGATTTTTAGCGATCCTTTTTTCCCGACTTTGAATCCGAGAGAACCATTTCGAAAATCGATTATACGTGCATACAATTCACGGAATCAAACAAAAAACAACCTATCCTGATCGATTGGAAGACATCGATTGTTGGTTCATCAATGAACATATGTTCATCAATGAACATCTGTTCATCAATGAACAATGTTCATCAATGAACACATCAGAACACCTTCAGCATCTCCCTTCGCATCTATTGCCTCTCGATCCGATTCCATCCATCCAAGGCCAAGATCCGATTGCAACTCGATTTTGCATCATCAATTCTTTCATTCAACTGTGAAGGCAACAACCCATCTTCGCCACTATCTTCTCTGTCTATTTTTTCTTCCTACCAGCGAAGGCAATCAACCGATTTGGTTACCCACGACCTTCAGCATCTATTTCTGCATTAATTTGCATGGTTATTCACACCCGGTTTGTGATCCTCGGTATCCCAGTCACAAACAGTGGGGCTTATCAGAGATTAAACATGCTATTGAACATTTCAATAAATCTCAAAAGAAACTAGGAATTCTATTATAATATGATTATCTTCTGCAGTGGAATTGGCTGAATCGTCATTCGCCTACCTTTATAAAATTTACAATAAGATTACGACATCCCTCTTCTATGTTGTGAATTGTTATAGTTGGGTCCTAGCCCTATTATTATATTGGGTTAATATTAAGGATTACATGTGTCTAATTAAAACTACCTTCTTTTATAGATGTCTTCCGTTGACCAATCTGTTCCCCACTCAAACTCCAGTAACGTCACTTCGATCCTGTCATTGTGTTCTAAAGTGACATTGGATGGCACAAACTACAATGAGTAGATCAGAAACATTAAGATGACTTTGAGGTTTGAGAACAAAGAGTATGTTCTCGAGACTGAGCTCGTTGAAGTTGACCCAGATACTGCTAGTCCCGAGGAAGTTACCTCGTACCAAAAACACTGTGATGATGTGACCAAACTGGCATGCATCATGATTGCTACCATGAACCCTAAATTGCAAAGAATCTTTGAGGACTACTGGCCCTACGAGATGCACAAGGACCTTGCGGAAAAGTTTCGCAAGCGAGAGCGTGTCGAGAGGTGCGACGTGGTCAAAGCCTTCACGAATGACAAACCTAAAGACGGAGAGTCCGTCTGCACTCACGTGAAAAGGATACAAGGTTACGTTGATAGGCTAAGGAAGCTGGGAATGCCTGTTCATGAGGAGTTGGCCGTTGACATAGTGCTTAACTCCTTACTGAGTTCTTATGACCAGTTCACGCTGGCGTATCATTTGAACAACACTTAGACTTCTTTGGTTGAGTTGCATAGCATGCTTCGAACTGCAGAAAATGGGCTGACGGGTAAAAGTGTACCCTCTATGAGTCAGCCTGTCTTGGCAATTGGCAGTGGCAAGGGAAAGAAAAGGAAGGGCCTCCCAAGAAGAATTGGAGGGAAAAGGTTCAAGTCGGGTCATCCAGCAATGGCCCGAGAGCTAAGTCTTCCGACATTCCTCATGTCACGAATCCCAAAGATGCCGATTGTTTTTATTGCAAGGAGAAGGGTCACTGGAAAAGGAGTTGCCCAAAGTACTTGCAAGATATTAAGGATGACAAAGTGAAGCCGTCACGAGCAGGTATTTACACTATATATAAAAACTCATCATCTTCCTGTTCTTGGGTCCTTAACACCGGATGTGGTTTTCACATTTGTTCTGATTTGTAGGGCCTAAAAGAAAGTAGGGAGGTGGAGCACGGTAGATTGAACCTGATCATGGGCAATAGGCGAACGTCACCTGTTACCAAGATCGGTGTCTATAGATTAGTGCTTAGTAATGGTGTTAGTTTATATTTACAGAATTGTTGCTTTTCGCCTGATATGGCTAGAAACATATTTTCCTTTCATGCATTGTTCAGACAATGTTTTTATTATACTTTTGATAAATTGAATGGTTCAATTTATGTTTTTAAAAATGATGTTTTTATTTTTGAAGCCTTGCCTTATGATGGAGTGTATGAAACTGTAATGTGTGTTGACAATTTTGGTAATAATGTGTTTAATATTGATTCTTCTAGTGGAGTAGAAAAGGCGTGTTTGTGGCAATGTCGCCTTGGGCATATAAATAGAAACGCATCGCCCAACTCCAAAGGATGGAGTGTTGGAATCATTCGACCTAAAATCGGATAATGCATGCGAATCTTGTTTATTTGGCAAGATCACCATTCAAAGGGTCCTTTGAAAGAGGTGAAGGTCTGTTGGACATCATACACACATATGTGTGTGGTCCCTTTAGAACAACCACAAAAAATGGCACACAGTTCTATGTGACCTTTAGTGACGATTAAAGTAGACATGGGTATATCTACTTAATCAAGCACAAGTCAGATAGCTTTGAAAAGTTCAAAGAGTTTAAAAATGAAGTAGAAAATCAATTGGGCAGGAAGATCAAGATGCTTAGATCCGAAAAAGGCGGTGAGTATCTTAGTATCGAGTTCCTTGACTATCTAAAGGAATGTGGAATAGTTTCACAATTATCACCTCCTTGGACATGGTTCGTTCCATGATGAGTCGAGCTTCGCTTCCAATCCATTTCTGGGGGTATGCCTTAGAGACTGCCGCCTATATCCTCAATCTTGTCCCAACTAAGAAGGTTGCTAAAACACCTAATGAGATGTGGACGAGAAAAGTTCCCTCTTTAGCACATATCAAGGTTTGGGGTTGTGAGGATTTCGTGAGACGAGAGACTCAAGACAAACTCGTAGAAAGAAGTGAGAGGTGTATATTCATCGGATACCCCCAAACAGTCTTTTGGATACTTGTTCTACAGACCAAGCGATGACGTGGTCTTTGTAGCGAGACAAGGAGTCTTTCGAGAGAGAGAGAGAGAGAGAGAGAGCTCTTATCCAAAGAGGACAGTGGGAGTACCGTTGACCTTGAAGAAATTCAGGAGTCATCTGATGAAGGAGCCTTAGGAGAAACTAGCAACCAACAAGAGGAAGAGGTTCCTGTTGGTCCGACAGACGTTTCATTAGTTCTTAGGCGTTCCGGTAGAGTTAGCATGCTACCCGAGTTTTATGGTTTCCATATAACTACGGATGGTGACACGTTTGTCAATGATAGGACATTGACAAATTTGGATGAACCAGCTAACTACCAGAAAGCAGTGGCGGGACCCGAGTCTGCCAAGTGGAAAGAGGCAATGGACAGCGAGATCAAGTCCATGTATGACAATCAAGTTTGGAACTTGGTTGACAATGTACTGGGTCGAAAGACAGTCGGGTGCAAGTGGATCTTCAAGAAAAGACCGACATGGATGGAAAGGTACAAACCTTTAAGGCTCGACTGGTTGCGAAGGGCTTTACTCAAACCCCGGGGGTTGACTATGATGAGACATTCTCACCTGTGGCCAAGATTAAGTCCATTAGGATAATGCTTGCCATAGCTGCATTTCATGACTATGAAATTTGGCAGATGAATGTCAAAACCGCTTTTCTTAACGGGAAGTTGACTGATGATGTTTACATGAATCAGCCAGAGGGTTTTGTAGACACAAAGCATCCTAATAAGGTGTGTAAGCTTTAGAAATCAATCTACGGATTGAAACAAGCCTCTCGCAGTTAGAATCTTTGCTTCCATGAGAAAGTCAAAGAGTTTGGTTTCTCTAGGAGTGAAGATGAGTCATGTCAAGATGAGTCATGGGAAACGACATTTCAACCTTGCAAGATGTCAAGTCTTGGCTTGGGAAGTGTTTCGCCATGAAAGACCTAGGAGAAGCTGCCTATATTCTCGGGATAAGAATATTGAGAGATAGAAAGAAAAGACTAATAGGACTTAGTCAGTGTACATACTTGGAAAAGGTACTAAAGAGGTTTAGTATGGAAAATTCCAAGAAGGGAGAGCTACCTATCCAAAGTAATGCAAAATTGAGTAAGACTCAAAGTCTGAGTACTGATGAGGAAGTAGCTGAGATGAGTCGGGTATCTTATGCTTCGGCAGTATGGTCGATCATGTACGCTATGGCATATACTCGCCCCGACGTGTCCTTTGCTTTGAGCATGGTAAGTCGGTACCAGGAAAACCCTGGTAGAGCATATTGGATAGTTGTAAAGAATATACTAATGTACCTGCGAAGGACGAAGAACATGGTTTTAGTCCTTGGTGGCAGTGATACTTTGAAAGCGAGTGGATACACAGACGCCAGTTTCCAGACAGATAGAGACAATGGTCGGTCTCAGTCGGGCTGGGTGTTTCTTTTGAATGGGGGAGCGGTCACTTGGAAAAGTTCCAAACAAGAGACGGTGGCTGATTCTACGTGCGAATCAGAGTACATAGCTGCCAGTGAAGCGTCTAAGGAAGCGGCTTGGCTGAAGAACTTTATCAGTAACCTTGGAGTAGTCCCGAGTATTCAGGAGCTAACGGAACTGTTCTGCAATAATGAAGGAGCGGTCGCTTTGACAAAGGAACCGCGAGATCATGGAAAGTCCAGACATCTCGACAGAAAGTACCACTACATTCGGCATAGAGTAGAAGAAGGTCACCTCCATGTAAAGAGGGTATTATCTGAAGACAATCCTGCAGATCCTTTGACAAAGGCTCTGAGTAGGATCAAGCACAATCAGCATGCTAGAAGCATTGGATTGAGAGATGATATTAGTTTTAGTAATTAGATAGTTTGAAACTTGTAACAATATAAATGTAATTGACTTTGGCGATTTTATAATAGAGATTTATAAATGAGTATTGTTTACTGCTTTTGTCAATTGTTTATTATTGTGTTTCATTTTGCATGTTTACTTCGTGAGTAATTCGATTATTCAAATGTCTACAGTCGCTCATACTTTTAGGGAGTAAGTATGAACGAAGACTGTCATGAACAGGTTGTAGATTGTCTAAGGGGTTAGACATTGCAATGAGATTGCTACAACGTTCATGAGTACTGAGAAATAGAGATTTGAGTATTGGATAAACCCGCACTCAATAGATTGCTTCATGGATTATATCATAAGCAGTGTTGAGACGATAATATCTTATGATCTTAAAGTAGAGACATATGAGTTATAATTTTCAAGGCGGTTGTTAATTGATAATACGAAATCGCGTCGGTAACTCGATGTTGTAAAACGTATTGTTGTCAATGATTTTGTCTTGTAAAAGATATAAGCATATGAGTCGAAACTTATTCGTCCCTTGACCTTGATGGGAAACAGATATCTGTAGGCCTCTTGATGATTTTGAAGTTGACTGAAAGTGTTGGCCAACCGGGACTAAATTGATATGATCAATTAGTAGTCTTAAAGTCATAAGTAGAATCAGAAATCGAGAAACAGAGTATCGGACCAAGATTTATCTTAATCCATGTCTTGAGTCTGAAAGTATCTTGTTGGACGGAGGATCATATGATCACTTATCTATGGACAGAACTGACTAGGTCAGAGTTCGACAGCAGTTTCTAGGAAGCTGAGATTTGTTAATTAATCTGAAGATAAATGGACAATTAAAGTCATAGACTTATCCAAGTGGGAGACTGTTGGATTAGGTGTCTAAGCCATGACTTATAAATTGTATTTATCTTATTAATTGAAGCAAAGTCCATTTGGGTTCAGTAGAGAGAAAACTTGATTTATTAAATGTTTAATAAATCAATAGAAATAAAATAAATAGTTTATTAATATATTAAAGTGATAATATATTAATTATAAACTATATTAATTAATTAGAAATTAATCTAGAATTAATTGGATTTAATTTAGTGAATAATTTAATTAATTAAAAGTACAGGGACTGGTTTTGTAATTATTCAATAGTTGAATAAATGGCTGGCCAGTGGGAGCCTCATAGATGGCGAAATTATGGAGGAGCCTCCATAATTTCGTAACCCTAATTAGGGTTTAAGGAGGCTTGGTCCATATGATAAAATGCTTGTCAAAAGTTGGGCTCTTCTAGGGGTTTGACTCTCACCCTTGGAGGCTTTAAATAGAGCCTTCTGGGGAACCCTAATCCTGCGCCACTTTTACCCTGTCTCTCTGGAATTCTGTTCTCCTCCTTCTTGCTTGGGTGCGACTACATTTGAGGCAGTATATTTTTGCTGCTAGCTTCAAGAAGAAAATCAAAGGTTGGTTTTCCTTATTTTTATTATTTAGAAATAACTATTGGCCTTAGGAATTTTGTTATATGTTCATTGATAGAAAAGCATAGATCCTAATTCTAGGTTGCATGTGAACTTAGAATTTCTCGTTCATTGTTTGCTTAAAACCGTTCACATCGATGGTCTGTTTGAGCTACCTAAGTATTCAACGGCATGGTATGAGACTATTGAAGTACCAATTTGTATAATTTCTTTGTTTTAACTTTGCTTCGAGTGATATCTTGACCAATCTTTGTTCTTAATATAATCATCTTTTTAGAACCTTGCCTTTTTGTAAAACAGGGTAACCAAGAACATTGATTTTCTAATTAGTCAAAAAGGCATATTATTATATCACTACAAAATCGTTATGTGGAATTATAATCTGTTTCAGTATTTTCCTCTTTTCATAACTGGGTAACCATGACACATGGTTTCTTGAAGGATTAAAAAAGATTTAATGGTTCAATCACTTAAAAAAAATTATTATAGTTTGTTGAAATTACTTTAATTGGTTGGATCTTTATGAAGTTAAATGTTTTTAAAAGAGGAAACGAACGTGGGAATCAAAAATAAATATATGAATGAATGTATGTTGCTACTTCTTACATTTAGTAGTTACCAGTTCTCCATTTCTTCTGAAAATATTAACATTTGGTGAATTTGTTAAAATGTAGCCAATTTATTGATATTTCTTGCAAACTAATTCTTTTTCACTATCTGACTTTTAATTCCTACCGACTTATGCAACTTTATCACTGCAGGGCATTGTGTTTTTACAAATTCTGGTATGAAAAAAAGCTAACATGTGACCCTAAATCTTGCGTATTTGGTTGGTATTAAAGACTTTTAAATGCAAGAAAACTTTTAGCATTGAGATTTTTTCAGGCTTGAAAGTGTTGCGATGTTGTAGTCCGTTGTAAGTAGGAAAATTTTACCCTTGTATTGATAATCTCTTACAGAATTGGTGGGCTGCGATTGGCTGATAAGAAATTTATAGGTAGTCTTTGGTTGTTGTTATGCTTTTGTTTGATAAAATGATTTGGGTCTTCTTTTGGTTTAATTTTAAAATTGCTATAGCTCAAGGCTTTGGTGTGGCTTGAAAAGTATTTCATTTACCAATTGTATTCAGATGGCTTAGCGAAGAAGTATTTTTTCTAAGGACTTTAACGGCTGCAACTATCGATCTAAATCTACGACCACTGTTTGGAATTTACGATCCGCCACGCCCTTTAAGTCTACGACTACCATTGGTTATGTTTCTCATAGTGTAACAGCAATCCCATGGATTATAAAAAAAACAGATTTGAATATTTTTGGTCCTTTTGAAAGAATTGTAAAATTTTGACAGTTTTTGACCTTTTGAAAGATTTGAAATTTTTTGACAGCTTTGGACCTATTGACAGTAATGGCAATGTACTTTAGACTAACATTGTCAGTTTTGGTCCTTTCGGCAGATTTGAAAAAAGTTTGACTGATTTTATAATTTTGACAAATTTGGTCCTTTTGACAGACTTGAAAAAATTTGACATTTTTGGTCCTTTTGACATATATGGAAAATTTTGACAGTCCTTTTGATCTATTTGAAAATTTTTGATAGTTTTGGTCCTTTTGACAGTTTCGGTCGTTTTCCTAAAATATTGTCTAAAATTTTAATGTTTTGATAGTAAGATGTTCTCATGTGTATAGTAAGAGAATCTAATAATTGTAAGTACTAAAGCCGAATCAAGTTAATCTGTTGAATTTGTGAAAACAATGAAAGTGGGAACTTAGAATTGCTTGTTTAGTTCCAGCATTCCAACCAGTGGGTGTAGTAGAGCTTCTGAAAAAAGCCCACTCACTCAAGCTTGCTTTTCCGAGTATGATTGCACCTTTTGTTTGATGTTGGAATTGAATTGTATAAATTTTTTGATTATATAGGATTTATGGCATGATTGGAAACTTGCATACTTTATTACGGACATCAGATGTTGCCTTGTTCTTGGTGGGCTTTCAACAAAGGTTTGTTTTTGCTCATGGTCTCATATCTTTAGATCAGTTTGATAATATCTTATTGTTATTTATTTTTTTTTCAAATATTTTTCAGGCTCAAGAAGCAACAATGAGATCTTTACCAAATATGATGGTGGCTACCCCTGGAAGAATGATAGATCATTTAAGGAAATCCATGTCTGTGCCAAATCAACCAACCTATAGCTCCAAGATAATACAAACACAAATCAAGGAGGCATGTGCAATTTCTTGTACGATTATTAATCTATTATGCCAATGTGATTACAAAATGGATGCATTACATATCAAATCGGGTAATTTAAATGGAAATCATATAGTTTTACGATAACCAAAATAAATCTAACTACTATAAATAGTTAATACTTTAAATATGACTACAATATCAAACTCCTATAATAATAATAATAATCTATTTTATTATTAATATGATTTAGGTTCCCCTTTCTCTCTCTATCTCCTAAAACTGGTGTGTAGATTTTAGCAATTGGACGGGTAGATAATTTAAAATGGGTGACTATAGTAACAGAATTTACAGTATAATTTAAAATGGGTGACTATAGTAACAGAATTTATTACTGTAAGTGATTTGAATTTTAATTGCTTTGAATGTAAAAATCACACTACTGTCGTGGCTGTATTGTCAAAAAAACATACACTGCACTAAATTATCGTTGGTTCGAATGTTCAAACTTTTATACGTAGGCATTATTTAAGAAATCAGTTTCAATTTAATTACTATGATGATAATCTATTGGCCCCCACCACACACACACACATATACACTATTTTTATAATCCACAAACCTTTTTTAACCTAAAAGGGATTATATTAAACTTTACGTCTCACACAATTTATTAAACTTTACGGTTTATTGTTCGTTTTAGTGAAACAAAGAACGGAACCACGTAATGTTTACCCCTAACAATTTGTGTCCCGCCGCATTGCATGGGTACACACCTAGTGTAATCAAAATTAGCATCTCTAGAAAATTATCATTTTGCACTTTAGGGATACGATTTAGCTATTATGAGTTATGACTTTCGCAATATAAGGAAAATGGCCATAAGGATTCAAGTTAAAGGATTCGAGTTAATATTTTAAATACCAAATTAATTCTTTTAGGTTTCCAAATTTGCCAAATAATTACTCGAATTACAAACTGATAATTTTGATTAATCTTATGATTTCATGAGTTCAAAATACTTATAAATGCACATTTTAGTTTGGAAAATTGATACCGCGACATATATCAATTTACGAGTATTTTTGGATAAGTTTTTCATCAAGTTACAAATCTATATTATGGTTACTATTTGAGACTTTTTGTTACGATCCCACATCGGCCGGAAGTAAATCGTATTGGTGGCTTATAAGTCCAAGTGTCCCCTCCTCATACAAGTTGGCTTTTGGGAGTGAGTTCTACACTTGGGCTTGTGGCTTGATACGGGCCTAGTATGAGATGGGTCCGTATCAATTGGTATCAGAGCCGTTCCCCATATTTCGAGGTTCCAAACCTTGAAGTGGTGGCCTGCAGACTATACTTGGGCTTGTCGCTTGCTACGGGCCTAGTATGAGATTTGTCCGTATCAATTGTATACCGCATGCTTTGAAGAGCCAACGTCCTTGTTGGTCACGGTTGGCACCCATTTTCGGTCCAAGTCACCACCCATAGGCCACCACTCCGAGTCCTTGTTGGTCACGGTTGGCACCCCTTTTTTTTCGGTCCAAGCCACCACTCCAAGTATCGGATCCTCAAAAGGTGGAGATGGCTCTAATACCAATTGATACGAACCCATCCCATACTAGGCTCGTATCAAGTCATAAGCCCAAATGTAGAACTCACTCCCAAAAGCCAGCTTGTAGGAGGAGGGAACACCTAGACTTATAAGCCACCAACTGAATTTGTTTTCGGCCGATGTGGGATCGTAACACTTTTGGTCATGCCTTTCTTATCGAGGTTTACAAGAAACATAGTGAATAGTAGTCAACTGCATCTATTGGATCTAAAATTTTAATGGGTGTGATAATTCTATTAATAAATAAATTTAACAAAACTGCATAGGCATTTGAAAAGGTAATGTCATGATTTTAGACTACACCCTTAAGCTTCCTACAATTTCATGTTCCCATATGCTAAGGATTGTGTATTTTCAAATCAAACCTTCAAACAAAACCAGATGATAAGAATCATCATTCACAATCGACATTCATTCTCGTATGAGTCGTATGCTGCATTGAAGAGTTGAGAGGAACAACCAGTGAAATCAGCTAGGTTTTTGAAGGGTGTAATACGCTATTCTTCGAAGAATGGAAAAAAGGAAAATATTGAGCTCAAGATTGAAGGAAAATTGGAATACTAATTCCAAAATACGGCTTAAATAACCCTCAATTTGGATGAAGATGATGATGTGTTTTCCCTCTTCCAAGTATGATTTCGATTCTCATTCTTGGTTGAAACTAACAAAGTTGGTATTATTATTGGTTGAATCTTTAGTCTTTAAGTTCCATTTGTGCCAATTTAATGATCTTCTCATTCTTGTCATTCTGTTACAAATATGCTTTTGTCAATTTTAAGAACATGTTTAATATGATTAATGATCTTCACGAGTTTGTGTCAATTTTAATGATCTTCACATTCTTGTCATTCTTTTAAGAATATGTTTTATTAATATGTTTATGTGAAGAATAAAAATTTTAATGATCTTAACAGCATCTCATTTTCATTCTTGCCAAGAATGTTAATTTTAAAGGTGGTGTTATTCTTAGTTGATTGTTTAATCTTTAAGTTTCATACATGTCGAGTTGTTCACACATTTATGAATATGGTAATGTGAAGAATATGCTTTTGTCAATTTTAAGAATATGTTTAATATCTTCACAAATTTATGTCAATTTAAATGATCTTCTCATTCTTTTCATCCTGTTAAGAATAAGTTTTAGTAATATGTTTATGTGAAGAATGTAAATTTCAATGATTTTTACAAATTCTCATTCTTGTCATTATGTTATTGATGATCTTCACATATTGTAATTCTCATTTTTTTTCAAAGAATGTAAATTATAATGGTCGAAAATAAGAAAGGTGGTACTATTCTTAGTTGAATGTTTAGTCTTTAAGTTCCATACGTGTAGAGTTGTTCAGACATTTAGGAATATGGTGATGTGAAGAATGAAAATTTTAAGGATCTTCACATATTCTCATGATTGTCATTCTGTTAAGAATTAATAATATTCTCTTTCTTAATTAAGTACTAAAACCATATCTTTTAGGAATATGCTTATGTGAAAAATGAAAATTTTAAATGTTCTTCACAAATTCTCATTCTTGTCATTCTATTAAAAATTAATAACATTATCAATTGTCAACTAGTTATGGGAACTCTTATAAGCAAAACTGATACTTTAAGAATATGTTTATGTGAAAATTGAAAATTGGTATAACATGATAAATACTTATTCTTGACGGAATGTAATCTTATATTAGATTGATGTTTATATTATAGATTGAATTTTGACTGAATATTGTTTTCATATTTTTATTTAAATAGAAAATTTTTCTTTATTGGAACAAGGTACAAAAGTGCAGAACCAAAGCATTATAGAAATTGGTAGTAGAACCACAACCAACAGAAAAAAGATTAACTATTGTCTTTAGATGTTGTAGATATTGGGAGCCGAAGCACATCAAAATATAAGATGCAAAAAGTGAGACACAACACTACAGGAAATGGAAGTTAGATCTAAAAGGAAGTTTGAAAAATCTCCACATTCAATAAAGTCAAAATGAATACTTAGTAAAGTACAAGAGACAAAGAAAATTAAAAACCAAAATAAGACAAAAATAGAGTTGAAATAGAGTATGGTCCTAGGTTAAGGAGATTAAAGACAAGAATGACTCCTGGTAAATTTTGTGAAGTCGTTTTAAGTTTATCAACAAAGCAAAAAAGGCGGTTCAGAGAATGGGCTTAGGAACTTTGTTGAGAATAGATATGGATAGTTTACCTGGTTCGGAAAAATGTTATCTAATTGACTCATACAATGATGATATTGACAAAATAGTAATGGAGAATACAGATATATTGGTGAGAAAAGAGTTAATCTCTGATATCATGGGATTTGCACCAGCTAGGGTTGACTTCAAGATACTCCCTTCTTGTGAGAATAAAATAAATATTAAAATAATGGAAATCTCAATTTCTAGATAAAATATACAACATCAAAGCTTATCTGCAGTTGATAAAGGAAACAAAAGAAGACAAGTTGATGTTCTGATTATTTTTCTTAACACTTTTCATCAACACTTGTATAGAGTCCATGCTAATGGGAACATATCAACTTAAAGTGGTTAATAAGTTAATTCTTATGAACAATTACTCAATAATTGATTGGTGCGAATATATATACTACAATGGACCAATCACATTGGTAAGAAAACATCACATTTTACATTCTATTATAGAAAACTATTATGTCTGAAAATTAAAAATTTTCATTTTTTTCAGTTGATTTTTGTGTATAGCATCAAGTATACACGATCAAGATAAATAAATGTCCACTATTTATTGTAAATGTAAAGAGAAAAAAGTTGTTGGAGGTTGAAACGTTTGGAATTAAATCAGGAGGTTTTGGGGAAAGATAGTTCCATCCAAGAGAAGAAGACTATGTTGGAAATTAACATATGGAAATTGATGAATTATTAACATATTTTATGGACCAAGAGGTAATGGTATTTTTAGTTAAGTTTGTTGGATTAGGTATCTAAGCCATGACTATAAATTGTATTTATCTTATTAATTGAAGCAAAGTCCATTTGGGTTGCCCTCATAGTTGGAGGATTGGTGTAGAGTTAAGTAGTGAGAAAGGTTGATTTATTAATTTTTTAGTAAATCAATAGAAATAAAATAAATAGTTTATTAATATATTTAAGTGTTAATATATTAATTAGAAACTATAATAATTAATTAGAAATTAATCTAGAATTAATTGGATTTAATTCAGTGATTAATTTAATTAATTAAAAGTACATGGACTGGTTTGTATTTATTCAATAGTTGAATAATTGGCTGGCCAGTGGCAGGGGCCAAAGTTGGTGCCAATATAGAGGGCACCTCCATACTTGCCGAAACTCTAATTAGGGTTTAGAAGCCTTGGTCCAAATGGTCAACCGGCTTGCCCATTAAGGAGGCTCCTCTAGGGTTTTGACTGTAACCCTTGGAGGCTATAAAAGGAACCTTCTGGCCACCCTAAATCCTGCGCCATCTTCACCATCTCACTGGAACTCTGCTGTCTTCTCTCCTCCTGCTTGGGTGTGACTCCATTTGAGGCAGGATACTTTTGCTGCTAGCTTCTAGATCAAGAATCAAAGGTTGGTTTTATTGATTTCAATCTTTAGAAATTATTGTTTGGCCTTAGGTTTTGTTATATGTTCATAAGATAGAAAAACATAGATCCTCCATTAGGTTGCATGTGAACTTAGGGTTTCTAGTTCATTGTTTGTGCAAAACCTTTCAAAGTTAACTATAATAGTATGTGTAGAAAGCATTCTTAACAGAATGATTCTTAAGTTAATGTAAAAATTATTCTTAAAGAATGATTCTTAAGTTAATGTGAAAATTTTATTGTTAAAAGAATTTGATTTTACAAACTTGTAAGTTTATGAAATCTGATTCTTAACATAAATTTCATTCTTACCAAAATCAAAATACTTAATCCTTTATGTAACGTCCGCAATTTCGTAATAATTTTTTTTCATTTTAAAAACGATTCAAATACATAAAAAGGATTCACAAATAAATCCATCCAAATTAAAACTTGATATTTAAAACATACTAAAATGTATTTACAAAACGTTATTCAGCGAAAGACTTAAGTACCAAAACTCTAGATGCGGTATAGTCGTGCCGTGCTCCAAGCTCAAGCCAGCAGATACCTAAAAAAATAGTTAGGGTGAAAGATTAAGCACAAAGCTTAGTGAGTTCCCCAAAATACCACACGATTCATCATGCAAAATCATCGTTTAACAAATAATCGGTTGGCTCTCGGGTTTGCCCCGATCCGCCAGAATCATCGGTTGACTCACGAGTTGCCCCGATACGTCAGAACTCACGAGTTGCCCCGATACGTCAGAATCATCGGTTGACTCATGGGTTGCCCCGATTCGTAAAAATTATCGGTTGACTCACGGGTTGCCCCGATTTGTCAGTCTCATCGGTTGACTCACGGGTTGCCCCGATTCGTCAGAATCATCATAAGGCACATACGACACAATATTACACAAAGTAACAAGGCTATCTAGGCATGTAACATCACCCTTAGTACAGTGAGAAGACTCACCTGATCCGCAAAGCTAGACAGCACTCCTCATGCGCGTCCACGGATCCGACAACACGAACTTCCTAACGATATAAAATCCACTCAGAGCTTCCTAAATCCTAAACAGGTCAATCCTTTAAGACCGGTATCCAAAACCCACAAATTTGACCAAAAGTCAACGGTCAAAGGTCAAAGTCAACAGGCACAGTTAGCGCCGTTAACTCCCCAAGTTAGCATCGCTAACTATGAACAGTTCCAAAAATCCACTAAGTTCTTAATTCATTCAGCCAAGGTCTTTATCCTTTCAGGGACCTTCCAAACAGTCCCTAAGTCCTTAAAAATCCTAATTTAACATTTTAATACAATCACACAAACTCAAGAACAAGATCTAAGTCCAAAATGGTCCAAACTAACCAAAATCACCAAAGAGAGTTTGACTTACTCTCTAAACTATACCAAAGGTTCTAAATCAGGTATTAAGGCATAAAGTTCCAAACGTTATCCTTCTCAATCATGGACAAACACCAAAAGGGACCATTACACTTATTTAATCGATTAAAACCCACTTAAATCGTAAGAAGAACCATAAAAATGCATAAAGGTGAAAACTTAACTCATAATGGTCTAGAAAAATGCAGATCTTTGAAGCTTCACTCAAGAGAAATAACTTGTAGCATCACCACCTTCCTTCTAGCATCATCAATGCTTCAAAAATCCATCAAAACACACCAAAATCATCAAAAACCCATTCCACAAGTCTAGAGAGAGAGAGAGAGAGAGAGAACGTTTTGGAGGCTGAAAAGTTGCATTTGGCGGCTACCCTAGGGTTCCTAACCCTTAAATATGGCCCAAGCTTCAAAATCTAGGGTTTTGGCCCAAAATCAGAAGTTAGTGCCGCTAATCCTAAGGTTAGCGTCGCTAATAGTGATCGTGCAAACCCACCCACCAGGCTGGCGAGATAGCGTCACTAAAAAAACAGAATATCATCGCTAAGCAACATTAGCGTCGCTAACATCCTTGTTAGCGGCTCTAATGGCATTTTTCACCATTTTCCATAATTTTTGTTTCCTTTATTCTGTGAACTTGACTCTTTCAAACTCGAAACTTGACTTCTCGAGATTAGGATCTTACAACTCTCCCGCACTTAACGGGATTTTGTCCATGAAATCCTTTCCTTACTTGCCCTAATCGCGCACCAGAAGTTTAACCATTCCATGGTTATGCCACTATTCAACTTTCGTTATCGTTCACATCTTCCTCCCCTTCGCCATTTCCCTTCTTTGATTCTTTCCATTTGTTCCCCTCAATGTCTAGTTTTTATCACCATCGCAACTAAGGCTACAGTTTTACTTCGGCGACGAAGGCAGGATCATAAACACTGATAAGACCCTTGACCCACATCACCTTTGCCTTCAGCAATTAAAGCATCATCATCGATGAATGTATGAACACTTCGCCGTCTACAATTTCAGAACCAAATCTTGACTTAGCATAGATCATTGGCAACAAAATCAATCATTTTACTTTGGCATTTGGTCAATATCAGTTCATCCTTACCAATCATTGGCAAGGTCACATTTCACTTCGGCTTATCAAAAATTATCTTCCCATTCGTTATTCACAAATCGATATCAACAATCATCTTTATCGTAGTTTGAAGGAAAATCGAGAATATTGTATTTGTCTTTAACAACGATTCAACCCATCAAATCAACCCATTTCGAAACTACGATTCTGTCCAGACCAACCATTCCCCATAACAATTCAACTGATTCCAGATCGGGACGCGATAAATCAAACGCCTTATATAAGTTTTGTCACCACAAGACTTGATATTATGCAATAAGTTTCGTCATTCGTTTTATGGAAGCTTTGAAGAAAAGCCATTGGGAGGATGTAAAATGCATTTCAAGATTTGAGAAAGGAACTTTAGATCACGAGATCATCTATAAGAAAATCAGTGACTCAAGCTTGAGGGGTTTTAGTGATAGTGATTTTGCAAGATGTTTGGATGATAGAAAAATTGCATCAGGTTTTTTCATTAATCTAGGATCTGGGGTATTATCATGGAACTCTATGAAAAAAAGTATTGTTGTACTATCCTAGATAGAATCAGGATACATTTTTCTTTCATTAATAGGTTGTCAAGCACCAAGGTCTACAAGAACTTAAAGTCCCTCAAGAATCTCCTATTAAGATCTACTATGATAATAAGTCGGCTATTAATTAAGAAATCTAGTTTTCCATGGAAAGAGAAAGCATATTTGCATCAAGTGTCATTTTATCCATGAATTCATTTCAAATGGAGATATTGTAGTTGAATTTTGAAGCACCAAATAGCAAGTGGCAGATATATTTACAAAGGCAAGTTACTAATGTCGATTGTTTGAAGAAACATCAGGGTATGTCTAGCTTAAGGGGTATGATGAAGGTATAAGCTAGACTTCATGAAAGTGTAGGTAAGGTAGTTATGGTTGAGGGTTAACTTAGTTATAAGTTGAGTGGTTGTGGTTGAAAACTTGTAACGGTTGTATATTATGCTCATGTCTTATGTATGTTGTTGATAATAATTCTCTAATAAAAGAAGTATCTTTAAGTATATTATCGTGTTCATCTGTTTTGAAACTCTCCTTGATCCAAAGAACATGAGTTTGTATCAAGTGAAAATAATTATGATCAACTTGTTAAACTTAAAAAGTATTGATCTTGTTGAACTCTAATTATTATCCACTACAAAATCTTTGAAGTGGGCATGTGTTTGAATAAGGTTAAGTATTTGACAAAATATGAAGAAACCCCAAAAGTGGAGCGATATCATCGTATGCCAAACTAAATATAATAAATTATCTAAAAAAATTCTATGATTTTACACTCAATAAACACATTTAGTATGAATCCCCAAACAAATCCATATCAGGTAGGGATATCTTGAAACAATTCCCTTGATGATACTACTACAAAAGCATTAATTAAGGAAGTAAAGAAAAGATAATCAAATGAACATATGGATGAAAGAAGAATGAAACCCACAAGAACAATAAAGGGAAATAAGGGGATTAAAAAATTTCCCATAATTTAGCAATGTTACAAGGAGATGTGTATGGAAAAGACTTCGAATTAAGTTGAATGGTCATGCGATCCTACCATAGTTGAGCAGCATGAGGTGGTCAATGGTGGTTGAGGATTGAGGAAAGACGACGTCATTTTTCGTACTATTCCAAATGTTATCTCTTACATGTTGTAGCGTTAAGAAGGGCAAAAGTTGTTGTCCTTTACATGTTATTTCTACCTGTTATTCACAAGAAAAAAGGGAGACACATGATGGATGATACTTATAGAAGCTAGTTATTGGTAAAAATGAGATAAGCAGCATGAAACAGTAGGTTGATGGCCTAAATACATGATAGTTGAATAAAAAATAACCACGAAACAATAGTTGTACATGGAATGTGTAAATGTGATATGTGATTGATCATGTATGCATGAGGAAAGGCTTTGTCATAGGATTTTGGGCGGGGTCCTACACCCTAAGTATGTTGGGTCCACCTTTCCACTTCCAAAGAACAACTTATTTTTCTAGAAAGTTTGTCTTTTTTTTTTTTTTTTTTCATTCCGAGGTTTTGGCATTAATTTGAATTCATGACTTGTTTAGTGTGAAACATCGATAGTAACAACTCTAATAGTTCAAACACAAACAAATACATATTTAGCTTTAGATGAAAAACAAATAACCATATTAACTAAAAACATGTGTGCGGTGAAGTAGAAAAGAACATTGATTTTTTTAGAACAATAAATAATACAAGCATCAACTTAGTGTTAATAGCGAATTAATTATGTTATTATTTCCTGGTTAGATTTCATTTGGTATAAGTACAAGATAAAATAAGAAAATGAATCTGTATAACACATATTATATAAGGTTAAGTTATTTTGAAAAACAATATTTACGTGAGAACCTAAAAAAAGGTTTGCTAAACTTTTTTTACTCTAAACATCGACACAAGAATGAATATATATATATATATATATATATATATATATATATATATATATATATATATATATATATATATATATATATATATATATATATATATATATATATATTAAATATGAATTCCTAAAGATTAAGAACCAATCTATGTTATTCAATAAGATAATTTTTTTTTGTATTTATGTTTTTTTACAATGGTTTATTATTTTAAAATACATTAAACCCAAATAATAATTTTTTTTGTTATTTTATTATTATATTCACACATACATGAAAACATGTGGTTATTAAATTTTACATACAATACAAAAAATACTTCAATATCAATCGATACTCATAAAATAATAAAAATATTGACATTCAGTTGTGTTTAATGTCTTTATTAAGAGACAAATATTACAATTTTAAAATAAAATATTATTATATTGTGAATAAGTGGTTGTCATATTTTATAACTTTTATGACTTTCTATTTAGGAAAATCTCCATTAAAGTCCTAATATTTTGGCCAAATTTATGAAAATTTTCAAATTAATTTTTATTAACAAAAGGTCTAAAATTAATTTTTATTAACAAAAAAGGACAGAAACTACATGTTTTATATTCAATAAAGTCCTAATATTTTTACACACTTTACAGAAAAGGGTATTAAGCAAAATAATATATCGCACAAAGTAAAATTCTGGAAAGCTGAAATAATAATAATAATTATTTTGCGACTAATTAATTAATATGTGATTCACATGATAAAATGTACAAGATTATATGTTAGAAGAATGGGAATGGAAATGGAGGTTAATCATTTGTATAGAATTTACGAGAGAAGGGGGACCCTCACCACAGACTTTGCTCTCAAGCCATCATCATTCTTCCTTTAGACTAACCTATTCCTTTTCTATTAATTAAGTGGCCATTACTTGAATTTAAATTTTTTAAAATGTTGACCGATCCAACAACCGCGGCGAGGAATCGGTTTCTAATTCTCTATCTCGCTTGTTTTGCTTCCAAAAAATTGTATCTGCACAGCCACACATCATCATCTACCTATCTCATGCACGTCTCTATCTTTCTCCTTCCATTCCCCATACGACAAATAGTATTTTTAAGATGTCAAATATTCTCCAATCAATAATATCATTTTTCTAATATATATATATATATATATATATATATATATATATATATATATATATATATATATATATATATATATATATATATATATATATATATATATACACATACATACATACATACATACGCAAATACACACATTATGTGTGTTAAGTGTTCATCTCATAATTATATGGCTGGAATTGTAGAAGATAATCTTGTTTCTTGTTCCTATGGGTTTCAAAAAATGAAATACTTTTATCCGTTCTATTTAATTATTATGCATGCATTCCATTCAAACACGTTAATCAGTTGTTACAGAATTAGTTATATATGTTTTTTAGATTATTAATTGGGTCGTCAGAATTTTACATTGAATAACTACCCAAGGAATAGCTCCATTATTTTAGTGTATGTTTTACTGGAAAAAAAACATTTTATATATATTATTATAATTTTGGTATATATATATATGTGTGTATTTATCTGATGATTTAAGTTGAATTTGCATGTTAAAGGTTCATGCATATATTTTGTAATAATGCATGCGTTGCTTAACAATAAAAAGCAAATGATATGTTTTCAACAAGTGGAATGATGCTGCTGTAGATTTTTACGCTACTCATTTCATGCATTGCTTATCCCCCACGTAAAATACAATTTTGTTTTCCTTTTATTGTCGTCATCTTTATCTGTGAAATCATAAAGATTCTGTCTTTTTCTACTTCTTCTTTTATTTTTTCATTTTGTTTTATACTTGATACATATCATCCATCTTTTCGTGGAAGTGCAGCACTTAGAAGGTGTTATGATGGAACCACAATCCCTGCAAAAAGATACGAGTAGGTGGGTCCTGACGCTCATATGACATCCAACGAGGGATCATGCCTAAATTCATAATAAATTGTTATTACTTTTTTTTTCTTTTCTTTTCTGCTGAGTTGCAGCATGCGAAAGCATGACGAAACCATAACCCGGTAATACTAGTATATGTCGACAAGGACAGGGTCCATAATAAACCGATTTTCATGGCCCTACGATTAATGTTTTTTTCCAACTTTCATGTATGTTGGTTTGGGTTAGTGCATGCGTGCCCTTTCAACTTTTTCTTTCTCTGTGTGTATTTACGGCTAATCCAAGCTAATGGAGGTTTCTACTTCACTTACTTTTAAAGTCAAATTCACCTTAGAATACATATATTACCATCATATACTTTTTCTTCCTTCCATGTTCCAACCCCACTCATGTTCTAAATATTGCAAACGTAAATATCTGTGTCCACAATTTAATTTCTATATTGTTATCTATACGTTCCTTACAAGCAGATCCCTATAAATTATTGTTTTCTTATAGATGGTTACTGGTTAGTGACTTAGTGGGTAGATGTAATGGTGCCAATTTAAACTGGTCTGTTTAATTGGCTCTCTTGCCCATCTCGCTTATGTATATTTGTAAACCTTACTGCTAGTGGCTTGCTAGCTTAATAAATGTCCCGTTTCTAGAAAACTATTATTTTGTTAACATGTCCATCTCGACTCCAATAAATTAGTGCACGGCGTTTTAGTTACCCCATATAAAACACCGTATTATTCTACTTTTAACATCGAAGCATACCATGTACAACTTGACGGGAAGAAATATAATATGTCGATTTGAAATATATATATATATATATATATATATATATATATATATATATATATATATATATATATATATATATATATATATATATATATATATATATATATATATATATATATGGTTAGGATCAAATATATCCATACAAGTATTGTGTAACCTTGAAATTCAATCTGGACCACTCATTTAAAACACATTCTTTTAAGAATGTACAAAATTTAGTTCATTCTTTTAAGAATGGTAAGAACTCATTATGTCAAAAACTTATTCTGTTAAGAATGTGTTTTTTTCATTGTTACGAGAATGAAATCCGATGGCCAGGATTTGGTTACAAGGTAACACAATAATTGTCATTCTTATTATAACCTAGCCCTATATATATATATATATATATATATATATATATATATATATATATATATATATATATATATATATATATATATATATATATATATATATATATATATATATATATATATATATATATATATATATATATATATATATATATATATATATATATATATATATATATATATATATATGAAGTTATGATGACTTGGTAGACAGTCGAAAGACGTGCATGACGACATGGGATTGGGGATATTACATAGCTAATCCATCTATTATATAATAAATAGTTTAGAGGTAATAACGTGATTCGTTCCATAAGAAATTAGATAGGTGAAAACTTATATAATAAAATAACCAGTTTTATGTCATCTGCTTTAATTTAACGTTACATCTAATCTTATAGGGGAACGCTTATGTTGCTACGGCAAAGCAAGAGGTTGACCTTGATGTTAATTATTAATAACATCAAAATAATACTTAAGATATCCTAGTTAATTCTATAAAAGATGCCAGAGAGAATGTTTATTGCCACATATCCTAACTACAAGCACAATATATATATATATATATATATATATATATATATATATATATATATATATATATATATATATATATATATATATATATATATATATATATATATATATATATATATATATAAGAGAGAGAGAGAGAGAGAGAGAGAGAGAGAGAGAGAGATGGTTGTTGCATGTAGTGATCATTGATATATAGAGTTTGGTTAGACGATAATAGCTGTGGGAAATGAGACAAATATTGACAGATTTTCTTACTTGTTGGCATGTATTAAGAATGGATCCAAAATATGCTAGCATGTGTTGACGTCGTCTATGCTTCAAAACTAGTGCTCCTATCATATATAACTGCAATCTCTTTGCATATTCATTATATCCTACCTACTTTTAGTTCCTCCACAATTTGTTCATTATTTAGTTTCTTGATATTTCTTTATCTTTTTGTATGGAGCCTAGAAATATTTCCTTATATGGAAGCCAGCCAAGGCACATTGCAGAACACTAATACCTCAAAGACAGTCCCTAAATATGTAATTATATTAATCGAATACGTAACTAATATGTAAAATTTTGGGATGACTCCCTATTGTTCGCTACACACATCACCGTGTTTTGGCACACAATCTCCCTTGGAGCCGTTGCTTCTTATAAAGCAATGTACAAAGTATACAACTGACGCTGTGTTCCCGAGTCTCATTTAACGAGAGAAATGGAGAGAATTGGGTGGAACTAGGAGGAAAAGAAAAGTTTTTATGTTCCCAAGTTTTTTTTACGGAAGGAAGTGGAAAGAAAAGAAAGGAATTGGAGGGTTAATATTCTCTCCTAACTTTCCTTCCGATTTGGAAGGATTTGGAAGGAAATGAAATTACTGGTAAAAATAACACTTAATTATAACTTTCCTTTCCCTTCCTTTGCACTCGGGAACACATAAAATGTTTCTTTCCTTTAATTTTCTTTCGACTCGGGAACACGAAAATATAACTTTCATTTCCTTTCCCGTCCCTTCTTTTCTTTCCTTCTTTTCTTTTCTTTTCTTTTCTCTCCATGCTAAAACTCGGGAACACAGCGTTAATATTGGATAATCATTCGTGTAGTTCATTATTGTTGCTTAAACAACTCCTAGAAAATGGCATAAATGCTTGGCACTCTTAATTCTAACAAAATATATTCAACAAATGAATATAGACACAATAAAATATACATGTAGTTTAAGATTATCTCTCCAAAAAAGCTCTTATGAAAAAAAAAAAAAAAAGACTTTAACATATATAGACACTTAATTATAGAACAGTGTCATAACTAAATATATGGGATACACTAACACACATATCACGAAAAAAGTAAGACTATGATGTTTTCATTTTTTTAGCAGCAAAAAAGAAAATATAAATAAACATCTAGCCGTAACAAGCTAGGAACTTGTCAAAGGAACGGAGCATTCTGTTGAAAGACTACAACACGATTCACTTGATTATTTGTCAAAAAGTTCTGATATGTATGGTTATTTAATCTCTGGTAACGGAAAAAAAAAAAAAAAAGGATTTCAATTTCTGGTATAATTTATGCTAAAATCACAAAACCATATAAAGATGACCATAAGGTTGTATAATATAAGTTTGTAATTAGTACCCCTAGTCCCCCCCTTTTTTTACGTGATATTTTTACGTGATATTCGACTCTAAAAATGAAAATGGGATGCAAATAGTTTCGACACGTGTATAGATGGTTTCAATATGCTCATGCATGTTATTGCTAATTAGGGATATAGATTTACAGTCACTAACATGCATGCATGTACCTTCTTTCTAAAATAAACATAGATAAGGTGCATCGTCCACCTCCTTAGGTTAGAAAAAATAAAACGTTTCACTTAATTACATGTCGTTTAAGAACAAATTTTAATTAAAAATAAACCATTTAACATATCATGTAGTTGTTTTTTCCAGAAATTCTTTTTACAAATCATTTTTTTTATTCATTTTGTTGGTTGGTTAAAAAAGATCCGAATAAAACATTTGTTACATTTCCTACCAAACTTTTTATTTTTATTTAATCTTGATTATATATATATATATATATATATATATATATATATATATATATATATATATATATATATATATATATATATATATATATATATATATATATATATATATATATATATATATATATATATATATATATATATATATATGTATCATCTTTGTCTACTACACCTATGAAAGTCTTTGGAAGTTTCATTGATTTGTTGTGTTGGATTGCTTATATAGAAAGCCTTTTTTAGAAATATAGTAATCCTTTTTTAAGAAATACTATGGATAAAGATATATTAGGTTGGATTGATCATATAGCCTAGGAAGAACTATCCTTTCCATGCAGGAAAAAAGTTTGATCACTTCATTCAGTTAAATATACAATAGAGGAGTTTATATATATATATATATATATATATATATATATATATATATATATATATATATATATATATATATATATATATATATATATATATATATATATATATATATATATATATATATAAAAGCAACACCCCATGCAAGCAAGAAAGGGGTAGGTGTATACTTGGGCAGGCAAATTGATGATGGTGGCACGTAGTTTTCAACATTCCATTAACTTGAGCCCTACACGATCTTCCCTTAAATTTTTGCCAAAGGATCATATATTATTTGATGGTGTATATACACTAATTAAATTAACGAAAGTGTTTTTTTAACGTGGATGTTTTTTCCCCAATTCAACCATTATGACGATTAATTATAGTATTACCATACCATGAAGGCTACCTGGATATATACTTGACACCTAATTCTGATGTTACCTGAGAAAAAGATTAACACTAGAGACAGCTTCAATCCATTCTAATTTGTTCTCATGTTTCTTTCACCAACCATATTCTTTCAGGTTTGAACGATTTCCTCTTTTGGACTATTTCCACAAGTTATCCGCAACCTTTCTTTCTTTACAATGAGTAATCAGTAACGTTTATGCTTAGCGTACAAATTTAAAAAGGAGCGTAGACAAGTATTGATTATGAGGAAGTTATGTATAGAATATGACAACTTCCTTTGTAAACATATTCTAAGCTTAGCTGGCGTTATCAGTTAGCATGCAGGTTTTTATATAAATGAAATCCAGAGAATTAAGATAATGGAGTTATGCTTTTGACTTACCTCAAATTCGCTATCCAGTTTGAGTTTATTAACCAAATACTTGATTAACAGTCGAACAGTCATCCTTCCATCCCTGTGGATTCATACCATTCTATCAATATATATGTAAATATATACATATAATTATCCACTTCTACTTTGAACCGGAAATATATAAATGTTTCTTTGGACTTGTTTTGATGCTTAAGTGCACGTTACTTACTTGATTCTAAGGTAGCTCTTTGGTACTTGAGGCAAATACGGTTCTTTTGTTCTGAATTAAATACATAAGAAAAACATCATTAATCCCATGATTGGTAATTGGCTTACATATATGTATATATACTCGTTCCACAATTATGTTATAATCAAAAGGTGACTAATAAAAGGGAAATAAATAAAAATACAGAAAACGAAGAACAAAAATAGGGCTTAATTTGGTGACTTACTGGTTTTGAGATGCTTGGAGAATAAACCAAACACCAGAATGAGGCCTTCGGGGAGGATCCACCACTCTTAAATCCATACGGGGCGGTGGTCCGGTAACATCTAAGCCACTGTGGAAATGAAGTGGTCGGCCATGATAAGAACCTGAACCTGGTGGTTGCTCCAAAGACCCCGAAAAGGATGGAGTTGAAGATAGATGAGGATTAAGCGTTAGCGGATAAGGCCTAAACGGCAGAAAATTATTGTCGTATTGTTGATGGGTAAAAGTCACGGGTACTGAATCAATAGCTGACCCCCGGTGTGGTTGCAAAAAGAAGGTAGGTGCTGGCGCTGTTATCGGGAGCGAACCTCGAAAATCTGAAACTTGAAAACTGAGGTGCTGCGGAGGAGGAGCTGTTAAAGTTAGCGGTCGCATCATCATTTGTTGTGACGAAGTCTCACCACCACCACCACCACCACCGCTGCTACTACCGCTGCCACCAGGTAGCAGATCAAGCTCGACTAATCGTGGACCCAACGAAAATTGGTGGTCGGGTCTATGGTAATGGCTCGTGGACTGCACATGACCACCTCCTAAACTCAATTGTAGCCACCCTCCATCATCTTCTTTGTTAATCTCTTCATGAATATCCTTGGAGCTTGATCCTGCTGCTTCTTCGTTGTTTATACTGATCTCGGTTTTTGATTCATCCTCAGCCATTAGATCGGAGGCTCCGCCTAAGCTGATGAAACAGTCATACTCACCTTCCAAATAACTGCGGCCACCACCGCAAGCCCCACCATAACAACCGAAACTATTTTTCTTCCTGAGGTTTTGCCGATGAACAGGAAACATGGTCATATCGAAAAACTCAAAAACCAAACCCCGTATGATAGACGTATACTATAAATAGCATTGACCTGCAGCTTGAGGATACCAAGTAAATCCATATGAACAAGAGTATTTAGATAGCAACAAAGAGTGGAAAAGACGATGATTTTGGGCAATCAAGATGAAACTTAGAAGCATCTTTGGGAGATAGCCATTGACCAAGAAGAAAGATTTGGATAAGTTTGGTTGGCGTATATATATAAAGAGAAGATAGGACAAGAACGAGAATAAGAAGAGTTGGAGCAAAATCTCAGTACCTCGCTTCCATTTGTTCGGTTGTTTTGGAAGTTTGCGAACCTGTTTTCATTTCTTTCCTATGGAAGAGAAAGAGGAGAAAGATGAAACAAAGAGAGACTTTGTTATTAAATTTTGTGTCTAAATAGAAAATGGGATGGATGTTACTTTTCAATGCCATTATTTAATTAATTATTCTATTTTTTGTTTTCAGTATATGTATATAACTATTTTTTCTCTTTTCAACCCTTTTTGGTCCCGGCCACGTAAATAGATTTTTCGTTTATCTTTTTTTTTTTTCATACAAAATACTATCTGCAATGATTTTACACCTTTGTTTTTTGCACGAGCAATGTTACTAGCTAAACATACGTCAAAATAATAAACGAAAAATATGCAAATAATGATTTTCATTTTGTTTTTCCAAGTGTGGCGTTTGACTTTTTATTTGGACACCATCTTTAAAAAGAATGCAATAAACTAATTAATTAATTGTAATAGAAAAGGGATATATATATATATATATATATATATATATATATATATATATATATATATATATATATATATATATATATATATATATATATATATATATATATAGGTAGAATAAAATGAGAAAACTAAAAATGTTGAGAATATGAGAAGAGATCTCAACCCTCCAAATATTTAGATCTACGGGTTAAAATCTAGGTGTCATTTATGTAACTTTTTTAAACTCATGTCTTCATATTATAAATTGTAAATGGACATAAGGGTAGAGAAGGGATTTCACTTTTATTGTTTCCTTAATATCAGGTTATTAAATTTGGATATGATTTGAATCCCTCATAATTCGGAAAAAAGAAACGATTGCATCTCTTTTAATTGTGGAATCATTCTCTCTCTACCCTTATTCTCTCTCGGCTAACTCACCATTTTGGAAAAGTTACCCCCGCCGTTCCCTCCTTCCCCGTCGCTGTTCCATCACCGCCGGCAGTGGACTCCAACCGTCGTTCGACCATGGACCCCCGTCCACCGGATCTTCCAAGCTGATAAGATGCCGCCCCCTGTGTATGACCTTTCTCCATCGAGTCTTCGGATGGGTTTGACCAGGTAGCGTTCCTGAATCTACCTTCGAGACCCCTTATTGGTCCGCTTCCACTATTGATTGCTCCCTGATGGAATTGAATGAAGTAAGCTTGAATCCGTCTCCCCCCTGTGGCGAATCTGAATAACGATAACCCTTCTGGTGATTTTTCGAAGGGTAACCACTCCAACTCGATTTTGGGACTGTCTTCTAATTGTGTTCCAGTGTTCATAAATTGTGATTTGTTTATATTCTTGTTAATTGACTTTTTTTTCTAAAAAAACCTAATTAATGATATTTAGGTGTTTATTGTCTGCCGAATGTTTCTTTTTTAACGTTGATGAACGTGAAGACAAAAGCAAAGGTTTATGTTTTTCGAAATTTCTTACAAATATTATGAGAATGTTTATGTTTTTCGAAATTTCTTACGGGTTATCTCATAACTTGATACTTTCATAATAAACATTTATGATTAAAGTTATAATCATTTATGATTATAGCTATAATCATTTAGGATTATAATTATAATTGCATAAATGATTATAATTTATTGATGAGTATATGTGTTATTTATTAGTTAGTATCTTTATTATTCATTGATGATTATATAATGTAACTTAGTTATAATCATAGATGATTAAAACACTAATGTAATTATTTATATATAACTTAGTTCTAATCATAGATGATTATTAATCACCGATGATTTTTAAGTAAATGATTATATATTTTCAGTTTTAATCATTAATGTAAGGAATACTCATTGATTTTTCATTTTACTTTGTAGTCATCATTGATGATTACTAGTGTAACATCCACTTTCTATTATCATTTGTAGTAATCAGTGCATATGCAAATTCATAACATTATAATTTATGAGTTGTTTTTATTTTTAATGTCCTTGAACTTGATTTTGCAGGTGTGAATCCAAAAATAATAATGATCACGAGTGTCCCTCTTTCTTTTGAGTGTGATGGCAGCAACAAGAAAAATCAAAGCAAAAACAATCATCGGGACTGCAACATAATGATTAATAATGAATCAGATTTTTTATATTTGTTTTATTCATTTGTGATTAGAGCTAAACTAGTTTTTTTCTTTTACATTGTCTTTTATTCCTTAGTGATTACAAATGTATCGTTCCCTTTATATCTTTGTGTTATGATTACAATTGTATTATATTTTTATATTTTTATTGTACTTTATTCATTTTAGTATTTATCCTTACTTGTAATCATTCGTGATTAACATATTCATATCTAATACAATTTTTAAAAATTCTCAAAAAGTTCATTTTTATATATTTTTTATTCATTGATGATTACGACAGAATTTGTATAATCACTATAAAAATACTGTAAATAAATTAAATCAATAAAATCATAAAACTATATTTTTCTATTCATGAATGAATGAAACCATTAAAAAAAAAGAAAAAATTATTAAATTTTCGAATTTTGGAGAAAAACAAATAATAAAAATAATTTGTTTTCTTCAATTAATAGAATAATAAAAAAAATCAATTAATTCCATTATTTTAGGTAACTATCAATCAAAATCCTAAATTTTAGGAAGTTCGATTAATTGTTATTTTGTTATAATTTAATTAAAATATATAATTACTAATATACCCTTATGATTTCATTGGTCCAGAATCATTCTCACATTCTCAACCTTTTTATCATTCTCATTTTAACCTCTCCATATATATATATATATATATATATATATATATATATATATATATATATATATATATATATATATATATATATACATATATATATATATATATATATATATATATATATACATATATACATACATATATATATATATATATATATATATATATATATACATATATACATACATATATATATATATATATATATATATATATATATATATATATATATATATATATATATATATATATATATATATATATATATATATATATATATATATATATATATATAAACATATTCAAATAAGAACCATTAAAAATTGAGAACATAAAAAACTAATCTAAGTCATACATTACTTTAGAAGAGTTTGATCAAAGGGTTGTGAAGTTTGATTGTCTACAGCGCATTCACATTGATTAGCCCCCTAATATATACAACCCTCCGATGAATTGCATCAACGGCCGATATTAGTTCTCAATTTTTTAATGGTTCTCATTTTGATTTAAGGATTGTGGGGTTTGATCGTCTACAGAGCATTCACGTTGATAAACTCCATTATACATGCAACTCTCTGATGAATTTTGTCAAGGATCAAGATTGGTTCTCACAGTTCTCAACTTTTTAATTGTTCTCATTTGAACATTTCTATATATATATATATATATATATATATATATATATATATATATATATATATACATATATATATATATATATATATATATATATATATATATATATATATATGTATATATATATATACATATATATATATATATATATATATATATATATATATATATATATATATATATAAGTAGGATCAACTGAGAACTCAGAAAATGATGAGGACTGTGAGGGAAAATCTAGTTCATAAATATTGAAAAATGAGTGGTTGAAATTTAATGTAAAAATTGATATATTCTAAAAGTTTGGGGGAGTCATCACAGAAGAAGTGGCAGATCAGGATCTGGGGCAGTCGTCACAGAAGAAGTTTCGAGCTATAGTTTCGAGTAGAATGGAGGACCCTTACCGCCGAGATGGTGAGCTGGATGTGAGGTTTTGTGTTTCATGCGATCAGATTGGCTACGTCAGGGTGAGTTATCCATTTTTATTAAGGGATGATGGTCGGAGTTCAAGTAATTTTAGCCCGAAGGGTAAGGGTATTCGGCAGGGGAAGGTGGAGGACCCGGAAGGGATCGAGGTTTAGCAACTGGTTGTAGAGGTGGAACCTCATCGGTCGTTCGCCGGTATGTTTTCACAGTTTTGTTTTTGTCGCTTTTCAGTATTGTTGCCTTTTGTTAGTTCTGAGTGTGCGGGAAGTTAGACGAGATCTATCTCGAGTGTGCGGGTGAAGACTAGTTGTTATCTGTGATTTTGGCACTGAGTGAAGGGTGGATTACTTGTGGAACGACAGTGGCTGGTTTCTCAGCTGTTTGCGGGCTCGAACCCTAAGTGCGGGAGAATTGTTGGAGCAAAGGATGAAGAATTGTGTCAGTGCGTTTCGTTGGGCTGTGAGTGTTTTGTGGGATTTCCTGTTCTATAGATTTTCATGGGTAGACTCCGTTGTCGGTGTTGGGTTAAGAGGGGCCGGCAAAGGCGATTTGCAGCGTGAAGATAAGGATGCTCTCTATACGGTTGTGAGTACCAGATACTCAGAGTTGAGCAAGTGGAAGTTAGCTAAGGTTGAGCGAGGTACGGAACCTTGACCGGGTGTCACGTTTCCGTACGCAGCAAAAGTGAGTGCGGGGGTGCTTCGTCGTAATTGTTCAAGGATTATTGCGGGTTTAACGTCTAGTGGTTTGAGGGTTGAGTCGAGCTTTGCGTGGTCGCTTGTGGATGATCGTTGGGTGCGTGGTTTGCAGAAGAGATCGAGGGTTTGTGGCAAGCTTAGAAGTTGCTGTGTGGAGTAGGAAGATTGCATCAGTGGTTATGACGGTCGAAGTTGATGGTGCTCTCATTATCGAGTGTGTTCCGTTCGGGTAACGACGTTTGCAGTGGATCCAGTGATGTTTTCAATTACAGAGTCGAAGGTGGTTGATTACCCATTTCATCTGTCATGTTGTCGGTTGAATGCACTTATGTGTGTTAGAATTGTTTGGAGTTGCCAAGAGTTGCGGTCGGATTCGTGAAATAGCGGTGGTGTCACCGAAAGATTGATGGTCTTGGTACTATTCGTAGGAAGTTGGAGTTTTCGTTAAGAGGTAGGGTTTCCGGTGGAGTTGGGCTAGTCGTTGGATCTTTGTTTAGTTTGATCGGGTCAAGAGTGTGGGGAATCGTCAGTAAGTTCTTTTAAGCTTGTGGTGCTCAACGTTATGTTATCTGTCCGAGTTCGAGTCGAGTGGTGGCAGTGGCGCATGAATAGGGTAACCCGGGAGGTGTGAGCAAAGAAATGGTTATTAGTGTGCTCGTTCGTTTGGCAGCAAGAGCACCTCAGTTCTTCAACATTGGGAATGCTAGGCTCGGGTATTCAGTTTCCTCTCGGGGGATGGATCGGTCGTATAAGAAGCTCTAGGTATTGGTGAAGGTCCTAGAATAGTGCGTCTGGAATGTGTTGGCTGCATGGAAGCCGAGATTAGCTGATATGTTGACTGGTTGGTGAAGGCAAAGTAGTGTGGGTTCGGTTCTTCGGATTTTCTCTCGGATTGGAGAAGCGTTAGAGTCGGAAGCGTTGAATGGTAGGGTTTCTCGGTAGTGCATTAGGGATTGGTTGGATGACCGATCTGGGAAGCGGTTGGGCGTTTTTTAACGTGTTAAGTTTTGGATTGGGTTGTAATCGTTGAAGTTTGGTTGAGTATCTCCCTTGAGAAGTTTTGTCTGCTTGGAAGTTTGGGATATCTTTTAGTAAGGATGGGTGATTGTGGCTTCGGTTTGGGTGTATCTCGAGTTCGTTATCGATTTTGGAAGATTGTATATTTTCTGGGTGCATTTGGGTCTGTAAGGTTTTCGATGTAAGGTAGGGATTATCGGTTAGACCTGTTGGGTCTCTTGTGTGCGAAGGATCGGGTGTAGCGATCGTGTGTTAGAAAATCGAGTGAGTTTCGACACTTGAGTTAGCTGCAGTGGGTAGAGTACTTGACCCTAGGTCAAAAACCTATAGTCGGAATTCGGAAGGTTGTGTGTAGCCCTACAGGAGAATTGATGAGTGTTAGGTATTGTTCTTGGTCGCCTGATCTGTTCTTGCGACTGAGGGAGATCGGAAGGAGTCAGGGAAGGACCGTGAGTCCAGTCGAGAGCTAGGCGGAGCGGAGAACCTGAATGGATGAAATAGGGAAAGGCTTGCAAGTTCGGTGGCGAGTTAAACGGAACGAGGAACCTGTGATTCCATGTGTGATGTTAGGTGCGGGAATAGCCCGATGGGCTGTGCATGAGTGGTGTACCAAGTGTTTGGACCTTGGTGGTGTGGATACTATGGGTTAGAGTACTTTTGGGTCGAAAGACCTACAATTACAACAAGAGTGTCTAGTATTCGGGTTGTTATAATTTCTAACCTTCGTCGAGGGGGGGGGGGTATATGTTGATTGGAGAAGCTTTGTAGCGGTCGATTGTTTCGGCTGGTGTTCATCGGAAGTTGGTCGAACGTCACGGAGTTGTGAGTGTGTATTTTTCGATTCTCGGTCAGGTTTGGGAAATAGATTGGCAGGATGATGGGCGGTAACGTGTGGATTGCTTGTCTCATATTTTGAGTTGGAGTGTTTTTTGAGATAGTGGAAGATTAGATTTGTTAGCCATTGGGCTTGGTAAGCTACTCTGAAGGTGAGTATCTGAAGTTTGTGGGTCGGCATAGATTAGGCACGTGGCGGTCAATGTGGTTCTCGAGCGTCAGGATGTGGGTTTGGTATGAAGGAGTTGTCGTCGAGTATTTGTGATTCTTCAAGGTATTGTGGTGAGGTCTTTCTAGTATCGGAAGTTCGGTCATGTAAAAATGTTAGTAACCATGGAATGGTTTGAAGTTTTGGTGCGCGATTAGGATATGTAAGGAAAGGATTTCGGGGACAAAATCTAGCTAAGTGGGGGAGAGTTGTAAGACCCTAATCCCAAAAGTTCAAGCTCAACGCGAAAAATAAACAAAAAGTCGAAGATTTTGGGAAAAAGCGGGATTAGCGACACTAATAAGAAAGTTAGCGACGCTTTTGCCAGTGTTCAGTGGGTTTGCACGTTGAGCAGTTAGCGACGCTAATGGGTTTATTAGCGACGCTAAGTGCTGAAAATGGGTCAAAACCCTAGATTTTGATGCTTGGGCCATATTTAAGGGTTGGCAACCCTAGGGCATCCGCCAAATTCCATTTTTCAGCCTCCAAAATGTTCATACTCTCTCTCTAGACTTCTGGAATGGATTTTTGATGATTTTGGTAAGAAGATTCATAAAAATGCATAAAGGTTGGAACCTTATTCCTTAAGGTCTGATTTAGAACCTTTGTGATGGTTTAGAGAGTAAGCCAAACTCTCTTTGATGATTTTGGTTAGTTTTGGACCATTTTAGACTTGATCATGTTCTTGAGCTAGCAGTGTTATGTTTTGGTGTTAAAGTTAGGATTTTTATGGACTTAGGGCTTGTTTGGAAGGTCCTTGGAAGGATTAAGATATTGGTTGAATGGATTAAGAACTTAATGGACATTTCAGGACTGTTCATAGTTAGCGGCGCTAACTGTGCCCGTTGACTTTTTGACCAGTTTGACTTTTGGTCAAACTTGAGGGGTTTTGGTTACCGGTCTTAAAAGTTTATCTTGTATGGGGTTTAGGAAGTTCTAAGTGGAGTTTATCCTTGTTAGGAAGTTCGTATTGTCGGATCTGAAGATGCGCGTGTGGAGTGCTGCTTGGCTGCGTTGTGGGCACACCCCACAGCCTTCAAGTGAAATTCAAGTTTCTCTTTTGTTTTTCCTCCGAACTACCGATTGAAAAAGAGAAAATTAATCTTGTTTTTTTGATAAATAAAATAATATTGGATTGTATTAGAATTAGAATTAGAATTATAGAA
This sequence comes from Cichorium intybus, assembly GCA_023525715.1. NCBI lineage: Eukaryota > Viridiplantae > Streptophyta > Magnoliopsida > Asterales > Asteraceae > Cichorium > Cichorium intybus. The sequence continues at coordinate 44,045 of CM042011.1, read as the reverse complement.
AAGTAAAACTGTTTGTCGAAATATTTGAAAACAGAAAATCAAACAATGTTTCCTGTTACATTATATATTAGACACTAGTTGTAAGACCCGTGTATTACACGGGATGATACAAAAAAAAATATTAATTAAGAATATCTAAACAATAATAGCTTTACATAAGAAATTTGTTTGTGTATCGTGACATCTTGCTTTTGATTTTTACTATTACCACTTTGTATTCTGATAAATATAAATTGATTATGAGAATGTCACCGGTACTAAAATCAAATTCACTATTTATGATTGGAATCGTTCTTCAAAATATTATGACGTCAATTGTCTCTGTTGTCTCCCAAATCATTTTACACATTAAAAAAATAATATTATATTAAAAAACAATTAATTTTGAAATTGAATGATAACAATTAATTTTAAAATTGAATGATAATTAAACCGATCATTAATGAGTTAGAAACGTTTCAAACCAATTTAGTTTTTTTAATAAATTTAAAATTATGAGAAAATGACATGTGGCAAATTCAATAAGGAGATGATACGTGGCTTTGAGTTACTTATTTATTAGGATAAGATGCATAGTAATATATAACACTAGAAAATTAACCCCCTCTCCTTCGTCTTGTTCCTTAATGTTTTGCGGTTCAGGAAACACCATCATATCATATCATATCGTTCATTCTTTAATTATATTTCATTATTAAATTATATTTAGTTAACATTCTATTCAAACAAGCTCCACGATGTGCTGCCATACCACATATAAATAATCAATAAATATGAACCGTCATTTTGTAAGTAATCTATTATATCCATGTTAATATAAGAATACATAAGCCAGGTAATATAAATCTTTTACTGCCAACAGTTTTAGAACTACCTTTCTGCTTTACCTCTAATATCTTTATTAAGGGCGTGTTCTATTTAGGTTCTATATTTTCTGAATCTATCTTCTTAATTAGACTTTGTTGCTAAAATTATGTTTGTTAGTCAGTGAGCTTATTAAGTTGAATGTAATCATTTTCCTTCCTACATTTTTAATTTCTCATTCCTTGTATTGTAATATAGGTCTTTTAAAATATTTCAAATCATTTTTAAAGATATTTTTATTTTTATTTCAAAGTATAATTAATCTTTTTAAGATATTGTTATTACAAGATACTCGAGTGTTTTAAGAAAAATAATTTTTTTAACGGAAAATGTGAGAGTATCCCTCGTAGTTTTCATTTTGAATCGATTTGGTGCATGTGCTTTTTTCTTGCTCTTTAAGGGCTCATGATTTGGAAAACCAGCTAAGGACAAAGGTGGAACTGGTTCCACCCGTTTGCTGTCCACCTCATCGTTGCAATTCCCGCTTAAACCAAATGTGAATAGACATCTAGTTGCAAACCCAACCAATATACTTACAATGGAACTAAATCTTAGGGACCATGTCTTCGGTTGTGGTCCCGGTATAAAATGGGTTGCCCCTTCCATCATTTGATCACATACGAAAACCTTATTACCCTAAATTGAAGAAAAACCTTCCCAGTCGTTAGATATAAGTAGCAACAAAATGTCGTCATGCTGCCACTCGTTCACTGGATTCCACGTCACCGACGTAAGGGAGGACGAGGCCCCATGCCACTGCGATGTGGTCTCCATAGAGACCCATCTGGAGATAGAGGAGATGAAGTAAGCACTGACGACGGAGATCAATACCATGAATGACGCCATCGTGTTCATTCACGACGAGATGCTGGAGCACCCTCATTCCTATAACTGTTTGTGGAAATGGGTTGTGGTGGTCATGGTGACGGTGGCGGTGACAAGGTTTGCTAGTGGAAAAGGGTTGTGGTGGTGATGGGCGGGGTGTGTTATGGGCAGTTGTTTGGAGGTTGGTTTTTTTTTTGTATAGAACCGAAAGTCCTGTCATAGTTAGTGGCAGGCATTTTGTAAGAATAATGTTAGTTGGTGGTAGCTTTGGGTGGTTCGGTTAGAACTGGTTAGGTTGGTTGTTTTGGGTTTGTTGAACCGGTAGTCTGTTACGATCTGTTAAATCAATATATATATATATATATATATATATATATATATATATATATATATATATATATATATATATATATATATATATATATATATATATATATATATATATATATATATATATATATATATATATATATATATATGAATGGAAGCTTTTTATCGCAGTATATGTACATAGTCAGTCCATTTAATTCAATGTACAACATCCATATGTTCTTACCATGAATGACACGATCAAAATGATAGCAACCTGGTGGGTGGTGTAAGGGTGACCCAAAATGCACCAAGGTTGGAAAACCATACGGATTACACCGGGTGTGGGTGGTCAAAGGATTAGTTGACTTATTGGCTAGTTACTTGAACAACCTACTTTTAATGAAACTCAATGTCGATGAAAAGATTAAACCTTCCAAAACAACATCCACATATTCTTACCATGAATCCCTTCAAAATAGCATTCTACTTTCTAGCTTTCCAAACGTCGAACACAGTCAGTCCATCTAATTTAGTGTATGTGCAAAATAGCAGATGAAATTGAAAGTAGGACGCTATAACAGATGAAATTGAAATTAGGATGCTATAACAGATGAAATTAAAAGTACGATGCCAACACAGATGAAATGAAAAGCAGTCTCACCCATTGACATAAAAGTTGTTGAGAAGTTGTGTAAGACCATGTGCCCGAAATGCCCAAGATTTAAGTAAAAGAATGAAGTTTTTGGAAAATGAAGAGATAGCGCCCTATCTTCGAAAGATAGCGGCTCTATCTACAATAGCGCCCCTATCTTTGGAAGATAGCGGCTCTATCCAGGTGTTGATGGGTCGCACGATGAAGAGATAGTGACATTATCTTAAGAGATAGCGCCGATATCTGCGCTGTTTGGGCCAAAACCCTATATTTTCATGCTTGGGCCATATTTGAGGGTTGGGAACCCTAGGGCAGCCGCCAAATGCCACTTTTCAGCCTCCAAAACGTTCTCTTTCTCTTTCTAGATTCTTGGAATGGGTTTTTGATGATTTTGGTGTGTTTGGATGGATTTTTGAAGCCATGTTGATGCTAGAAGAAAGGTGGTGATGCTACAAGATGTTCCTCTTGAGTGAAGCTTCAAACATCTGCATTTTTTGGACCATTGTGAGTAAAGTTCTCACCTTTATGCAATATTATGATTGTTCTTATGATTTAAGTATGTTTTTAGGGATTGAATAAGTGTAATGGTCCCTTGTGGTGTCTATCTATGGTTTGGAAGGATAAAGTTGGAAACTTTATGCCTTAAATCTTTGATTTGAACCTTTGGGATGGTTTAGAGAGTAAGCCAAACTCTCTATGGTGATTTTGATTGGTTATGGATCACTTTGGACTTGAATCTTGTTCATGATCTTGTTTAGTGATGTTTGGGAGAATAAAGGTAGGATCTTTATGGATTTTGGATTGTTTGGAAGGTCCTTGGAAGGATTAAGACCTTGGCTGAATGGATTAATAACTTAATGGACTTTTGGACCTGTTCATAGTTAGCGACGCAAACTTGGGGAATTAGCGGCGCTAACTGTGTCTGTTGACTTTTGTTGACTTTGACATTTGACCGTTGATTTTTTGACCAGTTTGACTTTTGGTCAAACTGGAGAGTTTTGAACACCGGTCTTATAGAATTTATCCTGTTTGGGGATTTAGGAAGTTCTGAGTAGAGTTTATCTTGTTAGGGCGTTCGTGTTGTCGGATCCGTGGACGCACGTGAGGAGTGCTGTTTGGCTCTGCGGATCAGGTGAGTATTCTCACTATACTATGGGTGATGTTGCATGCGTAGGTAGCTTTATTACTTTGTGTAATAATATGATGTATGTGCCTTACGTGTTTACCGACAAGATCGGGGCGAGCCCGTGAGTCAAAGAATGAGTTGATTAGACAAGATCGGGGCGAGCCCATGAGTCAAAGAATGAGTTGATTCGGTGACGGATGGATTGGGGCGAACTCGTGAGTCCTTAGCCGAGGCGGATCGGGGCGAGCCTGAGAGCCAGGTCGATCGGGGCGAGCTCGATGACCTTTATTGATTGTGTTTATGTGATGGATCGTGTGGTATTCTGGGAAACTCACTAAGCTTTGTGGTTACTCTTTCACCCTTACTGTTTTTCTGGTAATTGCTGGCTTGAGCTTGGAGCACGGCGTGACTATACCGCATCTGAGATTTTGATAGTTAAGTCGTACGCTGAATAATGTTGTAAACGTTTTGATAAATACAATTTATAATGTTTAATTACAAGTTTTAATTTAAATGGTTTTTAATTGGTAACCCGTTTTATGTATTTGAACTGTTTTTAAAAGAAAATCTTTATCACTGAATTTGGGACGTTACAAGTTGTAAGTGTAATCCAGTTTCATAACAAATTCTAAACAAATGCATATCAATTGAATATTCTAACATACAAGAAAGTGAAAAAAACTAATGTATAAACGTAGAGTCAGGTTACATGCACCACAAGCATTGTCTGAAAATTACATGATATAAGTACACTAGTCCAAGTCCATTTGTGTTGCACTGTTGTTCCCTTCTCCATTATTTCCCTCAACCCTTATAGCCAACTTCTTCTGCAAAATCCTCTCAGATCTTTTAGGTTTCACAACTTGTGCATTCGCCTTACTTTTGGTCTTGCTATGTGGAGCTTTGACATGTAATTGTTGAGTAGCTACTTCCTCCATTTGTGCAGACATTTGTGATGCCCCATTGTTACAAGTTGCTTTGTTGTAACCTAGCCCCTTACATAAACTACACCAAACCGTTTTACCAACCCTAGAAATTGTATGTCTACCAGATGACTCTAAAGCATCTCCTTTTTATTATAGGTCGAACTGGCATCCTCCTCCTCCTCAATGGTGGTAAGGGAGGAGTTGCTTCTGATTTTGGCCACATGTTGCTACCATTCATTCCCATTAAAGAGAACTTGTTACTGCCTTTGAAAAATGATGCAAGGAAAAATGGGTCAACATACCTATCTACTGTCCTGTTAACAGATGAGATGCTTGCAACTGAATGCACACTCCCATATCCATTTAACTGCCATAGCCTATAAGTGCATGTTTTATTCTTCGGGTCTACTGCATAGGATTCTGCATAGTTCCTTGTCTCAAATTGATTTAACCTACTGGACAATACTTGTTAATACCTGTGGAAAATAGATAAATTAAGCCAATGATCTAAACAATTGCAATATCTAAAATGCTAAAATTAACATATTTTAATATATCTTTGAAGCTCTTTCAGATCATTAAGCTTCTTTCTAATGGTGGGAAAAACAAGCTAATCAACTCAATTGCTACCTTTTATGTGCATCTTATACAACCTTTCCATAGTTTACAGTCGTATGTCTTCCAGCATGCTGTTAATAGGCTTCTTCCTGGCTTCTATAAACAAATTGTTGAAACTTTCAGATAAACTATTCTCAATAGCATCACAACAAGCCCCAATCCTGAAAAATGCTCTAGACCATGTCTTTGGATCTCTTTCTAAAAGGTAGACATATGATGCAGGGTTAAACAACTGGATTTCCTTCATTGCTTGGGTGAATAGTGCCTCTGTGGTTGAGTTGCTAGCTTTCCAAAAACAGGTTTTCAAAATGTGCTCCGGAAAATATTTTTTTCAAGTTTGCATAGATATGCCTAGCACACTGCCTATGTTTTGCAGTAGGTAACACCTCATTCACTACCTCCAATAGGCCTTACATATATTACCATATGCAGAGAGTTAAAAAAAAGTGTAAGCTTAAGATAAAATTTGCATACCTTGTGTTGATCAGACATTTATGTCAAATTATAACATCTCTGAAGTTCTAAATCTTATTTTAGTAACTCTAAAAACCACTTCCAATTCTCCTTATTCTCCACATACACCACAACCCAAGTAATTGGGAAGAGTTGGTTGTTAGCATCCCTACCAACTGCACTTAGCAACTCTCCACTACATATCCCCTTTAAAAACATACATCCAAGTTTATCACCCTTCTGACCACCCTTTCTTTAGAGCTTGGTAACAAACATAGAACTTACGTTAACGTAAGTTTTCCCATCTAGCATTGGGTTCACACTTATTTGCACGGTGGAACATGGGTTGGATCTTCTGATCTCTTCTCCGTATGACCATAGTTTGGCATAATGTTCAACTAGTTTACCATCAATAAGAGTAAGTGCATATTCCTTTGCTCTCCTACATTGACTCATACTTACCTCAATACCGAATTTCTTTTTCACCTCATCTCTAAGCATTCTAACACTCATTTTCTGCCTTTCCAAAAATTCTTTAGTGTAATGACTCCCTATCCACCTATAGTTGAATATGGAACCTAATTTGAAGTTTCTAGCACAGCTATGCACATCTTTTAAGGACTTAATTTGAAAAGATTTCTCATCACTCATCCATGAACCCCACAGCCTAAAGGCGCATTCTCCATCACAACATCTAACAAGTAGCCTTCTACTATCATTTTTCTTGTAACACAGTTGATACCCGTTAGCAACTGCATAATTGCATAACATGTGTTTTAATTTTTTCGAATTCTCAAAGCACATGCCTAGTATAGGTATGCTTCTTACAATCAACATCTTCATTGAAGGTTATGTGGATGTGTTCCAAATCAGGCTCAATTTCAGCACTGTCTTTATTCGGGTCAATAATCTAAAATTCCAAATTGCTGGTTCTTTTTTGGCATAACTTACTCAAAAAACATCATCTGTGGTGTTGATTACTACATCAGGAAGTCCATTGAATTCCTTTTCGACCTCATCTTCTGTTGACAACTCTCATACCCTTGAGATGTTATACTCCACACTTGCAACTGGATGTTGATAATCGTCTTCTAACTCCACAATATCTACTCCTAAATGATCAACATACCAGGCTATGACAAACCCATAGTGGTAGGCAACCTCGATAAAGTCTGCATACTCTAACTCATGTGAAAGTAGCCTTAATCCTTCGGGTATCTCGAACTCAGGCAAGCAAAAATAGAGTTTCTCACAGTTTTCTTGTGTAAATCGTTCAATAAACGATTTACACTCATCAACATCCATCGCAGCAAAATCGATGTTCTCAAACAGATGCCTTACGCCATCAACTTATCTAAACAGTCGGCTTAGAAGCATACCTTGGAAATTAGGTTCGATCGGGATGTGCAATGCCATTCTACCTTGCCGATTGTTGTCTTCGGGGAAAGGGTTTTGGGGGGAACCGAACGAAATACAGGCTCCAAATAAGATTCCCTTCGTTTTAATGCATGCAACTATCTAATTGTGACTAGATCAACCACCCCATCTAGACAAACACGTGGCAAGTTTTTTGTTACTTTCTTTCCATATTATCGCCTTACCGGGTCATTACCACCGAGTGACCAAGTAAATATGTATTTCCAAACCATGAACCCTTAAAGAACAAGGAAAAAAAAGCACAACGACCAAATCGATTAAAAATGAAAACTACAAGGGGGTTACTGTAGCATTTTTTTAATGTTATCTGATTATTCGAGCTTTAAACAAATATTGATCGTCAATAATCAATTTAAAAAAAGTTATATATATATATATATATATATATATATATATATATATATATATATATATATATATATATATTTTTTTTTTTTTTTTTTTTTTTTTTTTTTTTTTGAACGGCAAATCTATCCTACTCCTACTCCTAAACTACTCTTTGTTATGTTAGTGCCAGGGTTTGAACCCATGACCTCCTTGTTAGTATACCACCTTGTTAGCCAAGTGGGCTAGCCCCAACTTGTTTTATATATATATATATATATATATATATATATATATATATATATATATATATATATATATATATATATATATATATATATATATATATATATATATATATACTAGTTGTAAGACCCGTGTATTACACGGGATGAAACAAAAAAATAATTTATTAAGAATATCTAAACATTAATAATTTTACATAAGAAATTTGTTTGTGTATCGTGACATCTTGTTGTTATTTTTAATATTACGACTTTGTATTTTGATAAATATAATTGATTATGAGACACAATATTATGACTTCAATTGTTTCTTATTGTCTCCCAAATCATTGTACACATTAAAAGATAATATGATATTAAAAAACAATTATTTTTGAAATTTAATGATAACAATTAATTTTGAATTGAATGATAATTAAACCGGTCATTAAGGAGTTACAAACATTTCAAACCAATTAGTTTTTTTAAGAAATTTAAAATTATGAGAAAATGACATGTGGCAAATTCAATGAGAAGATGACATGTGGCTTTGAGTTACTTATTTATTAGGATAGGATATATATATATATATATATATATATATATATATATATATATATATATATATATATATATATATATATATATATATATATATATATATATATATATATATATATATATATATATATATATATATATATATATATATATATATATATATATATATATATATATATATATATATATATATATAAAGTAAGTCCAAATTTTAAGTTAATATGTTATGCCCAACTCAAATGTATTTCATAATCACATTTTATAAGATTTTACGTCTGTACATTTACCTTATAATATTTTGAAGGTTAAAATAATTCAATAATTCTAACCCTAAGGGCTAAGGCTGCGAATATTAAAGTTCAAATTGTTAAAATTTTAAATTATAAAGCGTCGTTGCAACTTACAACGTCACAAAAATAAAATAATTAAACGTTCAGTCGAATGTTTTGCTTATCGGCTCTTTTTTTTTTTTTTTTTTTTTTTTATGTGAGAATAAAGTTACTTTGCATAATTCTCTTGAACAGTTGAAATCTAATAGCTAAAATGCTTGAATTTTATTTCTAACAGTTTAAGGCTTTAGTTTTAATTTTATTATTTTATCAAGTGAGTTTGTTAAGTTGCTAATTCAAGTTATTAAGATTACTTGATATAGGAAAATCAAACACCAATTCAGATGACAAATGTAGGAAATCTAGAAGTTGCTAATTAATGATTTCTATACTAGAAAAAAGAATCTGTTTTCATTAATTCATAATTAATCTATTAATTAAATACCGTGTTTTTTGGAAACTTTGGTACGTTTTTTTCTTTTCGGGTCGTGTAACGCGGGTCGTCGGGTATGGTTTTTTTTCCCATTTGTGGCGCGCGGGTTTTTACGGGTTTCGTGTCGGGTTTTTTGGGTTCTAGATTTTTCTCTCCACCGCTTTCCTTTCCCACCGTCAGCCCCTCACCTACCATTTACTCTGCAACTCGGTTGTAGGTGCTCACAGATTTCCAGTTCTTCTCCCTTTGCCGGATCGTTGGCACTGGATTTTGCGTCTTCTACGCCGCTTCCCGTTTTAGCGAACAATCGGATGATGTCGATGGTACCGAGCCTCCAAAAAGCCAACAATCGGAAACTGTAAGCCCTTCGATAAATTTCCCACATGTATTCGCTTCTATTGCTCCTTGGTCACGATCGCAAGGTCGACAATCCCGCAAAATTTTAACCCCTTCCCATTTTTTCTTTTTCTTTCCCTTATTTCGACTTCTTCTGAAAAATTTCAGCAACTGCAGTTACATAGCTTTGTTCTCTGAGGTTAGTTATCATCATTAACCCTTGTCGGTTTCCATTCTCAAATTTAGCCCTAACAGTTTCAATGATGAAAGATCAGACAGAAGTGAACGAAGGTATGATGGTTTCTGAGTTCAATTTCACCTTCTATTAATTGTTAACTCATCCATTTCAGCGACGCCCAGTTATTTGTGCAATTCCTCTTCATAACCTCCTTGATGAAGAACACTTGCTGAAAGGATAAACGCATCCAGGTTTATCAATTCCATTATCTCTGTTTTATATCTTAAGTTCATAACGTAACCTTAGTGTCTTTTATTTGTAACCAGTTCTTTTTTTTTTTAATTAAATTCGAATTATTGTCTAACTTCTGAGAAATTATAATGTTTGATTATTTGAATTGCATTCATACTTTTAATCATTTTTTTTCTCAGTCCTTTAGGTAGTAATTATACAGTTCCTTACTATTATTAGATGGACAAAGCTCTTTTAGAAACAATGAGCTGTACATGATCCTACTGCTTTAGATCCTTGGTGCTATTATGCGATCAGGTATTTGCAATGTTTTTTTTTTGTTTTGTCTTCTTGATTCTTCCAATCCAAGTTTGCAAGTCTTTTTATTGGTTGTTGAATTATGTGACAGAAATGGCGCCATTTTGTTAGTGAAATAAATTGAACTCTTCAATTGGTGTACTTGCATTATGGAAATGTGAGGTTCTAACAATTTTGCTACTGCAAAACTAGACAGTTATTCTGAAAGAACAATTTAGAAGAAACTTTCCAGTTAAGTGGTGACATTCCACATCAACCATGGCATATGCATCTGTAAGCCTATTAACCTACACATTATCACAGTGTCAATATCATCCACATATCAACTTGTACATGTATTGAAACACGTTTCGGGTCATGATTTTGTGTTTACAGGAAGAAAATATAGGCAGCCTTAAAGAACAAATATCAAAAGTATTTGAAGTCTCACTGAAAGTTACTGTCCTTGAAGAGCCAAAAGTAGTGCCCTTAATTGCTGCATGTGTCAAAAAAGAATTTGGTGATTACCAATGGTATATAATTATAGTATTTTCATGTTCATCATCATCTATATTGCATGTATTTCTTGTACTAATATAGAAACTTACATTTGTTAATAGCAATAATGGCATGAGCATATGGGCTAAAATAAAAGGCAAGGGTACACAGTTTAAAGGTCCACAACCCGTTGGATAGGTAATATAGTTGTTTTTAGCAAATGTAATTTATTTTAGAGATATCTTTTTAAAACCATTATATGAATTTTTATAAAATGTAGGCCATAATGAAAAATCTTCCAACATCTGACATGATAGAATCATGCTCCATGGCTGCCCCTGGTTTTGTGAATGTTAAATTATCAAAGAAATGGATTGCTAAGCTAAATTTGTGTTTTCCAATTTTCAACCTATCATCTTCCTGACTTTAGTTTTGTCACTTTTACGGTTTTGCCCTTGCAGAGCATTCTAAGGATGCTAACAAATGGTATTGATAAATGGGGCACCAAAGCTTCCTGTGAAAAGGGCAATTGTGGACTTTTCATCACCAAATATAGCAAAGGAAATGCATGTGGGACATTTAAGGTCAACCATTATTGGAGACACGTTAGCCCGTATGCTTGAGTATTCTATAGTTGAAGTCCTTAGAAGAAACCATGTTGGAGATTGGGGTACTCAGGTATACATGATTGATCTTTTGTGTTTAATTTTTTATTAAAATATCTATTTAATTATGCTCACATCCATGTCTGATATACCTTTATAACCTGGTCTTATGGAAGTTATCTTCTACAGTAATCCACAGCTACAATGATTTAACATAAGTCAATCTTTGAATCTAGGTTTATTTAAATCGACAAATTATCAACGATTTTATGCTTAAAAAGATCTTTGACAAATAAATTTTTTTATTTTTTATTCTTAATGACATAATCTTTAATTTTATCGTTGTTTTTTTAGGTTCAATTACGCCATAAATCTTCTAGATTACTTGGTCATAGTTACTATGCTGATTTTATTGTGGGTTCTAGAATGGCAATGTCATCCTCAAAGGTTGTAAAATTACCTTTAAATTCAACTTTTTTTTTTATTTTCAATATCATTGACAACAATAAATTTTCAGGTATTTGAGTTTCTAGAAGAAATATCCGCCAGTTTCCATGATTTAGCCTCTCAAAAAGTCACCCAACTAAAAGACTCTAAGGTTATTCATATTTCATTAATTTAGATACTTTTTTTTTCTTATCTAAAAACAACCAAACTGATTTCTTAAATATTTTTTTGGGCATTTAGAAAATAAAACATGCACAACAATAATTTTTTTTTTCACTTATAAGAAAAATACTGTAATAGTAACGTACTTTCATGGATTTGTTTATTATAAGATCATACTTTCATTTCTGTCTATTACAACATCGAACTTTGAGAATTGTTTATTATAACATCATACTTTCATTTCTGTCTATTACAACATCGCACTTTGAGAAATCTACCAAGTTATAAAAGTATAATGCTAAAATTGGCTAAAATTCTGAAAGTAAAATGTCATAATAAGAAAATTATTGCAACTATAATGTTGTGTTGTGAATTTTTTGCAGGTGTTTATTGATAACATTGATTTTCTGCACGACGTAGAATGATGTGGTGGGAATTTCATGAGGAAAATGTTTTCCACTGCAGTTAGAGACTTAGAGGGTTATATTTAAGTGCAAGAAATAGCAATGTACTTTCATAGATTTGTTTATTATAGCATCCTAATTTAGCTGGGCCACCCACCGAGCTGACACTGGGACAGCATTAGCAGGACCTCCTCTTATATTTGTTTCTACTCCAGCTTGTGTTCAAAGGTGTCTGTCATCAGGTGTTCTTCAAGCAAAATCCATTCATGATTCACTTTCCATTCTTTTTCTTAATGAGGTATGATTCTATGAATTCTTTCCTTTTTGTATAATTTGATTCATGGATGTAGAGAAATGATGCTAGCACAAATTTCCGAAGGTATTACGATGATTTCTTTATTTTCGATGATAATGATGAGGGTATTCATGTCTTTTCACAGACTGGAGATGTTAAATACATTAAAAATAGTTTTGCACTATTTGAAGTCTACTGTTATGAATATATTCCAAATATTTTACTGCAATTTCAAACAGTTTATGTTTTTTAACTTAAACAATAATATGTTTTTTTTAAATAACAAGGGACTTCTTTGAAAAAATGTTTGATAACGATTCTTTGTTTACTCCATAGCAGAAAGCAGTTGCTCAGCTTACATGTGAATGTGAAAGACACGTTTGGGACAAAATCTGCTGGAATGGTGCAGGTAACTTTAACTGTTTATTATAGCATCCTACTTTCAGTTCTATTACAGCAATTGTACTTTTAAAAATCTCAAAAATTTTCAGTTTTATTACAACAATTGTACTTTATTATAGCACTTATCCGGACCCGTGCTCCAGCGATTCCGAACCGGTGCGGAGCACGGGGACCCACTAGTTACTTACTAAAATGTGACTAGTTAAAAACAAATTAATAAAAGATGTCACAAAGTAATATGTAAAGATTATTCATAGTTTTAAATTATTTGTGTGCATTTGTAGCAAATCTTTTCCGTAAGAAAGATGTTGAAGAACTTTTTTAAGAAAGAACAATCGATTTGAAGAAATGATTAGAATTGAATATACATTTTTACCCATCAATGATAAATCATGGGCTACATATCGTGGACTTAATTGCATGTATGATACACAGATAACTTGTTGATAACTTTTTGGAGCTTATATATCTAAATAATAATAATTCTAAAATTTATAACGTATTACATAGAGACGTCGGGTAAACGGGCAACAAGCTGCGCCGCTATCCCTTTTTGAATGGCAAAGCTGATACGCTTAAAAACAAAATCCAAAGATCTAAGGGACATGATGTACTCTGCATAACCCGTTGAACTCTGTTGAGTAGCTCCACAGCTTCAGGTGCAAGAAAACCAAAGGTATCAAAAGCGAAAGGGATAAACACATGTTGATTTTCACGACATGCCTTATCGTGTTTATCCACTTTGCATGCAGCTGCTTTCAAAGCCGCTTGCCTCCCTGTAAAACCTCCACTCCTCAAGTTCACAAGAGGGGAAACCCCGGTAAGGTCCACACATGTATGTTTACCTCCCATCCATCCGAAGACCAAAATGTCAGCAGGCCTGAGCGTAGATCTCCCGTCTGAAGGGTCAGTCAAAAAGTTAACAGGAGCTTCTTTACGTACCGAAACCCCGACACGTCGGCAGACGTCAAAAAGAACATCTATAACCATATCATGACGGTATTTGAAACCTGAGAGCTCCCGACAATGAACAGCATGATCCCCAAAAGAGTCCAAGCACGCTTTGCGACAAACCGGACATATCTCGTCGCTCGGAAAAAGAGGAATCATAAGGCGGTACCGTAGAATAGCGCGATATTCCACAGGGGACATATGTAGACCGAGGCCGTCAATGGGGATAGCTAGCAAAAAATCCTGTGCATGAGGAGCTTGAAGACACTCCAATACGGCTTTCTGCCTGAACGTCATGTGAAAGTCGTTTTCCATATCCTTGACGATCTTAATAAAAAGAGCATTCGCCAATGTTTTTTGGGATTTAGGGGGGGCGATGTCCTTATTAGTGAAACCGTTACAGTCAAAATCTGGAATTGTGCCACGCAGACGATCCAAAGCAGAATAATAATCAATGTCCATACCATATTTGCCACTGTGTTGCAAGATGTGGTCTTGTAAGGACCAAGATTGGGCCCTCGATGCTACAAAAGCGTACGATGAAGCCTCACTAGCAGAGTACAAACCCAAACCACCAAAACGTATTGGTATGCATGTAATAATGAATATACGGGGTGTGTAAAAAAAAGGTGTGCTAAAAAAAATCTACCGTGATTTAACATATGTTTGTGGGGCTCAACCCACATAATACATACACATATACAAAAGGTTTTTTAAAATCACCCTTAATATATATTAACGTAATTAAAACTAGATTAATAAAGCTAAACTAAAACTTTATGAAGAGAATGAAGAAGAGTTTGAATATTTAGAAGACTGCATTCAAATTGGTGTGTCTTTCATCTTTACAATGGAAGTATTTATACTAGAAAATTTACTAGGCATAATAAGTGAACTATTACACACACACACACACTCACATTCACACTCACACACATACACACACACACACACACACACATATATATATATATATATATATATATATATATATATATATATATATATATATATATATATATATATATATATATATATATATATATATATATATATATATATATATATATATATATATATATATATATATATATATATATATATATATATATATATATATATATATATATATATATTGTTGGATTAGGTGTCTAAGCCATGACTAATAATTTGTATTTACCTAATTAATAGAAGCAAAGTCCATTTGGGTTGCCCTCATAGCTAGAGGTTTGGCAGAAATTCCAGGAGAGAGAAAGATTGATTTATTATATGATTAATAAATCAATAGAAATAAAATAAATAATTTATTAATATATTAAAGTGATAATATATTAATTAGAAACTATATTAGTTAATTAGAAATTAATCTGGAATTAATTGGAATTAATTTAGTGATTAATTTAATTAATTAAAGGTGCAGGGACTAAAATTGTAATTATTCAATAGTTGAGTAAGTGACAGTTTTAGTAGGCCAGATAACGACGAAATTATATATGGAATATATATAATTTCGAAATTAATAAGTTAGGATAAATAGGTTTGAATCAAATGATAAAAGGTTTATCTTGATTTGAATTCAAAAAAGGTTTATCTCTAAGGCTTATCTACTGGCCAACTGGAAGCTATAAATAGGGACCCTGGGGGAACCCATTTCTGCGCCAATTCTCACATATTCTCTCTAGAAATTTCATGGCTTACCCCTAGCCCTTGGGTGTGACTTCATTTGAGGCAAGGCATTTGCGTTTCTTAGCTTGCAAGAAACAACTAAAAGGTTAGTTTTTCTGAATTTATTTCGTTAGCAATTTTCTTCTGGCCTTTAAGAATTTGTTATATGTTCAATTAGAAGAAAACATAGATCCTTATAGGTTACATGTGAACTTAGGGTTTTAGTTCATAGATTTGCATAAAACCTTTTAGTGGTATCAGAGCTTTTTGGTTGTTTTCTTGTTGAATTGCTATAATTGTTTTCCTAAAAATTAGGGTTTAAAGCTTATAAACCCTAATTTAGCCTAATCGATTTTAGGGTTAGGGTTTTCGAAACCCTAGCCCCTCCCTCTATGATTTTCGATTTTCTCCTTAGGGTTTTAGAAGACTTTCTATTTTTGGTAACTTTAATTATTTAAATGGATAACCTTAAACCCATTATTTGTTAATTTCGAAAATTAGGGGGTTTAAGATAGGTTTAAATTAATTTGATTAATTTGTGATACCTATCTAGTTTTAATTAATTTAATTAATTGTTTAATTAAAAGATAATTAATGGTTTAATTTAATTTAAAATTTAACAGTTTTAAATTTCAAAAAATTAAAAGATAAAACTAAGAATATTTTAAAAGTCTAAAATATTTGGATTTAATTAATTTAATTAATTGTTTAATTAAAATATGAATTAAATCATTTAAAGGTTTAATTTTTAATTTTAAATTTAATAGTTTAAATTTCCAATAAATTAAAAGATAAACCAATAATATTTTAAAAGGTTTAGAATACATCTTATATATATTATAATTAAAAGTTAATATTATATGTATAAGATAATTGGTCAGTCAAATCAATAGTAGGCATCATTCACGAAGCTGGTCTATAAGGAGGGTATAAGGAAACTGCCTATAAAATGGCGGTTGAATGGGTGTCCACTCTCACCTACCGCTCTCTTGATCAGTGGAGGGTCGTTAGCCGAACGGGTTTGATAGGACAACTTAATCTCATTAAAAGTATAATGTTATTAATGAAAGTACTAGAACAGTTTTATAAAATCCCAAATCTAGTTACTTTAGGAAAAATGTGAATAGATGCTAACCCATGAAATTGCACATTACACTTTATGAAACATTAGTGGAGCGTGTGTGGTTTACCGGCACACTAATAGGGGTTCATAAAGAGTAGTAATGGGTTTCTCATGATTTATCATTGTTAATGGAGCGCGTGTGATTAACTGGCACATCAATTATGATAAATGACATTGAGGTTACCGAGAACATTTGTATGGTTATTCACATCCAGTTTGTGATCCTCGGCATCCCAGTCACAAACATTGGAGCACATCCGAGATTAAACATGTCATTGAACAGTTCAATGAATCTCAACAGATCTAGGAATTTCATAAGATGAAATTGATAAGTGTTTTATCTACCTTGATGACCATTATGTTGTGATTACGACATCCCTCTTCACACCATAGTTGGGGTATTTTGGATCCTAGCCTTGTTAAATAACATATTGGGTAATTATTTAAAAAGATCAATTAAACTAATTAATTTTGTTTCTTTTATAGATGTCAAGTGTCAATTCTCCTCCTTCTCCTTCTTCACCCACTTCTGAGAGCCTCAGAATGCACCTGCCAAATATGGAAAGGCTGACTGGCCTGAACTGTAAGGAATGGCTTCGCAGTTGGAGACTGGTTCTCGCTATTACTGGCAAGCCACAACTCATTAAGTATCCAATCCTGGTTTCACCAGAACAAGTCATCATAAAAAGTATTAATGATGAGCATAACTTCTCAGTTGATGAATCTGAAGAAATTCGTGACCTCATGCTATTGACCATTGACCCCAAGTTCCGCAGGGATTTTGAATCCCTGGGGCCATATGAGTTAATGCAATCGGTTGAGGAAAAGTTCCAAAAACCAATTGAAGAGGAACGAGCTAGGATCTTCAAGAGACTTGTAGAGTGCAAGCTAAAAGAAGGAAGTAGCATCGATTCGCATGTTCTCGAGATTGAAGCATACATAGGCGAATTGTACAAACTTGGTTACTCCATGAGTCAAGAGATGAGTGTTGGCATTCTACTCGCTTTGCTGACTAGTAGGTACGATCTGTTCATTCAGACGTATAGAAAAGAAGGCCAGAAAAAGACTTTTATGGAACTGCGTCCACTGTTGACTTTATACAAGTCTCTTTTGGACAGGCATAGCTCTAATGGGTCAACTACTTCTGGATTGAGTCCAGTGAAGAGAGACAGCAAGAAACGATCCAGATCGTCTGGACATGTCTCAAACTGGGAATCCATAGGATCGGATACAGTCACGGAAAGATTGGAAGACGCTCCAAGGTTAAAATCTTTTGAAAGCTCAGGTACATCTAAAAACCTCAAAACTCCTGATCCATAATCCCTTGATGCATGATGTGATAGTCACATTTTGGTCTGTATGCAAGGAATCAGTAGGGTACGGGACTTTGGCGCATAGGAGCACATCTGGATTGGATCTCCAACTCATGCAGTTTTGAAGTTTAGTTAGATATTACAATCTTGTTATTATCTTATTAGATGCAAGCGAAATTGTTTATCATATAGTACATTGTTCAAGGATGTTTTCGGTTTTATAAAATGTTAATTTTCTTTTAATACATGTTTATTTAATTTATCCTTGAAATGTAGTATGAGTGTGTTAATTGCATGAATGGTAATGACTTGAATGATGAAGCATCCAAAGTTTTTGGATTCATAAATTGTGTTTTCTATGATTGTTAAAAGAAAACTTTATAAGGATCAATTCAGCCAAAGGTCCAGTTGGACAGGACTTTGGAATCATTTGACTTAGAGTCACATGATGAATTGAGTTCTTAATAAAAACATGTGTGGCAAGAAATGAATCACCCAAAGATCCAGTTGGACAGGACTTTGGAATCATTTCACTTAGAGTCACATGATGATTAAGTTCTTTACAAAGCACACCCAAAGATCCAGAGGATAGGATTTTGAAATCAGTTGACTTAGAGTCAAGTGATGATTGCAAGTCTTGAACAAAATTAACAAAGTCATAGAGATGTAAAAGACGTCAAGACCATGAGCAACGGACACATAAATTGATGTGTATTGCCCAAATCTTCAAATACAACATAATTGTTTATACTTCACGATATTTGTCAATAAGTATGACGAATATGGCTTCGCTTATCAGAATAAGCGATTGAATTGAAACCTTGAACAGTTCAAGGACTTCAAAGGAAGTATGAGATCCACAGAGCCTGAGTGACATCATAAACTGAGAAATGTTTCATAGTTTATACCCCTCCAAGAACATTAATGGTTATAATGTGTCTTAGGGAAGATAATGGAGCTTTAATCGAAATAGTTCGATCATCGATGCATGAGATATGTCGTCAATTAGTTTCCGATGAATTGAAAACCAGTCAGACCATATAAACCATATTCCGACCACATCCTAGACTAAGTAGGTCTTGCAGACACTGTCTGAAATGTAAAGCTGGGATTATCCCACTTGTACATAGAAAGTCCAGGGTCTTGTAGTGTTCATCTGAACCTCATGACTAGCCTGGACATGATCAGCAATATCGTTTCATTGGCTATCCCGCTGCAACTGTAAAAGAAGAGCCCTTTTAGAAAGAACTCAAGTTCTAAGGAAACAGTGGGAGTTGGGACAGTCCTGAATGAGTTCAGGATTAGCCAAGTGAAAGAACCTTTAGTCATCACTAGGCTTGGAGCAGAAATCAGATTTCTGTTCTACAACTGACATAATCTCCTCTTGACCAGTAGTATTGATCACCATCATAAGTAGTTATGATCAGGGTGACATACCGATTGGTGGTAAAACACTATAGTTGGTACAGATTTATAATTCGACTACTTGGAAGCATTGGTGAGCCCGGTTGCTGCCAAACAAGAGAACCTTAGGACGAGACAAAGTCTATGTAAAAATTTGATTGATTTTACACCTGGTCTAAAAACCAGTGGGTGTAACTGAATCATCAGAAGAAAGCAACATGGACAGATACATACCTTTAGAACATCTGGTTAAGTGAGATGATACTCAGAGTCAAGTAATTGATTCCGGGAGAAGCACTCTCAATAGAGGATGAAATCTGAAAGGATACTGTATGATACATTGTGAATCGTTAGTGGAGCATGTGTGGATCACCGACACACTAATATGGACTCACAAAGAGTGTCCCAGTACAAAGGTACATGAGCCTGGGATTTCCCCACGGGCATCTCTCAAGAAAGGATATTCAGATTCTCAAAAATATGCCAAAGGATTGGATTTTGAGAAAGGGCTGAAAGATTTCCATTAAGATGTCAGAAATGTTTGGATTCTCAAAATGTGCCATAAGTCCTGGATTTTGTGAATAGTCCATAACCGTGTCAAAGCCAGTGGGAGTGTCGCCGTTATCTACTATCTCCATATGTGGGTTACATAATGTTTCTAGGAAATGTCTCTTTTCATTACAAAGTGTAATGGCTTGGTGTTAAGAGACGGATCGCTATGAAAGACTTGATAGAGATACGGCATACTCAGGTGGTTGTAAACGTCTATGAGATAGATCAAAACTCTGCCAAGATGATCTTGATGAGATTCAAGATGCATAGCCCTAGGAAAGGAGTTTCTTATCATTGCAAAGTGTGATGACTTGGCATGAAAGAAATAAAGAAGGTGCAACATACTCACGTAATTCACAGACATCTATTGGATAGATGGAATCGTCAGCATAGACCTAGCCATTGTAAGCATGATCTTGATAAGATTCAAGATACATGAGAAGAGTCTCCGAAAGGAAATAGTTTTTCTAAAAACATGACACAAGGATTATAAATAATCTTTAGATTCCGAAAGGGTTAGGAATAAGATTAGATCGGGTTCCACAAGTTTCTTGGATCGATCAAAATGTCATGAACGTATCCTGATGACTTGATGCTTAGAGCATAGTAAGTTGGATTCAGGACATTGTCTGGCTGGGAATACTGGATAGATTGTTTGAACACAAGTGAGAATTCATTGGGAAATGATTGGGGTGAAAGTGATAGTAATAATTTGAAAGTTTTTCAAAGTGGTAATTATTAACGTCAGGACATGATGTTAAAGGACTTCATGGTTAAAGAATCTCGTTGGTATTCTGATGGAGCGCGTGTGGTTCACCGGCACATCATAGCACCTTGAAATAGTCTTAGGGTACAGTCAAGTAGACTAAAGACCCCGAGAACCATAGGAAGTCACAGTACACATTACGAGAATGGAGTTAGGAGAGAAAAAGACAGGATAACATATTGAGATGTCATCGGAAGAGCATCCGATTGGATCATCTGCAATAAAGTGTATCAGTATAAGATACTTTGGATACACAGAAAGAGTGAAAGGTTCGTAAAGACATAGCTATAAAAAAAATTAGAATTGAAAATTTAAAAGAAATCTTGAAACCGATAACAGTTTATGACATGATCCGACTTGGTGATTACCTTGTGGAGACTTGGTAATAAGCAGGAGTAGCTGCCAGTCAGATCTTTATGTTTCACTTTCGCATGTTTTACTTCCCGAATAACTTAATTATTCAGAAAGGTCCACAGTCGCTCATGCTTTGGGAAGTAAGTATTGAATCAAGACTGTCATGAATTGGTTTGTAGACTGTCTAAGGAGTTAGACATAGCAATATGATTGCTACAACATTCATGAGTACTTAGAAATAGAAATTTGAGTATTGGATAAACCCAAGCTCAATAGATTGCTTCATGGATTATATCACAAGCAATGTTTGAGACGATAATATCTTATGATCTTGAAGCGGAGAGATATGAGTTATAATTTGCAACGCAGTTGTTCATTGATAATACGAAAACGCACCGGTAACTCGATGTTATAAAACGTGTTGTTGTGAACGATTTGACTGGTAAAAGATATAAGCATATGAGTCGAAGCTTATTCGTTCCTTGACCCTGATGGGAAACAGATATATGTAGGCCTCTCGATGATTTTGAAGTTGACTAAAGTGCTGGCCAGCCTGGACTAAATTGATGTGTTCAATTAGAAGTTCTAAAGTCATAAGCAGAATAAGAAATCGGGAAACAGAGTACCAGACAGAGATTGATCTCAATCCATGTCTCAAGTATGGAAAATATCTTGTTGGACGGAGGATCATATGATCACTTATCTATGGACAGAACTGACTGGGTCAGAGTTCACTAGCAGTTTCTAGGAAGCTACAGTTTGTTGATTAATTAGAGGTTAAATTGGTAATTATAGCATAGACTTATCTAAGTGGGAGACTGTTGGATTAGGTGTCTAAGGCATGACTAATAATTTGTATTTACCTAATTAATAGAAGCAAAGTTCATTTGGGTTGCCCTCATAGCTAGAGGTTTGGCAGAAATTCCAAGAGAGAGAAATATTGATTTATTATATGATTAATAAATCAATAGAAATAAAGTAAATAGTTTATTAATATATTAAAGTGATAATATATTAATTAGAAACTATATTAGTTAATTAGAAATTAATTGGAATTAATTTAGTGATTAATTTAATTAATTAAAGGTGCAGGGACTAAAATTGTAATTATTCAATAGTTGAGTAAGTGACAGTTTTAGTAGGCCAGATAACGACGAAATTATATATGGAATATATATAATTTCGAAATTAATAAGTTAGGATAAATAGGTTTGAATCAAATGATAAAAGGTTTATCTTGATTTGAATTCAAAAAAGGTTTATCTCTAAGGCTTATCTACTGGCCAACTGGAAGCTATAAATAGGGACCCTGGGGGAACCCATTTCTGCGCCAATTATCACATATTCTCTCTAGAAATTTCATGGCTTACCCCTAGCCCTTGGGTGTGACTTCATTTGAGGCAAGGCATTTGCGTTTCTTAGCTTGCAAGAAACAACTAAAAGGTTAGTTTTTCTGAATTTATTTCTTTAGCAATTTTCTTCTGGCCTTTAAGAATTTGTTATATGTTCAATTAGAAGAAAACATAGATCCTTATAGGTTACATGTGAACTTAGGGTTTTAGTTCATAGATTTGCATAAAACCTTTCAGTGGTATCAGAGCTTTTTGGTTGTTTTCTTGTTGAATTGCTATAATTGTTTTCCTAAAAATTAGGGTTTAAAGCTTATAAACCCTAATTTAGCCTAATCGATTTTAGGGTTAGGGTTTTGGAAACCCTAGCCCCTCCCTCTATGATTTTCGATTTTCTCCTTAGGGTTTTAGAAGGCTTTCTATTTTTGGTAACTTTAATTATTTAAATGGATAACCTTAAACCCATTATTTGTTAATTTCGAAAATTAGGGGGTTTAAGATAGGTTTAAATTAATTTGATTAATTTGTGATACCTATCTAGTTTTAATTAATTTAATTAATTGTTTAATTAAAAGATAATTAGTGGTTTAATTTAATTTTAAATTTAATAGTTTTAAATTTCGAAAAATTAAAAGATAAAACTAAGAATATTTTAAAAGTCTAAAATATTTGGATTTAATTAATTTAATTAATTGTTTAATTAAAAGATGAATTAAATCATTTAAAGGTTTAATTTTTAATTTTAAATTTAATAGTTTAAATTTCCAATAAATTAAAAGATAAACCAAGAATATTTTAAAAGGTTTAAAATACATCTTATATATATTATAATTAAAAGTTAATATTATATGTATAAGATAATTGGTCAGTCAAATCAATAGTAGGCATCATTCACGAAGCTGGTCTATAAGGAGGGTATAAGGAAACTGCCTATAAAATGGCGGTTGAATGGGTGTCCACTCTCACCTACCGCTCTCTTGATCAGTGGAGGGTCGTTAGCCGAACGGGTTTGATAGGACAACTTAATCTCATTAAAAGTATAATGTTATTAATGAAAGTACTAGAACAGTTTTATAAAATCCCAAATCTAGTTACTTTAGGAAAAATGTGAATAGATGCTAACCCATGAAATTGCACATTACACTTTATGAAACATTAGTGGAGCGTGTGTGGTTTACCGGCACACTAATAGGGGTTCATAAAGAGTGGTAATGGGTTTCTCATGATTTATCATTGTTGATGGAGCGCGTGTGATTAACCGGCACATCAATTAGAGATGATAAATGACATTGAGGTTACCGAGCACATTTGTATGGTTATTCACATCCAGTTTGTGATCCTCGGCATCCCAGTCACAAACATTGGAGCACATCCGAGATTAAACATGCCATTGAACAGTTCAATGAATCTCAACAGATCTAGGAATTTCATAAGATGAAATTGATAAGTGTTTTATCTACCTTGATGACCATTATGTTGTGATTACGACATCCCTTTTCACACCATAGTTGGGGTATTTTGGATCCTAGCCTTGTTAAATAACATATTGGGTAATTATTTAAAAATATCAATTAAACTAATAAATTTTGTTTCTTTTATAGATGTCAAGTGTCAATTCTCCTCCTTCTCCTTCTTCACCCACTTCTGAGAGCCTCAGAATGCACCTGCCAAATATGGAAAGGCTGATTGGCCTGAACTGTAAGGAATGGCTTCGCAGTTGGAGACTGGTTCTCGCTATTACTGGCAAGCCACAACTCATTAAGTATCCAATCCTGGTTTCACCAGAACAAGTCATCATAAAAAGTATTAATGATGAGCATAACTTCTCAGTTGATGAATCTGAAGAAATTCGTGACCTCATGCTATTGACCATTGACCCCAAGTTCCGCAGGGATTTTGAATCCCTGGGGCCATATGAGTTAATGCAATCGGTTGAGGAAAAGTTCCAAAAACCAATTGAAGAGGAACGAGCTAGGATCTTCAAGAGACTTGTAGAGTGCAAGCTAAAAGAAGGAAGTAGCATCGATTCGCATGTTCTCTAGATTGAAGCATACATAGGCGAATTGTACAAACTTGGTTACTCCATGAGTCAAGAGATGAGTGTTGGCATTCTACTCGCTTTGCTGACTAGTAGGTACGATCTGTTCATTCAGACGTATAGAAAAGAAGGCCAGAAAAAGACTTTTATGGAACTGCGTCCACTGTTGACTTTATACAAGTCTCTTTTGGACAGGCATAGCTCTAATGGGTCAACTACTTCTGGATTGAGTCCAGTGAAGAGAGACAGCAAGAAACGATCCAGATCGTCTGGACATGTCTCAAACTGGGAATCCATAGGATCGGATACAGTCACGGAAAGATTGGAAGACGCTCCAAGGTTAAAATCTTTTGAAAGCTCAGGTACATCTAAAAACCTCAAAACTCCTGATCCATAATCCCTTGATGCATGATGTGATAGTCACATTTTGGTCTGTATGCAAGGAATCAGTAGGGTACGGGACTTTGGCGCATAGGAGCACATCTGGATTGGATCTCCAACTCATGCAGTTTTGAAGTTTAGTTAGATATTACAATCTTGTTATTATCTTATTAGATGCAAGCGAAATTGTTTATCATATAGTACATTGTTCAAGGATGTTTTCGGTTTTATAAAATGTTAATTTTCTTTTAATACATGTTTATTTAATTTATCCTTGAAATGTAGTATGAGTGTGTTAATTGCATGAATGGTAATGACTTGAATGATGAAGCATCCAAAGTTTTTGGATTCATAAATTGTGTTTTCTATGATTGTTAAAAGAAAACTTTATAAGGATCAATTCAGCCAAAGGTCCAGTTGGACAGGACTTTGGAATCATTTGACTTAGAGTCACATGATGAATTGAGTTCTTAATAAAAACATGTGTGGCAAGAAATGAATCACCCAAAGATCCAGTTGGACAGGACTTTGGAATCATTTCACTTAGAGTCACATGATGATTAAGTTCTTTACAAAGCACACCCAAAGATCCAGAGGATAGGATTTTGAAATCAGTTGACTTAGAGTCAAGTGATGATTGCAAGTCTTGAACAAAATTAACAAAGTCATAGAGATGTAAAAGACGTCAAGACCATGAGCAACGGACACATAAATTGATGTGTATTGCCCAAATCTTCAAATACAACATAATTGTTTATACTTCACGATATTTGTCAATAAGTATGACGAATATGGCTTCGCTTATCAGAATAAGCGATTGAATTGAAACCTTGAACGGTTCAAGGACTTCAAAGGAAGTATGAGATCCACAGAACCTGAGTGACATCATAAACTGAGAAATGTTTCATAGTTTATACCCCTCCAAGAACATTAATGGTTATAATGTGTCTTAGGGAAGATAATGGAGCTTTAATCGAAATAGTTCGATCCTCGATGCATGAGATATGTCGTCAATTAGTTTCCGATGAATTGAAAACCAGTCAGGCCATATAAACCATATTCCGACCACATCCTAGACTAAGTAGGTATTGCAGACACTGTCTGAAATGTAAAGCTGGGATTATCCCACTTGTACATAGAAAGTCCAGGGTCTTGTAGTGTTCATCTGAACCTCATGACTAGCCTGGACATGATCAGCAATATCGTTTCATTGGCTATCCCGCTGCAACTGTAAAAGAAGAGCCCTTTTAGAAAGAACTCAAGTTCTAAGGAAACAGTGGGAGTTGGGACAGTCCTGAATGAGTTCAGGATTAGCCAAGTGAAAGAACCTTTAGTCATCACTAGGCTTGGAGCAGAAATCAGATTTGTGTTCTACAACTGACATAATCTCCTCTTGACCAGTAGTATTGATCACCATCATAAGTAGTTATGATCAGGGTGACATACCGATTGGTGGTAAAACACTATAGTTGGTACAGATTTATAATTCGACTACTTGGAAGCATTGGTGAGCCCGGTTGCTGCCAAACAAGAGAACCTTAGGACGAGACACAGTCTATGTGAAAATTTGATTGATTTTACACCTGGTCTAAAAACCAGTGGGAGTAACTGAATCATCAAACGAAAGCAACATGGACAGATACATACCTTTAGAACATCTGGTTGAGTGAGATGATACTCAGAGTCAAGTAATTGATTTCGGGAGAAGCACTCTCAATAGAGGATGAAATCCGAAAGGATACTGTATGACACATTGTGAATCGTTAGTGGAGCGTGTGTGGATCACCGGCACACTAATATGGATTCACAAAGAGTGTCCCAGTACAAAGGTACATGAGCCTGGGATTTCCCCACGGGCATCTCGCAAGAAAGGATATTCAGATTCTCAAAAATATGCCAAAGGATTGGATTTTGAGAAAGGGCTGAAAGATTTCCATTAAGATGTCAGAAATGTTTGGATTCTCAAAATGTGCCATAAGTCCTGGATTTTGTGAATAGTCCATAACCGTGTCAAAGCCAGTGGGAGTGTCGCCGTTATCTACTATCTCCATATGTGGGTTACATAATGTTTCTAGGAAATGTCTCTTTTCATTACAAAGTGTAATGGCTTGGTGTTAAGAGACGGATCGCTATGAAAGACTTGATAGAGATACGGCATACTCAGGTGGTTGTAAACGTCTATGAGATAGATCAAAACTCTGCCAATATGATCTTGATGAGATTCAAGATGCATAGCCCTAAGAAAGGAGTTTCCTATCATTGCAAAGTGTGATGACTTGGCATGAAAGAAATAAAGAAGGTGCAACATACTCACGTAATTCACAGACATCTATTGGATAGATGGAATCGTCAGCATAGACCTAGCCATTGTAAGCATGATCTTGATAAGATTCAAGATACATGAGAAGAGTCTCCGAAAGGAAATAGTTTTTCGAAAAACATGACACAAGGATTATAAATAATCTTTAGATTCCGAAAGGGTTTGGAATAAGATTAGATCGGGTTCCACAAGTTTCTTGGATCGATCAAAATGTCATGAACGTATCCTGATGACTTGATGCTTAGAGCATAGTAAGTTGGATTCAGGACATTGTCTGGCTGGGAATACTGGATAGATTGCTTGAACACAAGTGAGAATTCATTGGGAAATGATTGGGGTGAAAGTGATAGTAATAATTTGAAAGTTTTTCAAAGTGGTAATTATTAACGTCAGGACATGATGTTAAAGGACTTCATGGTTAAAGAATCTCGTTGGTATTCTGATGGAGCGCGTGTGGTTCACCGGCACATCATAGCACCTTGAAATAGTCTTAGGGTGCAGTCAAGTAGACTAAAGACCCCGAGAACCATAGGAAGTCACAGTACACATTACGAGAATGGATTTAGGAGAGAAAAAGACAGGATAACATATTGAGATGTCATCGGAAGAGCATCCGATTGGATCATCTGCAATAAAGTGTATCCGTATAAGATACTTTGGATACATAGAAAGAGTGAAAGGTGAAGGGTTTTCTAGCAAACAATGAACACAAAATACCTATGGTTCACATGCAACCCTAGAAAGATCTATGTTTTCTTCTATGAAGATAATAAACTAAAACCTAAAGGCCAACAATAATTTCTAAAGATCAAAACAAGAATTACTAACCTTTTGATCTTGTTCTTGAAGCTAGCAGCAAAAGTATCCTGCCTCAAATGAAAGTCATACCCACAGCAATGGAGAAGACAGTTCAGCAGAGTATCTCTGGTAGAAGTTGGCGTGAATAATGGGGAGCCAGAGGGTTCCTTTTATAGCCTCCTAGGGTTACACCTGAAACCCTAAGGAGCCTCCAAGTGGGCAAGCCTGTTGACCACTTGGACCAGATCCCTAAACCCTAATTAGGGTTTTTGCCAACCCTAGAGAAACCTCCAAGGGTGGCGCCACTTTTGGCCCCTGGACTTCTCTTTGCCAGTTATTCAACTATTGAATAAATACAAACTAGTCCTCACACTTTTAATTAATTAATTTAATCACTAATTTAAATCCAATTAATTCTAGATTAAATATTAATTAATTATTATAGTTTCTAATTAATATATTAACACTTAAATATATTAATAAACCATTTAATTAATTCTATTGATTTATTACACAATTAATAAATCAACCTTTAACTCTACTGAACTCTATCCTGACCTCCAGCTATGAGGGCAACCCAAATGGACTTTGCTTCAATTAACAAGATAAATATAAATATAAAGTCATGGCTTAGACACCTAATCCAACAGTCTCCCACTTGGATAAGTCTATGACTTTAATTTATCTTCTGATTAATAAACAACCTGCAGCTTCCTAGAAACTGCTGCCGAACTCTGACCTAGTCAGTTCCGTCCAAAGATAAGTGATCATATGATCATTCGTCCAACAAGATATTTCCAGACATGAGACATGGATTGAGATCAATCTCTGTCCGATACTCTGTTTCCCGATTTCCGATTCTGCTTATGACTTTCGGACTTCTAATTGAACACATCAATTTAGTCCCGGCTGGCCAGCACTTTAGTCAACTTCAAAATCATCGAGCGGCCTACAGATATCTGTTTCCCATCAGGGTCAAGGAACGAATAAGCTTTGACTCATATGGTTGTGTCTTTTACTTATCAAATCGTACACAACAATGCGTTTTATAACATCGAGTTACCGATGCGTTTCGCATCATCAATGCACAACCGACTCGTAAATTTCAACTCATATGTCTTCGCTTCAAGATCATACGATATTATCGTCTCAACATTGCTCGTGATGTAATCCATGAAGCAATCTATTGAGCGCGGGTTTATCCAATACTCAAATCTCTATTTCTAAGTACTCATGAACGTTGTAGCAGTCTTACTGCAATGTCTAACTCCTTAGACAATCTACAAACTAATTCACGACAGTCTTTGTTCATACTTACTCCCGAAAAGTATGAGCGACTGTGGACTTTTGAATAATCAAATTATTCGGGAAGTGAAACATGCAAACACGAAACTTAAAATCTGACTGGTGGCTACTATTGCCTAATTACCAAGTCTCCACGAGGTAATCACCAAGTCGGATTTTACATAAACTATTATCGGTTTCTAGATTCCTTTTAAACTATTTAATTCGTGTTATGTATCTATGTCTACTTGACCTTTTACTCTTTCTATGTATTCAAATGTTATACACTTTATCCGATCGGATATCTTTCCGATGATATTTCAATTTTGGTCATACCGTCATTCTCACTAACAACTCCATTCTATGTACCTTGACTTTCCATGGTTCTCGGGATTTTTAGTCCACACGACTGCACACTAAGACTATTTCGAGGTGTTACGATGTGCCGGTGAGCCACACGCGCTCCATCGGAATGCCAACGAAATTCTCTAACCATTAAGTCCTTATTTGAAAACTCTTTTCAAATTGTTATCAACATTCACCTCAATCATTTTCCAATGATTTCTCACGTATGTACAACATTCATTTAGTATTCTCAGCCAGGTCATATCCTGAATCTAACTCACTATGCTCTAAGCATTAAGTCATCAAGACATGTTCATGACACTTCTGATCGATCCAAGAAACTTGTTGGATATGATCTAGTAATATTCCAAACCTATTTGGAATCTTAGGATTATGTGAGTACGTTGCACCTTTCATACCTCTCATGCCAAATCATCACACTTTGCAATGACAGGAAACTCCTTTCCTGAGCTATGCATCTTGAGTCTCATCAAGATCATCTTGGCAGAGTTTCGATCTATCTCATAGACGTTTGTAACCACCTGAGCATGCCGTATCTTTATTAAGTCTTTCATAGCAATCCGTCTCTTAACACCAAGTCATTACACTTTGTAATGAAAAGAGACGTTTCCTAGAAACAGTATGTAACACACATATTGAGATAGATAACAGCAACACTCCCACTGGCTTTGACACGGTTATGGACTATTCACAAAATCCAGAGCTTTTGGTATATTTTGAAAATCCAAACCTTTCTGACATCTTAATGGATATCTTTCAGCCCTTTCTCAAAATCCAATCCTTTGGCATATTTTGAGAATCTAAATATCCTTTCTTGCGAGATGCCCATGGGGTAATCCCGGGCCCACGTACCTTTATACTGGCATATTCTTTATGAGTTCCTATTAGTGTGCCGGTGATCCACACGCGCTCCACTAACGACTTACAATATGCAGTATCCTTTCGGATTTCATCTTCTATTGAGAGCGCTTCTTTCGAAGTCAGTTACATTACTCTGAGTATCGTCTCACTCAACCAGATGTTCTGAAGGTACGTTTCTGTCCATGCTTCTTTCTTTTGATGATTACTCCCACTGGTTTTAAGACCAGTTGTAAAATCAATCAAACTGTCACATAGACTGTATCTCGTCCTAAGGTTCTCTTAATTGGCAGCAACCGGGCTCACCAATGCTTCCAAGTAGTCGGATTGAAAATCCGTACCAACTATAGTGTTTTAACACTATTCGGTATGTCACCCTGATCAAAACTACTTATGATGGTGATCAAAACTACTGGTCAAGAGAAGATTTTGTCAGTACAAAAACAGAAATCTGATTTCTGCTTCAAGCCTAGTGATGACTAAAAGGTTCTTTCACTTGGCTAATCCTGAACTCATTCAGGACTGTCCCAACTCCCACTGTTTCCTTAGAACATGAGTTCTTTCTAAAAGAGCTCTTCTTTTACAGGTACAGCGGGATAGCCAGTGAAACGACATTTCTGATTAGGTTCAGGCCAGTCATGAGGTTCGGACGAACACTACAAGACCCTGGACCTTTAATGTACAAGTGGGACAATCCCAGCTTTACATTTCAGACAGTGTCTGCAAAACCTACTTAGTCGAAGATGTGGTTGGAATATGGTCTGACTGGTTTAGTATTCAATGTATCGGAAACTAATTTGCAATGTATCTCATACATTGAGGATCGAACTGTTTCGACCAACACTCCATCATCTTCCCTAAGACACATTATAACTATAAGTGTTCTTGGAAGGAAATAAACTGTGAAACATTTTCCCAGTTTATGTTGTCACTCAGGTTCTGTGGGTCTTGCACTTCCTTTGAAGTCCTTGAACTGTTCAAAGATTCAATCCAATTGCTTATTCTGATAAGCGAGGTCATATTCGTCATACCAACTGACAAATATTGTGAAGTACAAACAATTGTGTTCTATTCGGAGATTCGAGCAATACACAGCAACTGATGTGTTCGTTGCTTCTAATCTCAATCTCTTTTACATCTCTATGTAAACTTATGACTTTGTTAATTCTGTTCAAGACTTGCAATCTTCAGTTGACTCTAAGTCAACTGATTCCAAAATCCTATCCTTTGGATCTTTGGGTGATTCATTTCTTGCCACATGTGCTTTACAAAGAACTTAATCATCATCTGACTCTAAGTCAAATGATTCCAAAGTCCTGTCCAACTGGATCTTTGGTTGATTCATTTCTTAACACATTAAGAACTCAATTCATCATGTGACTCTAAGTCAAATGATTCCAAAGTCCTGTCCAACTGGACCTTTGGTTGAATTGATTCTTATAATATTCACTTTAACAATCATAAGGAGCACAATTCCTAAAATCCAAACACTTTGGATGTATCAATATTCAAGTTATTACTAATCATGCATTCAACACAATCATACAACATTTCAAGGATATTTCAAACAACATGTGTTAAAAGAAAATTGACAATTTTACTAAAACAAAATCCTTGAACAATGTATTATATGATAGACAATGTCATACGCATCTGATAAGCTAATAACATGATTTCAACATCTAACTAAACTCTAAAACTGCATGAGCTTCAGATCCAATCTGAATATGCTCCTATGCAACAACATCCCACATCCTACAGAGTCTATGCATACATAACAGATGTGAGAAACACATCCTGTATCAAGGAACTAATGATCAGGTGTTCTGAGTTTTAAGATATTCCTGAGTTGCCAAACTGTTCGGCTTCGGAGCATTTTCCAATCTTTCCGTGACTGTGTCCCACCCTGTGGATTCCCAGTATGAAACATCGAGGAACCGGTACAGACGATCTGGATCATTTCTTGATGTGTCCTTTTACTGGACTCAATCCTGAAGCAGTTGAATCAATGGAACTATGCTTCTCTATGAACGACTCATACAGAGTCAACATTGAATTCATATCCATGATTGTCTTATCCGGTTTCCCATCAAAAGGGGACCAAATTTATACAGTTCACTTATGTGTCTCTCAGTCTTGAGAACATGTGAACTGGTGCTACTTCCTGCACACTTCAAACTCTTTGAAGATCTTAGCTCGTCCTTTCTCAACCAGTTCATGGAACTTTTCCACAACTAGCTGTGTTAACTTATCTGACCCTAGGAATTCTAAATTCCTGCGGAAATCGGGGTCAATGATCAATAGTATTAGGTAACGAACTTTCCTTGACTTAACAATCAAGGAGTCATGCTCATCACAAGCTACTGTGTGATGTCATGCTCTGGGGAGCGGACACTCAGTCAGATATGGCTTGCCAGCAAAACAGAGAACTATTCTCTATTTATGAAGCCATACCATATTGTTAAGGCCAGTCAGCCTTACCATATTAGGCAGGTGCTTTCTGATGCTCTCAGAAGTGGGTGAAGGAGGAGAGGGAGGAGAATAGACACTTGATTCAGACATCTACATTAAACAGAATTTTATTAGTTTAATTAATCCTTTAAATAATTACCCAATATATTATTTATTAAGGCTAGGACCCAAAATACCCCAACTATGGTGTGAAGAGGGATGTCGTAATCACAACATAATGGTCATTAAGGTAGATAATACACTTATCAATTTCATCTTATGAAATTCCTAGATCTGTTGAGACACATTGAACTGTTCAATGGCATGTTTAGTCTCGGATGTGCCCCACTGTTTGTGACTGGGATGCCGAGGATCACAAACCGGGTGTGAATAACCATGCAAATTCGCTCGGTACTCTCGACGTCAATTGTCATCTCTAATTAACGTGCCGGTTAACCACACATGCTCCGTTAATAATGACAAAATCGAGAAACCCATTGCAACTCTTTGCGGACCCCTGTTGGCGTGCCGGTAAACCACACACGCTCCACCAACGTTCCACAAAGTGCAATGTGCAATTCCATGGATTAGCACCAATTCACATTTTTATCCTAAAGTAACTAGATTGGGTTTTGTTCAAGGTTCTAGTACTTTCAATTATAGCATTATACTTTTAAGAGGCTTAGCGGTTCTATCAAACCCGTTCGGCTAACGACACTCGACTGACCAGGAGAGCGGTGGGTAAGAGTGGATACCCATTAGACTAACATTTTAAAGTCAGTCGCCTTATACCCTCTTTATAGGACAGTTTTGTGAATGAGGCCTACTAGCGGTAAGACTAACCAATTTTCTTATATATAAATGTTAACTTTTAATCATAAATATATAAGATATATTTTAATCTTATTAAAATATTTTAGAATTAATTTAATTAGAATTTTCGCAAATTTTAATCTATTTTTCGAAAATTTAATTAATTCTTTAAGTGATTTAATTGGTCTTTTAATTAAAAAAATTTAATTAAACTAATTAAATCTAATAAGGGAATCACAAAAATTAATCAAATTAATTTTCCTAACCCTTATCCCTAGGTCACGAAATCAGCATGCAAAGATAAGGGGTTCCAGTTATTTAATTATCCAATAATTACCATAAATAACAACCTACTTATAAAAGGCAAGCAAATCAAGGGGGGGGGGGACCAAGGGTGGCGGCTAGGGTTAGGAAACCCTAGCCAAAATCTCGAAATTAACATGCAAGGAATAAAGGTTCAAGTTATTCAGAAGATCTAGTTACCAAAAATAACAACCAAGTATTCTAGGCAGCATGCAATTCGCAGATAAGGCAGGGGAGGCTAGGGTTTTGAAACCCTAGCCACCATGGACGAAAATTAGGCCTCCCAAGGGTTTATTTTCGAAAACCCTTTGATCAAACAAGCAGTTTATATAAATTTCACAAGAAAACATCCTAAGCTCTGATACCACTGAAGGGTTTTCTAGCAAACAATGAACACAAAATACCTATGGTTCACATGCAACCCTAGAAAGATCTATGTTTTCTTCTATGAAGATAATAAACTAAAACCTAAAGGCCAACAATAATTTCTAAAGATCAAAACAAGAATTACTAACCTTTTGATCTTGTTCTTGAAGCTAGCAGCAAAAGTATCCTGCCTCAAATGAAAGTCATACCCACAGCAATAGAGAAGACAGTTCAGCAGAGTATCTCTGGTTGAAGTTGACGTGAATAATGGGGAGCCAGAGGGTTCCTTTTATAGCCTCCTAGGGTTACACCTGAAACCCTAAGGAGCCTCCAAGTGGGCAAGCCTGTTGACCACTTGGACCAGATCCCTAAACCCTAATTAGGGTTTTCGCCAACCCTAGAGAAGCCTCCAAGGGTGGCGCCACTTTTGGCCCCTGGACTTCTCTTTGCCAGTTATTCAACTATTGAATAAATACAAACTAGTCCTCACACTTTTAATTAATTAATTTAATCACTAAATTAAATCCAATTAATTCTAGATTAAATATTAATTAATTATTATAGTTTCTAATTAATATATTAACACTTAAATATATTAATAAACCATTTAATTAATTCTATTGATTTATTACACAATTAATAAATCAACCTTTAACTCTACTGAACTCTATCCTGACCTCCAGCTATGAGGGCAACCCAAATGGACTTTGCTTCAATTAACAAGATAAATATAAATATAAAGTCATGGCTTAGACACCTAATCCAACAAAAGGTTCATAAAGACATAGCTATAAAAAACAAATTAGAATTGAAAATTTAAAAGAAATCTTGAAACCGATAACAGTTTATGACATGATCCGACTTGGTGATTACCTTGTGGAGACTTGGTAATAAGCAGGAGTAGCTGCCAGTCAGATCTTTATGTTTCACTTTCGCATGTTTTTCTTCCCGAATAACTTAATTATTCAGAAAGGTCCACAGTCGCTCATGCTTTGGGAAGTAAGTATTGAATCAAGACTGTCATGAATTGGTTTGTAGACTGTCTAAGGAGTTAGACATAGCAATATGATTGCTACAACATTCATGAGTACTTAGAAATAGAAATTTGAGTATTGGATAAACCCACGCTCAATAGATTGCTTCATGAATTATAATTTGCAACGCAGTTGTTCATTGATAATACGAAAACGCACCGGTAACTCGATGTTATAAAACGTGTTGTTGTGAACGATTTGACTGGTAAAAGATATAAGCATATGAGTCGAAGCTTATTCGTTCCTTGACCCTGATGGGAAACAGATATATGTAGGCCTCTCGATGATTTTGAAGTTGACTAAAGTGCTGGCCAGCCTGGACTAAATTGATGTGTTCTATTAGAAGTTCTAAAGTCATAAGCAGAATAAGAAATCGGGAAACAGAGTACCAGACAGAGATTGATCTCAATCCATGTCTCAAGTATGGAAAATATCTTGTTGGACGGAGGATCATATGATCACTTATCTATGGACAGAACTGACTGGGTCAGAGTTCACTAGCAGTTTCTAGGAAGCTACAGTTTGTTGATTAATTAGAGGTTAAATTGGTAATTATAGCATAGACTTATCTAAGTGGGAGACTGTTGGATTAGGTGTCTAAGGCATGACTAATAATTTGTATTTACCTAATTAATAGAAGCAAAGTTCATTTGGGTTGCTCTCATAGCTAGAGGTTTGGCAGAAATTCCAAGAGAGAGAAATATTGATTTATTATATGATTAATAAATCAATAGAAATAAAATAAATAGTTTATTAATATATTAAAGTGATAATATATTAATTAGAAACTATATTAGTTAATTAGAAATTAATCTGGAATTAATTGGAATTAATTTAGTGATTAATTTAATTAATTAAAGGTGCAGGGACTAAAATTGTAATTATTCAATAGTTGAGTAAGTGACAGTTTTAGTAGGCCAGATAACCACGAAATTATATATAGAATATATATAATTTCGAAATTAATGAGTTAGGATAAATAGGTTTGAATCAAATGATAAAAGGTTTATCTTGATTTGAATACAAAAAAGGTTTATCTCTAAGGCTTATCTACTCGCCAACTGGAAGCTATAAATAGGGACCCTGGGGGAACCCTTTTCTGCGCCAATTCTCACATATTCTCTCTAGAAATTTCGTGACTTACCCCTAGCCCTTGGGTGTGACTTCATTTGAGGCAAGGCATTTGCGTTGCTTAGCTTGCAAGAAACAACTAAAAGGTTAATTTTTCTGAATTTATTTCTTTAGAAATTTTCTTCAGGCCTTTAGGAATTTGTTATATGTTCAATTAGAAGAAAACATAGATCCTTATAGGTTGCATGTGAACTTAGGGTTTTAGTTCATAGATTTGCATAAAACCTTTATATATATATATATATATATATATATATATATATATATATATATATATATATATATATATATATATATATATATATATATATATATATATATATATATATATATATATATATATATATATATATATATAAAACCGATCGGGTGACGACTCCAATTTCGGTAAGGACCATGAGGACAAATATGGACCTCTAATCTTGAAAAATGAGTAGCTAAGATTCAATGTGAAAAAAATTGATACATCTTAAAAGTTTGGGGGTTATTTGACTAAAAATTGAAACTTGTGGGTATTAACACAAATAAATAAGGGTAATATGATAATCTTAACGAGACACGCACCAATTTTGGGACACTTGTCGCAATCTCATTAAGTGAGTTTTTTTTTATTTTCCCCCAGTTTGTTTTTGGGCCATATTTTTTTTTTCTTTGTAAAAAAATTCTGAAAAAGCCAAGGTTCTTAAAATTTAATTATATATAAAACAAACACTATCATGAGAATTTGAAAAAAAATATTTTTTATTTATTATTTTTTTAAAAATTCAAAAAATTCTCCAAGATTTATAAAAATTTAAGGAATCATTCTAGACATTATATTAATAAGTTTGTAAAAACAATTTAAAAAATAAGTTTTTTAAGTGTACATTTTTTAAGCAAAAAAAACTTATCAAATTAGCAAAAAAAAATGTCTAGTATCCAAAAATATTAAAAATCAAAATATGTTGTATGAGTCAAGCGGTTATGAACTATATTTTTTTTATGAATTAAAACTTATTATAATCCAAAAATGTTATGAATTAAACTTATTACGATTCAAATTTTAATTTGATCCAAAAATGTGTTATAAATTTTGAATCATTTCAAGATCCACATATGTTATGAATCAAAATATTATATAAGAAACTTTTAATATTCAAAACATATAATGATCCAAAAATGCTATGAATCTAAATTTATTATGTCCTAAATATTATCATTGTTAAGTAAAATGATCCAAAAGTTATGATCCAATATTGAAAACTTGTTATGATCCAAGATCCAAAATTTGTTATGATCCAAAATTTAAAATTTGTTATAAATACTATGTTTAATAATCCAAAACGAGTTCAAAAAAGACAAAAACGAGTTATAAACGAAAAAAAGTTAAAAACGTAGTAAAAATTAAACGAAAAAAAAGGAAAAAAGACTGAAAAAAATAAAAAAACTGGAAAAAAATAAAGAAAATAAAAATACTAAAAAACCGAATAAACAAAACAAAACTGAAACAATAAAAAAATAATAATAACTAATAATCGAATTTATTAAATGCTAAAAAAAATTTTAAAAATAAATAAATAAAAACAAATAAAAATTATGTATTATGTCAAATACAATAATTACATTTGATGTTATTGCCCTTGACAAAATGATTCGACGAGAATTGTCATCGTAGTTCCCATCAAAATTAGAGTCCTCACCGGATCGGAACCATATATATATATATATATATATATATATATATATATATATATATATATATATATATATATATATATATATATATATATATATATATATATATATATATATATATATATATAGGTTCATATTAGACAATGAGATGTTGTTGTTAGACGACGAGACACAATCCTAGCCAATCATTTTGGGTGAAAATAAAAAAAAATGAAAAATGAAAAATAAATGAAATATATATTTATTTATTATTATTATCATTTATTTATTCGAAAAAAATTAAAAAAATAAAAAATTAGCGTTTTGTCATATTCTAATACAATATTACACTATATGTGTAATATTCTATTAAATATACAACATTCCACTAGGATATTTTTTGATTTTTTCAGTTTTTTTTTTATTTTTTTAGATAGAATGAGTAGCGAAAATTATTATAATTTTTCTTATATTTATTATTATTTTTTCCTATTTCAATTTTTTTTAATTTTTTGAACTTCATCACATGTGTGTGTGTGTATATATATATATATATATATATATATATATATATATATATATATATATATATATATATATATATATATATATATATATATATATACATATATATATATATACATATATATATACATATATATATATATATATATAGATATATATATATATATATATATATATATATATATATATATATATATATATACATATATATATATATATATATATATATATATATATATATATATATATATATATATATATATATGTATATATATATATATGTATATATATATATATGTATATATATATATATATATATATGTATATATATATATATATATATATATATATATATATATATATATATATATATATATATATATATATATATATATATATATATATATATATATATATATATATATATATTTATATATATGTGTGTGTGTGTGGAAGGTTTTTAATTGAGAATCACTAAAAGGTTGAGAACCGTTCATTCATAGCATAATAATGTCGTATTTTTTATTTTTAATACTTGTTTTTTTATCAAAATAAAATTACCAAAGACATAAAAATATATAACTATCTTTCTTTTGTTATTAGATATCAATATTAATGTGTTTTAATTTTTTATGTTATAGTATTCACAGTTTAATAACTATAAATTTTTCTTAAGTTATGAATATTGTAAAACGTGTTAAAAAATAAAGAAATTTATTAATTTTTATGTATTTTAAGATCATAAACAAGTGTGAATAATAAAAAAAAAAACTTAATTTTTAATGTGTAAATATCAGTTTTCACGGTTTCTTAATCTTTTAGTGGTTTTTATTTGAACACTTTCATATATATAAAATCTTGAAGCATTATTTGAAATTGATTAAAAGGGATGTTATTATATATATATATATATATATATATATATATATATATATATATATATATATATATATATATATATATATATATATATATATATATATATATATATATATATATATATATATATATATATATATAATAACATCCCTTTTAATCAATTTCAAATAATGCTTCAAGATTTTGAAAGTGAAACCATAGGACCTAGTGTATTTTCATTCCCGCAACACCAAATTGCTCTTTTAGTTTCATCTTCAGAAAACGGGACAGTAAAACTCCCTCTAGCAGCCCCTAAAAGCTTCTTGAATCTATCGTCGATGAGGTTTTGACAGTTCAACAATGGTTCAGTAAATTTAGTTTCAAAGAAGTTAAAATTTTTGTTCACAATTGAGGACGCTTCATTCACCCACACCCCATCAATAGTTAAACCATGAATGCGATATTTCCTTATGTTATTGTTGACAATTCCATGAAAACACCTTAAATTCTCTCCTTCATCGATAACCCATTTAACACACGCTTACTGCTTTGGGTCTAATTTGTGAATCGCTTCTAATTCTTTTACCCTCTTTATCCATTTTGTTCTATTATCCCTGTCCAGAGTCAATAATAGCCTCTTCTCCGCTTCCGTTTCCACTTTTTCAATATTTGCTAAAAGCATTTTTTGTTCTTCATGTTCTATCTTTTTCGCATCCCCTCTCCACTTCATTAAGTCTCTTTTAGCCACCTTTAGTTTTTGTAATAATCTTCTATGAGTTGATTATGTAGCTATTTTACGATTTTAGATGGTAATGCATCTTTTCTTTTACCACATTAATTTGAAAATTTTTTTATCTCACATTGCTTCACATACATGTATGACCTTTTATCATTTTCTTATATAAATATAATACAATTGATTTGTTTCCAATATACATCAAACTTGATCTTTCAAGTCTTTTTTTAATTTGTGATCATTTTATCATAAATATATTTTCATCGCAAAAATATTTTTACTATTCAGTCTCAACTCTAAAAAGTATTGAAACTCAAAAGTAAAAAATTAAAATTACTTAAAACTTTTAAAAACTTGACTAGGTTGGAAGTTTAAAGTACGTCGTTTTTAAAAAGTAACACTGGTGTAAACATTTTATATACACCAATATGTATATAGGTTGAAATTTTAATATTACTTAAAAGTTTTAAAAACTTGACTAGGTTGAAAGTTTATAGTATGTCGATTGTAAAATGTGATACCGGTGTAAAAAAAGTTCGATTCACCAATACGTATATACGTAGAAATTTTCAATTCTTAATGTTTTAACTATCTATAAAATATAGGATGTGTATAATACAAGCCTTATGATTATTAGTTTAAAAATAACTTATCTGAATTTTTTGGATTTTGATCAAGATTATTTCAAATATTAAATGAATTTTTCATCGAAATATATTATACTTTTGTAATATAATGTTATTTTACAAGTATTGGGTACTTTTTTAGTTACTTTAGCCTTTGGATTTAAGTCATGTATATAACATTGTGTTTAAATTTTTTTAACTATTAACAAATAGCCTTTTAACATTTTTACGTTTAATAGACTATTTGATTTAAGTTTTGTATTTAGCATCTAATTATTCAATTAACCAATCAAGTATATTACAATTAAGTTTTGTATTTAGCATCTAATTATTCAATTAACCAATTAAGTATATTATATTAGTAATTCAAAAACTTGATAATTAAAATGATAATATTTTTTATCGAGTAACATACTTAAATTAATAAATTAAGTACAATAGATTGAAAATTAATAAGTAAAATAATTTGATACTCATATATATATTAAAAGGTTGATAACTTCAAGATAAATAAATTTTATTACCACGTAAAATACCACTCTTTAGGTTCTCTTATCAATCTTGATCATACAGTTGTTTTCAAAGTCTATTCTTAGTTAGTGATAAATTTATCATAAAAACATATTTTTATCTCAATGTCTCAACAATTATCCTATTTCGTTTTAACTTCTAAAATCATTGAAACCACAAAAGATGAATATTTTAAAGAGTTAAAAAATATTAAAAAACCAAATGTTCATGGAATGTTGCAATTGATTCCTAATTTGGTTACAATAAAGAACACCAAAGAACAAATATATGAGAGAAATGATTTTAGCCTCTTTTTCTTTCTTTTGAAATTTGTTTCTTAAGCTATGTAGGATTAGAATTATATTACTCTTTTTACTTATCGATATATGATTTCTCTTTAGTTGTGTTTATTAAGCGATGTGAGATAAGAAA
Source organism: Cichorium intybus (assembly GCA_023525715.1). Taxonomy (NCBI): domain Eukaryota; kingdom Viridiplantae; phylum Streptophyta; class Magnoliopsida; order Asterales; family Asteraceae; genus Cichorium; species Cichorium intybus. The sequence continues at coordinate 2,146 of CM042011.1, read as the reverse complement.
ATGACACAAAATAACACAATATGAAAGAAATTTTCATCACACATCGTCATTATAAACCAACTCAATAATCTTTTTTATTCTATAAATAATGGTCTCCTCAAGAAAAAACAATTATATAAATCATTAAATATTTTTTATTGTTGGAAACATTTCCAAATATTAAAGTTCAAGAAAATATATAGTTAAAATTCTTATATTTTTAATGAAGTTGAGCTTTAAAAATTTAGCGAGTCTATCCGAGTTGAGCTATGGATTTGTTCATCAAGTTGCACAAAATCACATACATTGTGCTAAATAATGCAATTTTGAACTTATATTTCTTATGCAATATTGATGGTCAAAAACGATGATTTTTAATTTTTTTCAAAGGTCATTCAATCAGTATACTTCTTGTATTCTAACTAAATCTAATTCTATGTTCTATTTTAAAGGAAGTCATTCAAATCAATATGGTTCAAGATAAATTATTTATCTTTTACCACATCAATTTGAGGTTTTTTCTTTATCCCACATTGCTTCACATACATATATGACATTTTTCTCTTTCTCTTATATAATACAATTCAGTTGGTTCCATTATCCACCAAAGAAACATACTATTAATTTAAATTAAATATTCAAAATTAAAACATGACCAAATACACAATATTTAAATTGATTTTAAAATAGATAAAAGTAAAATTAAATTTGAAATAATACAAAAAAATTATCCAAGCATAACCTGTTTGTAGACTATTAAAATCGTGTGGTTTTAGATAACTCTTTATCTTAAACCATATTAAAATTGTTAAAATTCGTTATCTTCCAAATTTATGACACATGTATGTATTATCATATAGTTAAAAATAATGAATATATTTTTCTATATAATTCTTTTAATTTGGTATAATAATAACATGCATTTGTTTATATATTAACTAATAATTTTTTCCTACACAACGCGTGGGCATTCGTAAAAGAAACACAAATACTTGCACCACATCAATTTGAAACTTCCATAACTTTTCAAATTTCTTCCAATAATGATTACCATTTGGTTACTTAATGTGAGATAAGTTAAAATAAAATAAACATTCTAAACTTAAATTTTCAACTTTCAACTTAACATATTTAATTTATTGGTTTAAATTAGAAGTAAAACATTATATTTTTAATGCTACCACATTATAATTATTAATCTAGCATATTTGATAAAAATTTGATGCTAAATTCAAAACGTAAATCGAAATGTTGAATAAACTTGAAACAATTGTTCGAAGACTATATTTTCAAATAGTTAAAAAGTTCAAATACAATGTTAAACATAAAACCTAAATCGAAATGTCAAACTAATAAAATTTTGACCAAATCTATGTTTATGAATAATTAAAATCAATAAAAATGGTAGTGATTTTATTAATTAAAAGTAATAATAGTTTTAAATAACATAAAATTAAAACATATATTAAGTTGTCTTGAAAACAATAGTGATATTTGAAATAATAATAATGATCAAAATAAAAAATGGTCAAATAATCAGTTATTTAATTAATATTAAAAGTGTCTATCTAAGTTAATTAATCAAAGTAATATTGAATTTAAAACCTAAATTAAAATATTAAATTAACAAATTAATTTAACAGAATATATTTTTTATAATTTTTTCAACAAATAGTGTTCTAATAAATTAGATATAATAATAGTTATCAATCCGACAAAATTAAAAAATATATTATGTTTGCTTAAAAAATGATTGATATTTGATAAAATAATCATGATCGATATTAAAAAAATGTCCAAATAATTTCTATTAAAATAATAACTATAACAATAATTATATATATATATATATATATATATATATATATATATATATATATATATATATATATATATATATATATATATATATATATATATATATATATATATATATATACAATTGTTGCCTCCAATGAACAGTACCACTTTAGCTTATTATAATTTTTACCCCTGTAGTTTTACCATTTTAGTTTATTACAATTTTTACCCTTGTAGTTTTAATTTGTATACCCCTGTAGTTTTAATTTGTTGACTTCCTTAACCGCAGCAACCCGCGGCTCCCTTCCGCTCGTTAATAATAATATTAACTAAAATTTATATTAAGTTTTATTAACATGCAACATTC